>JAOEGL010000001.1:209713770-210313770 GCA_034509955.1 Urosaurus nigricauda
TTCATTGGCTGGACTCCAGGTGCTCTGTGATTGGCTGTTTCCTCAGCCTGCTCACTACACACCTCCCCCCTTTATAAGTGTATTAACGCACATGACCCAACGGTTATGTGAGTTAATGCAACATCAATCACAAACATATACTTACCATACATTCGCACAATCTATAACATCATATACATACAAACTTTATACATATATGTATTACCTTTTATATACATACTTACATTAACATGTTTATAGACTTTTATCTCTCTGTTATCTTACCACTCTTCAAATTGTCTAGAGATACTATCATTTTCCTTCCCTTTTACATACTGGATGGAGTAATCAATGCGTTGTAAAATTAGACTCCATTGCAGTAACCTACTATTAATCAATCACATACCTATCCTTCCAACCTCTCTCTTATTAGATTGGAGATTAATGAAGCTTTATCTATAACCTCTTTTCCCTGTTCCCAGTATGGTTTTGAACATGTTTCTTTCCCCGTCACATCAATGGCAAACAACAATGCATTGGTTTTCCCGGTCTTGTCCTCTCTGTTGGGTCTTTTCTCTCAGGGAACTGATGTCTTCTGTCGAGCAACCTCTGATGGTCAATCTTTTGGTCATCATCAGCATGTATGACAGCAAAGTTCACAGACGCCACCATGTCCCGCATATACATATCCATTCTTTTAAATTTCACCCCTTCAAGACTCTTCCAATCTATCTGAACTCGACCATCCTCTTGGGCCACATCACCCAGTTGCCAAGCCAAGAATTCTCCAACAATGTCCCATTTAACATATAGCTTCCAGATATATGTCAGATCTGAAAGTACTGAAATTTCATCTAGCTGAGATCTATTAAGTTTGTCCTCTTCTTTGTCAAGAAACCTGCTGAAAGTATAATTCTGGGTCTTCTTGACTTTGCAAAGATGCTTTTCTTTTAACATTGAGACTTTCTTCTCAGCTGATTTCAACACAGGGTTTAAACTTTTAGGACTTTTCTTTTCCTGGCCAAATTCTTCTCTAATTTTGGCTCTTACTATCACAGCCATCTCTCTATCAGGCTCTTTGACATTGTCTTTTCCTGGCCCTTTTCTTTTTTTATTTCTCCTATTCACTATTTCTGCTTGCTTTCTATCACTTTTCTTTAGACCTTTATTGACATTTTAGTACAGAATTTCATTTTTCTGTTTATAATCATCTAGCTGAGCCTGTATTCTTTCCTTTTCTTGTATTAAGGCCTCCTTTTCCTTGTCCTTTTGAATAACCTTCTCTTTAAAAACATCCAGTTCTCCTGTTAGGTCACTGTATTTCTTTACAGAATCCTCCAGCTTTTGTTCAGTTTGTAAAAGTTTTTTACACAGTTTTTTATTTAGAAGGTCTTTTTCTTGAATTAAACTCTTCATATTTTCAATCTATTTTAACTTCCTTGGTGCAGCAACCATGTTCTGTCTCATTTGACTCTCAGACTGCTTGTTATTGGCTTTTGTTTCCATGGTAATCTGTTCTTCAGGCCTCTGTCTCTGAGGAATGTTTCTCTCTTGTGGTGACAGTTTTTTTCCACAATATGTTGACTTTAAAATATCTTTCTTTTCAAGAATACTAAAAGAGAAGGGAGTTCAAGATGGATGGGAGTTCCTCAAAAGGGAGATACTAAAGGGGCAATTTCAGACAGTTCCAATGAGGAAGAAAAATGGGAGATGTCTCAAGAAACTGGTATGGATGACTAAGGAACTTACAAATGAGCTAAGATTTAAACGGAACGTGTATAAAAAATGGAAAAATGGGGAAATCACCAAAGAGTAATTCAAACAAATAGCCAGCACATGTAGGGATAAAGTGAGAAAAGCTAAAGCGCAAAATGAACTCAGGCTTGCTAGAGAGGTTAAGAACAATAAAAAGGGCTTTTTTGGATATGTCCGCCGGAAAAGGAAGAAGAAAGAAATTATAGGGCCACTGCGTGCAGGAGATGGGAAAATGCTAACAGGGGACAGAGAAAAGGTGGAATTAATCAACACCTTCTTTGTTTCAATCTTCTCAGAAAAGGCAAAGGGGGTTCAACCTGAGGACAGTGGAGCAGGGGACAGAATAGGAGTATTTCAGCACAGAATAAGTAAAGAGATAGTACAGGAATACTTGGTTAATCTAAATGAATATAAGTCTCCAGGGCCAGATGAACTACATCCAAGGGTACAAAAAGAACTGGCAAATGTAATATCAGAACCATTGGCAATAATCTTTGAGAATTCCTGGAGAATAGGAGAGGTCCCGGTAGACTGGAGGAGGGCAAACATTGTCCCCATCTTCAAAAAGGGGAAAAAAGAGGATCCCAACAATTATCATCCAGTTAGTCTGACATCAATTCCAGGAAAGATTCTGGAGCAGATCATTAAACACAGAGTCTGTGAATATCTAGAAGATAATTCCATAATCACAAAAAGTCAGCATGGGTTTAAGAGAAACAATTCATGTCAGACAAATCTGATCTCTTTTTTTGATAAAATTACCAGCTTGATAGATGAAGGGAACTCTGTGGATATAGTATATCTTGATTTCAGTAAGGCCTTTGACAAGGTTCCCCATGACATTCTTGCAAACAAGCTTGTAAAATGTGGACTAGACAAGGTAACCGTTACATGGATTTGTAATTGGTTGACTGGCCGCACCCAAAGGATGCTCAACACTGGTTCCTTTTGATCCTGGAGAGAAGTGACCAGTGGGGTCCCACAGGGCTCTGTCCTGGGCCCAGTGCTATTCAATATCTTTATTAATGACTTGGATGACTGTATTGGGGGCCTAGTTATCAAATTTGCAGACGACACCAAATTAGGAATAGCTAATACCCCAGAGGATAGGATCAACCTTCAAAATGACCTGAATAGACTAGAAAGCTGGGCCAAAGCTAACAAAATGAAATTCAACACAGAGAAATGTAAGGTACAGATGTAAGATGGGGGACACCTGGCTGAATGAGACCACATGTGAAAGGGATCTAGGAGTCCAAGTAGACCACATGTTGAACATGAGTCAACAGAGTGATGAAGCAGCTAAAAAGGCCAATGCAATTTTAGGCTGCATCAATAGAAGTATAGTGTCTAGATCAAGGGAAGTAATAGTACCACTCTATTCTGCTTTGGTCAAGCCCCACCTGGAATACTGTGTCCAGTTCTGGGCACCACAGTTCAAAAAGGATGTGGAGAAACTGGAGCGTGTCCAAAGGAGGGTGACTAAAATGGTGAAGGGTCTGGAAACTATGCCCTATGAGGAACGCCTTAGGGAGCTGGGAATGTTTAGCCTAGAGAAGAGAAGGCTAAGAGGTGATATGATAATCTTGTTTAAATATTTGAAGGGATGTCATATTGAAGAGGGAGCAAACTTGTTTTCTGCTGCTCCAGAGACTAGGACCCAGAAGAAAGGATGCAAGCTCCAGGAAAAGAGATTCCACCTCAACATTAGGAGAAACTTACTGACAGTAACAGCTGTTCAACAATGGAACACACACCCTTGGAGTGTGATAGAATCTTCTTCTTTGGAGGTCTTTAAAGAGAGGCTGGATGGCCATCTGTTGGGGATGCTTTGATGGAGAGTTCTTGCATAGCAGGGGATTGGACTGGATGGCCCTTGTGGTCTTTTTTTAAAAAAATTATTTTTTTATAAACATACAAACATACAAACATAAAAATCAATACAGACAGACATAGACCCTACCCATATGCAAAATCTTTGATTTACATTTCAATCCCTTAACATCACGACCAACATATAACCAACAATCCTACATCCTTATCTGGTACATCCTGGTCTTGAGTTTCTAATGTGTAACTCAGTGTGATTTACCATTATCCATGTTTTGTTTTCCTTGTTTTCATTCTATGCCCAATGATTTTCTAGTTTTCCCTAAAAACTTACTATCCTTCTATCCTTTTCTTACACATACATTTTATTTTTAAATTTATAATTACCTCCTAGCATCTAATTCTCCATCTTCCCCTGTTGTTTTCCTTTTCCAATATTCTGTGATCAAATTCCATTCTTCCTGTATTCCATCAACCTCTTCCCCCTCTTAAATTTCTTGTTAAATAGTCCATCTCTTTCATGTCCAGCACTTTTTCTAACCATTCCTCTTCCGTTGGTATCTGAGGAGATTTCCATTTCTGCGCGTACAGTAATCTAGCATATGTTATCAAATATAGAATCAATTTCCAATACTTCTTTTCCATTTCTTTGGAATCACCGATGTTATATTCCATTTCCCGTTTCATAAAAAAAAAAAAATCCAAAATTTTCATACATGCCAGATCAATCATTTTCCAATATTTTTTTTTTGCCTTACAACAATTCCACTACATGTGAATATATGTCCCTTCTTTCTTTTTACATTTCCAGCATTTTGAGTTAAAATTCTCTATTTTATAAATTTTTGCCAATTTACTTGGCGTTAAATATACAGCATCTTCAAGTAGTTTTCCTTTAAGTTTTGACATGCCGTAAATTTATTTGTTTTGTGCCATGACTTCTCCCAAGTTTCTATGTCAATATTTGTCTGTATGTTTTGACTCCAATTTATCATTACCTCTTTAATTACTTTGTCCTCTAGTTCTCTTTTTAACAAAACATTATAAAATTTAGATATTTTTTTCTTATTTTCGCCAAAGATAATGTCATCTAATTCATTTTTTTGGATTTTTATTCCTGAATTATTTAAATCAAACTTTGTTCTTTCTACCAGTTGTCTATACCAAAACCAGTGTAGTTTCAATCCTTCATCCTCTAGTTCTTCTTCAGATTTTATTAAAAGTTTTCTCCCATTCCCCTCTACTTTCTTTATAAACTGTTTATATGTAATCCATTCTTCATCCATATTGTCATGCTCTAAATTAAGTATCCTTTTATTCTGCAGGTTACACCAATCTGATGTCCATGTTTACCCACATGCATAATAGTACAATTTTAAGTTCGGCAGTCCGAAGCCCCCTCTACTCTTACAAGTCACATTTTCTCAGCCTCAGAGGGAGACAAAGGCAAACTTACTCTAAACAAATGTTGCCAAGAAAACCCTTTGATAGGATCACCACTCTATGATTCTATGAGAAACAGCTTGAAGGTATGCAACAACGAATCTGCTTTCAAGGACAGCTGTTCTGAATAATTTACTTCTGATTTATGCAGCTATGAGCCCATGCTAGTATGTAGACTGAAAGTCAAAGCTATCACTTTTTGCTACATAGTTTGTGTGCTGAGAGATTTGTGCTTAATTTTGTTTCCATTTATTTGTCTGACACTTTGTTCTTCTGAGGTATGTCAGCTTTTCCATGACCAAAACCATCCAGTAGTTTATTCATCCATTCACTGAAGCATATCTCACTAGATTGCTTCAGCTCACTGCTATTCTACCTCTTCTTTTTCCTAACATATTAACTATGTAAATGGTCTGGAAAAACTTTAATAATAGTAATAATAATAATAATTATTATTATTATTATTATTATTATTAGCCTGCCCAATCACGAGAAATCCGGGTGGGTTACAGCAATAAAATACATAGAATAGTTTTGGGTTGTTCTGTGGCTGATTTTGGACTTAGGAACATGCATACCATCTTTCATTTTTTATAGATTTCACAGATAGAAAGCATGGGTCATAGGTTTTCATTTTTCCAGTGATGATTTTGTTTTTTGGCCAGGAATAATAACAACAATGATGGTGGTGGTGGTGTAATGAAATACAGCCTGCTGTTTTGGTCATCTAAACTGTTATTTTTTTCTGTCTGCAAGATGACTTCCACTTCAGTTAGCTAATGCATTCTCTTTCTTAAACTTTTATTGGATGAAACATAAATTCTCAGCTTTCTCTGTTTTTTCCCCCTTCAACATGCCTCAGGCATTATGGGTGATTCAAGAAACTGTATTTTAAAGTATTTTAAAGAACACACCTTTCACTATTTTGCTTGAATAAACAATTTGAACTGGTTTCTTTTTTTTAATTTTTTTTTTAAAATCTGAATGTCTGGGTTGCTTCTTCCCTACTTTCCTTTTTTCCAGGATTTTTATGTGAGTCTCTGTTTAAAATATTTAGCAAGAATAGATTAGTTTAGCTGATAGCACTTGTGGACATTCATAGAGAGTGCCTTTTAAGGAGATTTTATATGCCAGTACCAAGGTACTGTGTAACTCATATTCCAGCAATCCATTTGAATCTAAAAATCCGATTCTTTGGAAAGGGATCTCTGATAGATGTTATTAGCTAGTAAAAAGGTAGAAAAAGTTTCTAGCTGGTCTTGAAAAACATACGAAAGTAATTCTAAGTGACTGGCTCCACTCTGAGCAGAAATTTAGGCTGCCATATATACTCGACTATGTCGAGAAATTTATCCCCCAAAATTGCCCCTAAAATTTTGGGGTAGACTTATAGAAGGGTCAACTGATCAGCAGTGCTTAGTAGGGTCCCACAGCAAACAAGCCTGATGCCCCAATCTCCCTTGAACACCAGTTCCTTCCCCCTCTGGTCCTTTTTCCAAGCCTTGGCTTCCTACCAGAAAAACTCCCCATTCTCTCTCTCTGCTTCGTTTCGCAAGCCTTCGTTTTCTTCATAGCAGAAAAATTCCCCATTTAAAAGCACTTACTTCTCTCTTGGTCTGTTTTGCAAGCCTTGGCTTCCTCAGGAAATCTCTCCATTTAAATCCACTTGCTTCTCTTTTGAAAACCTGGTTTCCCAAGGAAAAACCTCTCCATTTAAATCCACTTCCTTCTCTTTTGCTCCATTTTGCAAGATCTGGCTTCTCAAGGAAAAACCTCTTCATTTAAATCCACTTGCTTCTTTTTTTCCAAACCTGGCTTCCCAAGGAAAAAACCTGTCCATTTAAATCCACTTGCTTCCTTTCTCAATTTGATGTTAAAACCTCTCCTCTAGCACCTGGGAATTGGTTGGGAGAATCAGTCCAGAGAAGGAGGGACGTAAGTGGTATTTCCCCCTTTCCATCCTTCCTTATAGAAGTTTTACCCTCGACTTTATCACAGGTCATTTCAAAATCCAGGATTTTGAGCCTGAAACCTTCTCTCAACTTATACATGAGGTCGACTAATACATGAGTATATACTGTATGTATGGCAGTGGTTATGACACTGACTCTGTCTGTTGCAAGATCAGCAAGTTGGCAGGTTGAGACCCAAGTGTCGTGTGATGGAGTGAGCTCCCATCTGTAGCCCCAGCTTCTGCCAACCTAGCCGTTTGAAAGCATGTAAAAGTGCAAGTAGGTACCACTTTGGCATGTAAAAGTGCAAGTAGGTACCACTTTGGTGGAAGGATAACAATGTTCTGTGTAGTCATGCTGACCACATGATCACAGAGTTGTCTTTAGCAATGCGGGCTCTCTCAGCTTAGTAACATAGATGAGCATATCCCCCTACAGTTGGTTGCAACTAGACAGCCTTCTCAAAGGGGAATACCTTTACCTTTATTTTTACTTGTGGCTGCTGCCACACTACAGAATTAATGAAATGTGACAACATTTAACTATCATGGCTCCCTCCTATGGAATCCTGGGATTTGCAGTTTGTAGTTCTTTAGACAAAAACGGCTAAATATTTCACAAAATGACTAATCCCAGAATTCCAAAGCATTGAGCCATGACAATTAAAGTGGTGTCAAACTTCATTAATTCTGCAGTGCAGATGAAGACTTAATCACAGCTGTTTTCCTCCAGGAAAAATTAGAAGCTATATATATATATATATATCTAAATAAAAAAAAAGTTAAGTACAAAGAGGAATTATCCATCTCCTCCTTGTCCTGCTTGTAAATGTGAGGAGCCAACCAGCTGGCCACCAATAGATCATATATTGTGATCCATCGAGGTACCTCTTATGTATGAATGCCCCTTCTGTACCTCATGGAAGAAATCTTGTTCCAACCACCTCAGTTAAAAAGTTTGTATCTCATACCTTGGCTCTTGAAAATAAGGACTGTTTATCTGTGTGTAGGTCAGCTTGTTGTCTTCAGATCTACTTGAAAATGAGCAAACACCTTGCCCTGTTGCTTAACAAGTCCGCATGGGGTATTTCCATATGCCGTGTTCTGCGGAGATGGACTGCAAAAAGGAAAGGTGTTGAGGGTCAAGAGAGATGGTTTTTATTCCAAAAAAAGTATGTGCTGACTTTGCATGAGCTGCAGTTTAGCTGGTTTTCCATCTTGCCTGACAGAATTTGAGCAAACCTATCTGAGACCGACACAGCAACAGGCATCTTACCAAGTTAAATATTTTAGCAAGCTCACTATGTCCAAGACAATGATGTAAAAACAATGAACAGGGATTGAAACAGTTGAGATAAAAAGCTCAGGCCAATTTTGTGGAACGTATTCTCAGTGCCAGAACCTCCCCCTTAACCAATCATTAAATACCTTGACAAAGATTTGCCTTTTATACTTATGCCTTTTAACTGTTCTTCTTGTTGTTGTGTGACCTCAAGTTGTTTCTGACTTATAGTGACCCTATCACTGGGAGGTAGTGTTCTTGGCAAGATTTATCATATTCAAAATCAGTGAGGCTAAATTTTGAGTCCTGCTGGCTTAGATCTGAGGTTCATTTAGGCCAGCGTTGACTTTTCTCACAATAGCCGAGATACCTATGGGAAGCCTACAAGTGTGGCAGGAAGACTATAGAATTCCCCTTCTGTATAATAATAAATAATAATAAAATTTATTTCTATACCGCCCTTCCAGAGATCAGGGCGGTGTACAACATGTATAAACATTAAAACAACAAAGTACCTATAAGTTAAAAACAAATCAAATACAATAAAAAACATTAAAACATTATCCCCCGTGCAAAGTGCGATAGCAGTACAGTAAGCGGGTTGTTGACAGGCAGAATTACAAAGAAGGTCCATTCAAGGATATGCCTGCTTGAATAGGTAGGTCTTCAAGTCCTTCCTAAATTGGCCGAGGGTGGGGGACAAGCGGAGCTCAGTAGGCAATGAGTTCCAGAGGCAAGGGGCAGAGATGGAAAACGCCCTCTTTGTTGTACTCACTAATCTAGCCTCCGGAACTCTCAATAAGCGCTGTCCAGTGGATCTAAGTGTGCGGAGCAGATTATATGGGGAGAGACGGTCCTTCAGATACCCTGGGCCCAAGCCATATAGGGCTTTATAGGTAATGACCAGCACTTTGTACTGAGCCCGGAAGCGAATTGGCAGCCAATGAAGATCTTTCAAGATTGGTGTTATATGGGAGGCCCTGGGAGCACCAGTGACCACCCGAGCTGCCATATTTTGTACCAGTTGCAACTTCCGAGTGTGATACAAAGGCTGCCCCATGTAGAGCGCATTACAGAAATCCAACCGAGAGGTTACCAGAGCATGTACTACAGTTTCAAGGTCCCCCCGGTCCAGATAGGGACGCAGCTGGCATATCAGCCGAAGCTGATAACAAGTGCTCCTGACCGTCGCATCCACCTGAGAAGTTAGGTGGAGCGACGAGTCAAGGAGCACCCCCAAACTGCGTACGGTGTCCTTGACGGGAAGCATGACCCCGTCCAGGACAGGTGGAACCACCTCCATACCCGGACCTGGGGAGCCTATCACGAGTACTTCCGTTTTCTCTGGATTCAGACTGAGTCTATTTTCCCTCATCCAGTCCATTACCGATTCCAGACAGGCCACGAGAAGAGTGATGCCATCCCTGGTCACTGCATCAGTCGGAGACATAGAGAAAACTATTTGGGTATCATCAGCGTACTGATAACCCCACGCCCCATGCCTCCGGATGATCTCTCCCAGTGGTTTCATGTAGATGTTAAAGAGCATGGGGGACAGAATGGCTCCTTGAGGGACCCCAGAAGTGAGGGCCCTCTTATCGGAGCACACGTCCCCCAGCTGCACCATCTGGAACCTCCCGGAGAGGTAGGACTGGAACCACTGGAGCGCAGTGCCTCCGATCCCCACCTCTGCCAGGTGTTCCAGAAGGATACCATGGTTGATGGTATCGAAAGCCGCTGAGATGTCCAAGAGCACCAACAGGGACATGCTACCCCTGTCAATGCCCAGACGGAGATCATCGACCAGGGCGACCATGGCCGTCTCAACCCCGTAGCCCGCCCGGAAACCGGTTTGAAATGGATCTAGAAAATCCGTTTCATCCAAGATCGATTGAAGCTGGATTGCAACCGCCCTCTTGATCACCTTCCCCAAGAATGGCAGTAGCGAAACTGGCCGATAATTGTTGTGAATCAGGGGGTCGAGGGAGGGCTTTTTGAGTATCGGTTTTATAATGGCCAATTTAAGGATGTCTGGAAACTGCCCATCCCTCAGCAATGAATTAATGATCCGGTGTAACAATCGAGTTACAACCGGTCCCCCCTGTGCCACTAGCCATGAGGGGCAGGGATCGAGAGAGCAGGTTGTCTTCCGAACACTTCTAAGGATCTTGTCCACATCCTCGGTACTAACAGACTCAAACTGATCCAGTACAACAGAGTCCACGGAAGCTCTGGACTCCTCTATTCTGGTTTCTGTTTCAACCCTGGCATCCAGACCTTCGTTTATCCGAGAGATTTTATCCGCGAAGAAGTTGTTAAATTGGTCACAGCAGGCCTTGGTGGGTTCAAGGATCTGGTTCGGGGCAGGAGGGAGCTGAGATAGCTCCCTCACTACCCTGAACAACTCTGCTGGACGCGACTCCGCGGACGCGACACGAGCAGCATAGAATGAATTCTTAGCTGCTTGTATCGCCTCTCCGTAGTCCTTCAAAAGGTGGTCTAGGAGAGCCTTGTCGGATAAACGCTGGTGTTTCCGCCAGGCGTGCTCTAGCCGTCGCAGAACCCGCTTCCTTGCCCGGAGATCTTCCGTGTACCAGGGCTTCTTTTTGGAAGCAGGCCTGAGAGGGCACTTGGGAGCGATACTGTGTATAGCCCTGGAAAGATCTGTGTCCCAGGTGTTAACATAAATACACATTTCTGCCAGCAATGTATTCAGTGGTTTTCAGTGGTATACCTTCTCCATATGGAGATTTCATTTAATCATAACAGCTAAAAGCCATTGCTGAATTTAGTCAGAAGCTTATGCCACTTCTGGTAGTGAATTCTGTAACATGTAGGTTTTTTGTTTTGTTTTGTGTTTTGTTTTGTTTTGGTTTTTTTGTTGTTTTTGTTTGTTTGTTTGTTTGTTTTTTTGTCCTGAATGTACTGCCAATCCAGTTCATTAGGCAACCCCAAGTTTTATTTTTATGGAAAAGGGGAAAAAAGATGTTCATTTTATCCATTTTCTTCACTCAGTGCTTATATGCCCTCCTCCCTAAGTGATCTTTTTACTAAATTATTGGCACATTCCTTTGCCTACTCAAACTAAAGTCCCTTGTGTTAAATTGGTTTTTCGTCCAGGTAAGTGTTTGCTGCACTTTTAAACAAAGCACAAAGTAGAGTATTCGGAACAGTCTATTAGAAATATAAAATATAGCAATATAATACAGTTGGCCCTCCATTTTTGGCCCATTCAAAATAGCAGAAAACCTCTGAGGGTTTTCGAGGTTGCGGATCTCAGATCTGCACGTTAGGAGAGGCAACTGCACTATGGAGAGTAGAAGACAAAGCCAAGATTTAAAAGATAGCAAACAATAAAACACTTCAGCATATAAAATGAAATTAAAATTCAAGCCAGCAACAGAGTACAAGATGTAGAAGCACAAAAATAGTGCTTAAAATCAAAACAAAAAGGAATTTACCTGGCACAAAAGGGCCTCTTTATTATAGGATTGTCTCTTAAAAGACTGACCACATGAGGAAGATGCTGCAGAGGGTGAGGTCTGTTTCATACAACACAATAATAAGACTCAGATTCCAGTTTAACTGCTATGTCCCCGTCCTACAGACTTCTCAGATTTGTAGTTTCATGAAGTATTCTCAGCCAAAGAGCTCCAGTGCCTCCTCAAACTACATATCCTAGGATTTTATAGGATGTAACCATAGCAGTTAAAAGTTAAGTCAAAGAGCTATAACTGTGCTGTGTGAGAGTCTTGATTGTCCTTTTCCTACATTTTTTCTACTGCAATTTCTTTGAGATATGATGATTAGATCATTATAGTGTCCTTTAAAGAAGTTTCTGTAGCATTATCATAATGGTTGGCACATTTTAAAATGGCTTTCCTCATCATACAAAATTCAATGTGCACAACTTGCCATTTTCATTACTGCCACACATTGAGTTGACATTGGGGCTGTAAGGGGTGGCTGTATGCCGCCCCTCAAAGCACTGGGTTGGGGACGCAGCAACCAGATGCCATGCCCCAACCCAATGCAAAAAGAACCCACAAACTGCAGGTTCTTTTTCTGCCCAGGAAAGGGTGTCCTAGCCACAGTGATGCAACTTTTTGAAACCGTTTGGTGAAGCATCGTCTAGCTGCAGTGCTAGGACCACGCCATGATGCCACACACTATCTAGAAGGGTGTGCTGCATCATGGCATGAAGGGGTGGAGCCATGGTACCCAGCATGCAAACGCTGCACCATAGCTCCGCCTACAGGCCAGCACAAAGTGCCAGTCTGTATTGCCCCATTTTCAGCAAATATGCAATACAGCCCTGTATCTTTTTCTTAATCAAGAGCCCCTTCAGACCATATTGTTGTAAATATAGGGTTTTTTGTGCCTTACACCTACTTACATCAAGCTTCTTTTAGCTTCCCATCCCCATTCATTCAGGTTGTAAATTCCTCTTTTGGAGCTCTGAATTGCGTATACGACTCATGGGCAAAAAGGGGGCTTCTCTCCCCACTATTTCCAGGTGAGTTTCTTCCACCTGCATCGGGTCCACAAGCTATCATTTTTTCACTGTTCAACATTAGCTTCCATTACCCTGAATTGACTGGAGCTATTTGCAAACATGGGGTCATCTGCAAATGATGTTCACTTCTTATTCCAATTTATTTACGCACATGTTACATACAATCTAGGTACAGATGATTGGAAGATTCCTTCTCTCCATAGTGAGAACTGCCATTTATTCCTGCTTCTGTTTCCTATTGTTTAGCTAATTACCAGTCCTTAAAAGAACTTGTTCTCTCATTCCATGACTACTGTTTTGTTCAGGGGACTTTGAGGGGTTTTCTGAGGGCAAAAAAGCTGGAAAACCAAAAATATAATATCTTACTAGATCATCCTTGTTTATATACTTCTTAGTACTGCCCAAGATACCCATAAAATGGCAGGGAAAGCACACCTATGCAGAAAGCAAGTTCATTCTTCCTTCACAAGGATGGGCTTTTTAGATATTCAATAGTTTCCCACAAGATATCAAAATGTCTTGACTATTCCCCCATCTTTTTAATCAGTATTATTTGGGATGTTTTTCAACCTCTGCATGAGGAGAAAAATTCCATATTTTGTCAGATTATAGAGTTTTCCCATCCAGACACCTGTTCAACCCTTGAACTTCTCTCCCTTAGTTTGGAGAGATTTGACACAGCAAAGCTGAATATTTTCTATTGAGCAAAGGCTGAGTCACAGAGGATAGGCTAGAAAGAGACCAATGGCATCATTGGCCGGGTGTAGGGAGTGCAACCCACAGTAGGTGACACCCCACAGGCCTGGCTTTCTCTCCAGGAACAGAGCCAAGGCAGTGTTAGAGAAGTAAGCAATCCGCCTTCTGGCTTTCTTGCCAGGCTGACTCCCTTCCAGGAGAAGGAGCCGAGGAAGGGGCAAGGGCTGTGGAGGGGTGAGTGCACCCCCTCATGGCCATCACAGGCCTGGTTCTCCCCCAGGAAGGGAGCCGAGCCAGCAACAAAGCCATGTGGGGGAGTCCATTGCCATTATCCCCCTACAGCAGCCCCCTACATGTGTGGTACTGGAGCTCACTAGTAAGCCCATCAACAAAGTGACATTCCATTATGCTTTTTATTACATTTTTTTATCACACCTTTCCCTCAAAATTGTACACGTCATCTAATAGATATAAACATTTCAACATCATTACATTTTTAGCTTACCTTTTCTCCTAAATTGTACCTATGACAGCTAATAAATATAATTTAAAACCATTTTAAAACCAAATAAGCAATAAAACCATTAAAATAACATCACAGTAATGACTAATTAATTAATTAATATTAGTTAATTAACTAATTGCCTAATTAAATTACTTTAATGAATTAATAAACTAAATTAAAATTATTTAAAATTAATAAACTAAAATTACTAATAAATAGTAATCAATAAACCACTAGTGAATAGTCATCAAAACAGCTTATGCATCATACTTACCATGTCTTTTGACATCTAAGAGGATCTTCTAAAAGTGTTTAAATTAGCCTCAGTTGCAGTCACATTAGGACTATTTGGATAAAAATAGTCCCAGTGACCTCCCAGTGACTTTGTTTTGAGCCTCATAGAAGAAAATATAATTAATAAGCCATTAAGGTGAAATACAGCAGGATGGTGGGATAGTATCAAAAGAAATATGTTCCAGTTACACAGTATTATCTTATTGAAAAAGCACACAGTCAACTTGTTACTTTCTACATTAGAAAGTTCCTAATAAAAGCTTATATCCCCACATCTTGGGGAACAATTTTCACACTAGACTGATTAAGTTGATTCACAAAGAAGGACTACTTACAGCTAAATACTTGCTTGGAAAGTGTGTTTTACTTCCCAGTCAGATGTCATTGCTAACTGTCCACATTGCTTCTCTCCTGAACCAAAGACCAGTACATTATCTAATCTAGTTACTGTACATAATAGTGCACTGCTTTCTTTGGCAAACTATGAAAGAAAAAATTAGCTAATCACAGAACAGTGGGAAAATATTTCAAAGGAAATGTTTATGGTTTCATTCCAGTACAGGTCTCCTTTCTTTAGAATGTTTCTCCCTTCTGAACCATGTTTTCCACGTACTGACTGATCAAATTGTCATTTTTTTAAAGTTCTCCTAAAATCTTGAGTGCAATAGTAATTGGCTCATAAATCCGTATTATTATTATCATAAGGGCCAATTCTCTGCATTAGAGCCTGAAGCCACATGGATTAAGTTTGTGGGAGGAACAGGGCTCTTGTTTGAAAATTCTGTGCCACCACAATCGAAGGAGTGGAAAGAAGTGCATCAAAGATTAATAGGGTGCCCCTGCATCTTTTTTGTTCTGCTTTAAAAAGGAATAAACAGTTCATGGGAAACTCAAATACACAAGAACACAGTACATCATAGCATAAATTGAGGAACAAGATAAAGATCTGATTTGGGAGGTGGCCCTCCAGATTATTTGCTATTTATTGTTATGTAATTTCAAGTCAACTGTGATTTATGGAAATTCTGTCTTAGGGTTTTCTTGGCAATATTTGTTCAGATGAAGTTTGCCATTGCCTTCCTCGGAGGCTGAGAGAGTCTGACATGTACAATGATGTTGCATGGCTGAAAGGAATTCAGCACACAAACCACTACACTATGTTGGTTCTGCAAATCCCTGCAGCCCTAGCCAGTAGTAAATAATGCTGGAAGCTGCAAATCCAACAGTGTCTGGAAGGATTTCCATTGAGAAGTTTTCAAATGGGGAGTGGTAGCATAAAGAGATCAGAAGGTTAGAGGAAAGAAGAAAGGGCCATTGGGAATGGGAGGGCAAGAACTGCAGTGGGAGGAACCACAATCCTTATTCTAGTTTCTATTCTTTTCTGCCAACTATCAGTCAGATTCCCATGGCCACCAATAATAATAATACTAATTTTTATTTCTTACCTGCCCCTCTGTCAAAACGATCGTGGTGGGGTCCAACAAGATTTAAAAGCAGTTACAGTTAAAATGATTCAACAATCCCATCCCCAACCTCCCACCCCTTAAAATAGAATTAAATTGACAAGATTAAAATGAATTAATATCAAATAGAAATAAAACAGCATATTAAGCATATTAAAACCCACAGTACTAGCAACAACATAGGGTAGCATCAAAATACAGAAGGCCAGGGAATTAACTGGAAAATTTTAGGAGTCGGGAAGATTATACAGTTTTTGGGAAGGCCTGCCAGAAGAGGTACATCTTTAAAGCTGTTTTGAAACAGTCTAACATTGTAATGAGATGGATCTCGTCTGGTAGGCCATTCCATAGCCTGGGAGCAGAAGCTGAAAAGGCCCTCTGGGAGGTCTGCACCAGCCTGGTCTTCATAGGCTGCAGCAGGTTCCTCCCAGAGGATCGAAGTGTGCGGGGGGGATCATATGGGGAGAGGCAGTCCCTAAGATAAGATGGACCCAAGCCATGTAGGGCTTTAAAGGTTAAGGTAAAGGTTAAAACCTAGTATGCCTAGCCTTCACTGTAATTTGGGATTTCCTCCAACCCAAAGATATTTTGGGCTTCTACCAACCTTGGGGATTCCCTGAGTCTTCCTGCGTTGGTTGATATCCTTTTTCTTCCATAATGAAATAACGGGAACAGAATGGAAATAGAACAGCCTTTTCTAAAAGGCTCAAATAACTGAAAATATGCCAGCTCTTTTCTGTGAAGAAGACCTGATAAGCAGCAGACTAATTGGAATAAGTCTTTGGCCCAGTATTCAGCAAGGTGATACAACTGTGTCTGAGCAATATTGTCTCAGACTGCAAGTGGGAGCTCACACAACCAAATGCTATTTTATTTTTTAATCTGTACATGGAAACAAAGACTAAAGTTCAATCGGCAGTCCTAATTAAAGCAGAACCAAATATATGAAATTTATGTAGATGTTCTATTACCATTCAACAGTTCCTTCAGTGCTGCTATTATAATTGGGAGCAGTAATTGGGTTTAGGTCCAATATGCTGAGAAGGGTTCTAATCTCCCTCTGCAAAGCAGGGGCATTAGTAGGGACTGCGGGGTGTGTGGACCACACCAAGTGATACCCTAAAAGGGGGGAGGAGTGCTCTTCAAACATATGCTTTGGGGCAGAAATGGGCTGTGGCTTTCACCTGTGTCCCATTCAAATGCTGAAGAGATTATGTGAGTGGGGTGAGGCTTGGTGGGAGAAGAAAGGAGAGGTCCCTTTAAAAAAAAATTAATTTAAAAAATTAAATTATTTTATTCTTTTTAAAGTTTATTTAAATTTGACCAAATTTTCACTTCAATTGAATGGAACAATGCATATATAAATGTGCTGAGGCTGTGGCTATGATACTGTAATTTAAAGATATAGTTTTAACTTTGCTAGTTGTGTTACGTCACATTCAGTGATATGCAGGAACTATGATTAATGAGTAACAGTAGTAAAAATTCATTATTAAAGATTCTGTATGGTGTGGTAAAGGGGGAAGTCAAGGGGTCGGGGTGACGAAATGAGTTATACCAACCCTATTGACGCCACTGCTGCAAAGCAGTATTCCACTTACATTAACAATGCAATAATACTGTACACATAACTACTCAGAAGTAAACCCCAGAAAGTATAATGGGAAAGTATAGCCATCTGTTGGGGATGCTTTGATGGAGAGTTCCTGCATGGCAGGGGGTTGCACTGGATGGTCCTTGTGGTCTCTTCCAACTCTGTGATTCTATGATTCTAGTTCCAGATAACTCTGTATGGCATTGGAGCATATGTGCAACATACTAAAACACTATTGGAGTGCATTGATTTATGTTTTATTTCTAGCTTTATGTATTTTAACTAATTTCATGCCACTTAGTATATATGATTCCCCCACCCCATTCCTATCCCTATTTTATGGTTGTCATTTTTAGTTGTCATTTTTAATGGTGTCTGGTAAAAGCAGTTTGATTTTACAGTAATGTGTAATACAACATTTATTATAAAACCATGCTGTGTGTGTGTCACACACACATATGCATGGACAGAATGTTGAACTTCCTGATCTGGGATTTTCAGGTTTTCATCTGTTCAATACATAAATCCAAAGGTTTCATTGCTTTAAATGAGAATTTTGTTTAATCCTGTTCATAAATATCTTTTGCACCTTGACACCATCCTTTCCATCAAGCCCTCATGTTGCCTTATAAAGTCTCACGTGTCCTCATTTTCATCTGTGAAAGGGTATTCATTTAAGGATGCGTGTAATCTCTGACCAACACATGTGCTCTTATTTGTTCTCTGAAAACTATCTTTTGGTTTTGGCACAATAGATACCTTGACTTTCAGGATAAGATCATCTTCACGATTTTCTTGTACACTTCCTAGTTCTGTAACATCCGCTTATTGTTGCTCTTCCCAGGCCATTACATTGAAAGCTAGAAGGGGCTAAGCATTTGACTGTAAGTGCACAGACAAGTACTGTTTTACTTCAGTTAGGGTAGGAATTATGCAACCCACCGGATATTGTTGGATCAGAATTTCCAGCATTCCTTACCATTGGCTGTGATGGCCATGGCTACTGGGAGCTGTAGTGCAATAAAATCTGAACACCCTTGCAGTAAATTTATTTCTGAGTAAATATTTCCTGTGTTCCTAACATGTTTACAGTGCACTACATAAGACAGGGAGTTGCTTGTTAAGATTTTACTTTGGTCAGAAATTTCACCCTTTGAGCAAAGTAATATTGGGTGAGAGTTTGGCAAATACGTGAGATGACTGACTGAGTTATGTTCCCTTCTTAGAATGACTGTCTACTGAGATGCAGTGTTCTTCTCTGAAGCTGTCTGGTACTGGTCTGTTTTATTTTACAGATGAATATTCTGCCCTATGACAGTCCTCAAAACACAGAGCATCTTGCAATCCTGACTAGATAATTGCATCACTAGATAATTGCATCACATTAATAGAGTAAAAATAGCACAAATAGGATGCTCCTGTATATTTAGCACAATGGAGTGGGTTTTTTCTTGAAGATTTCAGTTCTGGAAATTCTGGAAACTTCTAAAAATTTTTTAATTATGACAGCTTTGTGGTGATAGAGGTGATCTGGAGAAACCAGAAACTGGTTTTGTCATATTTTTACCCTTTGCCGTGTGTGTGTATGTAAGATAAACTGTTTTACAATCTAGACAGGTCCTTTTTTAAATACAGTGGTCCCCCGGGTTACGAAAACCCCGGGGTACGAAAGAGCCGGGGCTGCAAAAACGGCCCCCGCTTACGAATAAAACCCCGGGTTACAATAGGAAAGACAGCGCGGCCCCTTTAAATTTGCCGCGCGGTCCGGCAAACAAAGTGGTCCCCTAGGTTACGAATATTTCCGGGTTACGAAAGGTAATCCGGAACGGATTACTTTCGTAACCCGGGGGAGCACTGTAGGTTAAAAAAGAGAATCAAATCTACCTATATTATTGTTGAAGAGGCAAAACAGAAAGTTCAACAACAACAACAAAATGAGAACACTGCCTTTGTAGCATGAAGTTCTACACTAATAATAATAATAATAATAATAATACATTTTATTTATACCCCGCTCTTCAGCCAAAGCTATCAGAGCGGCTTACAATTTGTTAATTAGACAATTAAGTCCCCTCAAGATGGTGGTTGAAGGGAGGGCTCTTCTTGCTTCCAGCAGGAGGTGGCCTGCCTTTCTCTCCCCTCAAGATGGTGGATGAAGGGAGGGCTCTTCTTGCTTCCAGCTGGAGGTGGCCTGCCTTTCTCTCCCCTCAAGATGGTGGTTGAAGGGAGGGCTCTTCTTGCTTCCAGCTGGAGGCGGCCTGCCTTTCTCTCCCCTCAAGATGATGGATGAAGGGAGGGCTCTTCTTGCCTCCAGCAGGAGGTGGCCTGCCTTTCTCTCCCCTCAAGATGGTGGATGAAGGGAGGGCTCTTCTTGCTTCCAGCAGGAGGTGGCCTGCCTTTCTCTCCCCTCAAGATGGTGGATGAAGGGAGGGCTCTTCTTGCTTCCAGCTGGAGGTGGCCTGCCTTTCTCTCCCCTCAAGATGGTGGTTGAAGGGAGGGCTCTTCTTGCTTCCAGCTGGAGGCGGCCTGCCTTTCTCTCCCCTCAAGATGATGGATGAAGGGAGGGCTCTTCTTGCTTCCAGCTGGAGGTGGCCTGCCTTTCTCTCCCCTCAAGATGGTGGTTGAAGGGAGGGCTCTTCTTGCTTCCAGCTGGAGGCGGCCTGCCTTTCTCTCCCCTCAAGATGGTGGTTGAAGGGAGGGCTCTTCTTGCTTCCAGCTGGAGGTGGCCTGCCTTTCTCTCCCCTCAAGATGGTGGTTGAAGGGAGGGCTCTTCTTGCTTCCAGCTGGAGGTGGCCTGCCTTTCTCTCCCCTCAAGATGGTGGTTGAAGGGAGGGCTCTTCTTGCTTCCAGCTGGAGGTGGCCTGCCTTTCTCTCCCCTCAAGATGGTGGTTGAAGGGAGGGCTCTTCTTGCTTCCAGCTGGAGGTGGCCTGCCTTTCTCTCCCCTCAAGATGGTGGTTGAAGGGAGGGCTCTTCTTGCTTCCAGCTGGAGGTGGCCTGCCTTTCTCTCCCCTCAAGATGGTGGTTGAAGGGAGGGCTCTTCTTGCTTCCAGCTGGAGGTGGCCTGCCTTTCTCTCCCCTCAAGATGGTGGTTGAAGGGAGGGCTCTTCTTGCTTCCAGCTGGAGGTGGCCTGCCTTTCTCTCCCCTCAAGATGATGGATGAAGGGAGGGCTCTTCTTGCTTCCAGCTGGAGGTGGCCTGCCTTTCTCTCCCCTCAAGATGGTGGTTGAAGGGAGGGCTCTTCTTGCTTGCAGCAGGAGGTGGCCTGCCTTTCTCTCCCTTCAAGATGGTGGTTGAAGGGAGGGCTCTTCTTGCTTGCAGCAGGAGGTGGCCTGCCTTTCTCTCCCCTCAAGATGGTGGTTGAAGGGAGGGCTCTTCTTGCTTGCAGCAGGAGGTGGCCTGCCTTTCTCTCCCTTCAAGATGGTGGTTGAAGGGAGGGCTCTTCTTGCTTGCAGCAGGAGGTGGCCTGCCTTTCTCTCCCCTCAAGATGGTGGTTGAAGGGAGGGCTCTTCTTGCTTGCAGCAGGAGGTGGCCTGCCTTTCTCTCCCTTCAAGATGGTGGTTGAAGGGAGGGCTCTTCTTGCTTGCAGCAGGAGGTGGCCTGCCTTTCTCTCCCCTCAAGATGGTGAGAGCTGAGCTGTTCCTTCTCTTTCACAGAGTGATGGTGGACTTGTTAGTGTTTGTAGCTCAGTTGGTGATGAGGTACCACGGCTATGTTTGTTGCCAGGATCATCTCCTTCAGCACTGCAGGCAGCAGTTTGTGGGTTGGAGAAGTACCTCTCCTCTTCCAGAATAACTGAAGAGACACTGGACTCTTTCAGACGTCGGAAATTGGAAGTATAATCCAAGGGCAATCCAAACGCAATCATGGGGTTTCATGTTATTGCGAATTAGAGCTTCTCACACAATTTCGGGCAAAAGGGAAGTCACTCCAAATGCAACCATAGGTTTCACGTTATTGTGAATTAAAGCTTCTCACACCATTTCGGGCAAGGAGGGGTCATTTTCAGGTAATGGGAAGTCATTCCGACCGCCTTCCAAATGCAATGGGGAATTCACAAGCGAATTCATGTGAATTCGCATTGGCTCCATTCGAACTTGGGAGAAATTCCTCCAGTGTGAAAGAGTCCACTGTAGACAACTTGGGAGAAATTCCTCCAGTGTGAAAGAGTCCACTGTAGACAAAGGTCTCTTAGATGAGGCTTTTATTCTTAGAAATTACAATATGTACAGAGCTATCTACAAACATCTACACAGTCCACCATGTTAGCGTTTGTAGCGCAGTCAGTGATGATGTACCATGGCTATGTTTGGCGCCAGGATCACCTTCGTGACTGTAGTTTAGGCAGCAGCTTGTGAGTTGGAGTACCAAACTCCATGCTGAAAATAAACGCTCAGTCTTGGCAACCTTCCCAGCTCTCACTATCTGCTGATGATAAGGAGACAACAGCCAGCAGCTAAGCTCCTTAACTCTTTGCCTTCCGGCCCTCAGACAGTTTGAGCTGCTCTTCTGGATAAGTGCTCACATAACAGCTTCTCACTCAGATGCTTAGGCAGATCCACTGGCACACACTGGGCCCATAACCCTTGTTAGTGTTTGTAGCACAGTCCATGATGAGGTACCATGGCTATGTTTGGCGCCAGGATCACCTTTGCGACTGTAGTGTAGGCAGCAGCTTGTGGGCTGGAGAAGTACCTCTCCTCTTCCAGAATAACTGAAGAGACAGTGTAGACAAAGGTCTCTCAGATGAGGCTTTTATTCTTAGAAGTTACAATATGTACAGAGCTATCTACAAACATCTATACCACCATCTATCAGCAGAAGCACCCACACAGTCAAGTGACTGCAACGGAATCCTCAGCCCAACTGACAAAACCAACTGTCAAGACCAACTGTCAATGGAATGTTCAAATTCCCCCAGCCAGCACCCGATTGGCTGACGTTCCTGGCTAGTGTTTGGCCATTACACATTGTACATTTTCCTTTGGACTCTTTAACCCAACACACCATCTATCAACAGAAGAAACCACACAATCAACTGACTCTAACAGAATCCACAGCCAACTGCCAAACCTAACTGCCAAGACCAACTGCTAACAGAATGTTCAAATTCCCCCAACCAGGCTGACATCCCTGGCTGGTGTTTAGCTGGCCTGTTGCTATTAAATTACACATTATACATTTTTCTTGGGACTCTTTATCCCAACCGGAGGGGGAGGGGCCAGAGAAATGGAGTGGGCACTTCTGCTACTGGTTAGCAGGTGATTTGTACCAAACCATGGGAGAGGGATACATCAAGATTCTCTTCTTGGAGGGGAACAATGGTGGAAAGCAGCCATTCACCTCAATATGTACCAGTAGATCACTGTCAAAGCAGAGGGCTCCTTCCTTCTCGGTGAAAGGTTACACCTGTGCCAATCCAGCTGCATCTGCACTGAAGAATTAATGCAGTTCCACATTGACTGCCATGGCTCAATGCTATGGAAATCTGGGATTTGTAGTTTTGTGATATATTTAGCCTTCTCTGTCACAGAACTCTGGTGCCACAACAAACTACAAGTTCCAGAATTCCATTGGACAAAGCCATGACAGTTAAAGCAGTGTAAGCTGCATTATTTCCACAATATGGCAGCAGCCTAAGACGTTGGGCAGCCACTTGGGCAAGAATAGCTTTCTTTTTGTGGTGTAGAGAAAGCGTCCTTTTAAAGCAAGGACTAGGGCATTAAAATGCGAGTATACCCTCTGTTAAATTTTTTATGGTAGTTCCTACCCAATCCCCACCCCAAAAGATTAGCACCACTTTCCAGTAGTTGAAACTCTACCAGTTGGAGATTAAACCAATTCAAGTCAAATTGGTTCAGCTCTCCTCTGGTATAAATACAATGTGGAGTAAAGGTACTCATCTTGAACAAGAGCATAGTTTGATTAAAGGCTTTTTAAAAAGAACAGCAGTTTTTACAACAGGGACACTATGCTTCCCTGACATTATGGCAGCTGCCAAACTGCAGCATTAATGCAGTTTCACACTATTTTGATTTTCATAGCTCCATCCTATGGAATCCTGGGATTTGTAGTTTGTTGTGGCACCAGATCCCTCTGACAAAGTAGGAAAATATCTCACAAAACTACAGATATCAGAATTCCATAGCACTGACCCATGACAGTTAAAAGTAGAATCAAACTGCATTAATTCTGCAGTATGAATGCAACCTAAATTGCCTAAGCACCTTTCATGGGTACAGTTTGACACCATTTTAACTGCAGTTTGGCACCACTGCAGTGCGGCATGACTTTTAACTGCCTGGGATTTATAGTTTTGTGAGGCATCAGCACGTTTTGGCAGAGAAGGCTAAAGACCTTGTAGAACTACAAATCCCAGTATTCCATAGGATGGAACTACAGCATTTACATTGGTGTCAAACTGCTTTATTTCTGCAGTGTAGATGCACGCCATGTTAAATGTATATAACACAACAACTACACAATTCATCATTTTATGGTACAAGGTAAAAGATCCATTATCTCTTAGGAAGTGGTTCCATTTCAGAACGATTTTCCGAGCCCACTATGTTGTTCCTTCGAAAAATATGTTTATTTTCCCAGTCAGCAAGACTAATACTTTGTTTTGGAGAACTCCCTGAAATTTAACCAAACGAGAGTAATCCCCTGCTGCAGAGTCCTTGAGGCATTCCTGACAGCAAGTGCCAGAACTCCCCATCCCTCAGTGTCAATGTCATGTTGTGATACTAAAATGAGTGCTCAGTCTGCTGAGAGAGGACATGCATTGGATCAGAAATTCACACAGCATAAGGTCCCATATCACCAGAATCTTTAGCTTGATTCATATATTGCTCACATGTGGATCACTTTTCTGTGCTGAAGCAGGACAGACCATGCATTTAGCCCCTGCTCCAAACATCATGTACTCCCTACATCTAAAATGTTGTACACAAAGGTGTCCTGATCACACACAATCCCTAGAGTTAGGTTTCTTTGGCAACAGCATATCATGAAGATATAAAAAGATGCAACGTCAGAGAAGAGGTAAAAGCACAGGCTGCTTCAGCATACAAATGCCCTACCAAGAAATGAGGGTCAGGTTTTCAACATGTTTGTTCTCATTCAGAGACAAAAAGGCCTGAGAGGGTTTGCTTGTAATTAGCTTTGAATAATCAGGGTTTTGTGAGGTTAATATATCTACCAACACTAATTGTACTGGAAGGCTGCAGTGGGGAGCAGGTAGTAAACATGTCCAAGGATCTCACCTCATTCACCTTCCTATCAAAGAACAGTTATCCAGAGGGTAATGCTATTCATACACACTTTCTGGTGACGGGAAATTACATAGTGCGAGGTGGGGTGCCTGCAGGACCACTAATTTCTGATTCCTAGTTGAATTTTTAAAATTTATTTAATTTATAGCCCACGTTTCTCCAAATATGGAACCCAAAGCAGCTTGCAGTATAAGTTTAAACAGCATACAGCTAAAATAACATTTAATACTAATGTTCTTAAAGCTGTTAAAAACGTAATCAATGCATTACATTAAAACAGTTTAAACCCATCCAAAACATAGCATTAGCACACCTTGCATTTGGGGTTCCCATATTTCATATTTCATATCTGAAGCCAACATGTTCTTGAGAGGTCACAATGACCTTTAGGAACACTAGGTCAGATTCCCAGGAGAAAAGGAGTGAGACCCGAAGCATGTGAATGATCCAAGTAATAATGGAGGTCTTTAAGCAGAGGCTGGATGGCCATTTGTCGGGTATGCTTTGATTGGGAATTCCTGCATGGCAGCGGGTGGGACTGGATGGCCCTTGTGGTCTCTTCCAACTCTGTGATTCTATGATTCTAATACAATCAAAGTTGTGAAGTGCTCCTTTCTTCTTCCAAGTCATCTGCATTTCCTCTTGCACCTTGACACAAAGGATCTCCTTGCACCCAAAGCAGTAAGCCAGCCTCTCTCCCTGTCTCCTGCCATGTTCCCAGCCACCTCATTATGTCCAGTCACTCTGGAGTTGCCACAATCCAATCACCATTTTTAACTCCAAAATTAAAGCCATCTACCAGCCCAGAATCAAATTATCAATTCCTGGGAAAGGCAGCAGGTCTTTGTTACAGGACTCTTTCAAACGGAAGGCATTTCTCCCAACTCCGAATGGAGCCAATGCGGATTCATGTAAATTCGCTAGTTAAGCGAATTTACATGAACTCCTGTTCTGTTCGGAAGGCATTCGAAATTACTTCCCATTACCCGGAAATAACCCCCTCCTGCCCGAAATTGAGTGCGAAGCTTTAATTCGCAATAACGTAAAACCCATGATTGCATTCGAATTGACATTAAATTATACTTCCAATTTCTGACGTCTGAAAGAGTCCACAGTGCTAGAGATAATCAAGAACTCCTCCATGGATGGCACTGCACTCTGGTGGTTCCAGTCCTTTCTCTCTGGTAGATCCCAAAGGGTGTGGCTCGGGGACAGTTCCTCTTAGAATCATAGAATTGGAAGAGACCACAAGGGCCATCCAGTCCAACTCCCTGCCATGCAGGAACTCTCCATCAAAGCATCCCCGACAGATGGCCATCCAGCCTCTGCTTAAAGACCTCTAAGAAAGGAGACTCCACCACACTCCGAGGGAGTGCGTTCCACTGTTGAACAGCCCTTACTGTCAGGAAGTTCCTCCTAATGTTGAGGTGGAATCTTTTTTCTTGGAGCTTGCATCCATTATTCCAGGTCCTGTTCTCTGGAACAGAAGAAAACAAGCTTGCTCCCTCCTCAATGTGACATCCCTTCAAGTATTTAAACAAGGCTATCATATCACCTCTTAGCCTTCTCTTCTCTAGGCTAAACATTCCCAGCTCCCTAAGGTGTTCCTCATAAGGCATAGTTTCCAGATCCTTTACCATTTTAGTTGCCCTCCTTTGGACACGCTCCAGTTTCTCCACATCCTTTTTGAATTGTGGTGCCTAGAACTGGACACAGTATTTCAGGTGGGGCCTGACCAAAGCAGAATAGAGTGGCACTATTACTTCCCTTGATCTAGACACAATGGCCTGATCTAGATTAGCAAAAAGAAGTATGTTCATGGCTGCATGAAAGTCTAGCCTTTAGATGAGAAAAAGGGAAAATGTGCCATGAAAACGCTTTTTTTTTTTTCATTTTAGGAGAGAAGAAGTGCCTTTAAAAAGGTGCTGGTTTTCCAAGCTTCTTTTTTAAAAATGGCAGACCAGCGCAGCTTCATCTAAAGGCTGCGGTGTAGTTGCGCAGTTAAAGGGGCTGCTGTATCTTTAAAGCGCCCATTTAAAGGCAGCGATACAGGTGCGGAGCATAATGGATCATGAGTTGGGAGCATGCATGGTGTGGAGTTCACTTCTAATTAAAACGCTTAATGCCCTGAAGGTGTAAAAGCTGGGGTTTAACTGCACAGTTTTTTAAAGCTCCCAAACCCTAGCTCCAGCCCTAATCCAAACCCTAGACATGCGGAGTAGAGACTCTGGGATGCTGTAACTGTTATTCTACTGCGCATAAAATGTCAATTCATTCACAAAATAAAGGGGGTCATTCATGATGCACCAGTGCAACTGCACAGTTTAAAAAAGCAGAGAAACCGCAATGATAATTTGACAGATCCTCATAACTGTACAATTGTCTGCATGGTGTACCTGCGCAGCTGCACAGCTGGCAAACCTGCACAGCTGCGCAGTTCCCAGCTGGCAAGGAAAAAAAATTAAAGGTTCAGCGCAGTTAAAAGCCGCGTTCATTGCCGCTGGTGCAGCTGCTCCGCCTGTGTTTGTAGCGTTCTGACAGCTTCCAATGTAGCTGCTGAGCCACAGAAAAGACTACAGATAAATCGTTCCCACACCCCTCAGTCTAGCTGCCCTGTACCTTTTAAATGCACACCTGGGGCTTGCAGTGTAGCTGCTAAGCATTAAGGAAAGGGCAACTTCATGTCACACTTTCCTGCCAATCTAGAAAGCCCCTATACTTCTATTGATGCAGCGTAAAACTGCATTGGACATTTGTCCAATGCATCGCACTGTGGACTCATGTTCAACTTGTGATCTACTTGGACTCCTAAATCCTTTTCACATGTGGTCTCATTCAGCCAGGTGTCCCCCATCCTATATCTGTGCATTTCATTTTTTCTCCCTAAGTGCAGAACCTTACATTTGTCTGTGTTGAATTTCATTTTGTTAGTTTTGGCCCAGCTTTCTAGTCTATTCAGGTCATTTTGAATTTTGATCCTGTCCTCTGGGGTATTAGCTACTCCTCCTAATTTGGTGTCAACTGCAAATTTGATAACTAGGCCCTCAATACTGTCATCCAAGTCATTAATAAAGATACTGAATAGCACTGGGCCCAGGACAGAACCCTGTGGAACCCCACTGGTCACTTCTCTCCAGGATGAAAAGGAACCATTGTTGAGCACCCTTTTGGTGCAGCCAGTCAACCAATTACAAATCCATGTAACGGTTACCTTGTGTAGTCCACATTTTGCAAGCTTGTTTTCAAGAATGTCATGGTGTCAGAACAGGGGTCCAGAATCCCAGACAATCAACCAGTCAGCTTTATGTAGAATAAACAGAACTTTATTGATGCTCCAGGATCATCAAAACCACACCATTCAGCTTCTTAGCTGAGACTGACCAGTCCCCGCCCAGCACCCCTATATCTTCCAAAGTACCACACCTCCCTCTTTCTCACAAAAGCCCGCGAAAGATCTATTCCAGTTTTTTTTCCATAGGTTTCGGTTCCACCTTATCTCCCCCCTTCACAATGCTTCCCACCAGAAACTGCTGCATTCCAAGCTCAGAGCCGAGCAGCCCCAAGGTCAACTGATAAATCCTCCTGGCACCGTTATGCACTCCTCCTCTCTATCTAGCAACTAACTATGTACCATCATCCCCAACTACCTCTACTAACCCATATCTGGAAGAATACTACAAGGATTCTGACAGTCGGCCCCCCGAAAAGAACCCCCCTCCCTACATATGATAAACACAGTACATTAAAGGAAACAGCAAAGGCAACAAAATACTATTTAGGCTTGTCAGGATACATACGATGAAACTTCATAACCAAAGCAGGGGCTTTAACATGTTTAGCTAACACCCATTCATCATGATCCGCTGAAAAGTGTTTCCAGCGAATCAGGTACTGCAACTTGTTTCTGTGCATTCTAGAGTCCAAAATCTTAGCGACTTCAAAATGCTGCTCCCCCTCAACCATCATGGGCAGGGGCGGTTCTTTGTCCTGTCTCCATCGTTCTGTGCTTCGGTCTGGTTTCAGCAAACTAAAATGAAATACAGGGTGTAAATGTCTATACGATTTAGGCCAGTCCAATTCCACAGTCACATCATTGACAAGTCTTTTCACCAGGAAAGGCCCTATGAATTTGGGTCCCAGTTTCTTAGACGGGTGCCTAGATTTCAGGTTCTTTGTGGACAAAAACACCCGATCCCCAGGCTTGATGTCCCACCCCACCGATCTCTTACGGTCAGCATGTTTCTTATAGTCTGTTTTAGCCATCTCCAGAGCCTTGGCAACCTGGGACCAAGCAGCCTGGACCCTCTGAACCCATTGAGTCACAGTCACAGGGTCCAAAGGGTCAGCTGGCAAGGCCGGGAGGGTCCTGAGTTCGTATCCATAGACAATCTCGAAAGGCGATTTGCCAGTGCTCCGATGCACTGAACTGTTGAACGCCACTTCAGCATGGGGCAATAAGTCATACCAATCATCCTGCAAATAATTAGTGTAACATCGGAGGTACTTCTCGAGAGCCTGGTTCGTTTTTTCACACTGCCCGTCAGACTGGGGGTGCCAGGCGGTGCTCAGGGCCACTTCTACCCCCAATTTTCTTTGCAGCACCTTCCAAAAGGTAGAAGTGAAGGTGCTACCCCTGTCACTCACAATTTTGTCTGGCAACCCATGATACTTATAAATGTGTGCTATGAACAGGTCCGCAAGCTTGGTAGCACTAGGCATCCCCTTGCAGGCCACATAGTGCGCTTGCTTCGAAAAAAGGTCCACAACCACCCAAATAGTGTTTCTCCCCTTGCTCTCAGGCAGATCGGTGATGAAGTCCATGGCAATATGTTTCCATGGTCCCCCAGGAGTGGGCAGCGGCTGCAGAAGCCCCCTGGGCTTGCCGACGACTGGTTTGGCCCGGGCACACACCGGACAGCTCTTTACATAGTCCTCCACCTCAGCTCTCACCCCCTCCCACCAGTAAGCTTTCCGAAGCTTGTGCCAAGTTTTTAAATATCCCCAATGACCCGCTGCCTTCGAATCATGGCACAATTTAAGAACTTCAGGCCGTATCGATGCAGGAACATAAATTTGAGAGCCCTTGGCCCACAACCCTTGTGAGTTCAAAACCAACCGATCTTTGTGCTTCTGAAGCCACTCATCTTTCCCGGCTTCCCCTTTTATCTTTTGCAGCAGCCCAGCCAATTGGGGCAAAGGGTCGACCGGTTTCTGCTTAGCCTGGCTACGAGTCACTACAGCTAGTCCCAACTGTTCAGGGGAGAAAATGGCTTGCAGAGGAATTTGCTCTTTCCCCATATGCTGGGGGAGCCTGGATAAGGCATCAGCTAAAATGTTTTGTCTTCCTGGGAGGAACTTTAGTTTGAATTTGTACTTGTAAAAGTCCTTAGCCCATCTCCTCTGTTTTGGAGTTAGCTTTCGGGGAGTTTGCAGGGCCTCTAGATTACGATGGTCCGTCCAAACTTCAAAAGGGTGAGGCGCCCCCTCTAAAAACTGTCTCCAACTGTCCAGAGCATGCTTAACCGCAAACGCTTCCTTTTCCCAAGTGGGCCACCCCAGCTCCCCCTTTTGGAATTTGCGAGACAAGTAGGCACAAGGCCTCAACAGCCCATTATTATCCTTCTGTAGCAACACGGCCCCTACTGCGTGGTCGCTCGCGTCCACCTGAATGACGAACGGCTTGTCAGGGTCAGGGTGAAGCAAAATGGGTTCTGCACTAAACAAAAGCTTCAACTGCTCAAATGCTCTCTGGCATTGATCAGTCCAGTGAATCGGGGTAGAGGGTTTGGGCTGTTTCTTTTCTTTAACCTCCTTGCCCTTGCCCCCTCCCTCCTGGGTTTTGGTTTTCAAAAGATCCGTAATTGGCAGTGCTATTCTAGCAAAGTCCGGGATGAACTGCCTGTAGAAATTGGCAAAGCCCAGAAACTTTTGTACTTGTTTTCGGGTCTTAGGGGGGGCCCAGCTCAGAACAGTGTGCACTTTCTGTGGGTCCATTTCAATTCCCTGCGCCGACACCCGATACCCTAAAAAATCCAATTTGTCCGTATGGAAATGGCATTTAGACAGTTTTACGTATAGCTGGTTATCAAGCAGTCGCTGTAACACCTCTCGCACTAATGGCACATGGCTCTCCAGGTCCTGAGAGTAAATCAGAACATCGTCCAAGTATACCAGCACCCCTTCAAACAGCAAGTCGTGTAGTACTTCGTTTATGAGTCTCATGAAGACCCCGAGGGCTCCCGCTAGTCCAAAGGGGAGGACCAGATACTCATAGGCCCCTAGAGGGCAATTAAAGGCAGTCTTATGTTCATCCCCCTCTTTAATCCGTACCCTATAATAAGCGTCCCTTAAGTCTAGTTTGGTAAACACCTTGCCTGTGGCCAACCGACCTAGCATATCCTTCATTAAAGGCAGAGGGTACTTATTGGTGCTACAAATCCCATTTAGGTTTCGATAGTCCGTGACCAGCCGCAGCGTTCCATCTTTCTTTTCCCGAAAGAACACTGGTGCGGCAAAAGTGGAGGTGGAAGGTCTAATGAATCCTCTCGTCAAGTTCTTTTCAATAAACTCCTTAAGTGTGGATAACTCCCGGGGGGTCATAGGGTACAGCTTTGGCTTAGGCATGGGCGCACCGGGTTCTATTTCAATGGCACAGTCCGTCTCTCGGTGCGGTGGCAGCTGGTCACTCTCTTTAGATTCAAACACCTCCTTAAGATCTTCATAACAGTCCGGGTAGGAAGCCACTGCCTCCTCTGGGCTGCCACCTGGTTCCACTGCACCTTCGACTCCCCCCCCCCCAGTTCACTGGCTCTAAGTGAGTGGCAGCCTCACCCGCCTGGGGTCGGGGTGTCAACACAGGCTGTTGCACTGGAGGGACTTTGATAGTGGGGTCCAACTGGTGACCCCGGCAGCCTGGGTCATCAAAAATTAATAGTCTCTGCCTCCACTTAGTGTGGGGGTTATGGTGATGTAGCCAATCGATCCCCAGCATGATGTGATAATGATACGTGGGTCCCACCACAAACTGAATCCTTTCCCAGTGATCTGCTATTCCCAGCCACACTGTGGTGGTCCGCTCCTTCAAAGCTTGCCCCCCCAACAAGCTGCCATCCATCTGGGAGAAAGGGATGGGGTCCTGCAGGTTTTGGGTTTTTATGCCCAGGCTTTTAACCACTTCTGGGTTGACTAAGCACCTAGTGCAACCTGAGTCCACTGCCGCTGTTAGGGTCATGGCTCTCTGCCCCCGTCCCACAACCAAAGTCACAGTCAAAGTGTAGAGGGGAATGCCCCCACTCACCATAGGTTTGCGGCCGTCCCCACTCCCAGCCTGCCTCTGGCCGCTTTTTAAGGCAGGCTCGGGGAGTTTAAAGCCGGCTCCTCTCCATCGGCACTGTCGTCGTCGGTCCAGACTTCCTCCTCGGCCTCCGTCACCACTTGGAACCCACGATCGCCGTAACTTTTCACCGTTGCCTTCCCCTTCCCTTTCTTGGGAGCCTGCGTTGGAGGGGGCGCGGAGGGGGACGTTTTCTTCTCCGGGATACGATCCGGGCAGCTGGCGACCAGGTGGCCTTTGCGCCCGCAACCCAGGCACAGCCCCAGCCGGCGGCGTCGCTCTCTCTCCTCCCCGGCTGTCTGCCCAATCTTGCCTTTGCCGCTTTCCCCAACGACTTGGGTTTCTCTTCCCTTGCCCCCCTTATTCCTCCGCTGGTTGAGTATACGGATCTCGTGCAGCACTGCCTCTGCCTCTCCAGCCAACCGAATCCACTCCATGGCCGTAGGGGGGTTTCCCAGGTTAAGTGCCCTGTTCACAATGTCGGGACGCAGTCCCTCCTTAAAATATTGGATCTTCATCCCCTCGGTGCAGTCTGGCACTTGGGCAATCAATCTCCAAAACTCCATAGCATACTCGGAGACGGATCTGGTGCCCTGGTCTAGGGTCTTCAGACTGGCCAGGGCAGTGTCAGCCCTGAACGGGTCTTCGAATCTGGCTCTCAGGGCTCTCATAAAATCCGCCAGATTCCGCAGCTCGGCCGCTTGGCAATCGTACAGCTGCACCAGCCAGTTGGCTGCCTCCCCTTTGAGGTGCTTCGCCACACACTTCACCTTAGCCGCTTCTGAGGGAAAGGTGGGCCCCCATTCATCCATGTGGTCAGCCACCTGGGACAAAAAGTAGGGGAGGGTCTGGGGGTCCCCGTCAAACTTAACCCCCAACTTCCGGGCCTGTGGGTCTAACGGACGGTCTGGTGCCGGGCGAACTACCTGCTGGTCCTGTGGCGGGGCCTCGTCCTGGCCTAGGCCCGCTGGTGCCACCGCCACGCCGTCAGCCTCTCGCCCCTCTCTCGTCCCGTCCGGGCGTCCCTTCTGTGTAGCCAGCAGTTCCCTCAGTAGGTCATGCAATTTGACCACGTCGGCCCGAAGGTAGGCCATTTGCTCACCCAGCTCTGCCTCCTCACCCGGTTGTACTTTCAGGGGCTGCGTGAGACCCGTGTCCCAATCCGACCACCGAGTGGCCCTCCTCCGTTCTCGGGTCCGAATCGGAGCCACCGGTTGTCCAAACCACTGTCCTCCGCTCACCGGAGTCTGTAGCACTGGGGGTCTCGTGGTCTTCGGTAACGCACCTGCCCCCGCTGCCGAGGCCTTGCCCTCCTCCGCCCTCTGAGTTGTAAAAGGCTCCTCGGAAGTCTCCTGCTCCTGCATTGCTTCAAAGAAGAGTTAATGGTTTGGAGAGTCTCAGCTAACTGTCAGAACAGGGGTCCAGAATCCCAGACAATCAACCAGTCAGCTTTATGTAGAATAAACAGAACTTTATTGATGCTCCAGGATCAGCAAAACCACACCATTCAGCTTCTTAGCTGAGACTGACCAGTCCCCGCCCAGCACCCCTATATCTTCCAAAGTACCACACCTCCCTCTTTCTCACAAAAGCCCGCGAAAGATCTATTCCAGTTTTTTTTCCATAGGTTTCGGTTCCACCTTATCTCCCCCCTTCACAATGCTTCCCACCAGAAACTGCTGCATTCCAAGCTCAGAGCCGAGCAGCCCCAAGGTCAACTGATAAATCCTCCTGGCACCGTTATGCACTCCTCCTCTCTATCTAGCAACTAACTATGTACCATCATCCCCAACTACCTCTACTAACCCGTATCTGGAAGAATACTACAAGGATTCTGACACATGGGGAACCTTGTCAAAGGCCTTACTGAAGTCAAGATATACTATATCCACAGCATTCCATCTTCCAAGCTGGTGATTTTATCAAAAAAAGAGATCAGATTTGTCTGGCATGACTTGTTTCTCTGAAAGCCATGTTGGCTTTTTGCGATTATGGAATTATCTTCTAGATATCCGCAGACTCTCTGTTTAATAATCTGTTCCAGAATCTTTCCTGGAATTCATGTCAGACTAACTGGGCGATAATTGTTGGGATCCTCTTTTTTCTCCTTTTTGAAGATGGGGACAACATTTGCCCTCCTCCAGTCTGCTGGGACTTCTCCGTTTTTCCAGGAGTACTCAAAGATTATTGCCAATGGCTCCAATATTACATTTGTCAGTTCTTTTCATACACTAGGATGTAGTTCATTTGGTCCTGGAGACTTGTATTCATTTAGATTAACCAGGTATTCCTGTACTGTCTCCTTACTTATTCTGTGCTGAAATTCCCCCACTCTGTCCCCTGCTCCACTATCCTCAGGTTGAACCCCCTTTGCCTTTTCTGAGAAGACTGAAACAAAGAAGGTGCTGATTAATTCCACCTTTTCTCTGTCCCCTGTTAGCATTTTTCCATCTTCACCACACAATGGCACTGCTATTTCCTTCTTCTTCCTTTTGCTGTGGACATACCCATAAAAGCCCGTTTTATTGTTCTTAACCTCTCTAGCCAGCCTGAGTTCATTCTGTGCTTTAGCTTTTCTGACTTTACCCCTACATGTGCTGGCTATTTGTTTGAATTCCTCTTTGGTGATGTCCCAAAAACTGACATTTCTTATACATGTTCCATTTAAAACTTGGCTCAGTTGAAAGTTCCTTAGTCATCCATCCTGGTTTCTTGAGATATCTCCCATTTTTCTTTCTCATTGGAACTGTTTGAAATTGTGCCTTCAGTATCTCCTTTTTGAGATATTCCCATCCGTCTTGAACTCCCTTCTCTTTTAGTGTACTTGACCATGGGATCACCTCCAGTATTTCTCTAAGTTTATTGAAATCAGCTCTCCTAAAGTCTAGAATTCATGTCTGACTATGCCTAGTTTCACCTTTCCACTGCATAACAAATTCCAGGAGAACATGGTCACTCCTACCTAAGGTTCCCACCACTTGCACCCCATCAACTAGGTCTTCCCTGTTGGTTAAGATCAGATCCAAAATAGCTGACTCCCTTGTTGCCTCTTCCACCTTTTGGACAATGAAATTGTCTTCCAGGCAAGTGAGGAATTTGCTAGACCTTGAGGATTTGGCAGAATTTGAATTCCAGCAAATATCAGGATAGTTGAAATCACCTATTACTATTTTATTTCTCCTATCTGAGTATGTGGTCATCGGCTCTAGAAAGGCATCATCCAATTCCTCTGCCTGAGTCGGGGGTCTGTAGTAGACTCCCATAGTAACATCCCTGTTACTTCCCTCCCCTTTAATTTTTATCCAGATGCTCTCTACTTGTCTTCCAGTATTGATGTCCTGGATCTCTTCACTGGTGTAAATATCCCTGACATATAATGCTATTCCTCCTCCTTTCTTGTTTGACCTGTTTCTCTTAAAACGGTTATAACCCTCTATTTCTACATTCCATTCATGAGATTCATCCCACCAGGCTTCAGTGATGCCTATTATATCATATTTCCCTTGTTGTGCTAGGAGTTCACGTTCATCTTGCTTATTTCCCATGCTCTGTGCATTAGTGTAGAGACATCTAAGACCATGTGTCCCCTTTACTTGCTGCCTGTGCATGTTTTTTTGCCTCCTATTGTTGGGTCCTTGCACTGTTTGCCTTCTTCCCTCTATGTCAGTGTGACTATTTTTTCCAGCACTTTTACCTTTCCCCACATAATTCAGTTTAAAGCCCTCCTAATCAGTTTAAAGCCCTCCTAATCAGATTCTTTAGACTATTGACAAAAACGTTTCTGCCAACAGGCGTGAGATGCAGCCCATCTCTTGGCAGAAGTCCCTCTTCATGGAACTGTAGCCCATGATCTAAGAATCCAAATTGTTCTCGGCGACACCATCTGCGGAGCCAGTTGTTGACATCTGCTATTTTCCTCTCTCCTTCTGGACCATGCCCTTCTACTGACAGAAGAGACAAGATGAAAATCTGTGCATCCATTTCTTTTAGCTTCTTTCCCAGAGCCTAATAATCCCTTCAGATATTCTGAAGGCTGTGTCTTGCTGTGTCATTTGTTCCCACGTGGACCAAAAGTAAGGGATATTGGTCAGTAGGTTTGACCAGTCTTGTCAGCTTCTCCGTCACATCATGGATCTTTTGCCCAAGGGAGACAACACACCTCCTGAGACATCTTGTTGGGCCGACAAATCACTGCTTCTGTACCCCTCAGCAAGGAGTCCCCAACCACGACCACGCACCTCCTCCTAGACTTAGCAGCGACTGTTCCCAGCGATGGGACTCCCAGACTCTCCTGCACTGTCCCTGAAGTCTGTCCATGCTGGTCTTCCTCATCCTTCTTGATAAATGAAAGGGCTTCAAAACGATTCTGCAGCTTCAAGCTCCCACAGCTATCCCTGATTTCCCTGCTTCTCTGTGTGACATTCATCCAACTGTCTGCCTCCTGTGTACACGAAGTGACCTTCTTACCCTCAGCAACTTCCTCTGTGTTTGCCTTCTTCCCTCTATTTTTTGCCTTCCAAGATCATTTCTTCAGTTCTGTGCAGCAAAATGTCTTGTTCCCCGATATGCTGAAGTGTCGCTACCCTGGATTCCAGCTGCTGTACTTTCTCCTCCAAGAGGGCTATCAACTTGCACTTGGGGCATGTGAAGTTCCCCACATCTGTAGGCAAGAAGACAAACATCCCACAAGTGTTGCAAGTGACTGCAGAAGGTCCTTCAGTGTCCATTGTGAGAAGTCTTAAGGAGGCACTGAAACAAGATTGTGAGCTTCCTCCTCAAATAAAATCCCCTGGTAAACAGCAAAGTCAAAGCCCCCTAATGGCCTGTCTTATTTCACCAATCTCTGTCAGTGAGCTCAATCTACTGGGAATATAACTTTATACAGATCTCCTGGTTGCTAAGTTGCAATCAATTACCTCTGAGGTGGGGGAAATAAATTTGTGCGCTGTTAGGCGGGCGGCTCTTAGAGGAGTTATATATAGCTGGTCTCCTAGCTCCTCCCACTAATGGCTCACAGATGTAACTCACAGAAGCTCCTCTGCAACAGACACATTCCCCCAAGAGATTTTAAAAACCCAAACACTCACCACTTAAAATGGCTGCCGAGAAGCTGCTCTTCCTCCCTCCCTCTAGCTTCAAACGGCCTAGAAGAGGCTCTTAGAGGAGTTATATGTAGCTGGTCTCCTAGCTCCTCCCACTAATGACTCACAGATGTGACTCACAGAAGCTCCTCCTCCTCTACAACAGACACACTCTCTCAAGAGATTTTAAAAACCCAAACACTCACCAATTAAAATGGCTGCCGAGAAACTGCTCTTCCTTCTTCCCTCTAGCTTCAAATGGCCTAGAAGAGGCTCTGAGAGGAGTTATATATAGCTGGTCTTCCTTCTTTCCTCTAGCTCTTCAAAGATCGAGCTTAATTGTGGCATCCCTCAGGGCGCCATCCTGTCCCCGATGCTGTTTAATATCTATATGAAACTTCTTGGTGAGATCATTCGGAGGCATGGAGGCAGTACGCTAACGACACTCAGATATACCTCTCCATGACAAGATCGTCGGCTCAGGCTTCAGATGGCGTCTCTTCTCTCAATGACTGTCTTGCATCGGTAATGGATTGGATGAGGGAAAACAAATTGAAGCTTAGTCCAGACAAAACGGAGGTACTTACAGGTCACAGGCCCGAAGCCAGGTTTGGGAATATATCTCCCGGTCCTAGATGGAGTCACACTCTCCTCGAAGGACTCTGTTCGCAGTCTTGGGGTACTCCTAGACTTGTTGCTTCACATGACTAGTCAGGTGAATGTGACGGTCAGGAGTGCCTGTTATCAGCTTCGGCTGATACGCCAGTTGCGCCCTTTCCTGGATCCAAAGGACCTGGAGTCTGTGGTATATGCTTTGGTAACCTCATGATTGGATTTCTGCACTGCACTCTACATGGGGCTACTCTTGTGCTTAACCCAGAAACTTCAATTAGTTCAGAACATGGCAGCCAGGCTTATCACGGGAACATCGAGGAGAGAGCATGTAACACCGGTGCTCAGGTCTCTCCACTGGCTGCTGATTAGTTTCCAGGCACAATACAAGGTATTGGTTTTAACCTTTAAAGCCTTACATGGCTTGGGTCCATCTTATCTTAGGGACCGCCTCTTCCCATATGAGCCCCCCCACACACTCCGCTCCTCTGGGAGGAATCTGCTGCAGCTGATGAAAACTAGGCTGTCTCAGACCTCCCAGAGGACCTTCTCTGCCACTGCTCCCAGACTATGGAATGGCCTACCGGATGAGATGCGTCTTATTACATCTCTTGATTGCTTTTAAAAAGCCATAAAGACGCATCTCTTCTAGCAGGCCTTCCCAGAAAGTGCTTTACTCCCGGCTCTGTTAGTGGGTCAAGCTCTCCCCTCAATTTTTAACATCTCAACCCCTGACGCCCATGCAATCAATTGTTGTTTTATGTTGTGGGAATTTTAATTATGTTGTTTTTAACTTTGATGTTTAATCTAATTTTAAGGGGTGGGTGGTTGGGTAAGGGTCATTGTAAATTTTACCTTGTATTTTTAATTGTTGTAACCCGCTCCGGGTTCTCTTTATCTTTTTGCACAATGTACAGTTACATTCATGTTTTTGTTTTTGTCTCCCTTTCCATTACTGCTTGAAGCATTTTGTCTGTATCCATTGTTTCTCCACCCCCTCCCCTCCTTCTGGCCACTGTTTGTGTCTTTCTGCAGTCTTACTTAATTATGTCCATAGTTCTTCTGGTTCTCTGTCTGTTATGCTTAATAGCACATATCTACAACTTGTCAGTAAATTCTGTTGATATATTGTTCAGATCATATTTTGGTATAATGACTGGTTTTGTTTTCTTCTTCAACCTTACTCTTATTTTTGATATAAGCAGTTCATGATCTGTACCACAGTCATCACCTGGTCTAGTTTTGGCTGCCAGAATGTAGCATCTCCAACTTTTGCTTTTAATTATATAATTTATTTGGTCTTTCTGTTGGCCACCTGGTGAACAAACAATGAAGAGGTTGTTGGGCTCACAAAATTCTAATGGATGCCCACCTGCTTCATTTCTTTTTCCTAATCCAAATCTTTCTACTGTTTTTGATTCTTCATTGCTGCCTACTTTGGCATTCCATTTGCTTATTATTAGCTTGAAATCCTGTGTTGGTGTGTTGTTTATTTCTTCCTGTACTCCTTCATACTATCTTTCCATTTCTTCTTCCTCTGCCTCAGTAGTTGAAGCATATATTTGAATTATGGTGCTATTTGCAGGTTTTCCGTAAGGCTTTATTGACATGATTCAGTCTGACTTTGCACTATATGATTTGATTGTTTTTGCCGCATCTCTCTATAGTAAGTAGGCCTGTTTCTTCATGGTTTTCATTTCCTGAGTAGAATACTGTGTAGCTATCTGAGGAGTTTATCACATGTCAGGAATTTCTCTTAATTTCACAATAGTAATTTGCGTAGTCAATTCGGAATTTCGCATGATTGCGTGAAAGATTATCCCACAATTACATGCCCGGGTAATCTTTCACGCAATCACACGAAATTCCGAATTGACTACACAAGATATATTGCGCTATCATGCGATTACGCGAAAGCTTATTATACATTTTCGTGGTTATCTCTGCTTATTTTAAACGCATTCAGGAATATGTTATTACACCAGTGGATTTTTGAATGCGAAATTGCTCTCCTGCGCATGCCCACTTCTGAACCGATGCCATGGTCACCTCATGTACTTCCAGGTCAATGAGTTTGGGTATTTCCTCCATCAAAGCATCAAAGCATGGGTATTTCCCCATTAAAGCATCCTCCATGTTGGACCGGTACCCAAAGCCCGATGTGCGCTGAGATGTTGGTGTGCCATGCAGGAATTCCCCATCAAAGCATGCTGCATGTTGGCCCGGTGCCCAAAGCCCCATGTGTGCTGAGATGTTGGTGTGCCATGCAAGAATTCCCCATCAAAGCATGCTGCATGTTGGCCCAGTGCCCAAAGCCCCATGTGTGCAGAGATGTTGGTGTGCCATGCAGGAATTCCCCATCAAAGCATCCTCCATGTTGGACTGGTGCCCCAAGCCCCATGTGCGCTGAGAAGTTGGTGCGCCATGCAGGAATTCCCCATCAAAGCATGCTGCATGTTGGACTGGTGCCCCAAGTTCCGTGTGCGCTGAGATGTTGGTGTGCCATGCAGGAATTCCCCATGAAAGCATGCTGCATGTTATGCATGGGGTCCTGAGAAGACTCTCAGGACCCCATGCCCCATGACGTGAGTGTCATCTTGAAATCACTGTAACAGTGCCAGTTCTTATCTACCCGGACAAGTGGTGCCATGCACGAATTCTATGGAATGAATGGGAACCAGGGCAGATGGGGGGGGGGGGTCTGTTTGGATAGCCCTTGGGGACCTCATCACAACTGGGCAAGTGAAGGAGGAGGCATTACTGTGGCAACTGTTGGAAGCCAGCAATTACGCAAAACATATGCAAAGCGCTAGATGAGCGTAAAAGTGATCCCTTCTCTCTCTGGCCACCTATTCATGCATGGCAAAACATTTTCGGGACTAAGGAAGTAAAAAGGAAAAGCCAGTGCCATGAGGGATCATGGGAATTGTAGTAAAGATGGCGAAATTGGGGATCAACAGAAATGCCTATCACACCCCAAAAAAGTGAAATGAATACGAAATTGTCAGGGAATAGGAATTGTAAGTCCGCTAGTTCACTGAATTTGCCTACGTTCTGATTGCGTTTGGACTGCGTCCGCACATAAAGCAAAAGCATGTTATAATCTTTCATGCAATTACATGAAAACTCCCATTTCATTTGCAAAAAAACTGGAATTGCATGTGATGAGAAATCACGCAATCGCGCGAAACCTCATGATTGCATTCGCACAACCAGCAATTACATGTAGTGAGAAACACGCAATCGCGCAAAACTCCATGATTGCATTCGGTTTTTCAGTAAAAAATTGGTTGTGTGATAAACTCCTGAGTCAAATGACCTATTCCTGTCCATTTTAGTTCACTCACCCCTAATATTTTGCTATGCTGAGTAAGGAGACTTGGGCCTAGTTCTACTCCCATATGACCTTTCTTTATAAGTTAAGAGGAAAACAATATCTTTCTGCTCCCCATGGCTAGTTAATCTGTGAATGCTAATGAAGAATGTTGATTATGCTTGTTTTTGTTTTGTTTTGTTTGTTTTTTTAAGATAGAGTGCAGAAGCTTGAAGTGCAGAAGCATTACTAGGACTCCAGTCAAAGGAAATTTGCAAACTAATTATTATGGGATGGACTGAGGATTGTCATGTGGGTATAATAGGATTCCTACAAAGCTCACCATAAGTTGGAAAATTACTTGAAGACACAGAAGATCAACAAACAAAGCTAAATTGCAAAGCAGAAGCAATGTGCCTTTTCCCCTTGTGAAAAGTCCTGTGATATTAGTATTAACATTACAGAACCCTGATTATTCAAAGCCAATTACAGGCAAACCCTCTCAGGCCTTTTTGTCTCTGACTGGGGACAGACAAGCTTGGCAAGAAATAGAACTCGGATTGGATCCCAGATCGATGCAGAATACATTTGGCCATGACTTGAAGTATGGAATATATTTTTAATTTTTATTTTATTGGCAATGTGATAAGTGAATTCATTCCCTGCTTGTATTTCACCCATCATCCACATACCCTGAACCCTGTTTCAAAGATGGTAGGAAGAAGTGCTGAAAGTTTATTGCTAGCAGTGTCTGACATATATTAGTCAATCCTTGTTAAAGTTAATGGGAAAGGGGCACAGCTTAGAGTACATGTGAAGATCCATTCCCTGATAGGGCTGCCAGAGTGAAAACTGGAGATGCCTCCTGTCCCCATTGTATAAGAACTTCTGCAGGGGTTGCTGGTTGAGTGACAAGCAATACTTGCTGAAAGTCTTTCTCCCGCATTTCCTTTAAAGGGAAAGGAGCACTGTCAGTCAGGCTACTCTAGCCCTGGACATTTCCTAGGTGAACTGGGAAAAGTCTCCAGGAAGGAACAGCACAGTTTGGGAGCCACTGTGAGTCAGTGTGTAGACCAGCAATGAGGATCACAGGGTCCTCCAAACATTTCTGGACTGCAGCTCCCCACAACTCAAGGCAGCATAACCAAAGACAAAGAGAGCTGAGAGTCCCAAGACCATACAATTTGCATGATTTTCACCCTGTTACAGACAATACCAAGCTAGATGGATATGGCCTAAGCTGGTTCAGTATAACATTTTGTGTTCTTATTTTTCATGAAGAGAAGTCCAGAGATTTTATTAGAGATATTATTTTTCTGTTTCTGGTGACAAGTGATTTGGAGCATTCAATTTGAGGTGAGAAGGCTCTGCAAATTCATCCAACAGATTTCCCCCCATTTCAATGTGTCATCCAGGCCAAACATCATGGACTAAAGTGAAGAGAGATTGAGACAAAAAATACAAAGACCTCAGGGTGTCCTGCTCTAATCAGTAGCTAATATCATAGTGTTATTGGACAATATTCATACTATACAGTTGTTTTGCTCATGAAGAATGCCAAACCATCCTAGAGTGCACCAATACAAGTCAGTTTAATTAGTTTAATATAGTTTTAACTGCTTTGGTCCCATCTTACAGAATTTTGGGTTTTGTACTCTCCTGAGATACTTCAATATGCCTTCTCAGACACCTTCAATGCTATAGTTCTGTCAAGTACTGCCTTTTCCCCCTCAGGAGTTCAGAGAAAAAAATCTTCTGTGTTGCAGCAAGCAGAAAAGATTTATTCCACAAAAGCCTTAGGTATTAACAGGAAGACATCTGAAGAATAACTTTAGTCTCCAACATTGATTCATAGAATCACAAAATCATAGAGTTGGAAGAGACCAAAAGGGCCATCCAGTCCAACCCCCTGCCATGCAGGAACTCACAGTCAAAGCATCCCTGACAGATGGCCATCCAGCCTCTGCTTAAAGACCCCCAAAGAAGGAGACTCCACCACATAACATTAACATTACCCCATCACCTAAACTTTGTGAGCTTCATCTTTTCAATAACTAATTGAAACATACCAACCCTCTCTTCCACATCCCATCATTTCACTCAGCCCCCAATACAGTTCTGATTGCATCTCTCCTTTGTTTCTCACAAGCTAGCCCTGAGAAAATTCCTCCTTCACATGTCTGCACATCTCCCCTTATAACCCAATGGCACATCCATTAATTATGACACACCCCCAAATGATAAACAAACAGGAGAAGTTTGGGGGGGTGTGATAATCTTCCCTCTGATTGCACTATTGGCATGATTTAATCACGTTTTGATGACATTGGCCTTCCATGTGAAAAAGTTCCCTGTGTCAGGCAACAAGCATCCCTTGAAATGCCACCAATTATCTCCATTAGTACTACAGCTCCCATCACATTTCTACACAAATAATACATTGCAACAACTAAATAGTTGGGCATGCTTATACATCACAATACGAATCTTATGACAGAATATACTGAATTCAGGCGAATGCCCTATAACTCGTTACTCTCATTCACACCAGCAAAGGTTTCACAAGTTCAGTGTTTCTCAAAGGCTGAGCCGTGGCAGTTAAAGCGGTTGTTACATAGACACCCTCCTTCCTTAGGGGTCTTTAAGCAGAGGCTGGATGGCCATCTGTCAGGGATGCTTTGATTTGGAGTTCCTGCATGGCAGGGGGTTGGACTGGATGGCCCTTGTGGTCGCTTCCAACTCTATGATTCTATGATTCTATGATTCTAGAATAATGTGTGCCACCCTCAGTATACAGAAAGTAAGAGAAGACCTGCAAGCAAAGATGTGTTTCCATAGTGAAGTCAAAGGCTTTCATGACTGGCATCCATAGTTTTTTGTGGGTTTTTCAGGCTATGCAGCCATAGAATCATAGAGTTGGAAGAGACCACAAGGGCCATTCAGTCCAACCCCCTGTCATACAGGAACTCCCAATCAAAGCATCCCCGACAGATGGCCATCCACCCTCTGTTTAAAAGACCTCCAAGGAAGGAGACTCCACCACACTCCAAGAGAGTGTGTTCCACTGTTGAACAGCCCTTACTGTCAGGAAGTTCCTCCTAATGTTGAGGTGGAATCTCTTTTCCTGGAGCTTGCATCCATTGTTCCGTGTTCTAGTCTCTGGAGAAGCAGAAAACAAGCTTGCTCCCTCCTCAATATGACATCCCTTCACATATTTAAACAGGGCTAAACATATTCAGCTCCCTACATCTTTCCTCATAAGGCATGGTTTCCTGGCCCTTCACCATTTTAGTCACCTTCCTTTGGACATGCTCCAGTTTCTCAACATCATTTTTGAATTGTGGTGCCCAGAACTGGACACAGTATTTCAGGTGGGGCCTGACCAAAGCAGAATAGAGTGACACTATTACTTCCCTTGATCTAGACACTATATGAGGGGGTATCGAACAGTTTTAATTATCACCTTTTAATAAAATTGACAGAAAGTTTGTCTTGATTTGTAGTTGTTAATTTATCTCTATGTAGTCACTATCTAGATTTATACATTTTTCCCATTTTCCATATCTTGACCCTCCAAATACCTGATATTGTAGAAGTCTGCAGATTGTTCCTTACGAGGGGGTATTGTAAAGTAATAATTATTATCTGGAAGTTATTATGGCATATTGATGAAATTTTATCAGTGTCATCATTGGTCCCTAAGTGCACGTTGCTGAGAAAAATCACAAAAATCCTTTATTTTTGTGACTGGCTGTGACTAAAGTGTAAAATCCTTGTCAGGCGCAATCTACAAACTTCTACAATAATGGTATTTAGAGGGTCAAGAAACGCTGGGGAAAATGTGTAAATCTGTATGGTGACTACATAGAGATAATTTAACAACTACAAATCAAAACAAACTTTCTGTCAAATTTTTTAAAAGGAGATAATTAAAACTTTTGGATACACCCTCGTACCTTTATTGATGCAACCTAATATCGCATTGCCCTTTTTAGCTGCCACTAAATGTTCATGTTCAATTTGTGGTCTACTTGGACTCCTAAATCCATTTCAGACAGTTTCATTAAGCCAGGTGTCCCCCATCCTATATCTATGCATTTCATTTTTCCGCCCTAAGTGCAGTACTTTACATTTCCCCGTGATGAAATTTCATTTGTTAGCTTTGGCCCAGCTTTCTAGTGTATTCAAGTCATTTTGAATTTTCATCCTGTCCTCTGGGGTATTAGCTACTCCTCCTAATTTAGTGTCATCTAAAAATTTGATAAGTATGACCCCAATTCTATCATCCAAGTCATTGATAAAGAGCACTGCGCCCAGTACCGAACCCTGTGGCACCCCACTTGCCACTTCTCTCCAGGATGAAAAGGAGTCATTGTTGAGCACCCTTTGGGTTCCGCCAGTCAACCAATTACAAATCCATGTAACAGTTGCCTTGTCTAGCCCACATTTTACAAGCTTGTTTACAACAATATCATGGAGAACCTTGTCAAAGGTCTTACTGAAATCAAGATATGCTATATCTACAGCATTCCCTTCATCTACCAAGATGGTAATTTTATCAAAAAAGAGAGATCAGATTTGTCTGGCATGACTTGTTTCTCTGAAACCCGTGTTGCCTTTTTTTGATTATAGCATTGCCTTCTACATGTTCACAGACTCCCTATTTAATAATCTGCTCCAAAATCTTTTCTGGTATTGATGTCAGACTAACTGGACAATATTTGTTGGAATCCTCTTTTTTCCCTTTTTGAAGATGGGAACAACGTTTGCCCTCCTCCACTCTGCTGAGACTTCTCCTGTTCCCCAGGAGTTCTGAAAGCTTATTGCCAATGGCGCTAGATATTACATTTGCCAGTTCTTTTAATACTCTTGGATGTAGTTCATCTGGTCCTGGAGACTTATATTCATTTAGATTAACCAGGTATTCCCTTACTGTCTCCTTACTTATTCTGTGCTGAATATCTCCTATTCTGTCCTCTGTTCCGTTATCTTCAGTTTGAGCACCCTTTTCCTTTTCTGAGAACCCTGAGGCAAAGACGGTGTTGAGTAATTCTGCCTTTTCTCTGTCCCCTGTGAGCATTTTGCCATCTTCACCACACAGTGGCCCTACCATTTCCTTATTCTTCCTTTTGCTGCGGACATACCCCAAAAGCCTTTTTTATTGTTCTGAGCCTCTCTAGCAAGCCTGAGTTCATTCTGTGCTTCTGACTTTACCCCTGCATGTTCTGGCTATTTGTTTAAATTCCTCTTTGGTGATTTCCCTCTTTTTCCACTTCTTATACATGTTCTGTTTAAAACTTAGCTCAGTTGACAGTTCCTTAGTCATCCATCCTGGTTTCTTGAGACACCTACCATTTTTCTTCCTCATTGGAACTGTTTTAATTTTTGCCTTCAGTATTTCCCCTTTGAGAAGCTCCCATCCATCTTGAACTTCCTTCTCTTTTAGTGTACTTGACCATGGGATCACCTCCAGTATTTCTCTAAGTTTATTGAAATCAGCTCTCCTAAAGTCTAGAATTCATGTCTGACTATGCCTGGCTTCTCCTTTCCACTCAATAATAAACTCCAGGAGAACATGGTCACTCCCACCTAAGGATCCCACCATTTGCACCCCAATAACCAGGTCTTCCCTGTTGGTTAAGATAAGATCTAAAATAGCTGATCCCCTTGTTGCCTCTTCCACCTTTTGGACAATGAAATTTTCATCAAGGCAAGTGAGGAATTTGCTATACCTTGAGGATTTGGCTGAGTTTGACTTCCAGCAAATATCCAGATAGTTGAAGTCACCCGTCACTACTATATCTCTCTTTTCTGTTTGTGTGGTCATCTGTTCTAGAAAGACATCATCCAATTCTTCAGTCTGACTTGGGTTCTGTAATACACTCTCACAATAACATCCTTGTTGTTTCCCTTCCCTTTAATTTTTATTCAGATGCTCTCCACCTGGCTTCCAATATTGTTGTCCTGGATCTCTTTGCTGGTGTAAATATGCCTCACATATAATGTGGTTCCTCCTTCTTTCCTGGTTGGCCTATTTCTCTTTAAAAGGTTATACCCTTCTTTTCTTTCATTCCAATTATGAGACTCATCCCACCAGGTTTCAGTGATTATATTTGCTTTGTTATGCTAAGAGTTCAAGTTCATCTTGCTTATTTCCTATGCTCTGTGCGTTAGTGTAGAGACATCTAAGACCATGTGTGCCCTTTACCTGCTTCCTGTGCAAGTTTTTTTTTTGCCTCCCAGTGTTGAGTCTTGCACAGTTTGTCTTGTCCCCTCTATGATAGTTTTACTATTTTCTCCAGTCCTTTTGTCTTCCAGAATACCATTTCCCTTCCCCACATAACTCAGTTTAAAGCCCTCCTGATCAAGTTCTTGAGAGTGTTGGCAAAAGCGTTTCCGCCAACTGGCGTGAGATGCAGCCCATCCCTTGCAAGAAGGCCACTCTCATGGAACCTCAGACCATGATCAAAGGATGCAAATCGTTCTCAGCGACACCATCTGTGGAGCCAGTTGTTGACATCTGCTATCTTCTTCTTCTTCCTGGACCATGCCTTTCAACTGGCAGAAGAGATGAGATTACAACTTGTGCATCCATTTCTTTCAGCTTCATACCCAGAGCCTCGTAATTCCTTCTGATATTCTGAAAGCTGTGTCTTGCTGTATTGTTGGTTTCCACATGGACCAAAAGGAAAGGGGTCAGTAGGCTTGACCAGTCTTGTCAGCCTCTTGGTCACATCACGGATCTTTGCCCCAGGGAGACAACCCACCTTCCTAAGACATCTTGTCAGGCCCACAAATCACTGCTTCTCTAGCCCTCAGCAAGGAGTCCCCCACCATGACCACATGCCTCCTCTGAGGCTTAGCAGCAACTGTTTCCTGCAATGGAACTCCCAGGCTCCTCTGTTCTGTCCCTGAAGTCTGTCCATGCTGGTCTTCCTCATCCTCCTTGATAAGAGAAAGGGCTTCAAAACTATTCTGTTGCTGCAAGCTTCCAGAATGTTCCCTGGTTTCCCTGCTTCCCTGTTTGACATTCCTCCCGCTGTCTGCCTCCTATGTATCTGAACTGACCTTCTCCCCAGCAACTTCCTCTGTCTAAGACTATTTGTTCCATTCTGTCCAGGAAAACCTCTTGCTGCCTCATATGCTGAAGTGTAGCTACCCGGGCCTCCAGCTGCTGTACTTTCACCTCCATGAGATCTACCAACTTGCACTTGGGGCATGTGAAGTTCCCCATGTCTGTAGGCAAGAAGAAAAAAACATCCCACAAGTGTTGCAGGTGATGGCAGCAGTTCCCTCAGTGTCCATACTGAGAAGTACAGTGGTCCCCTGGGTTACAAAGGTAATCCGTTCCGGATTACCTTTCGTAACCCGGAAATCTTCGTTTCCCGGGGGACCACTTTGTTTGACGGACCGCGCGGCCAATTTAAAGGGGCCGCGCGGTTTTTCGTCTTCATATTCCGGGGTTTCTTTCGGATCCCGGGGGCTTTTTGGCGGCCCCAGCGGTTTCGGCTCCCAGGGATTTCGTTCCCCTGGGGCTTCGTATCCCGGGGGACCACTGTATTAAGTAATCACCAAAACAGGACTGGGGGCTTCCTCCACAGACCCCAGGTGGAAAGAAAGGCAACCAGGGTTTTCAACACAAGGAGGAAGAAGAAGATGCTGGTGAAACGTCAGGAATAAACTCTTCTAGAACATGGCCACATAGCCCAAAACACCCACAAAAACTGTTTTTCCTTAATTTGCATCCACATGCTATGTACAAAAGCAGTCCTTTACCTTGCATTTGGTAGTTTTAATTCCAACAGAGCTCTCTCCTCTGTGACTACCTGAAACTGCTGTGGCTGACATGAAGGCAAGAAATCTAGTGGAAGATGGAAACGATCTGTCCTCATTAAACTGTTTTTATCCACTATACAAATTATCACTGATTACTTTTAAAATTTATTGGTTCCAAACTTCATCAATGGGTGAATTTATTTGGTTCTTTGAGAAGTGTTGCTCATCTTTTTGGCCAGAAATTTAAAGACATGATTGACACTTTATGAATATAGCTTCTAAAATATTCCTATATCAAGGTTGTGCATTGTATTCTTTCCTCCTCCCCCCCCCCCAATTCTTATGACTTTAAAATAAAGATTTGCTTGTTGTTGTTGTTAAAAAACAACAACAACAACAATGAGGATGTGCCCCCCCAGGCAGCTGTATTTCTGTGGTACTGGACTGCCTCTGCTCAAAGGTTAACAAAGTCATGGACAGCAGCAGCATTATTTCCTTCTCCCACGTTCCACCACCCATGCCACAATTTGTGTTTTTGTTTCTATTTTATTACTATTCTGTTCTGTCAAGGCCATGATTCCCTCTGCCAACACTAGAGTGTGCATCTACCTTGATTTTTATTGTTGGTGTGATTTCAAACAGTGGGATAAAATGCAGAAAGTCATTTTTACCAATTGCCATCCTTTTTATGTGAACACTGGCCTCAAACAGATGGCCCAAAAGAGCCACTGTCAGGTCGATCTTGGGGTGGGGTGTGCACATGACGCAAGTCACCAGATTGCTCAGAACCTGCATTGAAGCCACAGTGGGACTGCCAAACAGGGCCCAAAGCCAGCCAAAAAAGGAGCGGTTTCTTACTGCTCTTTTTTGTGGCCCTGATCATGGTTGCCATGACCTGGTGACAGTCCTGAGGTGATCGGGGCAGGAGCAGCCTCAGGTCACTCCTAGTGCCCTGTTTGCTTAAGCAGTCTCTGCTCTTGAATATGTTCCCCCCTGCTTTCCTAAATATCCTGAAGGTACCAGATTCCATTTGATCTTGGAGGCTAAGCAGGGTTAGCCCCAGTTAATACTTAGATGGGAGACAGCTAAGGAATATTAGGTGCTATAGGCTATATTTCAAAGGAAAAAACTGACAAATCACCTCTGAATAATCCTTGCCTAACAAAACCCTATGAAATTCCTGGCCTCACCTTAAGTCAACAAGTGACTTGAAAGCATATATGCTCACCCATGTGCACACATGCACACACATCCATTCTAAATTTCACCTTGTCTGGCCCTAAGATGCTCATCCACATTCCAAGAGTAGTCAGATAGCAAATCATAGAATCATAGAATCATAGAGTTGGAAGAGACCACAAGGGCCATCCAGTCCAACCTCCTGCCATGCAGGAACTCCAAATCAAAGCATCCCCGACAAATGGCCATCCAGCCTCTGCTTAAAGACCTCTAAGGAAGGAGACTCCATCACTCTCCGAGGGAGTGTGTTCCACTGTCGAACAGTCCTTACTGTCAGGAAGTTCTTCCTAATGTTGAGGTGGAATCTTTTTTCCTGCAGTTTGCATCCATTATTCTGCGTTCTAGTCTCTGCAGCAGCAGAAAACAAGCTTGCTCCCTCCTCAATATGACATCCCTTCAAATATTTGAACAGGGCTATCATATCACCTCTTAGCCTTCTCTTCTCCAGGCTAAACATCCCCAGCTCCCTAAGTCGTTCCTCATAGGGCATGGTTTCTAGACCCTTCACCATTTTAGTTGCCCTCCTTTGGACCCACTCCAGTTTCTCCACATCTTTTTTGAATTGTGGTGCCCAGAACTGGACACAATATTCCAGGTGGGGCCTGACCAAGGCAGAATAGAGTGGCACTATTACTTCCCTTGATCTATTGAAGCAGCCTAAAATAGCATTGGTTTTTTTAGCTGCTGCATCGCACTGTTGACTCATGTTCAACTTATGGTCTACTTGGACTCCTAGATCCCTTTCACACATAGTTTCATTCAGCCAGATTTCCCCCATCCTATATCTGTGCATTTCATTTTTGCGCCATAAGTGCAGTACCTTACATTTCTCCACATTGAATTTCATTTTGTTAGCACTGGCCCAGTTTTCCAGTCTATTCAGGTCATTTTGAATTTTGACTCTGTCTTCTGGAGTATTGGCCACTCCTCCTAGTTTAGTGTCATCTGCAAATTTGATAAGTATGCCCCCAATTCTGTCATCCAAGTCATTAATAAAGATATTGAATAGCACTGGGCCAAGTACAGAACCCTGTGGGACCCCACTTGTCACTTCTCTCCAGGATGAAAAGGAGCCATTGTTGAGCACCCTTTGAATTCGGCCAGTCAACCAGTTACCATGTAACAGTTACCTTGTCTAGCCCACATTTTACAAGCTTGTTTTCAAGAATGTCATGGGGAACCTTGTCAAAGGCCTTACTGAAATCAAGATATACTATATCCACAGCATTCCCCTCATCTACCAAACTGGTAATTTTATCAAAAAAAGAGATCAGATTTGTCTGGCAAGACTTGTTTGCTGAAGCTCTGTTGTTTATTTAGATTCCAATGACAGCTTCTGGGTATTTGTTTGCTGAAGCTCTGTTGTTTATTTAGATTCCAATGACAGCTTCTGGGTAATATGAGGTTTTTTTCCCTCCCAAAGTGAGATAGACATTGCCACGCTAGACTTAGAGAGAGAACATTGTGTATGTATATGTTACAAACTGGATATAAAGAACTAATGAGTATTTCTCTGCATAGTCTTGGGAACTTCCCTTAACCATCACCTATAAAACAGAAGGGCAGGAGTACAAATCACTGTATAGGGGGGTTAACTGGCAATCATTTTGATTGGCATTTCCACAAAGGCAACAAGGCAACTAGGAAAGAAAGACAGTTCCTGGTCATTTTACAGCGCAGTTCTTTTGCTCCTTGGAGAGAAATAGAGAACAATTGCAACCCAATGTGTGAAAATTAACTACACGGTTCCTAATTTCTTCCTAATGTCTTTTCATTTGCATTCAGCACAGAGGTGGTCAAATTGACTGTGGATCCCAAAGCTGTATTTCTGCAGTCCTCTGCACTCCAGGCTCCACTAGGGTGCCCTATTTCTAGCACACACACACTCACACACACAGAGTAGGGGGGAGAGGAATGGATTGCTCCTGCTAGAAGCCTCCGGGAACAGTGAATCACCCTTTAAACATAACATATTATTACATTTTGGTCTGTTTCATATTAAAAATACTTTTTTTTTTCTTAATCAAAAGTTGGCATCTGGCCCCTTCCAGCTTTATTTTGTTTTCATCATCAGGCATGTTTGACAATCTGCGGGGCTCCTAGAATATCTTGGGGCAAAAATACTGATAAATGTTCCTGGATCCACTAGAAGTCATCTAGCCCCAGATGAGTATCTTTGTTATCTAGATTTATTCTGTCTGATCTGATTTTTCCTCTTCCATGCATTCTTGTTTAGCAAATGCATTACAGGCCACATTTATGGACACCTCATTTATCCTTCTTTATATTATTTGAGCTATGTTATTGTTTTGGAGGCAGATTATGGCCAGTATTTTGCAGATACTTGTTCTAAATTGTTGGGGCTTTACAGACCACCCAAAAAGGGCAGTCCATAGGCGCCCCTTTAAGGCTCAGATTGGGTTCAGGGCAGCCTCATCGGCAGCCCCAGAGGCCCCATCTACCACTTTTCCAGACCACGTAGAAAGGAAAATGTCCCTTCTCCATAGCCTGGAAAGGGCTGTCCTTGGGGCTTCATGCCCCAAAGACAGCCCGACTAGCGGAGCCAAGGTTGCCACAATTTGGTTGCCACAGGAACGAAGTGCTTCTGCAAAACGAGCTCTGTTTTGGACCTCCTTTCTGCGCTGCAGAAAAGGTGCCCAAGGGCCCTCAGGTGGCACGATGTTGTCAGGCACACGTCTGTCTGTCTGGATGTGGCACGCGCCATGACATCATCGATGCACTGTGTATGGATGGAGCAATTTAAAAATGGTGTCATCCATACATGCTAGGACTGGTGAGCATGTGGTTGCTGCATGCTCCCCAGCCCTATTTACACTGTGGGGACAGCCCTTTTGGGCCATCTGTCATGTCACCAATGTCAGCACCTTCTTTCTAATTGGGCCAAGACTTATTTCTGAAGCAACTTATATCAGGGGCAAGGTTTCCTTGGGCCTCTTCTTCCCCTTCCGTGGGCCATAATTTTTTCCTCTTAATTTAGAGAGGAACTAGGGTAGCCTTCTTTTACTTGCCTTGGAAGCTAGGAAATCAGATCCCTAAAGACAGGCAGGAGAACCATCTAAAATTCATATAAACTTGATAGAAAATATAGAGTTTTCGGGCAAAGAAAGAACTGGTGGTTTTCCCATTGATATCACTGGAATAAAACCAAAGGTAAATGAAGAATACTAATGAAAATACACAGCAAAACCAACGTTGTTCTAAGAAGCAGAAAACAAGACAAATGAAGGTTTTAAGAATGAAAACAAAGGTTGCATCTTATGCTCCACATCCTGGTTAAAAGCACCAATGGAACTGTTGAACTGTTCCTATTATAAATAAATCAAAATATGCATTTGTCACTTAATGTTCCAAGACACACAGCACACTATCTTGGGACTCTTTCATACGAGGCTAAATTGGAAGTATAATTTAAGGTCAATTCGAATGCAATCATGGGTTTTACGTTATTGCGAATTAACTCTTCGCACGCAAATTCGGGCAAGAGGGAAGCCAATTCGAATGCAATCATGGGTTTTACGTTATTGCGAATTAAAGCTTCGCATGCAAATTCGGGCAGGAGGGGGTTATTTTCGGGTAATGGGAAGTAATTCCGAACGGAGCAGGGGTTCATGTAAATTCGCTAAACAAGCGAATTTACATGAATCTGCATTGGCTCCATTCGAAGTTGGGAGAAATTCCTCCCGTTTGAAAGAGTAGTTGGTAGAATTAAAGACTTAGCCCTGTTAACCTGGAAAACCAGTATGCAAAGGGATCTTGTAGAACCTTTAAGACTAAAAGAAAGCATGAGCTTTTATAGACTTGAGTTTATTTGTTTGGATGCATGGGGTCTGAGGAATTATGCATCTGATGAAATAGACACAAGTCCCTTGAAGCTCATGCTACCAGCTATTTTCTTTCAGTTTGTCTCAATGGTGCTATAAGATCTCTTAGCACACTATTTGTTGTGCTTCACGAGCAAAGAGCAAAGCCAACACACACATAATGGACCAGTACAGTCAAAGGGGAATAGCTGTGTGGGTCAGGATGATGACTGCCTTGCTGTTGTGGTGAGACATTTATTGAAGCATATTCTAGGCAGTTCAGAGGTGCTCCTAGGCTGCTGCCACATGGCAGAAATAAACCAGTTTGACACTAATTTCCATGACACAATGCTATGGAATTCTAGGATTTGTAGTTTCGTCGGGCACCAGAGCTCTCTGATAGAAGGGGCTAAATATTTCACAAAGCTACACACCCCCAAAATTCCATAGCATTGAATCATGGCAGTTAAAGTAGTGTCACACTGCTTTATTTCAGCAGTGTGGCAGCAGTCCTAGAAAGCTGAAAGGCAAATCAGAGAATAGAGATTCAACCTGTGCTGGACACTCCCCCTGAAATCACAAGTTTATACTCCCAGATTCATCCCTGTGCCTGGAGGACCAGGTTTCAGCAGTGGCCAAGAGTCTGTTTGCACATTTAAAGCTACTGCACCAGCTAGGCCCCTTTCTGAAGATGTCAGATCTGGCCACTGTAATACATGCCTCAATTACATCTTATTTGGATCACTGTGGCTCTTTCTGCACTGTGGAAATAATTCAGTTTGATATCACTTTAACTACCATGGCTTAATGCTATTGAATTCTGGTGTTTGTAGTTATGTAGCAAATATCTTGGATATTTACTACAAAATATTTGTAATAAATATTGAGGATATTTAGCCTTCTCTGTCAGAAAGGTCTGGTACCACAACAAACCACAAATCCCAGGATTTCATGACATTAATCCATGGCAATTAAAGTGCTCCCACATTGATTGTCTGACCTAAAGAGGAAGCAAAGGGTCCAGACAAAGTCTAATAAACCCTGTGGCTCTGTTCCCTCATGCTCAGCATCATGGCACTTTGCAGTATGGCACTTTGAGAGGAAGTCTTCACATGAATAAATTTGGTTTTGGAATGTTCCTTGATATTCAGGGATGTGCACATTCTTTTGAATTATTTACTTGCTTCTTGAAAATTAACAAATGGCCAAGAAAGTGGATATGTCACACCATTTGACTGCTAAAAGGTTAATCAGAAAAAAAGGAAAAGATAAAATCTAACTCACTGAAATAACAAACAGTCATAGGAGTTTATCACATGTGAGGAATTTCTCTCAATTTTGCAATAGTAATTTTCGTATTCAATTTGCGCTATGGATTCAAAATTCACGCGATTGCGTGAAAGCTTATTATACATTATTATACATTTATACAAACGCATTCAGGAATATCTTATTACACCAGTGGATTTCTAAATGCGAAATTGCTCTCCTGCGCATGCCCACTTCTCAACCGATGCCATGGTGACCTCATGTACTTCCCGGTCATTGAGTTTGGGTATTCCCTCTGCAATTTCCGCTCCCTCCCTTAAATGTAAAAGTAGCTATAACGTGATCATGTGAAAGCTTTTACTTGCAGCTTTTACTTGCAGTACTAGCCTTTTGCTGGTAGTTTTCACGCAATCGCGTGAAAGCTTCTACTTGCTATACTTTTATTTTGCTCCTTTTCACATGAAAGCCTACGACCAGCTGAAAGCTTCTACTTGCTGTACTTACTTCTTGCTCCTTTTCACGTGAAATGCACAGATATAGGATGGGGGACACCTGGATGAATGAAAGTATGTGTGAAAGGGATCTAGGAATCCAAGTAGACCATAAGCTGAACATGAGTCTACAGTGCGATGTGGCAGCTAAAAAGGCCAATGCTATTCATAGAATCCTAGAGTTGGAAGGGACCCCAAGGGGCATCTAGTCCAACCCCCTGCCATGCAGGAACTCTCAATCAAAGCACCCCCAACATATGGCCATCCAGCCTCTGTTTAGAGGTGGGTGGCAGAGCCATGTTCCCTCTGGCAAGGGCAAGAGGCCATTTTCTGCTTTCATTGTGGGATGCTCTGTGGCAGCCAAAAAAGCCCATTTTAGAGTTGCAAGCCTCAGCTCCTGCAGGGCCCTACCTAGCTTACCTTAAAGCCATGCAGCCAAGATGGCGGTTGTATATCCAACACAGGCAGAGACGGGATACAAATAAATATATAATAATAATAATAATAATTATTATTATTATTAGCCCAAGGAGGAGTCCTCTGCCTCTTTCCATACATTTCATTATAAGAATTCAAAGGGAATGTGCAAGAGCCCTGGCAACATCACCATGTGATTCCTAGGCTGCAACAGGATCTCCCACATCTGTTGGGATCCTGGGTGCCACTGCGACCAGGAATGGGAAGGAAAGGGGAGACCCCTCATCTGCCCTCCTGGCAGAGTCCCAAACCTTATGCTAGGCATAGTGGCTATTCCCCATCAAAGAATCCTCCATGTTAGCCCCGCGTCCTAAGTTGCATGCGCGCTGAGATGTTGGTGTGCCATGCAGGAATTCCCCATCAAAGCATGCTGCATGTTATGGGTCAGAATAGAAGACTCTCAGGACCCCATGCCCCATGACGTAAGTGTCATCTTGTAATCACTGTAACAGTGCCAATTCTGGGAGGGGGGGGGTCACAGCTTATCTACCCAGACAAGTGATGCCATGCACGAATTCTATGGAATGAATGGGAACCAGGGCAGATGGGGGGGTCTGTTTGGATAGGCCTTGGGGAGCTCATCTTAACTGGGCAAGTGAAGGAGGCATTGCTATGGCAACTGTTGGAAGGCAGGAATCACGCAAAAAGATGAGGGTAAAGCTGGCACTAGATGAGCATAAAAGTGCTTCCCTCCTTTCTCTGGCCACCTGTTCATGCATGGCAAAACATTTTGGGGACTACAGGAAGTAAAAAGGAAACGCCAGTGCCATGAAGGAACATGGGAATTGTAGTAAAGATGGCAAAATTGGGGATGAACAGAAATGCCTATCACACCCCCCAAAAGCGAAATGAATACGAAATTGCCAGGGAATAGGAATTGTAAGTCTGCTAGTTCACCGAATTTGCCTATGTTCTGATTGCGTTCGAACCACGTTCGCACATCAAGCAAAAGCATATAATAACCTTTCACGCAATTACGTGAAAACTCCCATTTCGTTTGCAAAAACCAGGAATTGCATGTAATGAGAAATCACGCAATCGCGTGAAACCCCATGATTGCGTTCGGTTTTTCAGTAAAAAATTGGTCGTGTGATAAACTCCATAGAATCATAGAATTATAGAGTTGGAAGAGACCACAAGGGCCATCCAGTCCAACCCCTGCCATGCAGGAACTCCCAATCAAAGTAAACAAAAGGAGTTAGGGTATACATGTAAGGGTATACATGTAAAATGTGTATGCATGTATGTGCATTTGTATGTATGTAAAGATTTATAGCAAATATACTAAAACACTAAAACACTAAAATAATCAGTTGGTTTGCGCTACACAGTCCACACTATAAACAGTAGAATGAGAGAAAGTCCAAAGGATATAAATAATTTCCTGTCCTTCAACAATTTCTTTCTGCCCTATGGACCTTCTCCCATCCTGCTATTTATAGCATGGACTGTAGTGCAAATCTGATCAATTGATTATGTTAGTTTATTTTATCTATGATAAACTTTTACAAATATTTATATATAAATTATATTTGTATCCTGACTGTTTTTATCTTTTACTAAAGATTAATACTTTGTTACTGGGAATATAATATTTCTCCCCTTATGAGTATAGATAATGATCTAACAACACTTGCAACATGATGTATAGAGAAAATTTACAAATGGACTGATAGAAACTTATGACTAATGTGGTTATTTTTCCTTGTTTCGTGTGTTTATTTTCCTGCTTTATTTATACAGTATTGGAATATTATTGTATGTCACTGAGATCCCTTCTGATTTTTTTTAAAGACGGGGAAAAGATTATCTACAACAGCACAGCAAAGATGATATTGTGAACTACTAGGATGAGGGGAAATCTGGCAACTTTGTAAAATGCACTTGAAAAGAGTGTGAGATGTATAAAATATCACTGGCAAAATAAAACTTTCATTCACCACCACCCCAGCTTTGCTTAACACACTGTTGCCCTTGTGTTTTTATAGGACAGGTGAGTTGAGAGAATTACTGAAGTCATGTAATTGTACAGAGCTCTCCTTTTTTTGGTGTTGACACCTTTTATATGGAGTATCTTCTTGGTGGATTCTACTTTCTGACTGACACATAGGAGATTATCATATGGCAGAATTTGGGGGTATAATGCAATGGCAATCTGAACGCATAGTTCATGGGGTTTCATGTAATTGTGTATTAGAATATTTCACTTCCTGCATGGCAGGGGGTTGGACTGGATGGCCCTTGAGGTCTCTTCCAATTCTATGGTTCTACATAATTTTGGGCAATGGGGGGTCATTTTCGGGAAATGGGAAGTTATTCTGAAGGCATTCTGAATGCAATCAGATTTCACATAAATTCACTAAATTAGTGAATTCACGTAATTGCGAATTAGCTCCATTCGCAATTGAGAGAAATTCCTGCCATGTGATAAACTCCATACTATATGTTTGTGTAACACATTTAATCTCCAGCAGTGTTAATATGTACCTGTGTGGTTAATTAATTAATGAATTCCACATTAAGACACAAAGCCATCTTGGATTATTTTCTGTCTCCTTTTAGATGTAACTAAAATAGTGTGTAAACCTTTTGCTCGAACTAGTAGAGTTAGTAGGCGAAGGTGGGGGGGGGGGGGGAGAAGGACTTGGTCCCAAACTGCCAATTCCACTAATGGAAGGACTCCTTCTGTTGCTGCTTGTGGAAGTGGATATCTGTTAGGAAGCAGCAGGAATGTTCACCAGTTCCCATGGCAAACACGGACACTATAGCCTAACAACAACAACAATAACAACAACAACAACAACCTATCTTGCAGGCAGCTTTCCCCAACCCTCCAAAACAGAGTATCAGCATTCAGCAGATGTGTGTGAGTGTGTGTGCATGTGTGTGTGGAATCTATACTATGTTTTTGCATGTGGGAATGTCTTCTGTGCAGAATTGTTACTCAAAGTGCAGCCTTCCAAATGTTGTTGGACTGCAAATCTCATTAATACTAGCCAGCATTAACCAAGGGTGAGAAATGCTGGGAGCTGCAGTCCAACAACATCTGTACTTTCATTTACGGCTAAACAGATGCTCCTAGCAGCACAGGAACCTCAGGATCCAAGCCTCATGGTTTATGTAGGGATGAGTAACAGGATCCAGATGTTATGAATGCTGATCTGTTTACAAAAGAAAGCAGCTTGTTCCTAAGCAAGTTATAATGAAAGAGCTCTCTATAATAGCAATAAGGACTGTTTGAGGAAGCCGTACGGTCCTGCTTTAAAATGTTCTGGTTTAATTCTGGAATTATTAAGGGTAGCTAGTGCCTGAAACACTTTATTGTAGTCACAAGAACTTGAAAAACAAAATTATTATCAGAGTCTCATTTGTATATTTTCATTGATTTTCAATCAGATGATAGGCCAGAGGGAAAGGCATGCTTTCTCTATTATTTATGACATTTTTGAACATTTAATAAAAAAAGATATTGCTGCCATTCTAAAGACACATTCTACATATAGCTAATCAGATTTTTTCCTACATTTGTTATACTTGTCATGTGCTTGGAGAGCAAAGAAATGGTAAATATCTTGTTTCATTTAGCAAAGAGAGGGAATCAAGATTGATAAGGAGTTAATCAGGCATCACCTAGCTACCCTAAATGAGTCCCTATCTGTGGGACCAGATGAACTGTGTACCAGAGTATTGAAGGAATTTGCTGACATACTCACAGAACTACTTGCCATCATTTTTAGCCATAATAATAATAATAATAATAATAATAATAATTTTTTATTTCTAGCCCATCCCTCTGAGCAAGCAATTGGGGCAGGATACAGAAAAAGAGTTAAAACAACAGTAGTTAAAATATCCAATCCCATCCCCACCTGCCCCCCCCCAAAAGAATTAAATCAAACAACAAATTTAAAACATAGTATAAAATAAACAATATCAACAGTATCAAACTAAAATCCCTGAGCTATATGGGTGTGCAGAGGCTGGAAAACACTACGACCAAAGTTTGGAGCCGGGAAATATTAAGCATTTTCCGGGAAGGCCTGCCGGAAGAGATGAGTTTTTAGGGCTTTTTTGAAGCCATCAATGGATGAAATAAAATGCATCTCATCTGGCAGGTCATTCCACAGCTTAGGGCCGACTATTGAAAAGGCCCCCTGGGAGGTCTGCACCAGCGTGGTCTTCATAGGCTGTAGCAGATTCGTCCCAGAGGATCGCAGTGTGCGGGGGGGGGGTTCATACGGGAAGAAGCGGCCCCTAAGATAAGATGGACCCAAGCTATATAGGGCTTTAAAGATTAAAACCAACACCTTGTACTGTGCCCGGAAACTGATCAGCAGTCAGTGGAGAGATTTAAGCACAGGTGTTATGTGCTCTCTCCTAGATGTTCCAGCAACAACCCTGGCTGCCATATTTTGAACCAGTTGTAGTTTCTGGGTTAAGCACAAGGGTAGCCCCATGTACAGCGCATTACAGTAGTCCAGACGTGAGGTTACCAGCGCGTGTACCACAGTTTCCAGATCCCTCATATCCAGGAAAGGGCGCAGCTGGAGTATCAGCTAAAGCTGATAGGAAGCACTCCTGACCGTTGCATTCACCTGATTAGTCATGTGCAGCTACAAATCCAGGAGTACCCCAAGACTGCGAACAGAGTCCTTCGAGGAGAGTGTGACTCCATCGAGGACTGGTGATTGTATTCCCAACCGGGTTTCAGGCCTGTGACCTGTAAGTACCTCTGTTTTGTCTGGATTGAGCTTCAATTTGTTTTCCCTCATCCAATCCATTACCGACGCAAGACAGTTATTGAGAGGAGAGATGCCATCTGAGGTCTGAGCAGACGATCTGGTCATGGAGAGATATATCTGAGTGTCATCAGCGTACTGAAGACACTGAGCTCCATGCCTCCAAATGATCTCACCAAGCGGCTTCATATAAATATTAAACAGCATCGGGGACAGGATGGCGCCCTGAGGGACTCCACAATTAAGCTCGATTTTTGAAGAGCAACTGTCCCTGAGCCTCACCCTTTGGGATCTGCCGGAGAAGTGAAGTGCCACAAATCCCCAGCTCTCTCAGCCGATCCAAAAGGATGGAATGGTCTATAATGTCAAAGGCCACTGATAGATCCAAGAGCATGAGCAGGGTCACACTACCCCTGTCAATTCTCAAGCGGAGGTCGTCCCTCAGAGCAACCATGGCAGCCTCAACTCCGTATCCTGCCCTGAAGCCGGTTTGAAATGGATCGAGATAATCAGTTTCATCCAAGACAGCTTGGATTTGGTAGGCGACAGCTCTCTCGATCACCTTGCGGAGAAATGGCAGCAAGGACACTGGTCTGTAGTTGTTCCTGTCCAGGGGATCAAGGGAAGGTTTCTTCAGGAGAGGCTTGACAGCCGCCTCCTTCAGGCACAATGGCACAATGCCTTCCCTGAGGAACGCATTGATCACATCCCGAAGGAATGTTCTCAATGTATCCCCTCCCTGGATGACCAGCCAGGATGGACATGGATCGAGGGAGCATGTCGTCTTCCTAGTACTACCAAGGAGCTTGTCCACGTCATCGGTACTCACTGATTGAAACTCATGCAGTAAACTGAGAGCAACGGAGTGGCTGGACGCCTCAGTTATGGACAATGAACAAATATTGGCATCCAAGTTGGCTTTGATCCAAGAAATTTTATCTGCAAAGTGGGTGTTAAACACCTCGCAGCAGGCTGCCGTAGGATCCAGTAGGGGGTTTGTCGCAGGGGGAACCTGCGTCAGCTCCCCTTCCAGATGCAATGCTTGCAGAGCAGAGGGGTCTCCGTGCTGCACAGAAAGCCTCCTGATAGGTGCAATGGTGCAACCTATGGCGAGTTCCGTCAGATGGGAGGCAAGTCTTTTGCCATTCGCACTCTAGTCGTTGTCCAGCCCGCTTCATCTCCCAGGATTTCCAGTTGGGAGCGGGTTGGAAAAGACGCTCTGGGGTGATTATGTTGATAGCCCTGGTGACATCGGTGTTCCAAGTGGTAACCAGGGTTTCAACAGAATCACTGGCATTCCCAACCAACAAACCCTCTAGGGCTTTCTGGAAACCAATTGGTTCCATAAGCCTTCGAGGGCAGACCATTATAATGGGACTGCCACCCCCGGGGGGGGGCGGATAGCGGCTTTTTAGTTCCAAATTGATCAGGAAATGATCCGTCCATGACAGTGTGGAGGTTTTGATTACCTCCGCCCACTGATACTCGTGTTCCATACTAAAAACCCTGTCGAATGGATGACCTGCACAATGAGTATGCTTGTTGACCAACTGGGAAAGGTTCATGCCTGTCATGGAATCCATGAACTCCCGAGTTGCTCCAGATAAGTCAAACAAGCTTGTTTTGAGAGGAATGTTGAAGTCACCCAATACCAAGAGTCTCGGCGACTCCAACAACAACTCAGAAACCAGCTGAGTCAACTTGGTTAGGGAGTCTGCTAGACAACGGGGTGGCCGGTATACTAGCAGAATCCACAAACTATCCCTGGTCTTCAGGCTTAGGTACACGCACTCAATGTAGGCTGTTTTCTGGACAGGTTTCCTGACCAAGGTCAGATTGTTCTTATGGACTATGGCCACACCGTCCCCCCCCCCCGCCCACTTTCCCTTATCTGCTCACTAACTGTATAACCAGCTGGGAGACCCTGTGCCAATGTGTCAGCACTGGCATCTCCCAACCAGGTCTCAGTGAAGCATGCCAGGTCAGCCTGCTCATCCACCAGAAGATTGTGGATGATGTAGGTCTTACCTTTGGCCTACCTGACATTGCAAATGAGCAGATTAAGGGATTGTGGTGTGGTTGGTGCTCTCTCCATCTTATCCTGGGAAACAGAGTGGACTGAAGAAGGGATAGATACCAAACATCGATCCCTTCTTCTTTTGCAACATTTCTCCACTCTGTTGCCGCCATACCTTCCCTGCCCCCACACTACCTCAGTGTTCGCCCCCTGGCTGTACCCGGCTCCATTGTCTAACAGATGTTGAGGAGAATCCAGCTGGCTAACAATATAAGGAAAAAAGAAAGAGTTCAACAAGGGTATACAAATTTTAAGGCCCATCCCCTAATAAACTCAGGGAACTACAAAGTCCATGGGCTCCCGATGGCGCAGGGAACAAATCTGAGGCTTCTCCGGCCTAAGGCGGGGGCTGCTGCTGCCACAAACGCTGCCTCATGGTGGCTTCTTTGCTGCTCTCAGAAAGGATTCCTGCCCGGTCTTCTCAGGGATGAGGGAGGTGGGTGTTTGGAGTCCTTTCAAGGCTAGGAGCCCCAGGAGCCCCAGGACACATTTTGGAGAATAGATAAGGTGCCAGAGAATTGGAGACAAGCAAACGTTGTCCTTCTCTCCAAAAAAGGCAAATACCAGGAAAAATATTGGAAGAGATTATACAGGTGTCTATTTGCAAGTGTCTTGATGACAATGCAGTGATTACTAGGAGTCAATGTGAGTTTGCAAGAACAAATCCTGCCAGACTAACCTTATATCGTTTTTTTTGTTTTTTGTTTTTTATCAAGTCACTAGTTTAGTAGCTAGTGAAAATGTTGTTGGTATCATTTATTCAGATTTCAGCAAAGCATTTTGCAAGGTCCGCCATGTTATTTTGATGAGCAAACTGACTAAATATGAAATAGATGAAAGAACCATCATAATTAGTTGGAAAACCATGCTCAGGGAACTGTGCTTCAAACTGGAAGGACTTCTAGAGTGGAGTGCCACAGGATTCTGTCTTGGGCTTGATGCTTTTCAATATTTTTATCAGTTATGTAGATTAGTTTCTCTCTGAGCACTTTTCTCTCCCCTGCCTTCTTCACCAATGGCAGCCTCTGTTTTACCTCAGTGCTCAGAGGGAAACTAGGCAGGTGGGTTGGGCGGGCCAAGGGTGGGTGCTGTGGGCTAGGTCTGGGGGCCACTGAAGCAGCCCAGGTAGTGCATGGGCCTTCTGACTTGGTGCATGTGTCTCTGCTTCTCCTGGGCAACCAGCAGCAGCAATGCCGATGATGCCACAGTGGCTTGGATATGCAAGGCAGTGGTGGTGGTGGCTCCAGAGATCATGCTGAGTTCCATGAGGCAGTCTTGGTGGAATAGCTGCAGAACGATGAAGTAGTGGTGGCGGCAAAGCCCTGGCCCTCGATTGCTGTCTTTCTAAAGACGACTCTGCCTAGACACTATGACACTTGCACACAAGAGGCAGAAGATGAAAGAGGCAGAGGATGGAAAGGTTTGATTCCAGGCCAAGATGTGATGGCAGCAGCAGACTCAGGAATGTATCTGCAAAGAAGGGGCCCCAAAGTAGGAGCAACCTCAATGGCCTGTTTGACAGTTAGTTCGCCATGGCACTTGGCTGAGTACATGGGTGAAGGGCCAGCCATCACCAAAGACTTGCTGCTACCATGCTGCCTCCTCCACTCCCATTCCAAGGAGAAGGAAGAAAAGGCCGGTCAGGGCCAGGACAGGAATCATAATAACAACAACAACTACTACTATTACTACTTTTATTTATATCCTGCCTAATCCGACTAGGACTGAAGCAGCTTACAGTAAAACAGTCCAATACATAGTAAAATAACAGTACAGTATATAATAACCCCATATCCATGAATGAACAGACTCCATTGCCACATCTCCTTCACCACCAAGTCACTTCCTTTCCCCATTTGTCTAGCAGCTCCAGAACAGGCTTCTGGGTGGCAGCAGCAGCCTATGCACACCATGGAAGAGGTGGCCTGCTATTACTGCACAGGGGTGAAATTAGACCTAGTGATGCCACTGTCCTCCTAAATGCCTTCTTTCTTCTTACCCAATATTGCAAAAAGCTGATCAATATTGGAGGGGTGGGTGTCAAAGTAACTTAATATTGTATATGCAGAGTTACCAGATTTTAATTAGAAACCATAATCCACTTTCCCTCAAGTGGCAACATTTTTCCCCTCCACTCTTAAGTGCTTTCAGATGGAGGTCTCCTAGTGCTACCAGTCAATTGTGCAACTATTTTGTTTTTCTTTCTTTAACAGATATTTTGTAGCAAGAAAAAAGGCCAAAGTGGTGGGAAAACTCAGTAATACTATAAGTGGAGAGCCCTTCCATATAAAATGCTATCTTTGAGGCAAAGCAATTGCCTCAGAGTGTGATGGAGTCTCCTTCTTTGGTTTCTAAACAGAATCTGGATGGCCATCTGTCAGGTATGCTTTGATTGTGAGTTCCTCCATGGCAGGAGGTTGGACTGGATGGCCCTTCAGGTCTCCTCCAACTCTATGATTATATGATTCTAGAAAACATGGATAAAGGAATAAAAATGATTGTGGTAGGGGAAGGGGGTCGTGTGGGGTTTGTTCATGAAACAAAATTTTGAATGAAACTTAAAAAAGAGAAAAAAACTCAGAAAATTCTGGAACTAATTCAGTTAAAGGAAAATGAGCTTTAAAAGAATCTGGGGAAAAGAGAAATAAACAACAACAAAAAAAATCTAAGGCCCATGTTCTTCCCAGCTTTGTGTTGTCCTGTCCATTAGCCCCAGGATAGGATCAGCCAGGCCTGACACTGATCCAGCAGTTCTGGGCCGATCCTGGCCCAAAGGGGCCTTAATCTCATTCCAAAATACTAGCTGTTTGCTGTGGACTTTCTGGGAGGTATGGCATGTATGGGGAATGCAGCAGCAGGGGGTCCATAGAGCAGTAGTGGGCAGACATGTAAATACTTGTACATCAGTGAGCCAGCCCAGGGAGTGGCCCAGGTCAAAACCAGGTCCCACGGTATCTTGACCATCTGCTCAGGCTCCAAGATAGTACAGAAACAACTATCATTAATAACAGTAGAGGAAATCAAGAAGAAATTAAATTTTCCTAAACAAAAATTGTTTGAACAGATTAATATACCAGGAAAATATAATAGTTATCTGAAAAATGATGAACCTAGTGGAAACAAAATAAATGTATCTTCTTTACTAATGCTGCTTTTGAAATTTATTTATTAATTATTAAAATATTTATAAAGGTAAGATAAAGGTATTCCCTGTTGACAAGGTTGTCAAGTCATGTCCAACCATAGGGGGTGGTGCTCATCTCTGTTACTAAGCTGAAGAGCCAGCCTTGTCAGAGACTACTCTGTGATCATGTGGCTAGCATGATTGCACAGAACACTATTTACTTTCCCACTGGAGTGGTACTATGTATCTGCTTGCATTTGCATGTTTCAAACTGCTAGGTTGGCAGAAGCTGGGACTAGCAATGGAAGCTCATCCCGTCAGGCAGCACCCAGGCCTTGAACTGCCAACCTGCTGTTCTTGCAATCAACAGAGTCAGCGTCTTAACCACTTGAGCTCAATATTTATCCCTTGCCCTGTATCAAGAGATCTCCGGTCAGCTCTCTTCAATTTTTTTCAGCTATAAAAAATCGAAGAGGTTCCTCGTGGTTCAGGATTTCCTTGCTGTTCGAAATCTTTTAGCTTTATTTGTAATGAAAAATAAGACTTAAGTCTAATCTGCACTGCACAATTAATGCAGTTTGACACTGTCACGATGAGTCCCACTCACCCAACTATTTTCCTATTGGTGTTTCTCTATCCCCTTGCTGCCACCAATTTGTTACTGACCCTTTTAAAATTTTTCCTAGACTTTGTTTTAAAAGGATTTATATTAATATTGTGGATATATACTCAAACTGTAGACAAGCTTTTGTTAAAATGGAAGTAGAACTTTATTTACAAGATGACTTAAACAATATTTCACTAGTTGATGATGTATTAGACAGTTGTTGCTTCATATAAGTGTGTTACTTGTTTCACATTTTGATTTTACTTTTTTATTAGTCTTTATTTTGTTTCCATTACAGTTCTTCTTACGCCACTCTCCTCAGAGAACAATGGTTGCTGTTACTCAGGACTCACACATTGCCCTTCTTTGGGGTTATTTTCCTTAAAACCCTATTAATAAACCAGCCTCTCCAGCTATCTCTATCCTGCAGGATATTTCTCTACATTAGTTCCCTCACTTGGAGTTCTATATGGATTTTAAGTCCCTCACTTCTGAACTTTGACCCTGTTCCTCTCTGACACCTTCACAACCACTGTCTCTCTCTGGATTTAACTGAAATCCTATCTAACTTTTGCCCATCTTTCATTTTGTTGTTGTTATTATTGTTTGTGCAAATACATCATTTGTACAAAAATTGAAATTTTTACAAAAGTCCCAAAATGTGTGTGTGGGGGGGGGGGGTTCACAGAAGCTGACTGACCATTTTTTCAACTGGATGTTTCAATGTGGCAGCAATGAGAATATCTCTATTCTTTAAATTTAATAGCTACCCATCCCAGTTGGATATCATTTGCATATTTGATTAATACACCTACTCATTCAGCCAAATAATTTATAACGGTATTCAAGAAGACTAGGCCAAGGACACAATCCTGTGGGTGTGCCACTTGTAACCTCTCCATTGGAGAGTCAGATTTGTGTGTCTACCCAACAGACAAAAACTATTGTCTAGCCCATATTTTGTCAGTTTGTCTACAAAAATACCATGAGGAATGTTGTCAAAACCTTGTTGCAATCAACATATATATCTACAGTATTACCATGCTTGATTTGCCATGGCTTTCAGAGAAAACCTTGCTGGGAATTCACATGCTTCCAGATAGAAGCAAAAATGCCCCACTTTCAGAAATATCCCATCCCACTTATTGTAATAGGTGAGTCTTTTTTCATTACTGCAACTGTTTGGGAAATATCCAAAACACTTGTATATACCTGTCAGAGAGTCAGCCTGTATGCATATATGAGAGGTTTGTTTCGCTCCCAAATGAATGATTCTGTAAGGCATAGCAGAGACGACTAAAATTGTACTGAGAAGGCCTTCCTTGAAATCTTTCCTTCAAATCCTCCAAATAACTTCATAGAATTATTACAAGAATAAAAACAATATGAACAAGAAGAAAATGTAAACAGAGACAAAATTTCAGAGTGGATAACACATATTTTGCCTTAAAAAGGATACAACATAGGTAGTTTTAAGTGTCCAGTAGATGATGATTCACTATGAAAATGGGCTTCCTTCTAAAAGCGTATGCTGCAACCATACTGTGACAAGAAAACCTACTGCCATTGGCTATCTGAAAGGCAGCGGATTCTGCATTATTAAGCAAGTGTACAAAGAAATAAATCCTGTTTTTATCAAATTGTAATTTCTGTCAAGATCACTGAGGCAAGCATATATCCTGAGTAACGGAAACAGGCATTATTTCTGATCCTTTAAAAGCAACCTCCCTATAAGGCAGTCAGTGTAGGCCCTTATAAGATTTTTTTCCCTGTACATCCAACTAGAAAATGTCCTTTAATAGAAAGATGTAATAGAGATAATTACTTGAATACATCAGAAAATAAAATTAGCAGCAGCATCACACAGCAGTGTTTTTCATCATACATCAGCAAAAATAATACCAACTGAAAAGATAAACACTGCAAGATGCACCCTAGAGGAATCACAAAAATCACCAGAAGAAAAAAGGTACAGATTGAGTCTCCCTTATCCAAAATATGCTTAACCCCAATAGTGCATGGGATATTGCAATTTTTGGGGGATTTTGGAATATTTCCATATACATAATGACATATCTTGGAGATGGGACTCAAGTCTAAGCATGAAATTCATTTATAAACATTGCCCTAAGGTAGTTTTATACATAATTTTTTAAATTAAAATTTTATTATTATATAAAACAATCATATTAATCAAATATAACCCTCTATATAATCTTCTACCAATTTGACTTCTACCATCACTCCAGAAACCTTCCCCCTGTCAGTTAATCATCCCTTTGACTTATTTTTAAATGTTTAATTCAAACATTACAGTAAAATTTCTAAAAAAGTCAACCTAGGCACATTCAAAACTTTGTATTATTATAGTTCATATTATCTAAATTATCTTCTAGTATAATCCTTTACCCACCTAAATCTTATTTCCACCTTGCTTTACAATATTCTATAATTGGGAGCCATTCTTTCTCTATGTCATCTGTATCTTTCTCTATGTCATCCATATCTTTATGGTTTATTCAACTAGTCAGTTTATCCATTTCCATCATTTCCAGGAGTTTTAAAAGCCAATCATCTATTTTTTTAAAAAAAAAATTATTCATGAAACAAAGTTTGTGTACAATGCAGCAGAAAGCAAAAGTGTCACTATATCAGCTGCCCAAGTTGACAATCTTGAATTCTGGAGTATTTCTAATTTCAGTATTCCATATTCAGTATCCCATGCACAGAGCATGGGAAATAAGCAAGATGAACTTGCACTCCTAGAACAACAAGGGAAATATGATATAATAGGCATCACTGAAACCTGGTGGGATGAGTCTGACGATTGGAATATAGAAATAGAGAGGTATAACCTTTTTAAGAGAAACAGGACAAACAAGAAAGGAGGAGGAATAGCATTATATGTCAAGGATATTTACACCAGTGAAGAAATCCAGGACATCAATACTGGAAGCCAGGTGGAGAGCATCTGGATAAAAATTAAAGGAGAGGGAAACAACAGGGATGTTACTGTGGGAGTCTACTACAGACGCCTAGTCAGACAGAGGAAATAGATGATGCCTTTCTAGAACAGATGACCACACAATCAGAAAGGAGAGATGTAGTAGTGATGGGCGACTTCAACTACCCGGATATTTGCTGGAAGTCAAACTCAGCGCTATCCTCAAGATCTAGAAAATTCCTCACTTGCCTCAAAGACAATTTCATTGTCCAAAAGGTGGAAGAGGCAACAAGGGGATCAGCTATTTTGGATCTGATCTTAACCAACAGGGAAGACCTAGTTGATGGGGTGCAAGTGGTGGGATCCTTAGGTGGGAGTGACCATGTCCTCCTGGAGTTTGTTATACAGTGGAAAGGTGAAGCTAAGCATAGTCAGACATGCATTCTAGACTTTAGGAAAGCTGATTTCAATAAACTTAGAGAAATACTGGGGGTGATCCCATGGTCAAGAATACTAAAAGAGAAGGGAGTTCAAGATGGATGGGAGTTCCTCAAAAGGGAGATACTAAAGGGACAATTTCAGACAGTTCCAATGAGGAAGAAAAATGGGAGATGTCTCAAGAAACCGGTATGGATGACTAAGGAACTTACAACTGAGCTAAGTTTTAAACGGAACATGTATAAAAAATGGAAAAATGGGGAAATCACCAAAGAGGAATTCAAACAAATAGCCAGCACATGTAGGGATAAAGTCAGAAAAGCTAAAGCGCAAAATGAACTCAGGCTTGCTAGAGACATTAAGAACAATAAAAAGGGCTCTTTTGGGTATGTCCGCAGCAAAAGGAAGAAGAAGGAAACAGTGGGGCCACTGCGTGGAGAAGATGGCAAAATGCTCACAAGAGACAGAGAAAAGGCAGAATTGCTCAACACCTTCTTTGCTTCAGTCTTCTCAGAAAAGGCAAAGGGTGCTCAACCTAAGGATAATGGAGCAGAAGACAGAATAGGGAAATTTCAGCAAAGAATAAGTAAAGAGATAGTACAGGAATACCTGCTTAACCTAAATGAATATAAGTCTCCAGGACCAGATGAACTACATCCAAGGGTATTAAAAGAACTGGCAAATGTAATATCGGAACCAATGGCAAGCATCTTTGAGAACTCCTGGAGAACAGGAGAAGCCCCAGCAGACTGGAGGAGGGCAAATGTTGTCCCAATCTTCAAAAAGGGGAAAAAAGAGGATCCCAACAATTATTGTCCGGTTAGTCTGACATCAATACCAGGAAAGATTCTGGAGCAGATCATTAAGCAGAGAGTCTGTGAATATCTGGAAGATAATTCCATAATCACAAAGGGCCAACATGGGTTTCAGAGAAACAAGTCTTGCCAGACAGGTCTGATCTCTTTTTTTGATAAAATTACCAGCTTGGTAGATGAAGGGAATGCTGTGGATATAGTATATCTTGACTTCAGTAAGGCATTTGACAAGGTTCCCCATGACATCCTTGCAAACAAGCTTGTAAAATGTGGACTAGACAAGGTAACCGTTACATGGATTTGTAACTGGTTGACTGACCGAACCCAAAGGGTGCTCAACAATGGTTCCTTTTCATCCTGGAAAGAAGTGACAAGTGGGGTGCCACAGGGTTCTGTCCTGGGCCCAGTGCTATTCAACATCTTTATTAATGACTTGGATGACAGTATTAAGAGCCTAGTTATCAAATTTGCAGATGACACCAAATTGGGAGGCGTAGCTAATACCCCAAAGGACAGGATCAAAATTCAAAATGACCTGAATAGACTAGAAAGCTGGGCCAAAGCTAACAAAATGAAATTTAACACAGAGAAATGTAAGGTCCTACACGTAGGGCGGAAAAATGAAATGCACAGATATAGGATGGGGGACACCTGGCTGAATGAGACCACATGTGAAAGGGATCTAGGAGTCCAAGTAGACCATAAGTTGAACATGAGTCAACAGTGTGATGCAGCAGCTAAAAAGGCCAATGCAATTTTGGGTTGCATCAATAGAAGTATAGTGTCTAGATCAAGGGAAGTAATAGTGCCACTCTATTCTGCATTGGTCAGGCCCCACCTGGAATACTGTGTCCAGTTCTGGGCACCACAATTCAAAAAGGATGTGGAGAAACTGGAGCGTGTCCAAAGGAGGGCGACTAAAATGGTGAAGGGTCTGGAAACCTTGCCCTATGAAGAACGCCTTAGGGAGCTGGGGATGTTTAGCCTGGAGAAGAGAAGGTTAAGAGGTGATATGATCGCCCTGTTTGAATACTTGAGGGGATGTCACATTGAGGAGGGAGCAAGCTTGTTTTCTGCTGCTCCAGAGAACAGGACTCGGAACAATGGATGCAAACTGCAGGAAAAAAGATTCCACCTCAACATTAGGAGGAACTTCCTGACAGTAAGAGCTGTTCGACAGTGGAACACACTCCCTCGGAGGGTGGTGGAGTCTCCGTCCTTGGAGGTCTTTAAGCAGAGGCTGGATGGCCATCTGTCGGGGATGCTTTGATTGGGAGTTCCTGCATGGCAAGGGGTTGGACTGGATGGCCCTTGTGGTCTCTTCCAACTCTAAATTTCTATGATTCTATGATTCTATAAGGGATACTCAACCTGTACAACTTTCTTCCCTTTTTCTTAGGCTGCATCTGGACTGCAGAAATAATGCAGTTTGACACTGCTTTAACTGCCATGGCTCAATGCCACGGAATTCTGAGAACTGTCGTTGGCTGTGACACCAGAGGTGAATAAATATCTCACAAAATTACAAATCCCAGGATTCCATAGCATTGAGCCATGACAGTTAAAGTGATGTCAAACTGCTTTATTTCTGCAGTGCAGATGCAACCTTAGAAGCATGGTGTTTGTTATGTGCCTTCAAATGGTTCCTGTCTTATGGCAACTCTAAGGTGAACCTATCATGGGGTTTTCTTAGCAAGCTTCTTCAGAGGGGGTTTGCCATTGCCATCCTTTGGGGATGAAAGAGTGGGACTAGCCAAGGGTCACTCAGTGGGTTTCTATGGTTGAGCGGTATGATGATTCAAACCCTGGTCTCTTAGAGGAATTGGAAGTATAATCCAATGGTAATCTGAATGCAATCATGGGTTTTTGTGTTATTGCGTGAAAGCTGATCACACACATTTTCAGGCAATGGCAAGTCCTTCCAAACGCAATTGTGGGGTTTCACGTTATTGCGTGACAAACTAACACACTCAATTTTGGGCACTGGGAGGCAATTTCGGGCAGTAATGAATGCGATGTGGCATTGATACGCAATCACGTAAATTCGCTGAAGTAGTCAATTCACTCAATTCCGAACTGGCCCCACTTTCCTTTCTTTTGAAATTGAGAGAAATTCCTTCTGTGTGATAACGTCCATAGTCCAATACTCAAACCACTACACCACACTGACTACACCTCCATTAGCGGGGATGAAAATTTGAGGGATTAATCCATAGAAAATGGTCAATTCAGTCTTGGTCCTACAATAATAAAACAACAACAACCGCCTACAATTTTCCAGGATAGCAGCATTACAAGCAACTTCTTGGAGAGAAAGTGAAAAGTAATTGTTGTGATCATATGGCCAATTTCCATGAAGTTTCAATTACTATTAAAACAGTTTTCAATATGGGATACTTATTTGAGGGCAGTGTGGGAATCAGATTTTCCAAGCCCTTCTAAATGGTGATGTGAATGCCAATAAAATACAAAAAATAAAATAAAATACAGAAATGGGAACGGAAACAGCCTAATCGTCTGAAAAGACCCTCAAAATAACTCCAAGTCACATTAATGAATTTATTCAAGCTAGTGATTAAAGGAGTTAAATGGCCTTCCACCTTTTTTCCTTATGAAATGCCTTCATAGAAACACTCATAGAAGGCATTCCCCTCACCCAGCCTGCAGAATATGGCATAAAACCACTGTAAAACAACAACAACAACAACAACAACAATAACAACAACAAAAGATGGGTATCCTTCACAAACACCACCCATGAATGTCAGCTTGTCCTTTCCTCTTGTTGTTTTGGATTCAGATATCTGATATTGTTTGTTTTGCATTCAGAACAGTGTGAAAAGGAAGAAGGGGGGAGGGGAAATGTAGGGCCTAAATACCTTAAAAGCACCAGATCCCATCTGATCTTGGAAGCTAAGCAGGATCAGCCCAAGTTAGTACTTGAATGACCACCAGTGAATACTAAGTACTATAAGCTATGTTTCAGAGGACAGAACTAGCAAAACCACCTCTGAATATTCCTTGCTTAAGAAAACCCTATGAAATTCATGATGTCCTCATAAAACAAACAAACTTGAGGGGACATACAGAGACAGCAGTAGCGTTCTACATTTGTATAACAGTGCAACTGTCTAATAGAATCATAACAGGAGGCAGAAAGTGATGACAATGCAATGGAAGTGCAACTTTTGACTTTCTTTCCTTCCACTTATTTGTATAATAATATTAATATTAATAATAATAGGTTTTATTTATAGCCCACCTCTCTGATCAAACAATTGAGGCGGGGTACAACAAATTTAAAAAGTTACATTAAAAATATCCTTCCTGCTACCCACCTCCCACTCCTTAAAACAGAATTAAACTAAGAGAGATTAAAACAACAGGAATGCAACAACAAGAAATAATAACTAAAAACATTTGTCTTCAGGCAGCGAAGGAAGGCTTCTGTACATAGACTGGGGAGAAGCTGGAGCATATAGGTAAGAGCTGTTGGAGCTGGGAGAATTAGCTGCTATCAGGGAAGGTTTGCCAAAAAAGTTACGTCTCTACGGCCTTTTTAAAGTGATCAAGAGTTGTAATGAGATGTATCTCGTCCAGCAGGCCATTCAAAAGCCTGGGAGCGGAAGCAGAGAAGGCCCTCTGAGAGGTCTGCGAAAGCCTGGTCTTCATGGGCTGTAGCAGGTTTCTCCCAGAGGACTGGAGCATGAGGGGGGGGCTCATATGGGAGGATGCGGTCCCTAAGATAAGATGGACCCAAGCCATGTAGGGCTTTAAAGGTTACAATCAACACCTTGTACTGTGCCCGGAAGCTGATCAGCAGCCAGTGGAGAAACTTAAGCACAGGTGTTATATGGTCTCTTTGCGATGTTCTGGTGATAAGCCTGGCTGCCATATTTTCAACCAACTGAAGCTTCCAGGTTAGGCACAAGGGTAGCCCCATATAGAGCGCATTGCAGTAATCCAAGTGTGAGGTTACCAAAACATGTACCACAGTTTCCAGGTCCCTCATATCCAGGAAAGGTTGCAACTGGCGTATCAGCCGAAGCTGATAACAAGCACTCCTGACCGTTGCATTCACCTGACTAGTCATGTGAAGCGACGAGTCTAGAAGCACCTCTAGACTGCAAACAGAGTCCTTCCAGGAGAGTGTGACTTCATCTAGGGCTGGAAGTTGTATTCCCAAGCCTGGCTTCGGGCCGGTGACTGTCAGTACCTCCATTTTATCAGGATTAAGTATCAATCTATTTTTCCTCATCCAATCCGTTTACCGCCGCAAGATAGTCATTCAGAGGAGAGACGCCATCTGAAGTCTGGGCTGACGATCTGGTCATGGAGAAGTATATCCGAGTATCATCAGCGTACTGAAGACACTGAGCTCCATACCTCTGAATGATCTCAACCAGTGGCTTCATATAAATGTTGAATACCATTGGGGACAGGATGGCTCCCTGAGGGATGCCACAATTAAGCTCAATTTTAGCAACTGTCCCCGAGCCTCACTCTTTGAGATCTGCCAGAGAGAAAGGACCGGAACTACCGCAGCGCAGTGCCTCCAATTCCCAACTCCCTCAGCTGATCCAAAAGAATGGCATGATCGATCGTATTAAAGGCCGCTGAGAGATCCAGAAGCACCAGCAGGGTCACACTACCCTTGTTGATGCTCAAGTGGAGGTTGTCAGTCAGAGCAACCATGGCAGTCTCAACTCCATATCCTGTCCTGAAGCCAGTTTGAAATGGATCGACATAATCGGTTTCATCCAAGACAGCTTGGAATTGGGAGGCGACAGATCTCTTGATCACCTTGCTTAAAAATGGCAGCAAGGAAACTGGACTGTAGTTGTTCCTGTCCAGGGGGTCGAGGGAAGGTTTCTTCAGGAGAGGCTTGACAGCCGCCTCCTTCAAAGAAGATGGTAAGCTTCCTTCCCTAAGGGATGCATTGATTGTATCCTGAAAGAATACTCTCAGTGCATCACCCCTCTGGGCGACCAGCCTGGATGGATACGGATCGAGAGAGCAAGTCGTCTTCCTTACACTTCCAAGGAGCTTGTCCACATCCTCGGTACTCACAGATTTAAACTCATCCAGCAAAGTGACAGTAACGGAGTTATTGGATCATCTACGACTACTGATGAAACCTTGGCATCCAAGTCGGTCCTTATCTGAGAGATTTTATCTCCAAAGTGGATGTTAAACGCATCAAAGCAGGTTGCTTTAGGGTCAAGTAGGGGATTTGGCACAGGGGGTATCTGCGTCAGCTCCCCCATCACTCTAAACAGCTCTGTTGGGTGAGACTCTATAGACGCGATGCGTGCAGAGTAGAAGGATCACCGCGCTGCACACAAAGCCTCCCAATAGGTGCGAAGGTGCTGCCTATGGTGAGTTCTGTCGGACAAGAGTAGAGTCTTCCGCCATTTGCGCTCTAGTTGTTGTCCAATCCGCTTCATCTCCCTGAGTTCCTCTAGAAGCGGTCTGGAAAGGACGCTCGGGGGTGATTGCATCGAGAGCCTTGGGAAGATCATGCAAAAGGATCAGAATAAATAAATAAATAATACATAAACTTTATTCTTATACCCCTCATTTCTGCTGCAGCAATCAAGGCAGCTTACATGACTAAAATACATCAGAATAATACATACAAAGTAGGGAGAGTACAAAAATGAGATGGAACTATTCTAGGAAGACCTGCTGGAAGAGATCCATCTTGACAGCTTTTTTGAAGCTGTCTAGGCTGGTTATTTGACGGATCTCCTCCGGAAAGGTGTTCCATAGTCTGGGAGTGATAGTGGAGAACATCCTCTGGGAGGGTGCCATTAGTCTGGTTTTTATGGGTTGCAGTTAATTCCTCCCAGATGACCTGAGAGTGCAGGGCAGATTGTATGGAAGTAATAACAAGTGGTACACAAAGCAGCCAGCACCAGTGGGGCCTAGTGGTTTGAGTGCTGTGTGGTGTGAACCGAACCGAACGAGATAACCCTCTCTTGTTCGCCCACCACCTATCTCCTCAGAGGCACTGATATCTTCAGTAGCGTGTTTCAAAAGTTCAGCAGAGGCCAAGTGGTAATTCAAAACATGAATAAAGTTTATTTGTAAAATATAAAATAAATTATAAAATATAATTAAAGCTTTGTTGGTCTTTTTTCCTTAGTCACAGAAGTTCCTTACAACAATATTACTACAGCCACTCAGGCAACCTTATCTCCAGTTCTAAGGCCAAAATCTTCCTTAAAACCTACAGGCTTATTCCGAGCCTCTCTTCCCTAGACTCCCTCAAGCCTATCTAGTCCCTACTGGACTTCTCAGACCCTTCACTGGTCTATAAACTAACCTACAAATGTTCCCTCAGGAACCCTAAGAGCACACCCTCCCTCAGAGGTGTCTCTTCCCTTCAAAACTCCAACAAAATAAACCCACTTTCGCTCCCTGTCGAGGCTCTTTTATAGCCCTGCCCAGCCAGCTTCTCATTGGCTGGACTCCTGGAGCTCTGTGATTGGCTGTTTCCTCAGCCTGCTCACTACATGCTGAACTAGGACTCTGGACACCAGGGTTCAGTTCCCTGCCTGACAAGTCACATGCTCTCAGCCTCAGGCAATGAGAGACAATAGAAAACCACCTCTGAACAAATGTTGCCAATAAAAACCCATGATAGGGTCACCTTAGGTTTGCCATAAGTCAGAAACAACTTGTAGGCACAACACACACACACACACACACACAAAACATAGTCAGATTTTCCCCTACCCTCATGAATGTTGAGGGCAGACTGTACTTCTCTCCATGTAGACAGTATACATCTATTGATGCAACTGAGAATCACATTGCCTTTTTTACCTGCTGCATCACAATGTTCAGCTTCTGGTCTACTAGGACTTCTAGATTCCTTTCACATGACCTGTTGTCAAGCTAGGTGTTCCCCATCCTATATCTGTGAATTTCATTTTTCACCCCAAGTGTAGTACTTTACATTTCTCTCTATTGAAATTCATTTTGTTAGTGTTGGCCCAGTTTTCTAATTTGATGAGATCACCTTGAATTTTGATACTGTCTTCTGGGGCATTAGCTACTCCTACTAATTTGGTGTCATTGGCATATCTGATAAACATGGGGCCAACACTGGCCTTCCTCCAGTCTGCTGGGGCTTCTCCTGTTCTCTGGGAATTCTCAAAGATTATTGATAGTGCCTCTAAATTTACTTCAGCCAGTTCTTTTAATACCCATGTATGACTGGTTGAGAATCACTGATTTAACCTTCTAAAAACTGCTGAAAAGAACAGAGAAACCTAGCATGGGCCATCTGTACAGTAATGCAAAATGTAATTAAACGTAATTTCAATCTCGCTTGATCTTTATACTTACATAAATTATTTCCTGGCCTGTCAAATAGAATTGTCAGCAGAGCTTACATGAAAGAAAATTAGCTCTTATGAAACTGTCATCATTTGATGATTTAATATTAATTTATCAACCTGAGGATTTAGGGCCACTTTCCTACAGTGGACCTCTGCTGGCAGAACAGGAGAATCTTCTTGCTGCACCAACCCCAACACAATCTTTAAACCTGCTCTGGTGGGCTGGGAGACACTCTGCATTTGGATGATTTCTAGTGGTGTGGATAAGGTTGCCGTTTGTCCCAGAAAACCTGGAAAATCCCAGACTGAAGAAATGAAAAAATGTGTTGGTTGGCTGGTCCAGTTGGAGCAATAAATCCTGGATTTCTCCTTCATCACAGGCCAATGGGTAGGTTAAAATCTGGCAGTGGCAAAAAAGCAGGAAATCATGCAAGAAGACTGGCGTTGGCAGGAGCCTCATCCTGCCGTAAAGGGTTTGGTTGCTACTGCACAGGCATAACATTGCCATCTTATTCTTCCATTACCTCTCCGCTTCCTCCAATAGACCCAGAAAACAGGAAAGGAAAGAAGGCGAGCAGAAATGGTCTTGTTTTGTGTGGCAATTGTGTCACTGGTGTGAGCCTAGGGCTAGGCAGGATGATGGAACTTCACTTCCAAACAGCCTGGAGAGAGTAAAGGGAATCCCTTTATTTTGTGTGGCTACTTGGAAGCCTCCCTCTCTTCACACCAGCTAGGAGGGAAATGAAGAAAAAAGTGCTCTTCTTAGCTTGGTACTGGGTACTGAGGTTCAAACATAATGGTAGAAAAAGTACAATGATTAATGTGTTGAATTTGCATAATCAGAATGTAAATCAATAATATGCATAATTATAACTTGCACAATATGCAAATTTGATTCCCAGATATGAGGGACCAGAATATTGCAATTCTAGGTGTGAAGGGCTGCAGAGAGGGGGAGGTAATAAATTCTTGTTGCAACCACCAGTGCAAGAGTTATTAATGTAACCAGGGGTGTGTTTTTTTAACACTTTAATGGATCTTATGATCAGATACACACGCTAGGATAACATTAAAGGGGATAGATATCAGCATTAGATAATTACAGATGTGTATCAACCTTCTTTATTATGCAGATCTAAAAAGCATAATTTTGCTAGACAGTACCCTGGCATAAATTAATGTTTTCTTCAAACAGAAAGACAGATTCATGAATGCAAGTTTTAAGAAAGGCATAACTACTTCACATCTATGTGATGCACTAATTAAACTATATAGTATTTGCAGAAATGTATGTAATTATGTTCATTTCTACTGAAATTACTCAATTGCTGGACTGTATGACAGATAAGATATAATGGCAACAGTAAGTGTTAATGTTAGTTCTAACAAACAATAACTCTCAATATCATAAAGCTTTTTTATGGAGTTAATTTAGATATTTGAAAATACAATTACCCACTAACCAGAACTGTGATGATGATGTTCCAATGCTGCATTCAGTATTACTATATACCACCTTCATAACATAATTAAATGAATTAATTAAAAGGTTATGCAAGTGTAGTGCTGTCATTTCTTAATCTATTCAAATGTCAGTAGATTAGGAGTAAAGCTGGATTTATAGAAATGAAGCAAGCAGGAGGAAAAGCCAATCCTATGTGATACATTTTTGTGACTTTGAATTAGAACGAATGGAAGATACTCAGACTTACCATTGCAAAATGGAAACATGATATTTGCCACAGAATTAAATAAATGTACAAGACTCTGCACTGTAAAAACAGCATTGCATTTCCAACACATGCTTAAAATGGATTTTTTTAATGGTATCTTGCCAAAAGAGTTCTCATTTTAATCATATTTAATGATACACCAAGTATTTCATCCACCCATTGCTTTAAGTAATAATAAGCTTTCTTTTTCTGCTGAAATTTACAAACTTGTATAACACATTAATAAGCATAAAATTCACAGTTAAATCCTATTTATGTCTACTCAAAAGCAAATCTCCTTGAGTTAAACAACAATTACTCTGGTGAATATGTATAGGACTGTACCCTAACCTACAGAGACCAGGTGCTATGAAAATCTGTTTTCGCTGCATAAAGAATGATGAATCTGAAGAAGTTAAAAATACAAATTGCTTGATTTTTCTCTATACATTTGGATTGTCTTCATTCTTTTGTGCTTAAACATATTTCATGCTGAAACACATATGTTTCATAGAATCACAGAATCATAGAGTTGGAAGAGACCACAAGGGCCATCCAGTCTAACCCCCTGCCATGCAGGAACTCCAAATCAAAGCATCCCCAACAGATGGCCATCCAGCCTCTGCTTAAAGACCTCCAAGGAAGGAGACTCCACCACCCTCCGAGGGAGTGTGTTCCACTATCGAACAGCCCTTACTGTCAGGAAGTTCCTCCTAATGTTGAGGTGGAATCTCTTTTCCTGCAATTTGTATCCATTGTTCTGCGTCATAATCTCTGGAGCAGCAGAAAACAAGCTTGCTCCCTCCTCAATGTGACATCCCTTCAAGTATTTAAACAGGGCTATCATATCACCTCTTAACCTTTTCTTCTCCAGGCTAAACATCCCCAGTTCCCTAAGGCGTTCCTCATAGGGCATGGTTTCCAGACCCTTCACCATCTTAGTTGCCCTCCTTTGGACACGCTCCAGTTTCTCCACATCCTTTTTGAATTGTGGTGCCCACAACTGGACACAGTATTCCAGGTGGGGCCTGACCAAAGCAGAATAGAGTGGCACTATTACTTCCCTTGATCTAGACACTATACTTCTATTGATGCATCCTAAAATAGCATTGGCCTTTTTAGCTGCCGCATCGCACTGTTGACTCATGTTCAACTTGTGGTCTACTTGGACTCCTAGATCCTTTTCACATGTGGTGTCATTCAGCCAGGGGTCCCCCATTTTATATCTGTGCATTTCATTTTTCCTCCCTAAGTGCAGAACCTTACATTTCTCTGTGTTGAATTTCATCTTGTTAGCATTGGCCCAGCTTTCTAGTCTATTCAGGTCATTTTGAATTTTGATCATGTCCTCTGGGCTATTAGCTACTCCTCCTAATTTAGTGTCATCTGCAAATTTGATAACTATGCCCCAAATTCTGTCATCCAAATCATTAATAAAGATGTTGAATAGCACTGGGCCCAGGACAGAACCCTGTGGCACCCCACTGGTCACTTCTCTCCAGGATGAAAAGGAACCATTGTTGAGTACCCTTAGAGTTCGGCCAGTCAACCAATTACAAATCCATGTAACAGTTAACTTGTCTATCCCACATTTTGCAAGCTTGTTTGCAAGAATGTCATGGGGAACCTTGTCAAAGGCCTTACTGAAATCGAGGTATACTATATCCACAGCATTCCTTTCATCTACCAAGCTGGTAATTTTATCTTGATGACACTGTAAAAATATTGTTCAGAATCACAAGTTTGTTAAAGGTCAACTACTGTCTGAAAGACTTTTTAGCGTAGTCTGTTTGCATAAAGGTAAATTCTCATACAATTTCTATGTAGGTCCACAAGGAAGATTTTTTAAAAATTCAATTTCTTTTTAAAGTATTAGGTCCTCTTATTTTTACCTTGGACCTTCTATAATTCTGATATATTTAAATGTATACCTGTATCTATTTAGTATATTTAATATTGTTTCTTCCATTTAATACAGACTTCCCAGTATAGCTTAGCATGTATATTTGAACTGTTTGAAATGCATTAAGTGATAGAATAAATATTAAAATGACAGTGCAGCCTACAAAGATCAGTATAGATAAATAATTCCAAAACAGAATGAAAGGCCTGGGAAATAAAAGAGTATTTTTCTACCACTAAAAAAAGGGGCAAGCTTCTTGGAGAGACAAATCTAAACAGATAGTACCATGTCCAAATTAATAAAGGCTTGGATACAGACCTATGAAAATAATCTCTACATTTGGACAGCTTCATCAATTGTATAAGATAAGGATTTTCATACAGATAAAAGATGCACTAGACTATCACCAGTAAGTTACCATCACAGCATTTCTGACCAGGCCTATAGATTTTTAAATATCGCAGTGAACAAATGACAGTAATGGACTGCATGAGGACAGACAAAATGAAGCTTAACACAGACAAGCCAAAGCTGATCCTAGCTAGTTGTAAGGGACATCATGAAACAAGAAATGTCAGGGCTATACTCTCTGTGGAAACACTGGTTAGCAGTTTGGGCCCAGTCTTGAACCTGGACGCTCAGGGTTCTGCACTGGTTAGAAGTGCATTGGCACAATTAAAATTAGTGTTCCAACTATGCCCATTCCTTGAGATGTCTGACTTGGTCACAATGGCATACACCTTACCTACATCCCATTTTGATTACTGTGATTACACTGTACAAAGGGCTGACTCCAAACAGTGTGTGGAATCTTCCACTGACCCAAAGAACTGCAGCCAGATTGTTAACAGGGATTGGATGCAGGAAGAATACAATTGCTGGATTTTGCACCTCTGGTATTCAGGTCATCTTTAGGATTTTCATGAGCTCTCTATGCAGTCCCCAACTAGTTATATCATATCAAAAAATTCCTTGTGCTCAGTAGCCCTTGACAGAGGTGACTCCATGGCAAGGCATGCCCCAAGGGCTGGACTAAGACCCTTATCACACCACATAAGTAAATCACAACTGGAGCAGGATAATAGCATCTTTGGTTGGGGCTTATCACATGATGTCGCTCCCCCATCTGTTGTTCTCTTGTGAGGCATGGTTTGGAAAGCCTTTCTTTTCATTAATGCACACCAAAATAAAAAATAAAAATAATCTGTTAACAACCTCCTTTTCCACTACTGTTCTGCTAGGACTTCCACTGTGATAGTTCATTTCCACATTAATGCCAATTTTGGGTGGCCAGGGGATGGTCATTTTTTGCACTTTGGGAGCGGCTTAAATGCACAAGTGATCAGGGGAGAAGGGGTGGAAATCTCTATTTGATGTCCCTTCTGTTGGCAAAATAACTGAGAAACTTTTAAACCTTTTTATCCAATTAAAAAAAAAAAAGATTGGCAAATGGCCCATCCAGGACTTCTTAGAAGCCAAGGGAAAAATTTGCTCACTGCCCCCAGCCTTTTTCCCCAGCCAAACAGCCCCATTCCAGAGTCCCTTTCTCTCTCTCTCTCTCTCTCTCTCACACACACACACACACACAAACACACCCCTAGAAATTTAAGTGGAAAAGAGTTTCATAGTTTTTTTAAAAAATTCCAAACATTTATTTCACTACCTGGGTTAATCATTTGCAGATTGATTGCTACTTTAGCTGCTAGCATTCATCTGCCAGTGATTAATTAAATCTATACTGAATCAGGATGTTAGCCCCTGTTAGGAAGTCTCTTGCTTGGGGGAATTAATTAGGTCAAATGCTGAGGAGATGTGGTCCTAACAAAGGCCCCATTCATACTAGCCCATTTGCCCTGGTAATATCCGGATGAGATCATGCATGCCATTACCGAATCTCTCCATAAAGAAGTTCATACTACCTTTTGCCCCTATTGATGCTTTCCAGTGCATTTTACCCCAACAAAGTTCATACACGAAAAAGTAACGATTAAAGATGGATTAAAGATGGAGCCTCTTGGTTGTCAATCGAATGATGTCATGGTGACATCTGATGCAGCCATTGGCCGCTTAATATTTGACAGCTTATGCGCATGGAGCATAGGGCTGGGAGCGGTGCAGATTGATCCTGTCCCCCCCTCCTCCTCCTCCCAGTCCTTTTTAAATTATTTTTATTATATGTTTTAATATTTTATTATTTATTTTATTTTATTGTGTTTTATTTCATTTATTATTTTATTGTATTTTTATTTTATTTAATATGTATTTTATTAAATATTTTATTGTATTTTATTGTATTTTTATTAATTATTTTTGTATTATTTTATTTTATAGTTATTTTATTTAATTCATTGTATTTCATTGTATTTTATTTTTAGTAATTTTATTGTATTTTATGTTAGTATTTTTTATATTTTTTATTTATTATATTTATTTTATTTTTATTTTATTTTATTTTTTCAGTTTGACAGCTCATGCACATTCTACGAGGCTCTTTTCCCCTCCGTTTTTATGAATGGGGCTATTTAAACCAGGGGAAACCCTTGTCCATATATGGATTGGGGTTCCCTTTCAATGTTTAAAGGGCCCATTCATTCTTTAAACTGGAGAGGAATGAATGGGGCCCAAAGGGAACCCCAATCCATATATGGACAGGGGTTTCATAGAATCATAGAAATTTAGAGTTGGAAGAGACCACAAGGGCCATCCAGTCCAACCCCCTGCCGTGCAGGAACTCCCAATCAAAGCATACCCGACAGATGGCCATCCAGCCTCTGCTTAAAAACCTCCAAGGAAGGAGACTCCACCACCCTCCGAGGGAGTATGTTCCACTGTCGAACAGCCCTTACTGTCAGGAAGTTCCTCCTAATGTTGAGGTGGAATCTTTTTTCCTGCAGTTTGCATCCATTGTTCCGAGTCCTGTTCTCTGGAGCAGCAGAAAACAAGCTTGCTCCCTCCTCAATGTGACATCCCTTCAAGTATTTAAAGAGGGCGATCATATCACCTCTTAACCTTCTCTTCTCCAGGCTAAACATCCCCAGCTCCCTAAGGCGTTCCTCATAGGGCATGGTTTCCAGACCCTTCACCATTTTAGTCGCCCTCCTTTGGACATGCTCGTTTCTCCACATCCTTTTTGAATTGTGGTGCCCAGAACTGGACACAGTATTCCAGGTGGGGCCTGACCAAAGCAGAATAGAGTGGCACTATTACTTCCCTTGATCTAGACACTATACTTCTATTGATGCAACCTAAAATCTACTTGGTCTAAGGTCTACTTGGACTCCTAGATCCCTTTCACATGTGGTCTCATTCAGCCAGGTGTCCCCCATCCTATATCTGTGCATTTCATTTTTCCGCCCTACGTGTAGGACCTTACATTTCTCTGTGTTAAATTTCATTTTGTTAGCTTTGGCCCAGCTTTCTAGTCTATTCAGGTCATTTTGAATTTTGATCCTGTCCTTTGGGGTATTAGCTACTCCTCCCAATTTGGTGTCATCTGCAAATTTGATAACTAGGCTCTCAATACTGTCATCCAAGTCATTAATAAAGATATTGAATAGCACTGGGCCTAGGACAGAACCCTGTGGCACCCCACTTGTCACTTCTCTCCAGGATGAAAAGGAACCATTGTTGAGCACCCTTTGGGTTCGGTCGGTCAACCAGTTACAAATCCATGTAACGGTTACCTTGTTTAGTTCACATTTTACAAGCTTGTTTGCAAGGATGTCATGGGGAACCTTGTTTCCCCTGGTTTAAATAGCCCCATTCATAAAAACGGAGGGGAGAAGAGCCTCGTAGAATGAGCATGAGCTGTCAAACTGAAAAAATAAAATAAAATAAATATAAGAAATAAAAAATATAAAAAATACTAAAATAAAATACAATAAAATACAATAAAATTACTAATAAATAAAATACAATAAAATACAATGAAATAAATAATAAATAAAATAACTATAAAATAAAATAAAACAATAAATAATTAATAAAAAATACTGTAAAAATATTTTTAAAGTGCCGGAGTGCCCGATTTTCCCTAGAGAGGAGGCATGTTCCACCCCCTGGCCTTTTCCCCTCCCCTGAACTTGACCCGATCATGATCGGAGCCAAGTTCACATTCCCTGCAAACTGGTTTCTCCCAAAAGAAACTGGGTTATGGGGGATTGGACCCGCTACGCATGTGCAGGATCCGGATTCAGTAGTGTTAAAACCGGTTTCAGTCTGAACTTCTTGATTTTAAAACGTTTTGCTAACTGGTATATAACGTAGTCTGAACTACCCCAAAGCCTTAAGCCGGAACCGGGTCCCTTATATGTATATCAGAGGTCGCCGACAAACCCAAGAGGAAGAGGCACCAATGCCAATTAGATTTCAATATCATTTATTAGGAGACACACACAATATGGATGGGGAAGCATACACACACTAACAGCAGGAAAAGGTTTAGAAAGAGAGAGGCACCACCTTAGCAGTCTTCTCCGGGATGTCCGATGGAAGTGGATGAGAGATGGGACACACCCTCTGGAACTTGGGGAAGATGGGCGAGGGAGCTAGGATCAGACCTCAGATTGGTGTGGACCAGAGACTAAACATCAACACGGGGTCCAAACTCAGGGTCTTTTATAGGGTGAAACGTGTCTGGGGGCTATGAAGGTAGGCTTAGACAAAGGCATTGATTGCTTGGGTTTTGTTAAACTAAGAGCGGGCAATATGCAGCACAATGCATTAGGTCTGGACACAATTCGGAGGGGAGTCTGACTTGGATAGCCAAGTAGTTAGGCTGATGGCTGGCCCATCAAGTGTGAGGTCGAGTCTATTGTCTTACTCAGGAGAGCAGTGGTGATTCTGGTTTGGCGACTCCCAAACTTCCTATAGAAGATTTACTAATGCTGTCTTTACTAGGGATTCTGCCACTCCAAGCGGGCTTGCCTATGTGACCTCCTCACTTGAGGCTTAATGGGGGGGTCCCTTAAGAGGTCAGTCAGGGGTCATAGTACAGGCCACATGTCCCCAAAATTTTATTAAAACCATTTCTGATAACACCCTCTTGGGGGAAAAGGTTTTTTTTAAAAAAAATAAGACTAGTTTAGTGGGGGGGGGGGGCTAAACCTGTGTGTCTGTGTTCCAAAGTAGCAAAAGGGGTGCAGACAATGTCTTGGAGGAGGTGGGTGGATGGATTAGGTACCAAATGCTGTGTGTGAAAAGGTTTTAGTGAAGACTGCAATGCCAGAAAGATTCAACTGGTGCAATTGGTAAGAGAACAATCCTGCTGGCATAGTGGTTTGGGAAACAATGCTATTTTAGCAGGAGAAGAGCCTGGTGTGATAAGCCCCTAACACTCTCCACTTTGGGACACGCAAAGACCTCTTTAGAGCTTCAGAAATATTTATCCTACACAAATGTTTTACCTGAGTGCTGACGCTTTCATTTCTCTGCTGGTGTTTATTTTCATTATGTTGATGGTGTGTGTGTCCAAGTTTGGAAAGTTTTTACTTGTATGTATTCTTCGGGCATTTTAACCTGAATTTTGATTCAAGTGGACTCATGACTATTGTATCTCTTCCATGCTTGACATAAGATTTTGTCCACTGCAAGAGTCTGTAAAGCAAATCGACCAACATTTTGCGAACTGACAACTCCATGAATAACTGTATTTTTATTGTTGTTAGCCACCCCAATAGATCTCAAAGGGGTGAGGTACAAATAAACCTTATTATTATTATTATTATTATGAATGTAATATTGACAGTGGTAATCAACTAAGTGTTTATATGGAAGTATTGTGTATGTACAGAGAGCCTAAAATGGTGCAGTGGTTTGAGCACTGGATTGCAACTTTGGAGACCAGAGTTCAAATTCCTTATTGGCTATGGAAACCCACTTGGACAAGTCACACTCTCTCAGCCTCAGACTAACGCAAAGGTAAAACTCCAGTAAACAAATCTTGCCAAGAAAACTCCACAGTAAGTTCACCATATGGTCACCATAAGTAACAATGTGTGTAGATAGATGCATATACACACACAATTTGGCCTAAATACCCAGGACCAGATCCCGTCTGACCTTGGAAGCTAACCAGGGTCAATCCTGATTAGTATATGGATCAGAGAACAGATGAGAGACCACCAATGAATACTAGATCCTGTAGCAATATTTTGAGAAAGGAACTGGCACAACCATCTCTGAGTGAGTCTTCTTTGCCTAAGAAAACCCTACGATTGACCATAAGTCAACAGGCAACTTGAAGGTACATATACATATGGATATATATTCAGGGAGGGAGCCAGTGTGGTGTAGTGGTTTGAGGGTTGGACTAAGACTCTGGATACCAGGATTCGAATCCCTGCTAGTCTATGGAAACACACTGGGTGACCCTGGGTATGTCACACTCTCTCAAACTCAGAGAATGGCAATGGCAACCCCCTCTGAAGAAACTTGCCAAGAAAATTCCATGATAGGGTTGCTTTAGGGTCAAAATATATTCAGGATATATATATACTATATCCCTATCTCTGTGAGAGAGAAAGAGATGGGGAACAGGACCATCACAGCAACACTCTTTCTGATACAGCTTTTTAGACTGTTTCACTCCTGGGACTCTTTCAAACGGGGAGGAATTTCTCCCAACTCCGAATGGAGCCAATGCGGATTTATGTAAATTCGCTTGTTTAGCGAATTTACATGAACCCCTGCTCCGTTCGGAATTACTTCCCATTACCCGAAATTAACCCCCTCCTGCCCGAATTTGCATGCGAAGCTTTAATTCGCAATAAGGTAAAACCCATGATTGCATTCGAATTGGCTTCCCTCCTGCCCGAATTTGCATGTGAAGAGTTAATTTGCAATAACATAAAACCCATGATTGCATTCGAATTGACCTTAAATTATACTTCCAATTTAGCCTTGTATGAAAGAGTCCCAAGTCCTTCCTGAATCAGCTTTACCTCTTGCCTTCTCTGCTATTGAAATCATCTGTCAGCAGAAAGATTTCTGGTCTAATTGGCTGAAGCAGTGGCCTTGAGCAGAGATGTCTTCCAGAAGCAAGAACTGTTGGAGCTGGAGCAGAAGAGGATGGGCTCTCATGGGAATGAATGTTGACACTGACTGACTTCTAATGAGGATTTACTGGGACGATACACTAATTGCCTCTGTGTGTATCTGTTATTATGCCAGATGTGGGAGAATAAACCCCACTAAGGCATGAAGTAATGGAAGAGGAAGGAAAGGAAAGGGCAGCAGATGTGCCCAGCCTCCTCCAGCCAGGAGGTCCTCTTTTTCCCAGACATGCCCTCCATTTCTACCATCAGTCCAGGAGGTAGAGGTCTTGCCTCACCTTTAAGACTAATTGAAATAAAGAAGTTGGAAGCATGAGCTTTCATAGACTCTACTTCCTCAGTCTACCTCCTCAGATGCATTTAAATTTGTCCCTCCACATTTGTGGCTTTCACTTTTGTGGATTCAATTATTCATGGATTTTATTAATATGTTCTCTCTAGGAATCTCTGGGTCCTCCAGTGCAATTCTGTGCTCAACTTTAACAAAAAGTTGCACTGAAGGATGCAGAGATTCCTAGAGAGAAGACTCCCCTAGCCACTTGCACCTCCTCCAGCGCAGTTCTATGATCAATGTCTCGCAGATGTGAACAACAGAGTTGCCCTGGAGGACCTAGAGTTTCCTAGAGAGGTGTTCTCCCAGGTAAAAAAGAATAGTGTGTTATTTGTGGTTTTTCCACATTCATGGCAGTCCTGTGTCCCAAACTCCAGCAAATGTGGAGGGACGAGTGAAGTCTGACTAGAAGGGGATGTTCAAACTGTCCTCCATTTTGAGAAGGAACTAAGCAACACGGGTTTATATCTGCTAGGAGTGTGTTTTTAGCATCTTTTCCTGCTTTACGGTTTATGATGAGGCCCCAGGCCAAGAAGCCCTCACTCAAGGGTACTCTCAGGAGGAGGACAAAGAGGGAGGCCTCAGGGTGGAGAGAGACCAGGAGGAGGAGGCAGCGCCCAATGGTCGCCGCCATGACGCCTCCCTTCAGAGGAGCGGGAGATTTCTCCAGGAAGGAGGCACACGACGGACGAGGGTCATGGGCCTTCCCTAATCCCTGGATGCCCTTCAGCCTCACTCCCCCTCAATTTAGGGCCCCCTCCTCCTCCTCCTCCTGGGCTCCACAGAAGGGCGGCCTTCCCTTCACCCTCCTCAAGGCCTCAGGGGGTGAAGCTGAGGGGGGGAGGGGTCCTTTCCTGCCTTCCCTCCCTCCCTCCCTCCCTCCGACGTTTGGGTCAGAGTCTGAGGAGTTTATCACACGACGGGAACCCAGTGGCAGACCAAACGCAATCACGGGTCTTCATGTTATTTCGTGATTATCTCACGCGATCGCAGGCAGTGGGAAAGCAGTCTGAACGCACTCATGGGACTTTGTGTTATTGTGTGGGAGATTATCTCACACAGTCGCTGGCAGCCCAAACGCAGCCTGAATGCAATCCTACAGCGATCCAAAAGTAAGTGAATTCGACGAACTAGTGGATTCACAAATCCCATTCCCAGGCTATTTTTTCCTGGGGTACCTTTTCCTTCCGAAACTGAGGGGAATCCCACCCGTGTGATAACCTTCCATGTAATTCCGTTCATTTCTAAATTAACCTCGGTATCTTTTTTTCTGAAATTGAGGGGAATCCCTTCCGTGTGATAAACTCCTCCTGAGTGAGACGGCCCTCCTCGAGGCCGGGCCTCCTCCTGGGCGAAGATGGGCTGCCCCCTCCTTCCTCCCCCTCCTCTCTGGTGGAGAAGAGAAGGGGGCCGCCGCTCCTCCTCCTCCTCCTCCTCCTCCTCCTCCTGGGCCCCGAGGAAGAGAAGGGCCCCTGCCCTGCCTGGCCGCCTTCGCCGCCGATGGTGGGCTGCTTCCCAATCCCAATAATAATCCCATCCCACCAGGGATCATGGCCGCTTCTTCCTCTGAGGAGGACGGAGGAGGAGGAGGAAAGGGCGGGAAGGGGAGGAAGGCAGCTGGGGGAGCCCCCTTCTCCTCCTTCCTTCCTCCCTGGAGCCAGCCGAGGCGGCTGAGGAGGAGGAGGAGGCGAGAGACCGGGGCTTCCCTTGTGGGCGAGGGAGGGAGGGAAGGAGGGAGGGAGGCGGGGAACATCTGGGGGGGGTGGCGGGCGGCGGTGAGTCAGGCGAAGAGGAGGAGGAGGAGGAGGAGGAGGAAAGGCACACGGGAGGAGCGGCTTCTCTCTCTCTCTCTCTCTCTCACCGCCTCCTCCTCCTTCTCTCCTGGACTGAGAGCAGCCGCCGCCGCCGCCACCGTCGAAGAGAGGGAGGGAGGGAGGGAGACCCTCGGACGGAGTCGGGGCCCCCGAAGAGGCGACTGGAGGCGGAGGAGGGAGGTGCCGGGAGCCCCGGCGTCGTGATGGGGACAGCGGGGCCCTCGGAGGCCGTCGCCCCTTGAGAGCCATGCTGGTCGAGGCCGAGGCGACAGCGAGGGAAGGAGAAGCCCACCGGGGGCCGGCCCTTGCCTTCGCCGAGGTAATAAAGCGCCGCAGCCCAGGCTGTGGGGTTTTTTGTTTTTTTTTTTTCTGGTGTGAGGCTGCGTCCACACTGGAGAGAGAACCCGGTTCCATACCGCTTTAACTCTTTCTGGCTGAAGGCTATGGAATTCTGGGGGCTGGAGTCTGTTGTGGGCCCAGAGCGGAGCTCGCCAGAGTTAGAGCGGGGCCAAACCGGGTTATCTCTCCAGTGTGGATTCAACCCACCCGAGGCACCCAAGAAACCAGGTGGTTAATTTTGGGGGGGGGGGGGGAATGGACGGCCTCCTTTTTGCCCGGACCTGTCCTCCATTTTCCTCCCCGTCCAGGAGGACTTCCTCCGTTATGAGAATGACTCAGAAGCACGAGTTACACTTACAGACGAGCGTCTTTTATAACACAAAGTTTTTGTTTTGTGTGGCGTCCTCCATTTTCTCCCCTCCCCCTCCCTCCCTCCTGCCTTTGCGTCTTGCGGGGAGGACAAGCCCCCCCCAAAGTGGAGGGCACCTGCCCCCCCCCGCCAGTGTTGGGTGTGGTGTGTCTGTGTGGTGTAAAGCCCACTGCAGAAATAACCCGGTTTGAGGCCGCTTTAAGTGCCTTGGCTCCATGTTATGGATTTCTGGGAACTGTAGTGTGTTGTGGCCTCATCTTTTGCCCTTTTCTTTCTTCCTCGCCTTTCCATTCCTTCCCTTCTCCCTTCGGCTCTCTGTTTGTTGCAGACTCCGCTGCTGTTCAGTTTAATATATATATATATATATATATATATATATATCCAGGTTGCCTCCTACATAAATCAGGAGCGGAGGCCTTATATAAGCCTTATTTGGGCATAAACGAAATGCCGGACTAGGCTTCGGCTTCTATGGAGAAGAGGAGAGGAAGAAGGACGACGCAGCAGGAGTCTGGTCAAAGAAGGCGGCCAGCGTGGTCAAAATGGGGGTTCATACAGAGATATCTGCCCAGGTCACCGAGAACGAAAGCGAAGATGGGCTCTTGTGAAAAAGCCCAGTGCTGCTCACTCTTGGACATGAGGGAGGAAAGAAAATGCTAGCTGCAGTTTCAAAAGGAGGGTAGTAGCAGCACATGCTTCCTCCTCCTCTGTGAGGAAACTAAGGAAGAAATTGAAATACAGATAGAGTCTTTCTCCTGAAGTGAGAAAATCAAAGCTGATAAAATATTTAATATTTATTCTCTCTTCAAAACTTAGGCACTTTGTTGCCAGCTGGAAAAAAAAGTATTAAATTGATTAGTTTGATTTGTCTCTAGGGCCTTTGAGAAGCGGGATGCAGAACCTGTCTCCGGTTTTAGACTTGAGGCCTGGCACTCCCTTATACAGTATAGGACAGAAAATACAAATATTTTGGATTACCGGTATTTGTAGGCATACAGGTAACCACTAACATAGTCAGTTACACATAATCAGTTTTTATTTTTGAGATGTGCTGCTTTATTTATTATTTATATTCATTTGTATCTTGCTCTTTTCCCCCTTACGTGCTGTTTGTGCAAGATTTGAAAGGCAAATAAAACTGCTGTCTAGATTTTGAACAGAGGCTGTTGTTTTCTAAAATTGCATCCATAGGGTACAATCTCTTGTTTTTTTATTATTAATTTTTATTAATACAAACAGTTAAAAAACACAATGCACACCACTTTACAAACATTCCACATATTCTATACAAAATTAAATACAACAACAAAAAGAAAAAAAAGATACACACACAAAGATAATACTTGACCTGGGGACACAGACATAACATATATGCAACTCATACATCCCTCCATACTTATTACTTCCTATTGCCAAAGTTAGGTGCTGCTACTTTTGTATTTTCTTGATAGAGATGGGATGTTATCATCATGTTAGCTTATCAAAATTTCTTTTCCTGCTTCATTTAGAAATATTTAAGAGCTATCACTTAAGGTTTTGCAGCTTATTGGAGTTCCACCACTTGTTCTATCTTGTTGGACTGAATTCTATATATTAAGAAAATAAAGAGAAAAGAAAAAGTTTTTTTTTCACACTTGACATATCATTATCTCCCCTTTTAAAGATAATTCATTCTAAATATTTATCAGTTGTTTCATAGTGTAAGCTTCTTACCAATTTGTCCATTTCTAGAAGGTCAAGTCATTTAGAAATCCAAACATCTATAGATGCGGAGTCTTCTAGTTTCCACATTTGCGCAAATACAATTCTTGTGGCTGATAATATATAAAACATAATTTTACCAAATTCTTTTTCAACCTTTTCATCTAACATATGCAACAAAAATATTTCAGGCTTAAATTCAATATGTATATTTATGATTGCTTTACTTTCTAAATGTATCTGCCTCCAAAATCTATTTGTTTTTTCACATGTCCACCACATATGAAAGAGAGGGTACCTTGTTGCTTTTTGCACTTCCAACACTTAGGGTCATAATTTTTAACATCATACACAGTTTTTGTGGGGTTAAGTACCACCTATAAAAAATCTTATAATAGTTCTCTTTTAGATTCTGGCATTTGGCGTACCTCAGTCTTTTACACCAAGTCATTTCCCATTAGTAAAAGGTCAAGATTATAGCCATAGTTCTGAGCCCACTTAATCATATTGGTCTTAATCACTTCTTCTTCTAAAAATATTTCTAGTAAGTATTTATATAGTCTTGATAGTGGGCGTTCTTTTTTTGACAGTAGCTCAGATTCTAATTTTGTATTGCTATTTCCGATCCCTACTAGTTTTTTATCCATACTCCAACTTTCCTTAAGCTGTCTGTGTATCTTGTTAGTAAGTAATAGTAAAATGTAAGAAGCAGAAGCCAGCATGTTGTGATAATAATAATATAATATTTTAATTAATAATAATAACAATAATTTATTTATACCCCGCCCTTCAGCCCTTAAAGGCTATCAGAGCGGCTTACAATTATTATTTTTAATTAGATGGTTGAGTGCTGGACTGACTAGGTTTGAGTCACAGCTCGGCCATGTAAACCCATTGGGTGACAAGTTATACTCTCTCAGCCTCAGAGGATGGCAATGGCAACTCTCTCTGAAGAAACTTGCCAAGAAAACCCAGTGATAGGATCGGCTGAGTGTCACCATAAGACTTGACATCACACAGCAACAAATGTAAGAACTTTTATTTTTTAATGAGATCCCTCTCCCATTTAGATACTCCAATTTTTTTTCAAGAGGGATCAAAACCTGTTTAGAAGATGCTATTTGGCTTGAATGTGCACTTCCCCAGGATCATGTCTATCTGACATGTGTAAATCTACATTATATCCCCTGCTTTAAATACAACTACTCTGTAACCCAGAATACATTAGTCATTCCACAAAAATGTTTGGTGAGAGTTCCTTAATCCCCTCCCCTCTCCTTAGACTGACCTCCAAATAATAGTCAACAGAGAATTTGTTCAATGATTAACTTTGTGGATTCAGCTGGATAATATGGAATCTACCTCAGTGAGAATGAGTTACCAACACTCTTTTAACAAATAAAGGAAATCATTGAGTCTTTTATAATCTGTAAATTCCTAACCACCGGCCTGCGTGTAAGAGATTCTGTGAAAGGTCTTTGTTAAGTATTTACCGTGTTCGCCTTTTTGTGGTGAGGAAAATAGTCATGGTTATATTGTGGTATAGCATCAGTATCCTGTGATCAGCATAGCAATTGGGAATATATTCCATGGCCAGGATGTCACATCAATGTTACATTCTTAAATTGGTCAACATTTTCATATTCAGAGATACAGAATTAGTCTTTGCTTTGTGCCTAGAAAGTTGGTAGAAGTATGTATGTGTGTGTGCGTGTGTATGTATTTATATCTGGTAGTTCACAGAACTGAGAACAGAATTGAGTGATGGGGATCAGAATATCTGAAAGACCATCTTGTCCGTGTTAATCTGGCTGAAAGTTTACATTAATCATCTGAAGCTTTGTTAAATGTCCCACTTTCTGGAGAAGTGAGGATGATGGGAGCATGAGGAGTTTTCATGTAATAGCAGCCTAGTTTTGGAATTGCCTTCCCAAGGAGGTTAGGCTAGCCCTCATTTTTTGGTCTTCCTTTCTTACGTATGAACTAATTCCACCAATCCTTTAATGAATAAAGGTGTTCTTTTGAGTTGACATTCCTCTTTTAAATATTTTATCAGCTTTGATTTGTTTTGACCCCATTCATACTAGCCCATTTGCCCTGGTTAGATCCGGATCAGATTGTGCATGCCATTACTGAATCTCTCTGGAAAGATGTTGATACTACTACCCTTTGCCCTGATCGATGATTCCTGGTGCATTTTACCCCACTAAAGTTCATACATGCAAAAGTAACGATTCAAGATGGAGCCTCCTAGTTGTCAATCAAATGATGTCATGGTGACGTCTGATGCATCCATTGGCTGCACGAGTGCTCCATCCGGCACTTCGCTTTTTTTAGACTTTTTTACATTTGACTTTTTTACATTTGGCTGGGAGCAGTGCAGATTGTGGGGATCCTTTCTCCTCTTCCTCCTCCTCCATTTTTCTCAGCACCAGGAGAGCTTCATTGGGCACTTCTGAATTTTTTAAAATTATTTTTACAATTTGACGTTGGGCTCTTTAAACGGGAGGAGAAACCCCCAATCCATATATGGATAGTTAGCTTCCATATATGGATTGGGGTTCCCTCTACCTTCTTTTAAATGCACAATATGAATGGGGCTCTTTAAATAAAGGGAGAGGGAACCCCAATCCATATATGGAAGCCAGCTATGCATATATGGATTGGGGGTTCCCTCTCCTGTTTAAAGAGCCCCATGTAGAATGTGCATAAGCTGTCAAATTGTAAAAATAATAAAAAAATCAGAAGTGCCCAATGAAGCACTCCTGCTGCAAAAAATATTAGCACCGGATTAAAGTCGGTGGTTGCAGGGAGGAGGCATGTTCCGCCCCCTGACCTTTACCCCTCCCCTGAACTTGACCTGATCATGATTGGAGTTGAGTTCACATTCGAATGAACCAGTTTTTCCGAAAAGAAATGGTAAATAGCCCGCTTTTGGAAAACCTGGGTTTAGGGGGATTTGCACCGCATCGGGTGTGCAAGATCTGGATTCCCTAGTGAAAAAAATCAGTGCCAGTATGAACTTCCCGATTTTAATTTAGGTTACAAACCGGTTTATATGGTAGTCTGAATGGCCCCTTTGTTTGGAATTGCTGTGAGCTATTTTACTGTAAATCGCCTTGAATGATCAATGATCATTACATGAGGTGATTCAGAAATATTTTAAATAAATAATACACCTTCCTCTTTTCCTCCTCCAGCTCTCCGTCACATGCTAGGAAAACTGCTGTGTGATTAGAGGATTAAGTGCCTACCGCTGGGTTTGAAGGAACAAAAGAGATGAAGGGGATGATTGTGAAAGAAAGTTCCATGGAGGGCAAGTAAAACTCTTAAGGTCAATTAGCAAGAGTTAAGATCAAGAAAAGTGAGGTGAGGTCTACTCTTGGCCATAGGAAGAATCTTCTTTGAAAGATTCCAGTTTAGCAATTGATGTGTGACCCTTATACAAATACTGTAAAACAGTATCAGATTGGAACAATTATCCCAAATTGATGCTTTCTATCGTAGATGTTTTCATTTCTGTTGGCCTAGCTAGTGGTTAGGAGTCCTGGGAGGTGTAGTTTAAAGACATGGCTGGTTAGGGAAGGCTGGTTAAAGGCTTTCTACTCATAGTATGACTTTCGTAGGAATTAAACATTGAAACATGAAGAGAATACAGATGCTTAGAAGTAATTCTGCTGAAATAAATTAGACTTCCTATTGAGTAAAGGTCAAAGTATTGTTAAAAGTTTTAAAACTGATTTTATGGACTAACAATTAATTGACAACAGAGAAGATTTTGTAATAATATTATACAAGGTTAAGTCTCCCTTATCTGAAATATTTGGGACTAGGAAGTGTTTTGGATTTCCTTTTTTTTTTCTTCAGCTAATGAGATATCTTGGAGATGGGATCCAAGTCTAAAGATGATTGTATACACTTTATACATATAGCCTGAAGGTAATTTTATGCATAATATTCTTAAAAAAATTGTGCATGAAACAAAGTTTGTGTACACTGAACCAACAGAAACCAAAGGTGTCATTATCTCAGACACCCATGTGGACAATTTTGTAGTATTTCAGAGAGAGACTCAACCTGTATTGTGTCATGCTGATTTGATCCCTTTCCACTGCTAAAGCTATATTTTTGTGACAAGTAGGCTTGTTTTTATGTTTAATCTGGACACGAGTCTTTAAAAACCTGCATTATGAGTTCATCAGCTGAATCTGTGTAGTAAAGAACAAATTATAATAAAATGTGAGCTCCTTTCCTAGTCATGACACTTTAAAAAAGCTGTGTGGGTGGGTTGTTGAGGTGATTTTAAATAGATTGTTCAAATTGCAAAAATGTCTTGACTATCTTAGTACATAATATGGTTGCTATAAAAATTCAAACTAACTTGTTTAAAAATAGAGATTCAAAATCTCTGGTTGTTTTACTCACATATCTTTTGAGCAACAGAGTTTTTTATCTGCTTACAGTGATTTCATTGTGGAATAGTTTCATTGTGTTTGGTGCTCCTAGTACACAAGCAGGGACGCTAAACAAGATCATACAATGAAAACTTAAGTGCTGCGTATTTTGGCAGGGAGATAATTGGCAGGGAGGTGTCTCTTTGACATGGGGAGAGTCCAGATAGGCATAACATGCATAAAAATAAAGGTATAATAACACATGATGCAATGGAGAGTGGGCAGGCTTCAGAGGGATGGGATCAGCCCTTCCTTTCAGCAGAGGCCCAGATCCAATAGCAAGAATCAGTCACAGAATGGCAGCAGAGGTATTGAGCTGAGGCTGGTAACAAAATGGCAGATTATTGCGAGCTCCGCTGAACTGGTAAATTGGGTCCAAAACACACTGTAGAAGTAATCCAGTTTGAGACCACTTTAACTGCCTGGGCTTAATGCTAGGAAATTCTAGGGACTTTAGTTTTGTGAGCATTAATCTTCTATGTCAGGGAGTGCTGGTTCCACAATAAACTTCAATTCCTAAGATTCCCTAATGCTGAGCCAGGGCAGTTAAAGCAGTCTCAAACTGGATTATTTCTGCACTGTGTTTTGGACCTTAGTATCAAAGGTGCTACAAGATGCCTTTGCATTTCAAGCCAGCATGTCAGACATTACTCAGGGTGACCAGATGTCCTCCAGGTACTATCCTACATTTCAGCCTTCTATCCAGGAGGAATTCTAAAATGTCCTTCTTTTTGAGCATGACTAAGCAGCATGAAGTTACATTTCTGTGAGTGCTTTTAGCTTGTTTTTGGTAATGCCCTCCATTTTTCTTGAATGATCTCCATTTTTGTGGTGCCTTGCCCTCCTTTGCAGTAAGGACATCTGGTCACCCTGGAAATTACTGCAGGATTTTCCAGATGCCAGGCATTTACCCAGCCCTTTGTGTAACTCTGCCATGTAGTCCCCTATGGGATGCTGGAAGGAGGGCTAATTTGTACCTGAGGAGCTGCCATAGAGGAGTGAGGGTCTGAGGAGGCTGGGGGAAGAGGTCTGTCAGGGGCCCAAGTGCCATCCAGGGGGTAAAAGGGAAGCCCTGAGAGGGAAGATCCCTTGAGCCTTGTCCTTGTCCTTTACACAACCGGACTTACTGAGCCACCCCAGCAGCTGAGGCCTACATCTGACTCCTAGGACTCTGTAGCTAGATCTGAGAGACTGCATAGGCTAACTAAATGGTTGAACCCATCCACTCCTGTTTTATTGTTTAGATGTATAATTTAAGCAGTACTTTAAATCTCCATGGTTCTTCTTGCTCGCCGCCGCCTCCTCTTCCTCCTTTCCCCTCTCTGCTAAGTATATACCATAGTTTGTTTTTCTTTTTTAAAAAATCTTTTATTGTAAGTATAAAAAACATACATACACATACACATGTTTACAAATGGTATTGCACCTGGTTATCTTACAGAAATACAAGAAAGAAAAAGAAAAGAAAAAAAAGAAGAAAAAGAAAGAAGAGGAAGATTAGACAAACATACATTTGAAAATAACATGTTGCATTGTCTTGATATCAGAATTTGTTTTGGTACAATAACATCACACATTCGTTCTACATTCACTACTTCCTGTTGCTGAGACTAAGGTAGTTTCCTGAAAATGTGTTTCTCCAATCATCTTTATTTCTGTACATATAAATTAACTAGATTCCTTCCTTCGATTATTTTCATGGATTTTAACATATAACTTTGATTTAAATGCTTAATGATCATAATTTCTCTTAATTTTATGTCTTCTAATTTATACAGCCTCCCTTTCCTTTATTTCTATCAGTTTTATAGTATTTGGACATCTTACTCTACTCCTATATTCACAAATGTTACATTTCCCTATTTTTGTTGAATATAATTTAAAAAAAGATTCCAGTCTTGTAAAAGCTTTCCATCTTTTCACCTTTCAAGCTTCTGGTTAATTTGTCCAGTTCCAAATAGGCCAGTAATTTCAAAGCCCAAGTATCCATAGTTGGGATGTCTTCTTTCTTCCACAAATATGCATAAACAGTCCTTGCCGCTGATAATATATAAAACAAATTTTTTCCATTTTTTTTCCAAGATTATAATTAACCATGTTTAATAAAAAAAATTCAGGCTTAAAATAGATTTTCTCATTTATCACTTTTTCTATTTCCTGGTGTACTTGTTTCCCGTATTTTACTGCTTTACCACATGTCCACCACATATGGAAAAGCATACCAGTGCTTTCCCCACATTTCCAACATTTACTACTATAATTCTTATACATTTTGTTCAATTTTTCTGGTGTAAGGTACCATCTAAAGTAAATTTTATAATACCCTTCTTTAATATTTTATTTGGCAACTTGTGTATTTTAACCTTTTCCCCCATGTTAATTCCCATTGGTCTAATTCTAAAGTGTAACCAACATTTTGGGCCCATTTAACCATATTTTCTTTTATAACTTCCTCTTACATAAATATTGCCAAAATGCTCTTATAAAGCCTGGATAAAGGGTGATCTTTACTTGACATTAACTCCAATTCTAGATTCGTTTCATTATTTCCGATTCCCTTTTGTCCATAATGTACTACCGTAGTTGTCTAAACAAAAACCAGCTGCAGTCTAAAACTAAGGTTTTCCAAAGTCTTTAACTTTTTTTCTCCCTTCACAAGCTCTAACAAATCCTTATATCTTTTCCTACTTTTGGGCTAGTTTTATAAAATCCCTCATGTGGGGAAGCCCATGTGGAACTTTAAGACCAATTCTTTTTTTTTTTGTATTTGTTCCAGTTCCTTAATAGTGAATTTCTTATGCAATGATTATTAAAGTCTTGATTTGCCTTTTGCTTATTATAAAATAAATAAGCATGCCAACCAAATCTTATTCCTTCTCCTTCTAGTTTTAATAGATTCTTATCTGATAAGGAAATCCATTCTTTCAACCAAACTCTGGGCATTTTGGTCTGTGTATATTGTTCCAACCACCCTAAAAATCTTTCTCCCACATCCATTTTATCTAATGCTATAAACAATAAATCCCAATTTACGTTATCGAAAGCTTTTTCTATATCACAAAAAATTAATGCCAATTTTTCTGCAATATGTAAATCATAATACTCAATAAGATTCAATATATGTCTAATATTGTCCTTCAGATATCTTTTCGGAATAAAGCCTCTCTGGTCTTTATGAATGATAGTTGTTACAACTTTTTTTAGACTATCTGCCAAAATGCTAGCGAACAGTTTATAATCATTATTTAAAACAGAAATTGGTCTGTAATTCTTCAGACAGGTAGAGTCTTTATTCTCTTTCAGAATTAGGGTTATTGTTGCTTCTTTCCATGTTGCTGGAAATTTTCCTTGTTTTATGGCTTTCATGACATCTTTTAAAGGGAGCAACAGCTCTTCCTGTAGTTCTTTATAATATGCTGATGAGAAGCCGTCAGGCCCCGGGGGCTTTACTACTCTTACTTTTTTGGATAGCTTTAATAATTTCTGAGATGAATATGGGTTGATTTAATAAGTCTTTCTGTTCTTGGGTTATTTTAGCAATATTTGTATTTTCTATACAGTCTTGTAATTTACCCTTCTGGATATCATTTTTTTGTATAAGTTAGTATAGAAACTTTGGAATGCTTTCAAGATTTTCACCTCATAGAATCATAGAATCATAGAGTTGGAAGAGACCACAAGGGCCATCCAGTCCAACCCCCTGCCATGCAGGAACTCCAAGTCAAAGCATCCCTGACAGATGGCCATCCAGCCTCTGCTTAAAGACCCCTAAGGAAGGAGACTCCACTACACTCCGAGGGAGTGTGTTCCACTGTCGAACAGCCCTTACTGTCAGGAAGTTCCTCCTAATGTTGAGGTGGAATCTCTTTTCCTGCAGTTTGCATCCATTGTTCCGCGTTCTAGTCTCTGCAGCAGCAGAAAACAAGCTTGCTCCCTCCTCAATATGACATCCCTTCAAATATTTAAACAGGGCTATCATATCACCTCTTAACCTTCTCTTCTCCAGGCTAAACATCCCCAGCTCCCTAAGGCGTTCTTCATAGGGCAAGGTTTCCAGACCCTTCACCATCTTAGTTGCCCTCCTTTGGACATGCTCCAGTTTCTCCACATCTTTTTTGAATTGTGGTGCCCAGAACTGGACACAGTATTCCAGGTGGGGCCTGACCAAAGCAGAATAGAGTGGCACTATAACTTCCCTTGATCTAGAAACTATACTTCTATTGATGCAGCCTAAAATTGCATTGGCTTTTTTAGCTGCCGCATCACACTGTTGACTCATGTTCAGCTTATGGTCTACTTGGACTCCTAGATCCCTTTCACATGTGGTCTCATTCAGCCAGGTGTCCCCCATCCTATATCTGTGCATTTTATTTTTCCGCCCTAAGTGCAGAACCTTACATTTCTCCGCATTGAATTTCATTTTGTTAGCACTGGCCCAGCTTTCTAGTCTATTCAGGTCATTTTGAATTTTGATCCTGTCCTCTGGGGTATTAGCTACTCCTCCCAGTTTAGTGTCATCTGCAAATTTGATAAGTATGCCCCCAATTCTGTCATCCAAATCGTTAATAAAGATGTTGAATAGCACTGGGCCCAGGACAGAGCCCTGTGGGACCCCACTGGTCACTTCTCTCCAGGATGAAAAGGAGCCATTGTTGAGCACCCTTTGAGTTCGGCCACTCAACCAATTACAAATCCATGTAACAGTTAACTTGTCTATCCCACATTTTGCAAGCTTGTTTGCAAGAATGTCATGGGGAACCTTGTCAAAGGCCTTACTGAAATCGAGGTATACTATATCCACAGCATTCCCTTCATCTACCAAGCTGGTAATTTTATCAAAAAAAGAGATCAGGTTCGTTTGGCATGACTTGTTTCTCTGAAACCCATGTTGGCTTTTTGTGATTATGGCATTGGCCTCTAAGTGTTCACAGACTCTCTGCTTAATGATCTGCTCTAGAACCTTTCCTGGAATTGATGTCAGACTAACTGGACGATAATTGTTGGGATCCTCTTTTTTTCCCTTTTTGAAGATGGGGACAACGTTTGCCCTCCTCCAGTCTGCTGGGACTTCTCCTGTTCTCCAGGAGTTCTCAAAGATTATTGCCAATGGCTCTGATATTACATTTGCCAGTTCTTTTAATACTCTAGGATGTAGTTCATCTGGTCCTGGAGATTTATATTCATTTAGGTTAACCAGGTATTCCTGTACTACCTCTTTACTTATTCTGTGCTGAATTTCCTCTATTCTGTCTCCATTATCCTTAGGGTGAGCACCCTTTGCCTTTTCTGAGAAGACTGAAGCAAAGAAGGTGTTGAGTAATTCTGCCTTTTCTCTGTCCCCTGTTAGCATTTTGCCATCTTCTCCACGCAGTGGCCCCACTGTTTCCTTCTTCTTCCTTTTGCTGCGGACATATCCAAAAAAGCCCTTTTTATTGTTCTTAACCTCTCTAGCAAGCCTGAGTTCATTCTGCGCTTTAGCTTTTCTGACTTTGCCCCTACATGTGCTGGCTATTTGTTTGAATTCCTCTTTCGTGATTTCTCCATTTTTCCATTTCTTATACATGTTCCGTTTAAAACTTAGCTCATTTGAAAGTTCCTTAGTCATCCATCCTGGCTTCTTGAGACATCTTCCATTTTTCTTCCTCATTGGAACTGTTTGAAATTGTGCCTTCAATATCTCCCTTTTGAGAAACTCCCATCCGTCTTGAACTCCCTTTTCTTTTAGTATTCCTGACCATGGGATCACTCCCAGTATTTCTCTAAGTTTATTGAAATTAGCTCTCCTAAAGTCTAGAGTGCGTGTCTGACTATGCCTAGCTTCTCCCTTCCACTGTATTACAAACTCCAGGAGAACATGGTTACTTCCACCTAAGGATCCAACCACTTGCACCCCATCAACTAGGTCTTCCCTGTTGGTTAAGATCAGATCTAAAATGGCTGATCCCCTTGTTGCCTCTTCCACCTTTTGGACAATGAAATTGTCTTCCAGGCAAGTGAGGAATTTGCTAGACTTTGAGGATTTGGCTGAGTTTGACTTCCAGCAAATATCAGGATAGTTGAAGTCACCCATCACTACTACATCTCTCTTTTCTGAGTATGTGATTATCTGTTCTAGAAAGGCATCATCCAATTCCTCTGCCTGAGTCGGGGGTCTGTAGTAGACTCCCACAGTAACATCCCTGTTATTTCCCTCTCCTTTAATTTTTATCCAGATGCTCTCCACCTGGCTTCCAGTATTGACTTCCTGCATCTCTTCACTGGTGTAAATATCCCTGACATATAATGCTATTCCTCCTCCTTTCCTGCTTGGCCTGTTTCTCTTAAAAAGGTTATACCCCTCTATTTCTACATTCCAATCATGAGACTCATCCCACCAGGTTTCAGTGATGCCTATTATATCATATTTCCCTTGTTGTGCTAGGAGTTCAAGTTCATCCTGCTTATTTCCCATACTCTGTGCATTAGTGGAGAGGCATTTAAGACCATGTGTCCTCTTTACTTGCTGCTTTTGCACATTTTTTTGCCTCCTACTGTTGGGTCCTTGCACTGTTTGCCTTGTTCCCTCTATGCCACTTGGACTATTCTCTCCATCCCTTTTGCCTTCCAGTATAATGTCTCCCTCCCCCACATAACTCAGTTTAAAGCCCTCCTGATCAGATTCTTCAGACTGTTGGCAAAAACGTTTTTGCCAACTGGCGTGAGATGAAGCCCATCCCTTGCCAGAAGTCCCTCCTCATGGAACCGCAGCCCATGATGCAAGAATCCAAACTGTTCTTGGCGGCACCATCTACGGAGCCAGTTATTTACCTCTGCTATTTTCCTCTCCCTTCCTGGACCATGCCCTTCCACCGGGAGAAGAGATGAGATGACAACCTGTGCATCCATCTCTTTCAGCTTCCTTCCCAGAGCCTCATAATCCCTTTTGATATTCTGAAGGCTGTGCCTTGCAGTATCATTGGTTCCCACATGAACCAAAAGAAGGGGGTATTGATCAGTAGGCTTGACAAGTCTTGTCAGCCTCTCTGTCACATGATGGATCTTTGCCCCGGGGAGACAACACACCTCCCGAGACATCTTGTCAGGCCCACAAACCACTGCTTCTGTACCCCTCAGCAAGGAGTCCCCCACCACGACCACGCGCCTCCTCCGAGGCTTAGCAGTGTCTGTTCCCTTTCGTGATACTCTGAGGCTCCCCTGCTCTGTCCCTGATGTCTGTCCCTGCTGCTTTTCCTCATCATCTCTGACAACAGAGAGAGATTCAAAGCGATTCTGTAGCTGCAAGCCGCTCACAGAACGTTCCCTGGTTTCCTTACTTCTGTGTGTGACCTTCCTCCAAGCATCTACCTCTGTTGTATGTGGAGTGACCTCCTCCACCCCAGCAACTTCCTCTGTGTGTTTCCCACCCAAGACATTCTGGCCTGTTCTGTTCAGGAGAATCTGCTGCTCTCTATGATGCTGGAGTGATCTGTAAGAATATCTTCTTCTTCTCGTATTTTAGTTATAAGTTTCTTTTCTTTTTTATCACGTAGCTTATATGCCAGCCATTTTCCAATTTTATTTGCATACTGGAAGGAGCATGCTTTCACGTATTTCAATTTTTTTAATTTCTTCAGTGAGAATAATAGATAATTGTTTGTGTAAGACCTTAATTTCTTTTTGCAAATCAGAGTTTCCCAGATTTGCTTGTACTTCTTTTTCTTTTTTTAAATTTCCTCTATAATCTTTTGTGTTTTTTCCTTTTGTTTCTTCTTTAATTCACAGTTTTGTTGAATAAAAAAGCCTCTCTTGACTGCCTTTGATGCTTTCATAATATATTGTTATCTGTCCCTTTGTTCAAGCTTTATTGGAAAAACAACTTCAGTGTTTGTTTAGCCTTTTCTAATATTTTGGGGTTTTGTAAAAGTTTATCATTTAGATGCCAGGTCCAATCTAGTTTTCGAGTATTTTTTATCTTTAATGCTATAGGGTTGTGGTCAGACAAAGATTTAGATAATATATCAATTTTTACAATTTCAGAAGTCAGAGTTTTAGTCACTAAAAAGAAATCAATTCTCGAAAAGGATTTATGTCTTTCAGAAAAAAAGTAGTCTCTTGCATTGCCGTACAAGTGTCCCCAAACATCTATCAAAGAGAATTCTTCCATAAGATTAAAGAAGGATAGCGGAAGTTTGCCTTGTGATTTCTTACTTTTTGCTGTTGTTTTCCTATCTGTTTTTGGCTCAATGACCCCATTCCAGTCGCCTAGCATCAATATCAATTCGTAACTTAATTCTTGCATTAAACTGGTTAGTTTATGAAATTAGAATCCTTTATTTTCTTGTGGGGTATAAACTCCTACTATTAAAATTTTTTGATTTTGAGTTAGAACCTCTACTCCCAAAAAGTGGCCATTATTGTTAAATATTTCTTTAGCTTGCATCGTTTCTTTAATGTATATTACTATTCCTTTTTTCTTTTTTTGAGAGGCTGAGATAAATTCTTTCCCAAATTTCTTATTTTTAAGTAATCTTACATCTTTTTGTTTAATGTGTGTTTCCTGCAAACATACTATATCATTTTTCGGCTTCCCTAAATAGTGATAGATCTTTTCCCTTTTGTGGGGTGAGTTTAATCCTCTTACATTCCATGATAAGATGTTTAAAGGTATTTTATTGTAATTTTCTAATTTACTCATATTTAGTTTATCTTCCATCCTCCTTTTCTTACCTTAATTTGTTCTTAGTTTACTCCTTGTAGTTCTTCTTCTTCTGATAGTATGTCTTCTCCTTCTTTTTCACTGTCCTGAGAGTTATTGGCTTCTTCCACTTCTGATTCATCTACTGTATTGTCCTCTTCATTTAAATGTGTACCTTTCTGTTTTTCCATTTCTTCTTCTTGATTTCTTTTTTCCTCTGCCCTCTATGTCTTTTCTATTTTTTAAAGAAATCTCTTGCTTTTTGTGTTGTATTGAGTTTGTACCACTTTTGATTCCATTTTACTGAGATACCTTCACATTTTTTCCCATCTGTAAAGGATTCTGTTCCTAGTCAACAATGTTGTAATAAACTTGTATTCTTCTCTTTTTTTAAAGATTCTTTTAGGAATATCCTTAAAGATTTTTTATCTCATTTTTTTCTATGACTAGATATTTTTGGTAGCTATAGAATAAGATCTCATCTCTTATTTTTTTCTGGACAAAGTAAACATTAACATATATTGGTAGGTTTTTTTCTTTCGCGATTTGCTAGTGGATTCTAAAAATTCCTCGTACGGGGTTTCAATATATTCTGCCAATGCTGGAATTAAATATTCATACAGATTTTCTTAGTTGTGTTCCCTCAGACCTCAGAATTTAAGATAATTTTCTCTTTGTGCCAATTGATCTAAAGCTTTCATGTCTAGTTCTCGCTCTTGCTGTTTTTTCACATCAGTTGCAGAATTTTCCAGTACTTGAGTTCTTTCCTCCAAATTATCTATACGTAGTATAACTTGACTAATTTCTTTGATAACTTCCCCTAAAGAATGTTTAATGCCCTTTAATTCTGATTTTAGATCTATCTTTATATCCTGTTTTATACCTCTTCTAAGATCTTTCATTTCCTGTTTTAAATTTCTCTCCATTTCTTTATTATTTTTCCCATTTCCGTTCTCAAACGTTTAATTTCTTCCATGGCAGATACTTGATTTGTTGAATTTCTCCTTTAATTTTCTGCGGCAGTTTGTCCTTCTGCCTTTAAGGAGGAGAAAGAAAAGGAGGAGGCTGTAGTCCATGTGCTTGGGTGAGATCTAATTTAATTTACACTTGAGCCATTGCATTCTGGGAGCCAGTGCTGGGAGGCTACTTAAGGCTACTCAAGGCTAGCAGAAGCTTCATTTCCTTTAAGGAGGAGAAAGAAAAGGAGGAGGCTGTAGTCCATGTGCTTGGGTGAGATCTAATTTAATTTACACTTGAGCCATTGCATTCTGGGAGCCAGTGCTGGGAGGCTACTTAAGGCTACTCAAGGCTAGCAGAAGCTTCATTTCCTTTAAGGAGGAGAAAGAAAAGGAGGAGGCTGTAGTCCATGTGCTTGGGTGAGATTTTCATTTTTTTAATCTAGTCAAGGAGGTGTTTAGAGAATAGAAGAGGAGCCGGCCTGAAGCATCAGAGGAAGTGAATCAGAGACTTGCCTTTGGAAGGAGCTTTTAGCCAGGAGCTCTCTACCTAACTATAGGCCCCGTGACTTGAACTCAGTGACAGAGCTTGGGAATAAAGGCCAAGTCTAGCAAGGGAAGCCCACAGTCTTGTTTCAGTGCCTCCTTAAGACTTCTCAGTATGGACACTGAAGGCCCTGCTGCAGTCACCTGCAACACATGTGGGATGTTTGTCTTCTTGCCTACAGAGGTGGTGAACTACACCTGCCACAAGTGCAAGTTGGTAGCCCTCTTGGAAGAGAAAGTACAGCAGCTAGAGGAGCAGATATCTGCACTCCAGCATCATAGAGAGCAGGAGAATCTCCTGAACAGATCAGACCAGAATGTCTTGGGTGGGAAACAGAGAGAGGAAGTTGTTGGGGTGGAGGAGGTCACTCCACATATAACAGAGGTAGATGCTTGGAGGAAGGTCACACACAGAAGTAAGGAAACCAGGGAACGTTCTGTGAGCGGCTTGCAGCTACAGAATCGCTTTGAATCTCTCTCTGTTGTCAGAGATGATGAGGAAAAGCAGCAGGGACAGACATCAGGGACAGAGCAGGAGAGCCTGAGAGTATCACGAAAAGGAACAGCCACTACTAAGCCTCGGAGGAGGCGCGTGGTCGTGGTGGGGGACTCCTTGCCGAGGGGTACCGAAGAAGTGGTTTGTGGGCCTGACAAGATGTCTCGGGAGGTGTGTTGTCTCCCTGGGCCAAAGATCCATCATGTGACGGAGAGGCTGACAAGACTTGTCAAGCCTACTGACCGTTATCCCCTTCTTTTGGTTCATGTGGCAAAAGGGATGGAGAGAATAGTCCAAGTGGCATAGAGGGAACAAGGCAAACAGTGCAAGGACCCAACAGTAGGAGGCAAAAAAATGTGCAAAAGCAGCAAGTAAAGAGGACACATGGTCTTAAATGCCTCTCCACTAATGCACAGAGTATGGGAAATAAGCAGGATGAACTTGAACTCCTAGCACAACAAGGGAAATATGATATAATAGGCATCACTGAAACCTGGTGGGATGAGTCTCATGATTGGAATGTAGAAATAGAGGGGTATAACCTTTTTAAGAGAAACAGGCCAAGCAGGAAAGGAGGAGGAATAGCATTATATGTCAGGGATATTTACACCAGTGAAGAGATGCAGGAAGTCAATACTGGAAGCCAGGTGGAGAGCATCTGGATAAAAATTAAAGGAGAGGGAAATAACAGGGATGTTACTGTGGGAGTCTACTACAGACCCCCGACTCAGGCAGAGGAATTGGATGATAGATTTCTAGAACAGATAATCACATACTCAGAAAAGAGAGATGTAGTAGTGATGGGTGACTTCAACTATCCTGATATTTGCTGGAAGTCAAACTCAGCCAAATCCTCAAAGTCTAGCAAATTCCTCACTTGCCTGGAAGACAATTTCATTGTCCAAAAGGTGGAAGAGGCAACAAGGGGATCAGCCATTTTAGATCTGATCTTAACCAACAGGGAAGACCTAGTTGATGGGGTGCAAGTGGTTGGATCCTTAGGTGGAAGTGACCATGTTCTCCTGGAGTTTGTAATACAGTGGAAGGGAGAAGCTAGGCATAGTCAGACACGCACTCTAGACTTTAGGAGAGCTAATTTCAATAAACTTAGAGAAATACTGGGAGTGATCCCATGGTCAGGAATATTAAAAGAAAAGGGAGTTCAAGACGGATGGGAGTTTCTCAAAAGGGAGATATTGAAGGCACAATTTCAAACAGTTCCAATGAGGAGGAAAAATGGAAGATGTCTCAAGAAGCCAGGATGGATGACTAAGGAACTTTCAAATGAGCTAAGTTTTAAACGGAACATGTATAAGAAATGGAAAAATGGAGAAATCACAAAAGAGGAATTCAAACAAATAGCCAGCACATGTAGGGGCAAAGTCAGAAAAGCTAAAGCGCAGAATGAACTCAGGCTTGCTAGAGAGGTTAAGAACAATAAAAAGGGCTTTTTTGGATATGTCCGCAGCAAAAGGAAGAAGAAGGAAACAGTGGGGCCACTGCGTGCAGAAGATGGCAAAATGCTAACAGGGGACAGAGAAAAGGCAGAATTACTCAACACCTTCTTTGCTTCAGTCTTCTCAGAAAAGGCAAAGGGTGCTCACCCTAAGGATAATGGAGACAGAATAGAGGAAATTCAGCACAGAATAAGTAAAGAGGTAGTACAGGAATACCTGGTTAACCTAAATGAATATAAATCTCCAGGACCAGATGAACTACATCCTAGAGTATTAAAAGAACTGGCAAATGTAATATCAGAGCCATTGGCAATAATCTTTGAGAACTCCTGGAGAACAGGAGAAGTCCCAGCAGACTGGAGGAGGGCAAACGTTGTCCCCATCTTCAAAAAGGGAAAAAAAGAGGATCCCAACAATTATCGTCCAGTTAGTCTGACATCAATTCCAGGAAAGGTTCTAGAGCAGATCATTAAGCAGAGAGTCTGTGAACACTTAGAGGCCAATGCCATAATCACAGAAAGCCAACATGGGTTTCAGAGAAACAAGTCATGCCAAACGAACCTGATCTCTTTTTTTGATAAAATTACCAGCTTGGTAGATGAAGGGAATGCTGTGGATATAGTATACCTCGATTTCAGTAAGGCCTTTGACAAGGTTCCCCATGACATTCTTGCAAACAAGCTTGCAAAATGTGGGATAGACAAGTTAACTGTTACATGGATTTGTAATTGGTTGAGTGGCCGAACTCAAAGGGTGCTCAACAATGGCTCCTTTTCATCCTGGAGAGAAGTGACCAGTGGGGTCCCACAGGGCTCTGTCCTGGGCCCAGTGCTATTCAACATCTTTATTAACGATTTGGATGACAGAATTGGGGGCATACTTATCAAATTTGCAGATGACACTAAACTGGGAGGAGTAGCTAATACCCCAGAGGACAGGATCAAAATTCAAAATGACCTGAATAGACTAGAAAGCTGGGCCAGTGCTAACAAAATGAAATTCAATGCGGAGAAATGTACGGTTCTGCACTTAGGGCGGAAAAATGAAATGCACAGATATAGGATGGGGGACACCTGGCTGAATGAGACCACATGTGAAAGGGATCTAGGAGTCCAAGTAGACCATAAGCTGAACATGAGTCAACAGTGTGATGCGGCAGCTAAAAAAGCCAATGCAATTTTAGGCTGCATCAATAGAAGTATAGTTTCTAGATCAAGGGAAGTAATAGTGCCACTCTATTCTGCTTTGGTCAGGCCCCACCTGGAATACTGTGTCCAGTTCTGGGCACCACAGTTCAAAAAAGATGTGGAGAAACTGGAGCAGGTCCAAAGGAGGGCAACTAAGATGGTGAAGGGTCTGGAAACCTTGCCCTATGAAGAACGCCTTAGGGAGCTGGGGATGTTTAGCCTGGAGAAGAGAAGGTTAAGAGGTGATATGATCGCCCTGTTTAAATATTTGAAGGGATGTCATATTGAGGAGGGAGCAAGCTTGTTTTCTGCTGCTGCAGAGACTAGAACGCGGAACAATGGATGCAAACTGCAGGAAAAGAGATTCCACCTCAACATTAGGAGGAACTTCCTGACAGTAAGGGCTGTTCGACAGTGGAACACACTCCCTCGGAGTGTAGTGGAGTCTCCTTCCTTAGGGGTCTTTAAGCAGAGGCTGGATGGCCATCTGTCAGGGATGCTTTGACTTGGAGTTCCTGCATGGCAGGGGGTTGGACTGGATGGCCCCTGTGGTCTCTTCCAACTCTATGATTCTATGATTCTATGCCGTGTTTCTAGTTATTCTAGATATCATTTTTGCGTATTCTGTCTCCAATATGTAGGGTAGTTTAAATGTTTTTTTTTATTATTTATTTTTTAAAAAGAAACAACAACAGCAACAAAAAAACCAAATAGCACACCTTGGAATTTACAGTCTTTTTTAAAAAGGAGAAAGAAAATTATAGAATTGTTTCAACAGTTAGTCTAGGAAATCAAGACAGTCTACTCAGGTCTCCTAATTATATTTGATATTCAAGCGATCCTTTTAAAAGTAAAGGTTTCTTGATTTTCTGTGTGTTTTGTTTAGCCTTTATCATTTCCATTTTTACTATTACTGTTTCTCCCGTTCATCGTTACTATTTTCTTTTGTCATTATCATTGCTACTGATGACTTTTTTCTTTCTGATTATTGTTATTGCCTTTGTTCCTCTTATTCCTACAAACTATCTTTTGTCTCTGTCGATGTTACTGCTGCCTTTCAATTTCACTTCTTCCGTTATCCCTGTTATTTTCCCTTCCTTCTGTTCTTAACTGTTGTCTTTAATTCTTCCCGTTGTTACCTTTCCCTCTTTCCGTTGTAGCTGTCACTCATCCTCCTGTTCTGTTGTTGCTGTTGGTTTGTTGGTTTAGTGTTTTTTCTCCCTTCTGTTGCTAATATCACCTTTTCCTCCTCCCTTCCTTTGTTGCCATCACAGCTGCTGCCTTTTGTCCCTCCTATTGATGTTATTAGGAGAGGAAGAAAGGGATTTTTTTAAAAAAAAAGAAAAAAAGAAAAAGAACCCAAACCGGCCAAAAATGCAAACCAATAGAGGGGAGGAGGAAAAAAGAAAAGCGCATAAAACAGGAAGGCAGAAAGTGTCTCCCTGCTTCTTACTTCCTCCGTATAAAACCTCCTTCTTCTTATGAGACTCAGGTTTATTTAAAAAAGAAGGGGGGAAGAAAAGAGAGAGGGTTCCAAAAATATTCAGAAGGAGAAAAAAAGGAGGAGAAGGAGAAGAATAAGAAAAGAAAAGATTCCAAAAAGTATTTCAAGATATTCCGGAAATATTCAAAAGGGGGAAAAGAAAAAAAAAGTATTCCAAAAGGTCTTCCAAGATTTTCCAGAAATATTTTTTAAAAAGTTTCAAAAGGTATTCCAAAGTATTCCAAAAATATTTTTAAAAATATTCAAAAAACCCAAACAAACAAACAAAAATCAGAGAGTATTTCAAAATATATTCCTAAGTATTCCAAAAATATTTTTTAAAAAAATTACTCTAAAGTTGTCTTTTCAAATGGGTCAGTTATCTAAGATTAAAAATAAATATTAAAGTAACTATAGATTTTTTGGTTTTATTCCCTTTTTAATCCAAAATGCTCATAAAGAAGTGGAGTCAAAGTTACACTCACGTTAGTTGTGGAGCCAGGTTGGTTTAACCTCAAAGCCAATTATCAACATGTTCTGTTCTCTTCGGTTTGGCTTAGTTCAACTACAGCTCCAGGGGAAGAAGAGAAGGGTGGGGAAAAGAAACAAAAAAAAAAAAAAGAGCTCTCCAATACTAAGTTATCCCCACCCCAAAAAATAAAAAAATATTTTTCCCGTTTGGAAAAAAATTAGCTGAAGATGTATTTGATGTACCTTAGCGTTAGAAACACCTAAAGCTCTAATTCTTAATTCACTTAAACACATGAAAAAAATTAAAACTTTGACAGAGGAGCTTGTGCTTATAAAAGCGTTTAGCCAAGGCTTGGCTCTCACGGCCCTCTCCACTTCTCTGTCTCCAAACTCTGTTAGTTCCCCACCAAAAAAGAGAGTACATCCGAAGTGGGAATTGAGCCCCTGTGAGGGACCCTCGCATCCCTTATGCCTAGAGGGCTTGTCCCCAGGTTTTCCACTACTTAGGGGGGGGGATATCACCCTGGAAAAAGAGCTATTTGGCTGAGCTCGCCAGAAACGCTCCTTGATCCTTCGTTAACTGAACCCAGAAGTGATATAGTTTGTTTTTCTGATGTGTTATGTTTTCTGCTGACTGTCCTCCCTATCTTTTTTCAGGAAGTGTTTCCAGACACCACACAATATTTGTGGGTGCTCTAATTCTTCCTCTTATCCATGGCACAATTGGATCCTGAGGCCCTTTCTCACTAGACAATTAATAGCTTTATGATTCCACTTTAATTGCCCTGGCTGAATCCTATAAATCCTGGAATTTGTAGTTTGGTCAAAGGCACCAAAGGAACCCCCTGGCTGAGAATTGTAAGACCCCTCCCTAAACTGCTACGTTTGCCCAAGATTTACCAGGGGCGGCATGTTTATTCTGAAATAAGCAGAAAGCCACTTCCATTAGGGAATAAAAATATGGCAACTGCTAGGTCAGTTGATGGGAGCAGGTGTTAAAAATATAAATCCCACTGAGGCTTTTATAACAAATGATATCAAAACAGAAGAGGCCTTGCCTGTATGGCTTCAAGGGAATGTTAACATCAGTATTTGTAAAATTTGTCATGACTGCTTCAGTAGAATGTAGTATAGATAGTGCAGCATCAGTTAGCTCCCAAAGTCAGTGGGCCAGCTAAAATAATTGAATGAACTGTGATTTTACCTTAAAACAGTCAACAATTTTTTCGCAGGAAGAAAACCTACTAGTAGTTTCCTCCTCACAGTAAAGCCGTAACATTTCTGATGTTTTTGGGTGCGATAGATCTTTCCCTTAGCTTTGCCTGAAATTTTATAGAAGAAACATTTAAAGTCCTTTAAGAGGTTATTCCTACTGGCTGCTGACAAGTGTTTTGATTTTGAGTGAGGTTACGTAACCCCAGATCTTACCTCGGTTGTCATATTGTGATGTAGAAAAAAGTTGGGACTAGTGCTTTAAGACATAGCTGCCACGGTGATGCAGTAATGGATTACTTAAATATCATTGAAGACAAATGTGTCAGTATCCATACTGGAAAGCATCTCTGAAAAATAGGACACCCAAATTAAGGATAGAATGGGGGTGAGAAAATTTATTTAGCCTGAGGGCCACACTTGCTTGTGCATAACCTTCTGGAGGATGCTAACTTTCTGGGGGATGCACATCAATGTAGGGTGAGCCAAAGATGACTAAAGTGGACATTCTGCAGCTTATCCTTTCTGCCCACCCCCTCCTCCTGCTTTTTGGGGGCAGTAAAGAAGGTAAGGTGAGAAGGCAATGCTGGCAGGGAAAATCTTCTGTCCTGGGCCTAGTGCTATTCAACATCTTTATCAATCATTTGGATAAAGGAATAGAGGGCATGCTTATCAGATTTGCAGATGACACTAAATTAGGAGGAATAGCTAATACCCTAGAGGAGAGGATCAAAATTCAAAATGACTTTAATAGATCTGTAATATGAAGAGTTAAGTAGCATGCCAGATTTAAGGGGTAACTGGCAAATGATGTGTTGGGTTTTTTTAAAAAAGAGATTCACTTGTGGGTTTCTGAATTATCTGCATTTCTTCAGTGTCCACTTTTAAATTGCCTGGCTAGTTGGTTTTCTTAGGATTTGCATACAACTCCAGTCATACTGGGTGCTGCTTGATGGCTTTATTTTATGGCCTTTAATTATTTTTGTCTCCGCTCAGATCTGGGGAAATCGGAAGTTGCTCTTAAGCTGATTACAAATAGTTGTCATCATAAATCAGTCCCCTGATTCTGTCACAGATGGGGAGACCTGTGGTCCATGGGTGTGATGCTAATCCTCCCTCATGTCTTCTTCCTAAACTCCACGTTCTTCAGAGCCCTGTTTCCCCTCCTCTGCTGATCAGGATACTGAGTAAACAGGAAGGGGAAATACAGATATGCAGCAGAATGAACCTGCAGAGAGGCTAGGTGGACTGGTGGCACAGGAAGATATTGCTCTCATCTTGCATTACCAGCTCAATTTTTTTCAGACTGCATGTTGAGAAAGAGGTTTAAAAGAGGTTCATTACATATTGTGAAAGTCAAGCAATTTAGTACTGCAGGAAGAGAGCAAATAAGAATATGATTTTTTTTTTAAAAAAACCCTGATTGATGCTGCAGTATTGCGTAAATTTGAAATATTTTGTTTCCTTTTCAAATAAAATGTAGATGCAGAATCCTTGGTATATTAGCTGTTCATGCAACTGTAGGATCACACATATTGAAATAATATCAAGCAGATTCTGTCAGATCATTTTCATTCACAGTAACCAGGCGATGAGTGATTTATGGTCTGAAAATGTTTTCTGGGAGAAAAATTAGAATTTTTAAATGTTTATTATTTTATTTGTATGCTGCCTTAGTTCCAGAGCGGGACTCAAGGTGGCTCCCAATGAAGTCATTTAAAAAATGTATAGATAATTAAAAATCCACACATTGACAATATAAAACAATCATTTTAAAACATGCAAAAATTAAAAATACCCTCCCAATCAGAAGCTCAATCAGACTGACTGTTCTGACACTTATTTACCCATTAAAAGCCTGCTTAAAAAGCTCTTTGCCTACTAGTGAAAGGGAAGCAGGGAAGGAACCTGCCTAGCCTCCTATGGAAGGGAATTCCAGAGGGTGAGAGCAGCCACCAAGGAGGTTATTTCTTGTGTCTATGATGCAGCAGGGGGAAAAAGTCTTCTGTAGATCTTAGGACTGACAGGTTCCTATGGGGAGATACAGTTTTCTGAACCTGTCAAAACATTGTACTTCTGCTAGTGAAATAGGCCCTGCTGATGAAATTGTCTCTGAAGTCAATTTACCCACCCCATCGCTCTGGAAATTAGAGATACCTTCTGAAGCAATCCTGGTGTATTTGCAAAGGATTTTGGAATGAGGAAGAGAATTTTCTACTGCCCACACAGAAGTCTCTTCCTGTAATACTGGATTTCCTTGCCAGGATCTCGGAAAACAATTCAACCTGTGGTTGCACTGAAATGTCAAAGCCAGAACCACTGTTCAGTGCTAGTCTGTATGTTTTTGTGAATGCTGAATTAATGTATGGGATAGAAATTTAAAAGTCTGTTTTGTATAGAGGGACTGAAGACATAGTACACAGTTTCTCCTGTTACCACGAGATTAATATATAAATTTTCTTCTCTTGTCATATTTTATTTAGTGGTTGAAGAATAAATTAAAGTACCGATTTGCTCATAAGAAAAACACACCTAATAAGATAATAATAATAATAATAATAATGGTTTATTTATAATCCGCTCCTCTGTAAGAACACTCAGAGCGGAATACAGCATATTAAAAGACATGAATTAAAACAAAGTTAAAATTAAAACAGTCCCATAACCCACATTCCAACCTCCCACCCATTAAAAATAAATTAAATCGGCAATAAATTAAAAACTGTAGGATCTAAAAACAGTATAGGTGTATCCAGACCCCTTCTTATGTGGCCACATAAGTTGAGGGTCGGAGACGTGGGAGTAGGCGAAAAGCATAGTCTAAGTCCGGAGCCAGGGTCAAAGGTTTCAAGGGAAGGCCTGCCGAAAGAGATATGTCTTTAAGGCTGTTTTAAAGCAGTCTGAAGATGTCATGAGACGCATCTCGTCCAGCAGACCGTTCCAGATCTTGGGAGTGGTAGCAGAAAAAGCCCTCTGGGAGGTCTGCGTCAACCTGGTCTTGATAGGCTTTAGCAGATTTCTCCCAGAGGATCGAAGTGTGCGGGGAGGATCATACGGGCAGAGGCGGTCCCTGAGAAAAATGTTAAGTAATGTAGCAAGATTAACAGTTTGTTTAATATACTGTTGGGGATATAATCATATGTTTTTATTTTATAAAAATCTATTTTTATATTGTTCTGGGGTGGTGATTTCTGCATTTTGACCGTGCCAGTTCAGTGGCAGTAAGCCATTAATTTTTTGTTCTCCTTTCCCAGCCTTGTGATTTGAAAACTGGATGTGAGAGAGCTAGTCTACACAATTAAAATACTTCTCATTCCACTTGAATAGAATATGATCCAGCCACACGCAGTTCGCAGGAGTTTGGGCTTTTTGCATCGGAGCCCCCTCCTCCAAACTCCTTAATTTCTGCAGAAAAAGGCTTTGAGCTTTGTACCAGAGTATCTGTGGAAATCCACAGAAATGTACACTATCACACACGTGGCTGTCTATCTGCTCCACTTGGATATTCATGGCTGTGCTTTTCAACAAAGGGAGGAGAAATTTGTGCAGGAAAGTGAAGGCAATTAGTGTTGATGAAATGTGTGAAACAATTCATCAATTTGCATAATACTTACAGATAGACTAGCCCAGAGAGTGGTCTAGGTAGATCATGCTAGTTTTCTGTTTGATGTGGTTCTTTTGTACCAGAGGCTACTCAGTGATGTGACTTTACTTATTTTCTGAAGTGGTACAGTCCAGACATAAATTTACAAATTACATGAGAACTTGGTGTTAAATGGGATGCTAATAAAATCTTCCTAGTGAACAACACACCAGTAATAAAGAAGTACTGGTTTAGTAGTAGGAATAGTACTGTTACCAATAGCAACAAAAACAAAATGCTATCTACTAAAATGACTGAAGAATAAAATGTTGGATTATTACATATTTGACAAAAAAAGGGGAAACCCCTTGAGAGGCAATTAGCATGTAACTGAAGAAGTCCCAATGTGGTTAGTAGATTTGCTGACTTTTTTTTCCTTTCAGAAGCAAACTTGATGAAATGGTTTCATCAGCAGTAGGTTAACATAAAGTCTAGTTAGACATGATTAGGTATTTCTTGTCATTATCTTTAGTTGGAACTTATTTGTAGGTTTGTACAGATATGATCCTCCAGCACAGGGATATACTGTTTTTTCAGCCCCAGTGGTGTGCTGGAGGACTTAACATTTGCATACTCAGAAATTTAATTCTTATATTTGTTATGTGCCTTCAGGTCAACTCTGACTTACAGCAAAGTTTGTTCAGAGGAGGTTTTCCATGGCCTCCCTCTGAAGCAGAAAGAGTGTGATGTATCAAAAGTCACCCAGTGGGGTTTCATGCTGTTCACCTGGTGCCCCATTCAAACCACTAGACTGTACTGGCTGTCTAGCTATTCTTTATCCAGTAAGCATACCAACCACAGCTACCTTTGTCTACTCAGGAATAAGCCAAATGCAACATTGTCCAGGCATACAAATCAGAGTTCAACTTGTGTTGAAGTGGGGCCTTAATATGTTTATAAGCCATGTACCATGGGCAGCATGTTAATGCAAGATTAATGCAGACAATCCTGATTTTTTGTACATTGCTTTCCAATCCACTCCTTTGACATTGTTAAATTATTGGGAGAACCAATTTATTTGATGTGTGGCCTGTTCTTTTGACAAATAGAAGCATGAATACAAAGATATAGCCATGTTAGTCTGTAGCATCAGTACGTAGAGAGATCTTGTAGCACCTTGTTGACTAACTGAAAGAAAGAAATTAGCAGCATGATTTTTCCTAGACTTCATTCTATTTCCACCAACTGCGTCTGAGGAAGTAGACTGAAATCCATGAAAGCACATGCTGCCGATTTCTTTCTTTCAGTTAGTCTCAAAAGGTGCTACAAGATCTCTGTACATAAGCATGAATAGAATCATAGAGTTGGGAAAGACCACAAGGACTAGGAAGCCAAGGCTTGAAAAATGGACCGGATGGGGAAGGAACTGGTGTTCAAGGGAGATTGGGACATCAAGCTTGCTTGCTATGGGACCCTACTAAGCATTGCTGATCAGTTGACCCTTCTATAAGTCTACCCCAAAATTTTAGGGGCAATTTTGGGGGATAAATTTCTTGACATACAGTCGAGTATATATGGCAGCCTAAATATTGTATTTCTGCTCAGGGCGGAAGCCAGTCACTTAGAATTACTTTTGTATGTTTTTCAAGACCAACTAGAAACTTTTTCTACCTTTTTACTACCTGATAACATCTATCAGAGATCCCTTTCCAAAGAGTCAGATTTTTAGATTCAAATGGTTTGCTGGAATATGAGTTACACAGTACCTTGGTACTGGCATAGAAAATCTCCTTAAAAGGCACTCTCTATGAATGTCCACAAGTGCTATCAGCTAAACTAATCTATTCTTGCTAAATATTTTAAACAAAGGCTCACATAAAAATGCTGAAAAGAAGGGAAAGAAGCAATCCACACATTCAGATTTTTTTTTGTTTTTTAAAAAATAAACAGTTCAAATTGTTTATTAAAGCAAAATAGTGAAAGCTGTGTTCTTTAAAATACTTTAAAATATAGTTTCTTGAATCACCCATAATGTCTGAGGCATGTTGAAGGGGGAAAAACAGAGAAAGCTGAGAATTTATGTTTCATCAAATAAAAGTTTAACAAAGAGAATGCGTTAGCTAACTGAAGTGGAAGTCATCTTGCAGGCAGAAAAAAATAACAGTTTAGATGACCAAAACAGCAGGCTGTATTTCATTGCACCACCACCATTGTTATTATTCCTGGCCAAGAAACAAAGTCATCACTGGAAAAATGATCCCTATGACCCATGCTTTCTATCTGTGAAATCTATAAAAAATGAAAGATGGTGTGTATGTTCCTAAGTCCAAAATCAACCACAGAACAACCCAAAACTATTGTATGTATTTTATTGCTGTAACCCACCCGGATTTCTCGTGATTGGGCAGGCTATTAATAACAACAACAACAACAAAGACTATTATTAAAGTTTTTCCAGACCATTTACATAGTTAATAAGTTAGGAACAAGAAGAGGCAAAGTAGCAGTGAGCTGAAAGCAATCCGGTGACTGGATGAATAAACTACTGGATGGTTTTGGTCATGGAAAAGCTGACATACCTCAGAAGAACAAAGATAAAGATTACAGTGAGGTTTTGACTGCAATTTCTAAGTGTCAGACAAATAAATGGAAACAAAATTAAGCACAAATCTCTCAGCACACAAACTATGTAGCAAAAAGTGGTAGCTTTGACTTTCAGTCTGCTAGCATTGGCTCATAGCTGCATACATCAGAAGTAAATTATTCAGTACAGCTGTCCTTGAAAGCAGATTCGTTGTTGCATACCTTCAAGCTGTTTCTCATAGAAAGTTCACCAAAATAATTTAACCTATAAAGACATTGTATGCAAACACTTGGCAACATATTCATGCAAACAAACAATGGGGTATTTAAGAATTACTAGAGAAACAGTAGAATCATAGAGTTGGAAGAGACCACAAGGGGCATCCAGTCCAACCCCTTGCCATGCGGGAACTCTCCATCAAAGCATACCTGACAGATGGTCATCCAGCCTCTGCTTAAAGACCTCCAAGGGAAGGAGACGCCACCACACTGAGGGAGTTTGTGTCACTGTTGAACAGCCCCTTCTGTCAGGAAGTTTCTCCTAATGTTGAGGTGGAATATCTTTTCGTGTAGCTTGCATCCATTGTTCCAGGCCCTGTTCTCTGGAGCAGCAGAAAACAAGCTTGGTCCCTCTTCAATGTGACATCCCTTCAAATATTTGAACAGGGCTATCACATCATCTCTTAAACCTTCTTCAGGCTAAACATCCCCAGCTCCCTAAGGGGTTCCTCATAGGGCATGGTTTCCAGACCCTTCACCATTTTAGTCGCCCTCCTTTGGACACAGTCCAGTTTCTCCACATCTTTTTGAATTATGGTGTCCAGTAGTGGACACAGTATTTTAGGTGGGGCCTGACCAAAGCAGAATAGAATGGCATTATTACTTCCCTTGATCTAGACACTATACTTCTATTGAGGCAGCCAAAAATTGCATTGGCCTTTTTAACTGATGCATCGCACTATTGACTCATGTTCAACTTGTGGTCTACTTGGACTCCTAGTTGTACAGCACACAATGACACCACAAACGACTTGTACAGTATGCAGACTGAATGAAAAGATCACACTTTTCACAACACTTTTGCAACCATGCGCTGCTCCCCCCCCCCAACTTGGTGCCATCTTTTTATTTAGTCTTTGTACTGTATACTATAGAAGTACAACACTGTACAGGTATTCAGACTTATATTGGTGCTTATCCAGTAATATAATATAATATGGGGCAATATGGGTTCTGCATTTCTATGATTTGCAATTTTTGACAATGTTCTGGTCCCTAGCCTGTTGAATTAGCAGGGGACTGCTGTAGTAGTATGTGTGCTCATATCAGTGGCAAAGAGTAAAACCAGGTGCTAATGCTCTAACACTCTACTCTTTAAATACTATGGTATTTAAAGTGTGAATGCTTTTAAATGGCTTCTGTCTCCATCCAGTGATCAGAAATATTCAAGGGCATCTTCACTCTGAAGAAAATCTTCCTCCTTCCAGTCCAGCAATTTTCTTAGCAGCCCTTTTGATCTGTTGGGCTTAAGGGAAAGTCTGTACAACCTGCTGCCAAGAGCCATGGCCGGTCATGTGTATACTTGGCCGTTGGTATTCACAGACTCTGGATCCATGGAGTCAACCATCCACAGCTTGAAAATACCCCCCATAAATAAATAAATCCAGAAAGCAAACATTGCTTTTGCCATTTTATAAAAGAGACATTGTTTTACCATGACATTGTTTCTAAGGGGGCTTCAGCATCCTCAGAGTTTGGTACCCACACGGTACCAAGGGCCCACTGTACTTGCTGTAGCAAAATTATACCCTTTTCAGCAGTTTATCACACTCCCGAATTTGGGGGTGGAGGGTGGACTTACCACTATTAACTGTATTTCCACTCCTTTCAAATAAAGGGCAATAGCTAGCCAAGGGAAGAGGTTTCAGTACAGAAGGAAGAGTTGTCTCAGGATTGTTTTGAGGCTGAAGCTTTTGAATTAGTGTTGAATCTGTATCCTCTTCTGGCAGGCTGTCTCATAGGCTTGCGAAAGGGAAAGAGTGCTCACCCAGAGTTACTTGTTTGCCAGGCTTATAGGGACAAATTATGCATGGTTCAGAAGAATAATGGATGTGAACAGAAGGGCAAACAGGACTGTAGATTAGTTTATATGGCTAGTTTAGTGACTTCATCCTTGGTCAGAATCTGAATTAGTTTTGAATAATTCACTGTGGAAAGCAGAGATAGACATTCTGGTGCTCTCTCCTAAGTTTTGGAAAACTCTGAGCCAGCAGGGTCAAAGATCAGAGATTGCAGAAGTTGTAGTCCAAAATACCCAGAGGTAACTCTTTCTGCAGTTGCCTATCCCTGCTATAAGGTTCATTATGGAGTTCTATTTTTTTGACACAAGATTGGCTGTGTTTATGTATTATACAGTCTACACAAAATGCGGCACTGTTCGCACTTTTTGCGTATCCTTCCCACTTTTGAATTAAGAACATTCTTGCATATTGGAGACAATTGTAACTATCTTTTGACGTTTCCTTTTTCACAAGATCACTTCTTATTAAAAGAGTCAACTGTATTAGTCTATTTGATTTTTTTTTAAACAAGGAGGGAAGAAAAAGAGTCTTGCAGCATATTTAAAATGACTATACACTCATCCCTCCATATTTGCAGCTTTGATATTTGCGGATTTTATTATTCATGGATTTGATTAATATGTTCTGTCTGGGTATATCTAGGTCCTCCAGTACAACTCTATGGTCAACTTTAACTAAAAGTTGCACTGAAAGACCTAGAGATTCCTAGAGAGAATACTCTTCTAGGCATTTATTGAGGGGATTCAGGGAATGCCTTTGTCACTTGATTATATATTGTGTATTTGAACTTTGCTGTAACTCGCCTCAATCCTCAAAAAGGGAGAGGCGGGATAAAAATAAATATTATTTATTATTATCTACTAGGCATTTATAGCTCCTCCAGCGCAGTTCCATGGTCAGTGTCTGCCAGACATTGACCACAAAGTTGCACTGGAGGACCTAGAGATTCTTAGAGAGGTGTCCTCTCAGGTAAAAACGTGGTGTTTTTGTTATTTGCGGGCTTTTTTATTATTATTATAAAATCGTCAAGTGTAAAGATACATCATCATTAAATATATAAATATTAAATAAATATTTAAATAAAATAAATTATAAATTGATAAATATTAAATAAATTAATTGTAATGAGGTGAGAATAATCTTTGCAATAAAATTCCAAATTTCTTTGTATGGATGCGAAAGCTGCCCTGTATCAAAAGGTCTCACAGTAGTATACAGACAGCAAAACAACAAATTTTAAAAAGCTTAAACGTCTTAAAGCAGGGTACTCTGTGGACACAATATCTAGGCCAAGCCATGATCCCTAGGCCATCAGAAACTTGGCAAAAAGCCAGGCTTTAATTTGTTGCCACAGTGGGGCCATTGTGGGGGCCAAACAAACAAGGGGAGAGCATTGACTAGCCGGGGTGCCACAGCAGAAAAAGGTGCCAGCATGTATGATTACATGTATTTTAAATACTTGATTCTTGGAGATAGTTGAAAAGACTTAATTGCAGTGTTGAAACTGTGTAGGCCTGCTGGGTTCCCTTCAGACTACACAATTATACAGTGGTACCCCGGGTTACGAATCCCCCGGGGTACGAAAACCCCGGGGTACGAAAGAGCCGGTGCCGCAAAAATCGGCCCCGGCTTACGAAAAAAAACCCGGGGTACGAAGAAAAAAACCGCACGGCCCCTTTAAATTTGCCGCGCGGTCCGGCAAACAAAGCGGTCCCCCGGGTTGCGAATATTTCCGGGTTACGAAAGGTAATCCGGAACGGATTACTTTCGTAACCCGGGGGACCACTGTATCAATGTAATAATAATAATAATAATAATCCTTTATTTATATAGCACTGTAAATTTACACAGTGCTGTACATACAATCTTAAATTAGACAGATCCCTGCCCTCAGGCTTACAGTCTAAAAGAGACAACACAAAAGGAAGAAGGGAAGGGGGTGAGGTCCGGTGGTTCTTCTCTCCCTCTGGGGCCAGGACCAAGGCAGATGGACTGGAGGGAGGGCATGGCTTCTTAATACAAAGTTAAAAGGAGGCATCCTGGGGCGGATGGCACAGTCCTGGGAAAGCTTCCCTAAATAATATAGTCTTTAACTCAGTTTTGAACCTGATTCTAATTGAACTTCCATGGCTGTACTTCGTGGAGTCCTGGGATTGATCAGAGTCATTCGAGGAGAAGTCCCAAAATTCTGGATGCCCCCCTAAACTTCCAGTCCCAAGATTCCATAGGATGTTGCCATGACAATTAAAGAGGAACTATAGTGCTCTTTTTGCGCTGTGTGAAAAGGCCCATATTCTGTTTGCTACTGGGTCTCCTTGTGTCCAGGATCCAGTGTGGGTGCTTCTGTTGGTGGACCAAATTTCAATTGGTGGAACCAAGAGACCAGCGGTCCCACCCTCCTCTGCACCATTCAAACCAGCTCTGGTGCCATGGTGGGGAGGGAATGGCATACTGGGCTGCAGTAGTGAGAGGAAGAGAATGTGGGAAGAAAGTTCTGATGTGCTAGCTAGATACAGTTAAAAAAGAGGAAAAGCACTTAAAAAGTTAAAACAGTACAACTTCTCCAGCCCATTCTTTAAAGACTTTCTGTTTTAAAAGCCTCTCTGAATAAAAGGGTTTTAGCCTGCCAATGGAAAATCAACAAGGAAGGGACCATTCTGGTCTCTCTGGAAAGGGATTTCCAGAGTCTAAGGGCAGCCACTGAGAAGGCCCTCTCTCATGCTTGTGATGCTGGTGGGACTGAGAGAAGGGCCTGTGCCAGTTAATACAGGGATATATGATCTGCCAAATAGCCTGGACTTGAGCCAAAAAAGGGCTTTGTAGGTCAAAACCAGCACTTTGAATTGTGCCTGGAAACAATCTGGCAGTCAGTGAAGCTGTTTCAGCAGGGGTATTGTGTACTTTATAACCTGCCCCAGTTAACAGTCTGGCTGCAGCTCTTTGAACCAGCTGAAGTTTCTGAATACTCTTCAAAGGCAGGATCGAAAACTGACCATATGCTGAAAGCTGAGGTTAAAAGGGATCCAAACTTGAATCTGAAGATCCCTTTGAAACCTTTGCTGTTTTAAGAAAACCACCTTCAAATAGATTCCAACTTATGGCGACCCCAAGGTGAACCAATCATGGGGTTTCCTTTGCAAGATTTGTTCAGAGGAGGTTTGCCATTGCCTTCCCCTGAGGCTGAGAGTGTGATTTACCCAGTGTGTTTCATGGCTGAACTAGGAATCGAGCCCTTGTCTCCAGAGATGCAGTTCAACACTCAAACCACAACACTACACAGGCTCTCAGCACATACCCTTTTTCTTCCTTGTCCTCTAGCTTGAAAGTTTTTTTTAGCATCATTAGCACTGAGAAGATGGTAAAGGAGGGCTAGAGAAGCAGACTTTCAGTGTTTTAGGTTGCAGCAATATATAAAGAATGCAAGAAAGCTTGATCTGGCAAAGAGCAGGAATCTAGTCAGTTTTACTGGACCCATGTATTATGCAAACAAGCAAAGTAAATAGCAGCTACCTTTAGAAGCCCTCCAGAAGCCAGAAAAAATTGTGATAGCAGATAAGCCTGTCTCACTACTTAGCATGTTGTTGTTGTGTTGTTTTGTTTTGTTTTTGGAAGCATATGTGTTTCAGTTTGCTCACTAAAATAGAAACCATAAGAAAAGGCTGGTGTAAGAAAGAAGTTGGCCCTGGAAGAAGGTTTTAAGAAAGTACAAAATAGTTTTGTTTATTTTTGCAAGACTGACGTGGTGATTGTTATTTTTTAATAAAGGTTTGCAGAAATATGTTGAACTGTTCTTTCCATATCATTTCTGCTCCACACTATCCACAACGCTGCAGCCTCTTTCAAGAACTCACGCTGAACGAGTCTCGAAGAGAAATGACAACACAGAAAAAAACACAACTTGGAAACATCACCCAAGGAGACTTTTTGCTGTGTTCTCTGCAATTGTACTTGCTTATCTCAATTGGTCTTTTAAATCATCTACGCGCTTGTAGAAAGCGTGCAATGAGTCCTTCCTGAATCTTTGTTAGCGAAGAAAAGCCAGAGAGATCAAATTTTCTGTTAAAGTAATACCCAGGAACACAACTGTTTTGTTAGGTGATTTGTTAGGGATATACCTTTATTTGGATTTATGTTCTGAGCTCCAATCTGCACATATGTTAAAGCAATTTGAACCAATTATTTAAATCATAATTCAAATTAACAAGACAAAGCAATTTTTCAAACAATTTTGAAACCACGTTTTCCTGTGGGGACTATATATGTATTCCCTGATAGTGTATGGTTTTTAAGTGCTTTTATCTTTTTAATTATACCCTATATTCTATTTTTTAAAAGCAAGTGATCAGTTTTAATATTGTAATAGTTTAATTCTGTTTTAATGGCCACTTTTGTATGTTTTAATTGTACTGTGCTTTTACATTGTAAGCCACTTTGAGTCCCAATTGTGGGAAGAAAGCAGGATATTAACAACAACAACAATTCTGTTTATTTTTCTTGCACAGTATTCATTTCTACTGCTGTTGTGTTCCTTCATGTTGTTTCTAATCTATGGTGGCCCTAAGGCAAACCTATCACTTTTCTTTGAAAGATTAGTTCAGAGGAGATTTGCCTTTGCTGTCCTTTGAGGCTGAATGTGACTTACCAAGGTCACCCAGTCAGTTTCCATGACTGAGTGGGGATTCGAACCCGGGACTCCAGAGTTGTAGCTCAATGTCAGGTCACTATACCACACTTGCATACCTTCCATTTTTTTCTGCATGTAGAAGTAATAGTTTTTAAATATTACTATATAGCAGAGGTTGGTAGTCTTTTCCGTGAAAGACCTCACCCGTATGTGTGGACTGTTTGGGGGTCTTGTACCAACAGTTCATAGAGACAAAGCCACAAATGGTTGGGTCACTTCCCGCCCCCGTACCACCTTGTTCTGTTTCTCTTTTCCTGCCCAGATTTCTGTCTTCAAAATAAGTCACTGTTTCCAGAGGTCTCAGCTTATCCCTTGCAGCCAGCTTTATGAAAATGTGTATGGAAATTTTTGGAACAGCACTGGTCATCTTAGTATTCTCTTCTTTCTAGTGCTGTTCCATTTCACTTCCTTTTGCTTTGGCCTCAAATACACAAACCAGTCTGTGAGTGTTTCCCTAAAGTAATGGCTGGTAATTACTGTACAGACTAGAAGTATATTTTCATCAGATGTAAATTTATTTACTTAGGCCACTTTTCTCCCAAAAGGGAACCCAAGGCAGCTCACAAATGAAATTCTCATCCTTGATAATGTGTAAATAATATTAGAGAAATTATCAAACTAATTCTGAAAATTTCTTTAAATCAATGTATATATGAGAGGTGTTAATTCAGTTTAAAGATTAACAATAAGGGTCAACATACTTATATCCAGATAATTTCATATTAACACAGTTATTCAAGAGGACATTGCTTTGTATATTCTTTTTAAAACCAAAAGTGTCTAACTTTTTAAAAAATTGGTTTTCTTGTCAAATTCAAAGATATAGTTGTGTTAGACTGTAGAATCAGTATGTAGAGAGATCTTGTAGCACCTTTGAGAGGAAATGAAAGGAAGAAGTTGTCAGCTTGAGCTTTCCTAGACTAATGTCTAGACAAGGTAACTGTTACATGGATTTGTAATTGATTGACTGGCCGAACTCAAAGGGTGCTCAACAATGGCTCCTTTTCAACCTGGAAAGAAATGACAAGTGGGGTCCCACAAGACTCTGTCCTGGGCCCAGTGCTATTCAACATCTTTATTAATGACTTGGATGACAGAATTGGGGGCATACTTATTAAATTTGCAGATGACACCAAATTAGGAGGAGTAGCTAATACCCCAGAGGACAGGATCAAAATTCAAAATGACCTGAATAGACTAGAAAGCTGGGCCAACGCTAACAAAATGAAATTCAACACGGAGAAATGTAAGGTACTGCACTTAGGGAGGGAAAATGAAATTCACAGATATAAAATGGGGGGACACCTGGCTGAATGACACCACATGTGAAAAGGATCTAGGAGTCCAAGTAGACCACAAGTTGAACATGAGTCAACAGTGCGATGCGGCAGCTAAAAAGGCCAATGCAATTTTAGGCTGCATCAATAGAAGTATAGTGTCTAGATCAAGGTAAGTAATAGTGCCACTCTATTCTGCTTTGGTCAGGCCCCACCTGGAATACTGTGTCCAGTTCTGGGCACCACAATTCAAAAAAGATGTGGAGAAACTGGAGCGTGTCCAAAGGAGGGCAACTAAGATGGTGAAGGGCCTGGAAGCCATGCCCTATGAGGAATGACTTAGGGAGCTGGGGATGTTTAGCTTGGAGAAGAGAAGGTTAAGAGGTGATATGGTAGCCCTGTTTAAATATTTGAAGGGCTGTCATATTGAGGATGGAACAAGCTTGTTTTCTGCTTCTCCGGAGACTAGAACGTGGAACAATGGATGCAAACTGCAGGAAAAGAGATCCCACCTCAACATTAGGAAGAACTTCCTGACAGTAAGGGCTGTTCGACAGTGGAACACACTCCCTCAGAGTGTGGCGGAATATCCGTCCTTGGAGGTCTTTAAGCAGAGGCTGGATGGCCATCTGTCGGGGATGCTTTGATTGGGAGTTCCTGCATGGCAGGGGGTTGGACTGGATGGCCCTTGTGGTCTCTTCCAACACTATGATTCTATCCTCAAATGAATCTGAGGAAATAGACTTAAGTCTATGAAAGGTCATGCTGCCAACTTCTCTCTGTCACTTAGTCTGAAAGGTGCTGCACTATTTTCTTGTTGGTTTTTGAAATCAGCAGTTTCTACTTATCCTGTCTCATGGACACTGCAGTATCAAATATTGATAATAGCTACATGAATGGGCCTAAGTGGTGGTGAATGGTTATTTGATAGCTTTAATTAGGTATGTAGTACTCTCCACTCCAGCCTTTATCTTCATGCTGTGTACATCCAACTCATTCTGCCCTAATGGCTATATCCCTTTCTTCCTAAATCTGAAGACGACCCACTTCAGCATCTCCTTCTCCTTAGTGCCTGCCAATAATGTATTGTGATGTCATGATATCCAGGAGGAAGTGGCACTGAATTTTGTACCTTAGTCTGTAGTTTTCACTGGGAAAAATGAGTCAACACCAAACTGTTCCACTGTAATCTGAGGTATTAGTAAACCCAGCATTTTACTTCCTAGCTTTATTTTATACTTCATTGACACCATCCCACTTGAACTTTATATAATGGTTCAGTATTGTGTTGAAGTTTCATAGGCCTATTCTAGGTTGGCAAAAAGAAGTGTCTTCATGGCTGCATGAACCTCTAGCCTTTAGATAAGAAAAAGGGAAAGTATGCCATGAAAACGCTTTTTTTTTTTTTTTTGCGTTTTAGGGGAGAAGAAGCGCCTTTAAAAACTGCGGAACAGCGCGGCTCCATCTAAAGACTGCGGTGTAGTTGCGCAGTTAAAGGGGCTGCTGTGTCTTTAAAGTGCCCATTTAAAGGCAGCGATACAGGTGCGGAGCATAATGGATCGTGAGTTGGGAGCATGCGTGGTGTGGAGTTCACTTCTAATTAAAACGCTCAATGCCCTGCAGGTGTAAAAGATGGGGTTTAACTGCGCAGTTTTTTAAAGCTCCCAAACCCTAGCTCCAGCCCTAATCCGAACCCTAGACATGCGCAGTAGGGACTCTGGGATGCTGTAACTATTATTCTACTGTGCATAACATGTCGATTCATTCACAAAATAAAGGGGTTCATTCATGACGCACCAGTTTAACTGCACAGTTTTAAAAAAGCAGAGAAACTGGAATGACGCTGAAACTTTATTTTTTTTTTCCCTTGCCGGCTGCAAACTGCGAAACCTGTGCAACTGTGCAGTTCCCAGCAGGCAAACCTGCACAACTGCACAGTTGCACCATTCCCAGCAGGCAAACCTGCACAGTTGTACCATTCCCAACAGGAAACCTGCACAACTACACAGTTGCACAATTCCCACCAGGCTGCTAGCTGGGAACTGCGCAGCTATGCAGGTTTGCCGGCTGGGAACTGCGCAGCTGCGCAGTTCGCAGCCAGCAAGGAAAAAAAATTAAAGGTTCAGTGCAGTTAAAAGCCACGTTCATTGCCGCTGGTGCAGCTGCTCCGCCTGTGTTTGTAGCGTCCTGACAGCTTCCAATGTAGCTGCTGAGCCACAGAAAAGACTTCAGATAAGTCGTTCTCACACCCCTCAGTCTAGCTGCCCTGTACCTTTAAAATGCACACCTGGGGCTTGCAATGTAGCTGCTAAGCATTAAGGTAAAGGCAACTTTATGTCACACTTTCCTGCCAATCTAGAAAGCCCCATAGAATATTTATTTGCTTCACTTGAGCACCTTCAGCCATGTGGAATTAATAGATACAATTCTTTTCTGTCATAAATTTTCATTCATTGTCTCATTGGCTCTTGATTCATATTCAGAGGAACAATTGAAACTTGGAAGGTGCTTTAATGTACAAGTGCATAAACTCCTCAGATATGATCCAAACTCCTTCTTTGAACTGGCTTGTAAAATTGGTAAAAGCCTGTCTTTCTTTTGCAGTTACCTTCTATGGAAAATTTCTTGGCCGGGGGGGAGGGGGCAGGTAGTCTGCAGTTGACTCATTAAGGAAGTCATTCTTAGATCCTGATCCTGATTTTGTATAAACATTTATCTCATATGTTGGATTTGAAAGTAGTTCAGTCCTGCATCATAGTCTTAAAAATAATAGTTAAATACTTTATAGAGTAGTTCATGTTACACTGAACTAGTTCACTGAAAGTATAGTATATTTTAAGAAATAAATATTAATCGTTACTTGTTAAGTTAGACTTGTAGGCACCCACGAGTCCATTTATCTGTGGCAACTTAAAATTACCAGCAGAGAGGGATATATTTATAAAAGCTAGTTGTATTTCTGCTCTTTAGTCTCACTTACTTGGCAGTTGTGGGTTAAGTAGTTCTGGAAGCCTATTTGCAAGGCTGCTTCAAACTGAATTGTATCTAGTGCAGCATGAACATGAAATCCTTCCATAACTGCAAAAGCATTTTCTGAACTTCCTCCAATCTTTGGAAAAGGTGTGTGATGGGGACGAGACAATAGGAAAAGGGGAAATGGAGTATACAACCTGACAGATTGATTAAAAACAGCTTGTGTAAGTGGGTATTTAAGAACAGTGTAGAATATCTAAATAAAAAAATATTGCTCATTTTTCCGTAGAGATCCATTCCAGTCCACTCTTGCTTACTAACATCCCCTAGTGCCCTTTACTTCTTCGTCCTGAGAAGGTGTTGACAATTCAAAAACACACAAGGTGTCTCTTAAGAAAGTAGTTTTTCAGCATCTTTGTACAATAGAGCTTTGGTATCCACTGGGATTTGGTTCCAGGAACTGCCATGGGTTCCAAAGTCTGTGAATGCTCAAGTCCCATTATATACAATTGCATAGTAAAATGGTGGCCCTATATAAAATAAAGGTTTGTTTTTTGGATTTTTCTTTTTTTCTTTTTTCTTTTTTTCTTTTTTGGAGGGGGGGATATTTTGAAGCCATGGGCCAACTGTATTATAGGATGTCATCCCAAACATTTGGCAAGGCATCTGCAGCTAGCTGGTTCTGTTATTTTCCCATCTACTGAAGATGCATTTGTAATTATCTACCTGTCTTACAGGTTTTTTATTGTTGTTTCTGAATTGTTCCCTGTATTTCTTCCGTGTTTCAACAGGAATTATGGCTTACAAGTGAAGGAGCTTTCCTGCTCCTTCTCTGATGAATGTTTAATAAAAGAAGGAAAAAGGAGAAAGAGAAGGATTGAGGCAATTCTAGTATCTGCCTACCAGTTGAGACATCACTAGCAGAACAGATGAAGGGAGCAGCAAAATCAACATGTGATGTATTGCTGTGTCCAGGGCACAGGTTGGATCCAAACAGTTGCTTGACTTTTGCCAGTTACTCCCTCAGCGCCGCCCCCCCCCCCATGACATTTCTAATTTTTCTGTAACCTTACAGATTGGCCTTTCATAGAGGACTTCAGTGTTTCAAGAGAATGTGGAAAATCCTTCTGGGTTCTTAGGCTCCAATGCAACCCAGCAAGCTTAAGACAAACTTACTCGTACATTCCTGCCATTTTTCTTCCTTTTGTTGGTGTGTGCCTTCAAGTAGTTTCTGACTTAACAGTGATCCTACAGCAAACCTATTAATGAGGAATTCAGGATCGGTTCAGAGGGAGCTTACTTTTGCCTTCTCTGAAGCAGAGAGGGTATGACTTGTCTAAGGTCACCCAGTAGGTTTCCTTGGCTGAGTGGGGATTTGAATCCTGGTCTCCAATGCACAAACCACTATGCCACACTGGCTTTCTTTTCTTCCTCGTTACTGTTTAATGTTTTGTACCAAGGTAAAAAGATGTTTTTATTCTAATCTGCCTGTTTTATTAGATATATTATTTTCTCAACATTCTAAAGTCAAGCTTAAAATAGCTGTTGTTGTTATGTGGCTTCAAGTCGTTTCCGACTTATGGCGACCCTAAGACAACCCTATCATAGGTTTTTCTTGGCAAGATTTGTTCAGAGGGGGTTAGCCGTTGCCTTCCCCTGAGGCTGAGAGCATGTGACTTGCCCCTGGTCACCCAGTAGTTTCATGGCTGAGCTGGGAATCAAACCCTGATTTCCAGAGTCTCTTAGTCCAACACTTAAACCACTATGCCATTCTGGCTCTAAAATAGTTATTATTTGTTTAAAGAACAAGTGCAGTTTGTGGAATCAAAAGGATTGACTTCTTCTATATGTGATTATGTGAACCCTGACTTTTGAGCGTGCTTGGTCGATTCCCTGATATTTTGGATAGGTGGGCCTTCCTGATCATGACTTCACACTTTGGGATTTTGTCTTTTAGGAGATCAATCAGGACTCTTCTCTTTAGCCTCTGGTTTGGATAGGATGCATTTCTGTGTCTTTTTCCTCCTGCAAGGATGTTTGTGTGTAGATTATTGTGCTTAATTTTATTCTTGCTTTATATAAAACATATAACATCTCACTGTTTTTATTTCTGTCTTTTGATATTGTGGAAGCTCATTAGAGCATTTTAATTGGCAAGAAAGCAGATTCTAAATATTTTAAAATAAAACTGTCCAAAAGGTGAACCCTTGAATCCCATTTGCTATTATCACCTTAGGAGCATGAGTAAAAAATTATCATCTAACTAGCAATGTACAGTAGAACTGGATTTACAACTTCAAAACCAGTAATTCAGCTTTTGTTGCCTTCATGTCTCCTGTGTTTTAGCAAAGAACACGTCTCAGGATTTTGTTTCTGATTTGATTTGCTAATAATACTCTGCTGATCTAGAGGCAGGTCATAACAAATTTTGGCATTATTATTTATTCTACTTTTTCTTCAACAGGTCAATATGGTTTGCTTTGGTGGTCTCTTCCCCATCCCCTTTTTAGTCATTGTAATGACACAGAGAGTCAGAAAGAGTAAGTGACTGACTTCAATGGCTAAGGTAGTGATTTGAATCCCGGTCTCTCTTGCTCAGACCTAAGCATTTGCTATGTCACATTGGCTCCAGTCTGAGTTCTTTAACAAGCAGTAAGGATATATAGCTATAGCGGATGACTTTATATCTCTCTCCCACCCACCCACTACCCATGTCATTGTGTGTATGTGTGTGCGTCTTTTGAGTCATATAAAAGTAAGAGCAAATAAGGAAAGCATCACTCATTCAGAGTCTATTATATTAGAATTGAATGTACACAATTTCAGGCTTGTACATAGAATTCTGAAGGAGGTAATTAAAGCATGCCCCCTTGTATATATTTGAGTTGGCACTGATGGATAAAAGGCATGTACAGTATTAAGACAGCATTTGTGTTTAAATGAGTGCTGTAGATTTCACATTTTATTGCAGTAGATATGCACTATTTTTTCCCAATTATTAGCAAAAGCAATATTGTAAAATTACCCAAGTACATAATGAAGGTTTACAGAACTGTTTTCAAGCATCTCTTTTCATATTGAAAAGAAAACATAGCCCATAAACTAATCATATTCAGCGAAGTTAAGGAAAGATCAGACTACATTCTAACCATTCACACTCTCAGTGAGAGTGGTTACTGACCTTTGGAATATACCAACATGCCAACAAGGTGGTTCGATTTAGGAGAACCTTCAGAAACATAATGGAACATATTAGCAGCTGCATTTCTGTTAATTCTTTCTTGACTATATTTTTAGTTTTTCCACATGCTGCAATATGGTTATATGAACACTTTAGAATGGATACAACCAGCCCTTTTATTTTGTATTATAAAATGTCAGAAAGAGATAATTGAACTGTATCTGGTGAGTTATGGTAATAGTTATTTAAAACTAGCTGACTTGTTCTCTTATTCAGATAGGAGCGTGCTTTCTGAAGTGGTAAGTGTTAAAGAGATTGTCATGTTTTCCCTGCTTTGAGGCTATTGTTATCCTTTTAAAAGCTTTTATTCATAAGATTTTCTGCAGGCACCTTGCATGTTAGCATCTTGGGGATCTCTGATGAGATTTTGTTTTTGCTGATCTTTGCATTCTTCCAGATACATATTTATGCATTTTTTTTTCAATGTGGAACAACACTTTAATATACAGTTACATGTTTTTTCTAATTTTCATGGTACTTTCTGTTTTCCAGATATGAGACATGAGTGTTGGACGCAGAAGACTAAAGTTGCTGGGAATTCTGATGATGGTCAACTTCTTTATATATGTGATTGTGGAAGTCTCAAAGAGCAGTGGCCAAGAGAAAAATTCAAAAAGCCACGTTATATTACCAGTCAACAAATTTTGGAAAAAGTATACTCCTCACAAGGCCTATTGGAATAAACAGCAGCAGAAGTTGGAACGCTTGTATAATCCTATTCTTGCATTGCTTTTCAACATGACTATGGAAGAAAGGTTATCTTCTAATGGTAGCTTTTCAAACTTCTGTGATCCCGATCCATTTGTAGCTTCAGAACTTGATGGCTTTGAAAAGTTGCCAGATCGATTTAAAGATTTCTTTCATTACTTGAGGTGTAGAAATTACTCTTTATTAATGGACCAACCACAAAAGTGCAAACATAAACCTTTTCTACTTCTGGCTATCAAATCACTCATTCCTCATTTTGATAGAAGACAAGCAATCCGAGAGTCTTGGGGAAAAGAAATTAAATCTGGAGACATAACTATTGTGAGGGTCTTCCTGTTAGGCCAGACTCCTCCAGAGGATAATTATCCTGATCTCTCAGATATGTTGAAATTTGAGAGTGAAACCCACCAAGACATTCTTCTGTGGAACTACAGAGACACTTTTTTCAATTTGACATTGAAAGAGGTATTGTTTTTGAAATGGGTCAGTAATACCTGTCCAGATGCCCAGTTTATTTTTAAGGGAGATGATGATGTTTTTGTGAATACTCATCAGATCCTGGATTACTTGAAAAGTTTAACCAAGGAAAAAGCCAAAGACTTGTTCATAGGTGATGTTATCAAAGATGCTGGACCTCATCGTGATAAGAAAGTGAAGTACTATATTCCTGAAAGTATTTATGAAGGTTCTTACCCTCCATATGCAGGAGGTGGTGGGTTTCTCTATTCTGGTGAGCTAGCATTAAGATTAACCAACATATCTGACCAAGTCCTTCTATATCCTATTGATGATGTCTATATTGGAATGTGCCTTCAGAAACTTGGGCTTGCTCCAGAAAAACACAAAGGCTTCAAAACCTTTGATATTGAAGAAAAGCAAAGGAATAATATTTGTTCATACACAAACCTTATGTTAGTCCACAGCAGGAAACCTCAAGAAATTATTAAGATCTGGACAAATTTGCAGGATCCCCATTTAAGTTGTTAAGTATATCTGTACAAAAGCTCTTTCAGTTTAAATTCTTGGCTTATTGATTAGTATACTGACTTCATGGGGTGGCTTGTTTTATAAACCAAAAGTAGCTAAAAATAGTCTGACCAGTACTTAAAGTAAGACTGCATTAACAGCAGTGCACACCATGAGGATATGGCATGAAAAATGTACTTACCTTTCAACCGTCACACTCTCAGTGTTTTCACAGAATAAAATACAGAAAAATCATAGCCTTTAGACATTGTGATTAACTAATTATTGATTAAATGATTAGTTACCCTGTGATATTGGTATATTGTTTTTTAGTGCTAGTAAGTGATTGTGGTGGTAGAATCAATACACTGTCTAACTTATTTACCTTCATTATCTAGAAGATACTGTTGTAACTCAAATTTCAGGAAAGTAACATCATAAACATGATGAATAGTTACTGCAATAATATTTTTTTAAAATCAGCATTTAGTTAAATCTGATGGAGGCAATTATGCAGTCTACATATGACAGTTCATTTGAAAGGACAAATGAGTCATGTATCTGTTGCTGAGAGTTGTAAAGCTTAAGCTTGAATTGTGACTTGGGAAGTAATTTTTTTCTTTCTGATGGATTCACCAATGGAAAATATTTTAGCCTTTTAAACTGGTATCAAATGTGCACAGTCTGTTTTATTTACACATTTGGCTTAACATTTTGTTTGTTGTTGTATTTTATATTGGTTTTTTAAAATGGCAACTTGAAACAATTTAACACATGAAGAACTATTTTTTTTCAGAAATTCTTTTGGCTTGTTCTAAAGGCTAGGATTGCAGCCTCATGAAAATGTGGTGATTATTCAAATCTAAACTTTTAAAGCGAATCCTAAAATGTCAAGGAATAGATCCTAGAATACTGAAATTCCTACCTGCCATATCTTCATTTGTGTTACATCAGTTATTCAAAACAGTGACTGCTGTCTTTATCTCTGTAGAAGTGCCTGTATTTATTGTTCAGTTTGAAGACCAAAACAGTTTCTTAAATATATTTAAGAAGTATTTGTATAGTGTTGTCAGTCATATTTAAATAGAGTACACTATTTTAAATGTGTTGAAATATAAATTGTTAAATAAAGTTAATTGTTTTTCAATTTGAAAATTTTAATGTATTTGTTTTTCAGTTTGGTACCTCCTTATGTTTACATTCTACACAATTCTAAATAAGCATTTACTAACTGAACACAGACATCCACTAGGTGATCTTGAGCAAGTCTCACTCTCTCAGCCTCAGTGGAAAGCAAGAGCAAACCCGCTCTGAACAAATCTTCTCAAGAAAAACTCATGATAAGGTTGCCTTAGAGTCACCATAAGTCAGAAATAACATAAAGGGATACAACAAAAACAACTGAACAATGTTTTCAGAAGTATGTTAGTATGTTATGCATATTAGTCTGCTAGATTTTTCTTATGGCTTGGTTTGTGATTTGTTAGGTAATCAGCAAAGCCTGTAAAATTGTGAGTGCACTCATGTCTATAAGCACACTGTTATACTTTTGCCATTATCATGGTTGAAGAAGCAAACAGATGACTGTGTCACTGAACAACACTGTGCATTGAAATGGGCTTTCTTTTTTTATTAGCATTGCAATACACTTACATTGTTGAGGTGCAAGAGAGCTTTAATAATACTGAGTGGTGCTCTTCCAGTGGCAAAGACACCTCTAAAAAGACATCCAGACAGGGTGGATTTGATTTAAATCACAATCTCAGTCACTACTCAGTTCAATCATGTGATCCCTCCCCCAAACAGCACTCTTCCTCACTATAAATTTAATGAATATTTTATACAACTCAGTTTTACTGAAGACTCATTCTTCCTAGTATAATCTTAATACTTGCAACCAGTTAAAGGTTTCATTTTTAGAATACTTTTCAGATTAGTTTTACAGTTATATATATAAAAATACTGATTTGCTTATACAATGGGTCCTTGTTATCCATTGGAGTTTGGTTCCAGGACCCGCTGTGGATAACAAAATCCATGGATACTCAAGTCCAATTAAATATACACTCACCCCTCCACATTTGCTGGGGTTAGGGGCACAGAACCCCCATGAATATGGGAAAACTGCAATTAACAAAAACACTATTTTTACCTGGGAGAACACCTCTAGGCATGTATAGGTCCTCCAGTGCAACTCTGTGGTCAACATCTGCCAGACACTGACAATAGAAGTGTACTGGAGGAGCGACAAATGCCTAGTGGAGTGTTTTCTCTAAGAATCTCTAGGACTTTCAGTACGACCTTTGGTAAAAGTTGACCATAGAGTTGCGCTGGAGGACCTAGATATTCCTAGAAAGAACATATCAATAAAATCTGTGAATAATCAAATCTACAAAAGTCACAGCTGCAAATATGGAGGGAGGACTGTAATGGCATAACAAAATGGTATCCCTTATATAAAATGGAAACGCAAGGTTTGCTATTTAGAATTCATAGATTTTTTTGGATATTTTCAATCCATGGATGCTTGAATCTATGGATAAAAAATCCATGGTTAAGGAGGGCTGACTATACTATTAAAATACATCAAAGATAGATCATTATGAAATTATTGTGAAGTTGACTATCTCCAGTTTAATAGGTTAATCATTCATATTTGGACAACCTTTCTCCTGTACTTCATTGAAAGGAGAAAATAATCATTACCTTAATAGCATTTTAAATAGTTTATTTTAAATAAAACAATAACAATATAGCTCATGTATTCTTGTATTTGGTTAAATATCCATATGTGTTAAGTGATGTGGATAGAAAAAAATCTTTAAAAGAACCCAAAACTTTAGACTGTCATATGAAAAGCTTAGAATACTGTCCCCTGTAACTGAGCCATCTTCCTCTTTTTGAAAAGAAAAGCAAAGCAAACTTTCCTGTTTTATCAGGTCCCAAATGATTTCTCAATTTAGAATGAATTGAATCCATAAGAAGAGAATATTCTTTCTATTCCATCAGGGGTAGCTACTCCTATTAAAAGTGAAATCACTTCTACCAGTTCACTGGTTTGATTTTCTTTAAAACATCATCAGCTAACATATTTCTTGAATGGTTCCTCCTTAGCTCTAAAGGTTATTACTGCTGTAACCCACCCGGATTCCTAGTGATTGGGTGGTCTAATCAATTATTATTATTATTATTATTATTATTTGCAGTACAGATGGATGATTGCTTAATACCCATGTCATAGCTAATTCCTCTTCCTCATCACTTAAGGTTTGACTCTGGTACGGGATAATAACAATATTGGCAAGAAAATGAGCTGGAGACAGTGTTTGTACCATTTGTTTTTTAATGCTTATAATTTAATTCTGTCTGTGTGCAGTTCTGTTCACTTAGTTCATTCCAAATTTCAGCAGCATCAGCAATAAAACAGCTATTCTTCATGGTCTCTGCGAAGCACACAAATGGGTTATTCTGCACCTGCGCAGCAAATCCGGATCCTACTGAAATTGCTAGGGAAGACTTTTTGGCGGTAGTTCCCCCCACCCTCTATATAGACTCGGTATCTTCCTGCCCTTTCTTAGTTCCTTTTGTCCGCCACGTGAGCAGCACAGGAACCTCGCTTAAGAATAGCTCCTTCCTTGCGCTTTCTCTTTTGACCATATCTTCGGCTTAATTCCTTTTTGCCTTGACTACTTTTTTAGATTGTGATTTGGACTGGTTCAGGACTCTGATTTATGGTAAAACCCGGCTTGTTTTGACCACTCTTGTGCAGGATGTCTGCCCAACCCTTCAAAAAGTGCAAGATATGCGGCACTAACATCCCCGGGCATGATGGTCATTCCAGATGCCTCTTCTGCCTGAGAGAGGGCCACCTGACTTCCACTTGCTCCCACTGCTTGGCCTTCACTTCAAAGGCCAGAAAAAACAGGGAGCAGTGGCTGACTTCGTAGCTGTATGCTCAAATCCTGAAGCCTCTGGGCACCTCCAAGGGTTCTGCCAAAGCCACTGTGGGCAAGGACAAATCCTGGTACTGCTGCCGAGGGCATACCCTCCACTTCTCCTATTTGAGTCCCTGCAAGAGCTACTGCTGCCGAGGGCAAATCCAATGTTCCTGGGTGACCAACCCCAGGAAAGTGGAAATCGTCAGATCAGAATGCGGCTGGCCACCCATCCTCCTCTAAACTGAAGAAATCCTTGGATTCTTCCAAGGAAAAGAAGAGGCACAAGTCCTCTAAAGATGGCAGTAGGGAATCTTCTTACCGATCTGAAAAGAAATCTCAATCCTCTCATGACTCCAACGCCGATTGTCTATCTTGAGTTGACAAAATTCCCCGTCTCGACGACACTGAACCGGCCTCGGTACCGTGTGCCCAGCTACCCCAGTCTTCTCCACACTCCAACCAGGATGTCCAGACTGTGGCTTCCCTGACTGAAGGATTGCCTCAGTCGTATCACCTCTTGGACAACGAGGATGATAGCCCTCTCTATACTCAAGTGGTGGTTCCTGCCCCCTCTCTAGACATCGGAGGTCATTCCCCTTGAAGATGAGGCTGACGAAGGAGTTTCAGTTGGTCTTCCTGAACCTGACCTGCTCTTTGATGGGGCTTCAGGCACCTAGTTCTTGACTCTCGACCCCTCTGAGTTCTGGGGCGGTCGCTTCGTTTCCACCTTCCAGCCAGTGGAACCTCAGCTACCGCCGGTACCAGTCTCAGCCCGGCCATCAGTTCTTCCTTGTAGGATCATCTCTGCTACATCTCTACCTCCTCGGGCCATAGTGACCTGTCCACGGGCGGTTTCAGTCTTGCCGGAATCTTCAGACTACTCCGACTCAGACTTTTCCTGCCTTCGACAGTCCCAGTCTCACACATTTGTCGAAGCACCGTTCCCTTTGGATGACATCTTCTCTTTCTCCCAGCAAGTGATCCGCATGGGCTAAGCGGTTACCATAGTGGTCCTCCACACTGATACGGAGGTTCTCAATCCCGTCGAGGAGAGGGTCTGCAACAAGGCTCCTACAACAACCTCGATTCTCTTCCTTCCCTCGATGTCCAAGATTGTCAAATGCTCTTGGGCCTCTCTCATCAGCTCAGCCCTCGACCAAAAACCTGGACAACCTATACCATATCTCCCCATCTGAGGAGACGTGGCTCTTCGAACACCCTTGCCTGAATTCAGTGATTTTTGAGGCCTCCCAAGCCCGCTTCACCCCCAAGACAGCTGTCACTTCCAACAACATTGAAGGTCGCAAGCTTGACTCCATGGCCTGCAAGTCCTACGCTGCAACGGTCCTTGACCTCAAGATCCAGAACTATGCGGCCTGTATGGCAGCCTACCAACAGCACTCTGGGAAAGGGCCCTTCCTCTCTATGACAAACTTCCCGAGGACAAAAAGCGCACAGCCATGGCCCTCTATATCGAGTTCCATGCCCTGGCTTTCCGCCAGATTTCTTGTTCAGCAAGACAACTGTCGGGGCCCTGGCCCTTCGCCGTCACGCCTGGTTGAGGTCTTTGGACTTGATGCCAAAAGCCAAGCAGGCCATCGAGGAGAGTTACTTCGACTCCTCAGGGTTGTTGCATAAGGAAACCGACAAGAAGTTAGAGTTCAAGAATAAAATGAGGAACACAGCTCGGAAATATGGCACGTCCTCATCTTTGACTTCTCGTTCTCCATTTTCCCAGCACAGACCGGCTTGGCAAAGGCCTCCTTACCCCTCCAGCCAGGATAAGTCCACTCAATCCTCTGACTATCAACAATGTTTCCCACCGCAACAACATTCCTCTTCTGGGAAACATCAGTCCAAATAAAAATATAAACAGCCCTTCCATAAGAAGTATGCTGACCAAGGCAAGCACTGCTTCTGAAGCTTTTCAGCGCACTTCGCCTCTTCACCTCCCTTCGAAGACTGTCTGGCCCACATCCACCATGCTTGGGCCTTCATAACATATGACTCTTGGGTGCTTTCCATCATCTGTAGGGGTTATGCCCTGGAATTTCAAGGTCTTCCCCCAAGATGTATTGTCCTCACCACACACCCCTCAGACACCCTTCTCGATGAAGTGCGCTCTCTTCTTGGAAAAGGCGCCATTGAACCGTCCCTCCATCCCGGGTCCAACACTGCCTGTTCTCCAGATACTTTATTGTTTCCAAAGCTACTGGAGGCCTTCACCCCATCCTTGACCTACGTTTCTTGAACTCCTTTATCTCCTATAAACATTTCCGTATGGTCACTTTGGCTTCCATTCTTCCTCTGCTCCAGCGATCAGATAGGTTCACCACTCTTGACCTCCAAGATTCCTACTTTCGCATAAGAGAAGAACATCGAGACTTCCTTTCCTTCTCAGTCGGCCCTGACTGCTAACGATACCGAATACTGCCATTCGGATTATGTACGGCCCCAAGGGTTTTTACCAAATGCATGACAGTTGCAGCATATCTTTGACAATGCAACATCATCGTCTTTCCTTATTTCGATGATTGGCTGTTTGTCACCCCATCCGGACAGATGCTCACCGCTCATCTCGAGGATGCCGTCTCACTGTTTCAGGCCTTGGGACTTATGGTCAATCTGGAAAAGTCCACCCTCGCTCCAATTCAACGAGTGCGCTTCATAGGGGCCATGCTAGACTCATCCATTTTGAGAGCCTACCTACCCCAGGACAGACTCATCAATCTGACATCTTCTATTCAGCACTGCCTTGCTTCCAGACGGATCAGGGTGCAGACAGCTCAAGTTGCACTCGGACACATGGCGTCAGCAACTTATGTCACCCTGTGGGCCCGACTTTGGATGCGCCCATTCTACTCAAGTTTCCTGTCAGTCTTCAACGCCGCGTTTGATTTCTTGAACAAGTGGATTACCATCCCAAGACTGGTGGCTCGGTCCCTACACTGGTGGCTCAACCTGAGCAATGTTTGCAGGGGCCTGCCCTTCTTGCCCCCACAGCCTCAGGCTATGCTCACCACAGAGGCCTCCAACACCAGCTGGGGAGCCCACTTCAACAACCTTTCACGGAAGATGGTCCAACGAAACCCAACTCCAAATCAATGCTCTCAAGACGGTAGCAGCTCAGAAACTCTAAAGGTCTTTGAACCGGCGCTTAAAGACCAGGTCATCTTGCTCCTCACTGACAATACTACAGTAATGTATTATCTAAACAAGCAAGGTGGTACCAGGTCTCCCACTCTGCTCGACCTGACTCTTGAAATTTGGAACTGGTGTATCCGATGTAACATCACCTTGCAAGCTGTACATCTCCCCAGGGACGAGAACGAGCTTGTGGACAAAGTCAGCAGAGCTCTGGACTCGTGCCATGAGTGGCAGCTGCACCCTCAGGTCGTCTGCCATCTCTTCTGCATGTGGGGAACTCCAGACATCAACCTTTTTGTCTCGCATCTCAACTTTCAATGCAACCAGTTCTGCTCCAGGATCCCGTCACCTCGGTCCCAGGGGGACGCCTCCCTCTTCCACTGGACCGGCAAAAGGTTCTACGCCTTCCCTCAATTCCCACTGACCACCAAGGGGAAAGTCAAGCTGCACGCAAACCACTCAGATGCCATCCTAATTACCCCGTGGTGGCCAAGACAGCTGTGGGTCACCCCGCTTCTCCACCTCTCCAACAACTGGTTCTGGCCTCTCCAGCCTGACCTCCCGACCCTTCACAGCAGTCAAGTCCCCCATCCCGACGTCGACACTCTTCGTCTGGTGGCATGGAGGATCCAGCCTTTACTCACATCTCGGTACCACTCCAACAGATCATCCAAGCTTCTCACAAGCCCTCCACTTAACATTCTTATGCCCTAAAATTGGCTAAATTTTTGGCCTTCCTGTCTAGGAAGGAACTGTCTCCCAAGATGGCCACAGTACCGGTTGTTTTGGACTTTCTCCACTCTCTTTCTGAATTCAGCCTTTCTGTCCCTTCTTTGAAGTGCTACCTCGCGGCCATCTATGCCCACTACCAGTTTTCTGCCCAACCTTCCTTCTTTGTCAACCCTCTAGTCAAGAAATTTCTCAAGGAACTCTCAAACTTGAAGCCACGCTCTGCAGCTCCAGCCCCAGCATGGGACCTCCAGCTCGTCTTGGCAACTCTTTCTATCTCTCCCTTCGAGCCAATGGCTTCTTGCAATCTCAGGCTCCTCATGTGGAAGACAGCCTTCCTGGCTGCCTCTCCTCAGCATGAAGGGCAAGCAAACGGTGCCCTCCATACCGAATCCCATTACTTGAAATTTTTTAAGGACAAGGTCGGCCCCTGACCAGACATCTCCTTCCTACTAAAGGTTGTGTCCTCATTCAATCTCAGCCAGGACATTGTTCTCCTGACACTAGCCTTGAATCCAACCACCGGCACTGAGCATCAACTCCACTCCCTCGATGTCAGACTGTCGCTAGCCTTCTACCTCGACAGGACTTCATCCTCTCGACATTCCCCTAGACTCTTCGTCTGTTATCCCAGTCACACCACAACATTTCTTGAAATGGGTGACCTCCACCATTCTCCTGGCCTATGAGATTTTTCGGAAGACTCCAGCCTGAATTTGAGCCCATTCCACCAGGGTGGTAGCCTCTTTGTCTGCCTTCCTTTCCGGAATTTCCTTGGAGGACATTTGCAAGGCTGCGATTTGGTCACAGCCTCTGCCCTTCATCAAGCACTACAGGCTTGACACCAGGCACTGTTAAGAAGCAGCCTTTGGCAGAGCCATTCTCCTTTCCGGCATCCATTAAGGTTAGCTGACACCTGTCAATAATTGACACTCACAGTTTTTTCGGTTTTATGTCTTTATTGTCAGGACACTTCCTTCTCCAGGAGGTGACCAGTTTGTCAGTCTAACCCATTTGTTTGCTTCGCAGAGACCATGAAGAAGAAGGACAGGTTGCCTACATGTAACTGTAGTTTTTCGAGTGGTCATCTGCGAATTCACACAAATCCCGCCCATCCTCCCCTCTCGTGTCCTGCCCTCTTTCCTTGTCTGCTTCATGGCGGACATTTATTCGAACTGAAAAAGGGCGGGAAAATACCGAGCCTATATACAAGGTGAGCAGATCTACCGTCAGAAAAGTCTTCCCTGAATCCAGTAGGATTCAGATTTGCTGCGCAGGTGCAGCACAAATGACCACTTGAAGAACTACAGTTACAGGTAAGCAACCTGTCCTTTTTCTGTATTTTGTTTAAAGCTTCAGAAATAGGCTTCAGAATTCTCAACATATCTTCTAAATTTCTCTTAAACCCAGAGTTGAGGACTTTGGCTGTGACCATGCCATCTATTTTTTCTTGATTTTGTTCACAAACTGTCATCCGAATACGCCAGTTCTTGATATACTGCTTTTCCCCTTAGGGCTGGAACAGACTGGACGAATCGTATGGATTAGCACTGCCCTGGAGCTGTGGCAACCACACACCGCAGCCCCAATCCACCCTGGAGCCAGTCCAAATAGGATCGGAAAAGATCCACTCCTATTTTGCTGATAAAAAGTCACCTTAGGTGGCCCAGCCACAACCTCAGAACAGATTCAAGCTGCTCCAGCAGTGTGCAGCATCTAAACACCACCCCCAGCGTGTCTTGAAGCTGCCCACATCTGGTCAGCCAGGGTGGCTTCCAGGCATCATGGGGGTGTGCAGCATCTAAACATCATGCCCCTAAGCCATATGGAAGCCAGTGTTTCAGGCCAGTATGTTTTGGCCCTTAGTCTCTATGTGGTTGAACTCTCTCCAGAAAGTACTTATACAGTGGAAGAAAATTAAGTTTATTCTTAAAATATTATCACCCTGGTGATAAAACTGAATGCTTAATTCGACAAAAGGCCATATGCTCCCACTTATTTCTTTAAGGCTACAACTCTGTGTCTTGCTTTGGGAGAAAAAAAACCCATCAAACCTGATGGATATACTTCTGAGTAAATAGAAGGCTGCTCTGTTGTGGACACTTACCTTAGAATAAGCTTCACTGAAGATAGTGGAACTAATTTCCCTTACAGTTAATGTGCTTATGTTTGTGGTGAAACTTCATCCATGTTTCAGCATTCTTCCTTTTGTCCTTCTGTGTTCTATCTTACTGCTTTATTTAATTACATTTTGCATTACTGAAGGTCTCAACATTTCATGAAGAGATAAAAATAAGCCTAAATGTAAGGCTACACTTAGTGGACCCTTCCCATCTGTAGGTGTATGTTTTTTCTGCTCTTCCCCGTCCCCCACATGGGTGCCAAAATACATATTGTCACACCCCATATTATTCAATGGGACAATGTGTGCACATCCATGTCAACATGCACACACTTCTCTTTCTGAAGACACAATGGACAGTATAATTGCTCAGACTAGGAGCTCCTTATTTCATACTGTATATTGCAAGGACATTTAGTGCAGAGGCTACAGCAACAATTACTTGGTCTATAAAAGAAGCCTTATTTCACTTCCAGGATAAACTACATCAAAAGTCTTATGTGACAGGACAAAAGACAGCAAAAACATGGAGAAGTTTAAAAAATGACAGTCTACAGGAAACTCACCACTTCAACTATAATGGAGACTGAACTTAAAAGTCTTAAGAGGATTCATAGAATCATAGAATCATAGAGTTGGAAGAGACCACAAGGGCCATCCAGTCCAACCCCCTGCCATGCAGGAACTCCAAGTCAAAGCATCCCTGACAGATGGCCATCCAGCCTCTGCTTAAAGACCCCTAAGGAAGGAGACTCCACTACACTCCGAGGGAGTGTGTTCCACTGTCGAACAGCCCTTACTGTCAGGAAGTTCCTCCTAATGTTGAGATGGAATCTCTTTTCCTGCAGTTTGCATCCATTGTTCCGCGTTCTAGTCTCTGCAGCAGCAGAAAACAAGCTTGCTCCCTCCTCAATATGACATCCCTTCAAATATTTAAACAGGGCTATCATATCACCTCTTAACCTTCTCTTCTCCAGGCTAAACATCCCCAGCTCCCTAAGGCGTTCTTCATAGGGCATAGTTTCCAGACCCTTCACCATCTTAGTTGCCCTCCTTTGGACATGCTCCAGTTTCTCCACATCTTTTTTGAAATGTGGTGCCCAGAACTGGACACAGTATTCCAGGTGGGGCCTGACCAAAGCAGAATAGAGTGGCACTATTACTTACCTTGATCTAGACACTATACTTCTATTGATGCAGCCTAAAATTGCATTGGCTTTTTTAGCTGCCGCATCACACTGTTGACTCATGTTCAGCTTATGGTCTACATTCACTGTGGACCTGATAATACAACCTCTCTTGTATACCATACAAAATCCTTGGATGCAGGGACCAAGAGACTCAGTGTTATTAATTACAGAAGTCAGCACCTAAAATGTAACTTGTAAATGATTAAAACCAAAAAGTCCAAGAAAAATAAGAAAAGTTTTTTAACTTCCATAGAATTTTTGAGTATCTAGATAAAAATGTGAAACATTCTAATGGAAATCAGAAGAATAAAAAGTAAATAAAGGAAGAAAAGCATTCGAAACAAATAGAAGCAAGATGGTATATGATCTTCTGTCTTCCTCCTATATGTGAAGACCTGAATGCAGACAAGGTATATGAGACCTTTTGTCAGACAAATTTCCTCCTATCCCTATATTAAATACTCAGTTCCTTCATATAGATAATAGACAGAAGAATAAACAGACAAGTGATGGACAACTTCATGGTTTCCGTGCTTCACACAATATGGTTGCACCTGCACAGAGTTCTCATTTAGAAGCTGAAAAACTGAGCAGATTAGCGGAAGGCCCTGCTCACTCACATGTACTGAGCATGCCCAATCCCCACCTCCAGTTCTCCTTCATCCATCACAAGAGAAACACTCCTTTCAGATTATTCCTTAGCTGAGTCCTCTCATGTACGGTAGATTCAATTTGGGGGGGGGGGGATTTTCTTTCTTCTTTCTTCTAAGTATTGCCTTGCAGAGCTTCAAAGCGAGCTTTTGTGTATTTTCTTGCCTGGACAGGCACTTCAAGGCCTCCTGTGGTCTCCAATTCTTTGTTTAAGATCTGCGTTGATTGTAATTGTAAGTTTTCCCTCATTGATGGACATTCTAAATGCCTCTTTTGATGAGGCCCACATCACCAAGCATTGTCCCATCTACCGCTCCTTTTCCAATGTGACACTTTGCAACAGAGCCCAACGCTCGAAACTTTTTTCTTGGGAGCGCTCCCTTTCAGTTGCTGAAAAATCCTCTTCTCAGGTTGACCCTCTGGCTTTGGCGCCCATCTCCCAACTTCCAAGTACCCCTAAAATCTCCAAAATATTGACTCCAGCAACGATGATGGGCTTGACGTCAACCCCCTTGACTCCAAAGACCTTAACATCTATGGTGCCTTGACACCGAGCAAGTTGGAGGCTGTTCCTTTGATGTCACAGGCAATGCCATCTGCTACCCAGTCTCCTCCACTGCAAGAGGTTCCTTCTGCTTCGCAGGTGAAGCAACCTCCCAAGTCAAAGGCTTCTCTTCCGCCTTCTACTTCTTCGGCCTTGATGTCTGCTTTGACCTCCATGCCGGTTTTGACAGTAGCAACAACCTTGGAGATTACTGTGTCTTTCTTGCTACTGGCATCAGTACCATTGCCAGCTTTATAGCTTACCCATCTTGGTCACTGTTTCAGACTTGGCCTCGGAGTTTTTGACCTTGGCATCTTTGAGTGCTCCATTAACCATGTTGCTCAGTACTCACTGCATCCTTACTGCCAATGGTCTCTCCACTGCCAACTGTTTCAGTCTCGGTACTGTCGCAGATATTTGCCTCTCCAGCTCGGGCTTGTGGGCTTTCCCTCTCACCTTCTGCCCCTTGACACTGTGATCTCCAGCTCGATCTCACAGGTTTCCAATACCTTCTAGAAACTGAGTTGAATTGTCCGTGTCTTCTCGAATCTGCTATCGAGATTCACCTTATACCTCAGTATCGTATATTGGTCAATATCAAGCCGAAGAATACTGGAGAGAATTCCCCTTCCTCCTACCAGTCCTATTCTCCTTCTTACAGAGATTTGTTACCACCATAGGGAGCTGCACTACGATTCGCCCTCTCGATCCTGATCTCCACACCATGTTCATGAAACTTGGCTTGATTATGATGCCACCAGAGCGCCTTCACTTTTGCCTGGCACAACAGCTATAGTCTCTCGACCTCCTGCATCTCTGATTCAATGGGAGCCAGCAGCTCAGATTCCATTGTTGACATTGATCACAACATCTATCCCTGCCATCATTCCAATTGTGTCTTCCATGTCTCAGCCTATGCCGCCTCCTGCTGTTACACAGTTCCTCAATTTGTTACTGTTGATGTAAACAAGCAGATGTTCGCAGTCCAAGCAATCTCCAATGCTTTTGGAACTACCAGTGCCCTTTGATCTGTTCGGCTTTATCAGGAAACCTTCCTCCCAGTTGTTGATGAAACAGACTGAAGCCAAATCTATCTCCTCAGAGGTTTTTATTCTTAAGTTGCTTATTTACACATGCTCGTCCTACAAAACTCTCCAACCAACCATCCACCAACTCCAACGACTACCCAACAACCCACACTGCGGTGTGCAGGCTATTTATAGATTAATGCCATGTGGCCACAATATCCAGCCTCTTCCGGTGACTTTTTTCCTGTGCCACCTGCATTACTGTCCCCTCAGTCAGGAAGAGTCATGTTTACATTAGGCCTACATGCCAGCAAGCACATACTGACCTTGAGAACTGTCTGCCTCCAGCTGCATTCAATTCCAGGCAAGCAAATAGTAAATTAGCCATAATTCCCATTTTACCTTTTGTGCACAGCTGTACATTTTTTAACTCAGGCCTCAAATCCTAACAGTTACACCCTCCATCCCTCAGCAATCTACTGAGGAATCTGCTTATGATACGGAAATGCCACCAGCTTCGCCGCCTCCTGTTATTGCATCCCCCTCAGGAAGAAGTTGAAGATACCACACCTAAAACTCCAATGAGGATGTTCAGCTTCTCTCATGTGGTCCAGAGGATGGCTTGGGCTATCAGACTGATGTTGCCCCCAAGCCGGCGAGAGATCCTGTATTTCAGATCATCGATACCACTGCAGTTTCACCAGCTGTTCTACTGCTTTTGGCTTCATTGTCTGATGTCAGGAATCTTTCATGACTGAAGCCTTCTTCACCCACTACTAAGGCTGGCAAGGGTGCCTACCAAAAATTTTTGTGGGATAAGATGGCTGCTTTTATCCCCTATCTGCCAGAAAACAGAAAGTAGCTGCCCTTGATCAGCCAGCAGATCCACTCAGACATTCTGTGGACTGTACTGATTACAGAGGTGGCTAAGATGTGTATTAAAGATCTCCCCTTTGAAGGTGATGGCCTTTTTGCAGCCAAGACCGACGACTCTCTGGATACATTGGCCAAGGCGCGCCTTACAGGCAAGAGGTTGGGTGTCACTGGTCAGAAACAACAATACCATAAACAGCAGTTGCACCCTCAGCCTGCCTCTTCTAACTGCTTCAGGTCTCGTTCTGTGGCCTCTGCTCAATACAGGTGCTTCTCTCAACAGTCTTCCTGCCCTACAGACAGTGTTATCATCAATAAAAACAACAGCAATAATTCTCCAAAAAGTCCTCATCCTCCAAATCCCATTTTTGACAGATCTCTGACAGCCTCATCCTGTCTAATTCCTCCAGGTTTTCCACTGCCATCTCATCATTTTTCCAAACTTTGCCGCTTTTACAACTGGTGTCAAATCACCACAGATACATGGATACTTACCATTGTTCTTCTGGGTTGCACCATGGAGTTTACAAGTACTCCACCTCTAGGTGTCTTTTGCTTTCCTCTGTCTTCCCTTCCTCTCCAAGAGGAGATCTCCTCCCATCTCAACAAAGGTGTCATTCAGTGCATCCCAGACAGAATCAAAATGGATATTTATTTTCCAGGTATTTCACGGTGCCAAAGAGAGGTGGCAGCCTTTGCCCTATACTCTGTCATCCACTACATCATGCCACACAACTTGGACAATGTTTTTATTCAGTTTGTTTTAAGACTTTATATGCAATCTAATGCCCCTCAGGATTATTGGCTGTGAATCTATTAAATTGACAATTAACAGCAGAACAAAACAGAGATGCTCCCTATCACCACTTTTGTTATTGCATTTAGAACCCTTGGTAGGAAAAAAAAAAAGAAACTGCTCTAAAATACAAGGTTTTTAAATTGGAAAAAAACAACATAAGATCAGCCTCTTTGCAGATGATATAGCTCTGTTTGTACTATAACCATGAAAAGAGGCCCCTGACATTGCAAGAGTTGAATTTGTATGATTCTCTGGCTGGTTTACAGATAAATTTTCACAAATCAGAAGCATTATGTACAGTGGGCCCTTGTTATCTGCTGGGATTTAGTTCCAGGACCCTTCATGGATAACAAAATCCATGAATGCTCAAGTCCCATTAAATACAGTGGCATAGCAAAATGGTGTCACTTATATAAAATGTCAAAATCAAGGTTTGATATTTGGAATTTATAATTTTTAAAAATATATTTTCAAGATGTGGATGCTTGAATCCATGGATTAAAAATCCATGGATAAGAAGGGCCAACAGTATAGGTCTTTCAAAACAGGACAAAAAGTCACTCCATAGTATCACTGGTCTGAAAACTGACATAAAATCTATGAAATAGTAGGCATATACACCCCCAGGTCCCTTATTATAACTTAATTATAATTTATAATAAACAAATAAAAAAGATATAAATAAATGGAAGAAACTTCTGTCATAGTTAGGATGTGTGGCTGCAGTTGGGATATCAGCATTCTCTAAATTAAGCTACTTCTTTCGAACACTCCAGTTATTAAAAGGTAAAGATCTTTCCTTGATACGATTATCTAGTTGTGACTGACTGAAGGGGGCAGTGCTCATCTCCATTACTAAGATGATGAAGAGTTGTCAAAGACAACAACAACAACAACAATATTTATTTCTATGTCCCGCCTTTCTGTCAGATCAAGGCGGGATTACAGCAATGAAATACAATCAATCAGCAATGAAATACACAATACAATCAATAGAATAATAAAAATAAACCCAGTTTCTTCACAGAGATTTTCAAAGTGGATTGCCCAAACCATTGCTTTGGCCTACGAATTGGCTAAGCGCCCTTTACTGGTTGGTGTCCGTGCTCACTCAACCAGGGCCATGGCTTCATCTGTCGCCTTCCTCAGAAGTGTTCCCCTGTCAGAGGTCTGCAAGGCAGCTACATGGTCCCACCCATCCACGTTTGTTCGGCATTACCGGCTGGATTCCAGGTCCAAAAGTGATACCAGTTTTGGCTGTGCTGTTTTGTTTTCTATTCTGCAGTGACCTTCCCACCTCCACAGGTAAGTTTTTTAGTCACCCTATTGTGTGAGGCACAGAGACCACGAAGAAGAAGGACAGTTTGCTTACTTGTAACTGTGTTTCTTCGAGTGGTCATCTGTGCCCTCACACAAATCCCGCCCTACTTCCCCTCGGTCAGGTCCCTGTTTTGCAGCGCTCTTGAACTGAAGGAGGAGCTAGATTGGCGGGATTGGGCATGCTCAGGGAATGGGAGAAGCGTGGCTTCCGCCAAATTGCTCAGCTTTTCAGCTATCCGAATGGAGTCTCTGCGCAGGCGCAAACCCCTATTGTGTGAGGGCACAGATGACCACTCGAAGAAACACAGTTACAGGTAAGCAACCTGTCCTTCCACTGACACATGGGTCCATCTGGAAAGGACTAACCTAATAAAACAAATAATTACAAAGGTATTCGCCTTCATTTTCAAGACTATGAAAACATAATTTGTGTCCCATGTAACCATTCTCAGTATATTTGTTTTGTTATTCTATTTATTAATGTTAATTTTTGTTTGTTTTTTAAAAACAGTAAAATTTATAAAAATAAAAAACAGTCAAACTGTTGAATGGGATGTAATCTGAAACCTTCAGTTGTCATGCTTTTTCATAATGATAATTTTAGAAATGAATTCAATGAAGAACTAGCATCTCATAATTTGAATGTGCTGTTTATTGGTGATGTTTTAAATAGAATCCAAAATCTACAGACTCAATTTTTACAGGTTTTAGCAAGATGGCGAAACTTTTCCAAGTGCCTCAACTAAAGGGTTTTCTGGCACCAGGTTTTATCCTGTGCTGGAGGTGGGACTTCCACCCTCTGGGGATAGGACTTCTCCCACTGCACCTTTCCCCGCATCCAGCTGTCTCTGGAAAGGTCTGGGAGGAACAGGCATGTACCTGTTCCTCCTTCTCCCCCTGCACCTTTCCCAGAGAGGCAGCTGGAGGCCGGGAAAGGCCTGGGAGGAGGAGGAACAGGTGTGCACACCTGTTCCACCTTCTCTCTGCTGGGTGCTGGGCCAAATGGCGTTGCGTGCCATCTCTGGCACACGTGCCATAGGTTTGCCATCATAGAACTAGACATTTCCCCTCTTAGTTGCAGAGAACCTTGACAATATGCACTGTACTCAATATTTATGAGTTCTGTTAGCACTGCAACATGTGCACTTTGGAGAAAATATCTCATCAAGACAATTGTGTTCAAGGTGTCTTACATAAGGTAATCTCTTCCTTAGAGGCCTTTAGTGACCTGTTGCTTCCCAGATACACATTTAGAGATGCTTCTGTTGCTATTGTATGGTTCTTTGTGTGAAGAAACACTTAATTCCAAGTTCTTCTGTATGTTGAAGTGGAATCGCTTTTCCTGTAGTTTTAATCTATTACTTTGGGTCCTGTTCTCTGAAGCAGCAGAAAACAAGCTTGCACCACCCTCAATACGACACCTCTTCAAATATTTAAACATGGTTATCATATCACCTTTTAACCTTCTCCAGGCTACACATACCAGTTCCCTCATAAGGCCTGGTTTCCAGAACCTTCCCCAATTTGTTCATCCTCCTCTGGACATCATCATCATCATCATCATCATCATCATCATCATCATCATCATTTATAGCCTGCCCAAACTAGGAATCTAGGCAGGTTACAATAGATTAAAATTCAGAATTATCCCTTCCCACCCATCCCCTTCCCAAGCTAAAATGCGATTAAATAATCTCAATTGAAACAATAAAAATATAATGGTGTTAAAATTAGGGGACAGGCTTAGTAAACAGGGCAATAAGATCATGTCACCGTTGTGCTATGCAGGGAGAGAAGTCAGGTTGGGAAGGCCTGCCGAAAGAGATCCATCTTAATGGCCGCCTTAAAGGCTGCAAGAGTGAAAATATGGCAGATCTCCGGCAGGTCCTTCCATAGCTTTGGAGCAGCAGTAGAAAAGGCCCTCTGGGTGACTGAAGTTAATCTGGATTTTTTCAACTGAAGTAGGTTCTTCCCAGAGGACCTTAAGGTGCCGGATGACCAGTACAGAAGAATGTGTTCCCTTAAGTACTCTGGACCCAAACTATGTAGGGCTTTAAAGGTGATTACCAACACCTTGTACTTTGCCTGGAAACTAATTGCAGCCAGTGAAGGGGCTTCAGGACTGGTGTTATATGGTCATTACGAGAAGTTCTTGTAATCAGCCTGGCTGCCATATTTTGTACAAGCTGGAGTTTCCGAACTTGTAACCCCATGTAGAGTGCATTACAGAAGTCCAAGAGAGAGGTTACTAGTGCATGTACAATTATTTATTATTATTATTAGCCTTTATTTGTATAGCGCTGTAAATTTACACAGTGCTGTTTCAAGGTCTCCAAGCTCCAGAAAGGGGTGCAGCTGGCCTTTCAGCCAAAGCTGATAACAACTGCTCCTGACTGTAGCGTCCACCTGTGCTGACAGCTGGAGTGACGAGTCAAAGAGCACCCCCAAGCTGCGGACAGAGTCCAGAAGAAGCGTGACCCCATCCAGAACTGGCTGAAATAACTCCATTACTGGATTTGGGTTTCCAATAACAAGTATCTCCGTCTTACCTGGATTCAGCTTGAGTTGGTTTTCCCTCATCCAGTCCATTACCACCACAAGCCAGGCATTCCAAGGAGAGATACCATCCTTAGTCACTGCATCAGTCTGAGATGTAGAGAAATATATTTGGGTGTCATCAACGTACTGATAACACCCCGCCCCATGATCTTACCCAGCGGCTTCATGTAAATGTTAAATAGCATTGGAGACAGAATTGCATCTTGAGGGATGCCCGATTTGAGCTCCCTCTTGGCTGAATAACTGTCCCCAAGTGACACCATCTGGAACCTACCTGAGAGGTAGGACCAGAACCACTGCAGTGCAGTGCTGCTGATTCCCAACTCTCTCAAGCGTTCCAGAAGGATACCATGGTCTATGGTTTCGAAGGCCACTGAGATGTTCAAGAGCACCAACAGAGTCACACTTCCCCTGTCAATGCACAGACAGAGATCATCGACTAAGGCGACTGTGGCAGTCTCAACTCCGCATCCTGCCTTGAATCCGGTTTGAAATGGATCTAGAAAATCGGTTTCCTCCAAGACTGCCTGTAGTTGATTTGCGACTGCCCTCTCGATCATCTTGCTCAAGAATGGTAACAAGGAGACAGGCCTGTAATTATTTCTGTCCAGGGGCTCCAGGGAGGGCTTTTTAAAGAATGGTCTGACCATCCACCCTCCCTGAAGGATGCATTGATTATATTTTGCAGCATCAACTTAATTATATCACCCCCCTGGACAGCCAGCCAGGTTGGGCAAGGGTCAAGAGGGCAACTTGCCTTTTTCAAACTACTAAGGAGCTTGTCCACATCATCAGTACTTACCAACTCAAATTGATCCAGTCTAACAGTAATGGCGGAGGCACTGGATGCCTCTCTAATTGCTTCTGATTTAAGATTTGCATCTATGTCAGCTCTTATCCGAGAGATTTTATCTGTGAAATAGTCATTAAAAGCATCACAGCAGGCTACAGTTGAATCTAGTAAAGGGTTCTGGGTGGGAGGTGGTTGAGTTAAGTTCCTCACCCCCCCCCCCCGAACAGCTCAGTTGTACGAGATTTCACAGAAGCAATGGATGCAGAGTAGAAAGATTTCTTGGCTGCGTCAATCGCTACTTGATAGGACCTAAGAAAGGTTGAATGAAGTGTCTTATCGGATATGAGTTAAGATTTCAGCCAATTCTGCTCTAGCTGTTGTCCAACCCACTTCATTTGTCTAAGATCTTCAGAGTCTCAGGAATTCCAATTTTTTGCGGGTTGGAAGGGGCGTTTGGGAGCGATTGCATCAATAGCTCTGGTAAGATTGTTGATATTAACCAGAGCTTTGACAGAATCACCGGCACTTCCAACCATAGAACCCCCTAGGGCTTCTTGGAACTTAATGGGATCCATCAGCCTTTGAGGGTGGACCATTATAATCAGCCCTTTTCCACCCCCGGAGGGAGGGATAGCAGCCTTCAGTCCAACCTTAACCAGGAAAGGATATGTCCATGACAATGGGGAGCTACTAGTTATCTCCGCCCACGGATATGCCTGATCCGCAGTCTTGGTTTCATTTTTTATTCTCCTCTGTCATTTATTCCCCAGATTCAGGCCACGGTCAAGGTCTGTAGATTCTCTCTTTACAACATTGCTAAAATCCGTCCATTCCTCTCAGCCTCTACTGCCTAGACTCTGGTCCCTGCCCTAGTGGTATTGCAACTAGATTATTGTAACCTTCTTCTGACAGGCCTTCCTCTCTCTCACCTCCATCCTTTAATCTCTGTCCAGAACTCAGCTGCACATATTATCACATGCACTTGCTGCTCTGACCGTGTTGCTCCTCTTTTATCCTCCCTTCACTGGCTCCTGTTGTTGACCTTCAAAACCCCCCATGGACTTGCCCCTCCCTACTTATCTGAACTTCTTTCTCCTTACATTCCTACTCGTCCTCTCTGCTCTGGTAGTCAAGGTCTCCTGTCTGAGCCTAGGTTTTCCACTGCCCCATCCTGGATTTGTCCCTTCTCACTTGCTGCCCCTCATTCCTGGTAACTTCTTCCCCCACATGCACGCCTCATCACTTCTCTAACCAGTTTCAAAACTGAGTTAAAGACTATATTGTTTAGGGAAGCATTCCCAGGAGAGTGCCCTTCTCTGCCCCAGGATGCTGCACCCTAATTATGTGTTAAGAAGCCAAGACCTACCTCCAGTCCATCCGCCTTGGTCCAGGCCTCAGAGGGAGTGAAGAACTGTTGGATTTGATCTCCTTCCCCAAGACCATTCCCTTCTCCTTCTGTGTCATGTCTCTTTAGATTGTAAGCATGAAGGCAGGGAACCGTCTAAATGATTGTATGTACAGTGCTGTGTAAATTTACAACGCTATATAAATAAAGGTTAATGATAATAATAATAATAATCCGTGCAGAAGACCACATCGAGGGCATGACCTGCACAATGTGTATGCTCGGAGACTATGTGGGAGAGGCCCATGTTTGTCAGGGAAGCCATGAACTCCCAAGCTGCACCAGTAAGATTAGTCAAACCAGCCTTGAGGGGGATGTTGAGGTCACCCAGGACTAACAATCTAGGCGACTCCAACACCAGCTCCGACACCAACTGTGTCAGCTTGGCTAGGGAGTCTGTTAAGCAATGGGGTGGATGGTAAAGCAACAGAATCCCCCGACTCCCCCTAGTCTTCAAGCGAAGGTAAATGCACTCGATGTGGTCTAATGTACGGACAGGTATCCTGGTCAAGGTGAGGTTGTTTTTATGGACCAAGGCCACACACCCCCGCTCCCGCTTTCCCTAACCTGCTCACTGACAGAGTACCCAGTCGGTAGGGCCTGATCCCAAGTTACAGTACTATCAGCACCCAGCCAGGTCTCTGTAATACAGTGGTCCCCCGGGTTACGAAATTAATTCGTTCCGGCACCTTTTTCGTAAGCCGAAAATTTCGTAACCCGGGGCCTATTTCCCATAGGAAATAGGTAATCCGTTCCGAGGCCTGGCCGAAGCTTGGCCTGGCGGGGGCCTCCTGGCTGAGGAAAGGAAGGTCCGATCCGGCGGATCGGGCCTTCTTTTCGTCAGCCGCGGGGGCCTCCTGGCTGGAGAAGGGAAGGTCCGATCCGGCGGAGCGGGCCTTCCTTTCGTCAGCCACGGAGGCCCAGCCTGGCTGGGGAAGGGAAGGTTCCCTTCTCCAGCCAGGCTGGGCCTCCGCGGCTGAGGCGAAAGGAAGGCCCGATCCGCCGGATCGGGCCTTCCTTTCGTTAGGCGCGGAGGCCCAGCCTGGCTTCCCCAGCCAGGCTGGGTCTCCACGGCTGAGGAGAAAGGAAGGCCCCATCCGCCGGATCGGGCCTTCCTTTCGTTAGGCGCGGAGGCCCAGCCTGGCTTCCCCAGCCAGGCTGGGCCTCTGCGGCTGAGGAGGCCCAGCCTGGCTGGGGAAGGGAACCTTCACTTCCCCAGCCAGGCTGGGCCTCCGCGCCTAACGAAAGGAAGGCCCGATCCGGCGGATCGGGCCTTCCTTTCTCCTCAGCCGCGGAGGCCTCCTGGCCGTCCCTTCTCCTCCGAAGCCTGGCTTCGGAGGAGAAGGGACGAAGGGCTGTCCCTTTTTCTCCGAAGCCTGGCTTCGGAGGAAAAGGAACGAAAGTCCGTCCCTTCTCCTCCGAAGCCTGGCTTTGGAGGAAAAGGGCCATTTCGTAACCCGGGGATACTTTCGCAAGCCGGGGCCATTATTTTGGCCCCCGGCTCTTTCGTATCCCGGGGTTTTCGTAAGCCGGGGGATTCGTATCCCGGGGGACCACTGTACATGCCAGGTCAGTGTTATGATCTAACAATAAGTCATAGATAATACGAGACTTATTTTGCACTGACCGGGCATTACGTAAGAGCAGGGAAAGGTTCTGCAGATGGTTAGGCATGCTCTCCAGATCTTCTGGATAGCAGGGCAAATGGAAAGCAGGGTAGATATCAGACATCTATCACATCTTCCTCTGTAATGACCTTTTGCCTTGCTGGCACCAAAGCTTCCATTTCCCCGCACATCTTGAATTGCTGCTCCGACAAAATTATCTGACCTCTCTCCCAATATGACAGTCTCAAGAACCGCCATCTGCCCTACGCCCTGTGGTCCCCTAAGTGGTCTAAAACCAATTCAACTGTGACTCCTTAAGTAGTAACAAATTATGGGGTTGAAGTTCAGTGATATTGAGACTGGCTGTGTTGCCTAGCAGCCAAGCAGATGGAGAAAGAGGGCAGGAAGGGAGCTACGCCCAAGCCTGGCTGTGTCTGTGGCGAGTCGCAGCTGAGTGGAGGAGGTGCTGTTGCTATTTCTGCTGCTGGTTTGAGCTCTCAAACTTCACTGCCTCAGCGTTCTTTCAGCGGGGAGAGGGCCTTTTATGCCCCAGACTCACTCACAGTCACAGCTGGGTGGAGGAGGTGCTGTTGTTGTTTCTGCTGGTGGGTTGAGCTCTCAAACTTCACTGCCTCAGTGTTCTTTCAGAGGAGAGAGGGCCTTTTATGTCCCTGACATGCTCCCACTTGTCAACATCCTTTTTGAACTGTGGTGCCCAGAACTGGACACAGTAGAGCCCTGACCTGACATAATAGAGTGGTACTATTGCTTCCCTTGATGTAGACACTATACTTATATTGATGCAGCCTAGAATTGCATTGGCCTTTTTAGCTGCTGTATCACACTGTTTACTCATGTTCAACTTGAGTCTACTAGGACTGTAATTCTGTGCTTTGATTCTGTGTTCCTGCATGGCAGAGGGTTGGACTTGATGGCCCTTGTAGTCTCTTCCAATTCTATGATAAGTTCAAAATAAATCAAATATTTTAAGAAAACTTAAGATTTCAGCCCAAATCCAATTTTTAGTTCCAATTACACTAGACCCAGTGAGTCAGTCGGAATTTCTTAAGCCAACACTGAACTTTCATAATGCATTTAATGTATATTTACAGTTCTCCTTTTGTGTAAGAGCATAAGTGAAAAAGTATGGTGATGGTGAGATTTTTTTCTCAACTCATATATTCTAATTCCTGCCCTTATAAGCCTTAAGTTGAAATCCTTGGTGTACCAAAAAGTTTACTGAATGACCATGATAAATAATTACTTCATCATAATCCTTCCTATCAGAAATGCAATTGTTATAGATTGGAATAGTCCTGTGTTCCCAGTCCTGAACTCCTTGAAGATGGATAGAATCTCAGTCCTGAACTCCTTGAAGATGGATAGAATACAAATATGATATATAAACAGTGAACATAATACAGCAATAAGCTCCCAATAAAACAAATGTATATAACAACATAATTCAGAAGCATTTAAATTCTGTTGCCAAAGGCAATCCCTCCTAATAGAACACAGATGCTTCAAACCTGGTAACATTCCAAGCCATACTATGCTTTTGAAAAATGAAGTTTATGAGAAAAGCAAAGTACTCAGTTTTTCAAAATGCACGTCTAGTCCAGTCTCATGTATTTGCACAGAAATCCTAGTAGTGCTGCATACCCTTAAGGTGAGTGTACATAGGACATCATTCTCAATGAGATGCAGTTTTCTGGCTTTGTATTATTTATTCTGCTTTTAGATTGTCTTTCAACAAAACACTTGACAACTTTTTAAAATTTCCTTTTATTAAAAAAAAGTGTTGATTGTATGCAAGCAAACTATCACTATATACAAAATATACAATATACTAGATCTGGACAGCTGATATAGTCTACTTCTTTGAATCTTGATTAAAGGCCAGGTATTACTGAACCAAGAGCCAGTGCAGTGCTTTGAACATTGGACTACCATTCTGGAGACCAGAATTTGAATCCCTATTCAACCATAGAAATCCATTGGGTGAAATTGGGCAAATCATAAACTCTCAGCCTCAGATGAAGGCAAAACCCCCTCTGAACAAATCTTGCCAAGAATACTCTGATAGGGTTGCTTTAGGGTTGCCATAAGCCTGAAATGACTTGAAGCCACATAACAACACTTACTGAAACTTTTCAATTGTTCCTCCATCTCCCCTTTCCACTACTTTGTGACCTTTTCAGCAAAGTAGGGCAATAAACTGTGTGTTTTCCAGTCTGCAGTAGAGTGTATGACACTGTCATTCAAGGGGAGAAGTACAGAGGGATGGGTCAGTTGAAAGGGAAAGCAGAGGTAGACTACTTGCTTCTGTTGTACCAAATAAGATTAAAGGTCACCATTAAAAGGCAAGCGGCAACTCACAAGAAATGATGCCTATCCCTTCACTGGCTGCATATGCCCCTTTCACAGAGATGCTAGGATCTCAGTGATGCATATGTCTACTGCATGCACATACATTACTGTTCCCTAATTCTGTAATCATCTTAAATATAAATCCATATACTACACAATTCATGTCATTTTGATTGAATCTTTTAAAGCAGAAGTGGGCAACTGGAAGGCAAGCCTCCTGGTAGACATAGGAAGGTCACACACACAAACATACCACACACCTGCTGCTGCATAGAAACCAGGCTTTTTGCCCCAAAACACTCTCTGGGGGGCATGAGGGCCTTCTGAAATGGAAAACACTGAAATTTTACCCTGGGAAGTCCAAGTCCAAGGGGGCTGCAGACAGAATGGGTATGTCCTCCATACCCTCTAGGGTCCATTTTGGAACTATATATATATATATATATATATATATATAAAATTGACCCCTGGAGCCCTTGGACCCACACATCCACACACACACACAAACAGCTCTGGGGGGGGGGGGGGGAGGGACATGCAGCCCTTGCTGTAAAGGAAAACATTTCACCATTATATTTTTTAATATTCCAAAAAATTTCAGGTTTTTTTGCAGTGGAAAAATTGAAAATTTATCTGAAAGGGATATGGAAAAAGTTAGTTTTATTCCAAATCTTTTCCTTCCCCCTCCCAGGCCCCCCACATCTTTCCTTGGGGCTTGTACCAGACTAGGACAGCAGTTCTAAAAGGCCAAAAATCTCCAAAACATCTCTCCTAATATGGTTCCAGTTTCCAAATTCAGAGTAAAAGGGAGAAGACTGTTGCTAGCAATGTCTTTAATACTGTGGTATGGCCATCTACTGCTACAAAAGCTGGAAAGTCCTGTGATGCCATGGAAGACTAACATGTTTGTTGTGTCATAAATTCATGGGCAACAGACAGAAGGGGTTTCCAAGTAGGAAGGTGCACCACTTCCAGCAGTACTATTTGAAGAACACAGAAACAATCTCCCAAGTAGTCTCCCCAAAATAAGTTCAATCAGCAATCAAGTGCTGCAATTGCTTAACTCATAGAGCAATTGCTTAACTCATAGAGTCAACAGTAAATAGTATTGCAAACAGGATTGCACACAACAAGAAATAAAGTGTGACACCATCATATCTAGTAGAATGCATGCAGTGAACCAGTTTGAAATGGCTCAGCTTTGTGTGAAGGGAGCTTGTCAGTTTTGCAAATGCTGGCACTCCACCCAGCACAAATGAAGTGACTTGAAATGAAACTCTACAGATGAGGAACTTCTTTTATAATGCTTCGTTCTCTTTAAATGGTGTATTACTACAAATGATTCTGCATTCTTTCATAATACTGTTTTTCTAAACTGCTTCAGTGCTCATCCAAATACCCACAGTTTAATTGGACAGGAGGCAACTGGAAGTCATGGCTAAATTGTCTGTTCCCGGCAGTAATACTAAGACATCCCTCTCCTCTGACGCCACCTTGTCGTGAGGGAGAGGCTTGTGTACCCTAATGAAGTTGTGAGCTATGCTGGTGGTGGCATAAACAGCCACCGGTAGGGCCTCCCATGCCAGACAGGTCACAACCAAAGGGTCTGACCAAGAGCACCAAAGGGCAGGATGGGCTCTTTAGCCTTATGGCAACCATCCTAGGAGAAGGAAAACTCCAATCCCAAATCTGGGCAGATGGTGCTCATCTAACCATCTAAGAGAAGGAAACTCTAATCAAACCTATGACCTGAGGATCTCGCTGCCACCGTCCATGCTTGCTTTGCCTCAGCAGATGAACATTTGGTTTAAAGGGTGAGGCCAGTTCTGAGCACACTGTGCTCCACCAGAAAAATCCATCACACAGGCTCAAAGGATACATCCGATCCATCCCCCCCCCCCCAAAAGTCCTGTAGCGAAAGGTGAGGGATGAAACGGCAGGTGAAAGATGCACTGGAAGACGCAGACCCAACCCTGCATGCAGGCGGTTCAGGACTTTGGTCACTTGAGGCAGACATGGGAGATGACAGTCTTGTTTAGCAGCATCCTGAACGACCAGGCAGCCTTTTTAAAGGAGAACACTACTTGTTCCATACGGAGAGGGACCTAGAAAGTGGCCTAATGAAAGCTCATCTCCATCTACCCGGTTGGCTAGCTGCAACCAACGGGCATCTTCAGATGCGGTAAAAAAAAAAAGAACAAAGATACAAAGGCACACACTGGCCTCCAAAGGTGCAGAAAGACTGATGCTTGCATGCTGGAACATCAGAACCACACAAGATTCTGAAGATAGTGGATGTCCTGAGTGTCATTCTGCTCTAATAGCCCATGAACTATCACAACTTAATATTGACATCACTGCTCTTAGTGAAGTTTGTCTCCATGAGGAAGGCAGCCTTAAAGAACATGGTGCTGGTCTGGCAAGTCTAAAACTGAAAAACATCTTTCAGGACTAGGCTTTATGATTAAAAACTCCATTGTCTCCAAACTCGAAAACCTGCCAACAGGTCACTGTGATCTCATTATCTCCTTACTCCTCCCGCATGTTGTTCTCTTCAGTATATATGCCCCAACTATGCTAGCCGACCCTGTGGAGAAAGAGAAATTCTACTCAGACCTATGCCACCTCATACAAAAGGTCCCTGCAGAAGATAAAAATCATTATCCTTGGTGATTTCACTGCTAGAGTAGTAAAGAACTTTGAACTCCTGCTAGAGTTTTGTGCAGAACAGCAACTGATTATTACAAACCCTTTCTTTCAACAGAAAGATAGCTTGAAGACAACCTGTATGCATCCCCGATCCAAACACTGGCACCTCATTGACTATGTTCTAGTGCACCAGAAAAACATTCGCGATGTCCATCATACTCGAATGATGCCCAGTGCAGAATGCCAAACAGATAATCGCCTTGTAAGATGCAAACTAAACCTTCATCTTATGCTCATACCTAAGAGGGGTGGTATCTTAAAGAGGAGACTCCAAGTCAACAATCTTCAACAAGCTGCCATGAGAGATAACTTCCAGGCAAATCTGCAATCAAAACTTGAAGACCATCTTATAGATTCTTGTCCTACAGTGCTCTGGCAACATATCAAAAACAGTATCCTGCAATCTGCAGAAGAATCCCCCAAGTTCTCCCGCAAGAAAAACCAAGCTTGGATTGATGAAAACAACTAAGAGATCTAGGAGCTGTTGGCAAAGAAGAGAACTGCTCATCAGGCACACCTCACTCAGCTATCTTGCCATGTAAGAAAAGCAGCGTTCTGTCTCACATGTAGTAAGCTCCAACAAAAACTCAGAGACATTCAGAACAAGTGGTGAATCAATTTAGCAGAAAAGACTCAACGTTGTGCAGATCTGGATGATTCCAGAGGATTCTACAAAGCTCTAAAAGCAGTGTTTGGACCTACTTATCAGGTCCAAATCTCCTTATATAGTACAGATGGTCAAACACTAATCACAGACAAAGTCTCCATCCTGAATTGATGGGCTGAACATTTTCAAAGTCTCTTCAGTGCCAATCGAGGAGTCCAAGACTCAGCTATCCAACACATGATACAACAACCAGTGAAAAATGAACTGGACATGGCTCCCACTTTGGAAGAGACCATTAAGGCCATACAGCAGATGAAAAATGGCAAGGCAGCCACCTGAAGCTTGGAAACACGGAGGTCATGTACTCTATGCTAAATTCCATGAGCTCCTTGTGAGTTGCTGAGAAAAAGGTGAACTGCCATCAGATATCCGAGATGCAGTTATCATCACCCTGTATGAGAAAAAAGGAGTGAAATCTGATTGCTCAAACTATCGAGGTATAACACTGCTTTCCATTGCTAGAAAAATCCTTACAACGATACTCCTGAACAGATTAGTTCCTGCTGTTGCAGAAGAACTTCTCCCTGAAAGCCAATGCAGCTTCAGAGCTAATAGGAGCACTACAGATATGGTATTTGCTCTTAGACAACTGCAAGAGAAATGTAGAGAGCAAAACAAAGGACTGTATGTAATATTTGTCGACGTTACCAAAGCCTTCGGCACTGTGAGTAGAAAAGGTCTGTGGCAGATCCTGACACAACTAGGATAACCCAAATTTCTCAAAATGATTATCTTGTTACATGAGGGCCAGCATGGACAAGTCAGATATGGCAGAGCCCTTTCTAATAACTAATGGTTTTAAACAAGGTTTTGTTCTTGCTCCAACTCTATTTACAATCTTCTTCAGCATGATGCTCCAAAGGGCTACAGCAGATCTCAAAGAAGAAGACGGCATCTATATATGTTACCATACTGATGGTAGCTGCATGAGGGCCAGCAAGGACAAGTCAGATATGGCGATGCTCTCTCAGAGCCCTTTCTAATAACGAATGGTGTGAAACAAGGCTGTGTTCTCGCTCCAACTCCAAAGGGCTACAGCAGATTTTGAAGAAGAAGACGGCATCCATATACATTACCGTACTGATGGTAGCTTGTTTAACTTAAGCTGTCTGTAGGCTCACACAAAGACTCTAAACTATCTAGTCCGTGAGCTGCTTTTCGCTGACGATGCTGCCCTTGTTGCCCATACAGAAGCAGCTCTGCAGTGCCTAACATTCTGCTTTGCAACGGATGCAGAGCTGTTTGGGCTGGAAGTCAGCCTGAAGAAAACAGAAGTTCTCTACCAGCCTACACCACAGGAAAAGCACTATCATCCCCACGTCACCATAGGCAAATCTGTGCTTAAGTCCGTTCAGCAGTTCACCTATCTGGGAAGCAATAGGATTCGGGAGCATGCAAATGCTCCACCCTACTGAGCCCTAGAACAAGTATTTTGAACATTAATAAATATAGGGGCCTTGAATGTACTTTCTGGCCCAGGGCCCCTAAAGGCCTAGCTACAGGCCTGCCCATGAACCTTAGCCAATCCTATCATGGGGTTTTCTTGGCAAGATTTGTTCAGCCATTGCCTTCTCTGAGAGTATGTGACTTGCCCAAGGTGATTCCTGAGTTTCATGGCACAGCAGGAATTGATCCCTAGTCTCCTGAGTCTCAGTCAAACCATTATGCCATGCTGGCTCTCAGCATTTAATCAGCTTACTCTTGCACAACTAGTAAAAGGAGCTTTATGTACTAGATGCATTTGGGGAAAGCACTAGTGGATGCATGTGGTTATAGCAATCATGGGGTACAATATGTTCCCCCAACAAGGTGTCTTAAGTTCAAATCAGATGTTGTTAATTGTATGAATGTGTCAAGAGTTGTTTAGGCATCTTTCTTGCCATGATATACTTAGTAGCTAGAGTGATGGATTATGTAGTAGTTATAGAGCAATAGTGATTTCATTTGCATGGGGTGAGATAACAACAAAAAGGAGACTAGTTTCTGGTTGGAAAGTTCCAGGTCATTCCACTGTGAGATTGGAAGAACCACAAAACTGCAAAAGGGAGGTGTGCGAATTAAAGTAGAAAAGCTGTTTATACATTAGGAATGAATGAGAAACAATCCTGTTGTTGTGTGCCTTCAAGTAGTTTCTGACCTATGGCGACCCTAAAACAAACCTATCGTGTGGTTTTCTTGGCAAGATAAGTTCAGATGAGATTTACCATTACCTTCCCCTGAGGCTGAAAGTGTATGGCTTACCTAAGATCACCCAGTGAGTTTCATGTCTGAGCTAGAATTGAACCCTGGCCTCCAGAGTCATAATCCAGCACTCAAACCAGTATACCACGCTGGCTGTCTCACTAGACTGGTGGACCTATAGTTTCTTAGTAAAGGTTTCCGAGTTCTTAATACTGAGCCTATGGATTTTGCGGGGGACTGAGACAGGAAGAAAAAATGTTAAATATCCCCCTCAGTGTTTTGTCTTGTTTTGTTTTGTTTTGTTTGCAACTGTGCAATTAACAACATTTCTACTTCAGGCTTTGGATCTAAAATTTTCACTTTGGGTGGGAATCATGTGGCTTGCAACTTGATGGATCCCTTGACATTGGTCACACAGGTCAGGGTTGGCTGGAGTTGCCGCCCAAAATCACATGGTTCTCAAACATGCCTATTGTGACTGAAACACAGGATTTTGTGAGAAATGAAAAATACTACATGTGCTCTTTTTGAGGACCATCATTTGAAGACCATTACAAAATATGTTATCTATCTATCTATCTATCTATCTATCATAAAACACCCAACAGAGAGCATTTTTTCATCCAGAAGCCAACTAGTCATTTAAAAAATAGCCCATTAATTAAAATAGCAAATTAACATGTTTAGATTAGGGGTGGGATTTTGGATGTGCCCATAATGGGAGACTGAGTTGCATTGGCAACACATAGATCTAAGGGACAGAAGAAGAAGGAAAAAACCTGTGATTACTTCCAATATAATGTTTTGATTGGTCCCAAATGATTTAATTACAACTTGATGATTAAGGGAATGATGTTATTTTTCAACACAGTTACTTTAATTTTCTTTACCCATAGGAAAAGAGTGGGTATAGGGGATTATTCTTTCTTAATAGCTTTCAGCTTTCAGCTTTAAGGAAGAAACAAGGTTACTGAGGGGACTCTAGAAGAAAGGCTAGACAAGAATGCTGTGCAAAAAGCAAGGGGACCTGTTGCCGCAGAGTCCAAGCCATGTTTGCTATGTTTACTTTGGCCATATCCATACAACACCCTTGCCAAGACATGTATGTGTATGTTGAAAAATGCAGCTGCTTTTGACTCTCTGGCATAGGAAAGCAAAGAGTTTGCTGGGAAAGGTCTCTCCTGGACAAATTTTGTACTTAGCACCTCTAATGAACACCATTATCTGCCAGCATCGAGTTTGCCATGTTTCCTGATTAACCAATTGAAACACTGGCTGCAGGCCTAGTCAGTTGTGGCCCTGCAATGGGCAAACAATGCATCTAATGGCAGCCCACAGTGGAACGGGGATGTTGGGGATGGTGAGGTTATTAAAATACATCAAAGAAGAACAATCTGTTGGGTATTCTAAAAATAAAGTAGTTTAAACTATTCAATGGGAGGGGAAAAATAAAGGAAGGGGGAAAGGAAAAGCTAATAGACAGGCCACGATTATAATAATTTAATAGTCTGCTCAAATTAGCTAAGAAGGGAATATTTTGAAAGATAGGAGACAGAGGGTGGATTTGAGGAATGTTCAAACATCTTTTTAAGGCTTTTCAGAATAAGAACCAAAGAAACTCAAATACAGAACATTCATCTAACAAGTAATGGCTGTTTTGTTTGTTAATTCAGCAGAAAGGGCCTAGGTTATTGTTAATTCAACATAACGTTACACTAAGCAGTTAATTATTATCTGATATGCATTTAACAGGGGTTGAGAGATAAAATAGGAAGAAAAATAGGAAACATCATGAAGTATGCAGGAAGACAGTGGTTTATAGTATGGTATGTGTTTCTGTGCAGCTTTCAAAGCCACTTGCACCAGCTCTCTTCCACACACACCCTCCCCACATTGTTAGATGGGTGAAGGGTTTGTAGTTTCCTATTCCTCCTTATACAGCATCTGATCTTTCCCCAGAAGTTATGGATACAGTACTGTACAGGTACTAGGGCTTTTTAACCACTGATTCTCCCCGGCCTCTGAGTCTGGTAACCCTTTCCTCTCCATCTTCTAGAACTAGATCCTGTTCCTAGTGGTCAGGGCCTCTGGGGCAAGCTTGGAGGAGGGTCCAAGATGATGTCTGGTTGTGCATGCAGACAATCCAGAGTCCATCAGGTGGATCATGAATCAAAGAATGATCTCCACTCACATGTCCACTTCTTTTGACATAACCACTGTCAAAAGAAAAGTCCTAAAGGCATGGAGATCATGTTGACAAGCCTTATGAGTCAAAGGGACTAAAGACAGGAGGATGGCCCAATCTGTTTCTATCTGCCAAAGTTCCAAAGATGTACTAGTACCTCCAAAGTACCCAAAGCCTGTTGAACTGAAAAAAGAAGAAAGAATCTGCTAAGGGATTCAAGAGCTCTGGGATGTGTCATGACTGAAATAGGAGGATGTGCTGTAAGCACTGGGGTATCAGGCATCTAACCAGGCCCGTGACCCTTGAGGACTTAGTACTCTGTGAATCAATGACATGGACCACTGCTTCATTATCAACACAGAAAGGACAGATTGTTGGCTAGGCATGCACTGCCACCAGAATTTGAAACACTTCCAAGAATGTAAAGTTCCTAGTTGCTCCAGTACTTACCCAGTCTAGTCACCAATGTTCTACACATCACTGACCTTGTCAATAGAGTTTGAATCCATGCACTCCTGAGGTATCCAAGTGCAGATCAACCCTCAACAATGTCGCTCCTCCAAAATTACACAATTATCGTTACAAAGAAAATTGTAACACACCCACAATCTCTCTAATTTCCTTAGTGACCTGAATGTGGTGGTTCATAGCAGAAACCCCTTCTGTAGTTTGGTACAAGTACGCACTAAAAACATGTACAGGTATCACCATCTTACATGCCAAATTTAAAAGACCAGGCAGGACCAGGAACTTGTGCAAGGTACCCTTCCATGGTGACATGCTGCAGGAGAGATTGCATCTTATTGTCAAGAAGGCAATAAATCCCTTGAGTGGTGTACAGCTCGATCCTCAAAAAGGTAAGTTGAGGAAAGAACTCTCAGTCTTCTCATGCACAAAAGGGACCCTCAGTTTGGATGCAAGATCCTGAAAGGCATTCTGCAGACAGAAGTAGAAGCCCACCCACAAACAGGAAATCATCCAAGTAATGAGTGATTGATGGGTTACTGGACATTCATTGAAGGCACGTGCTGAAATGCCCTGTGAAGCACAATATTGAACAGCTCCTTGGCATGTCTTTATCATAATAAGAAGCTCCCTTGAAATGGAAGCCCAGCAGACCAAAATTGTAAGGATGAACTGGAAGGAGTCATAATGCCAATTTTATATCACACTTAGCCAGAAGCCCCCCTCCCCCAGCCAAAAGCTGGAATCATTTTGACCGCAGCATCACAGAGTATGTACCTAACCATGCAGAGGGGAGGACATTGGAGGAAAGTATTACCACTATACCTGTGACTGGCAACCCAACCAGAGTATCCCGCTCAGTACCTGCACTGCCCAATTGGAGACTGCTAACTTGAACATTGGGCCATGGCATAATAGACACCTGAGGTGGTAAGACTGCTTGAGAAAGAAAAACAGCTGGGAATTGAAGAGGTGCAACTGCTTGCAGAGGTAAAACTGCAGGCACTTAATGCCATAAAACTGCTTGAGGTAACACTGCTAAAGACATCAGGTAAAAACAGGGGGCACAGTCTTCCAAACTACCAGTGGAGACCAGATCTAGAGCACAGTTATGGTTGGTTTGGAGGGACCAGCGACCAATTGGCTTAGTGGCTGTGCAGTGACCAGCAAACTCAATATGATAGCATCCCTAATGGGCTGCATCACATCAGCTAAGGTAGGTTGCCCTGGGGCATTGGAGGTCTGTGAGGTTGCCAGGATGGGTGTAGCCAGCTGAGGCACACCTGACCAGTACAGGGAGAAAGTGAAGCAGCATAAGCCATGGTGATAAGAGCTACCTGCAACACATCACACCTTTAGTTTGCCGCAATTGCTTATCTAGCAGCTGCACAGTTGCGCCACCACCATTACGAACGCTGTCTAAATGGTGTTTTGTAATGGTGCCGCTGCCATTACACATTAGGGTTCATGAGCGTGTGGACCCTGCGCACTCATGAACCCTAATGGTGCTGCCCAGGCGCCTCTTCAGGCCTGTCTGTATCAGGCCATAGAGACCTATCATGTGGTGTTCTCGGCAAGGTTTATTCATAGCGGGTTTGCCATTGCCATCCTCTGAGACTGAGGGAATGTGACTTGCCCATGGGATAAGTCCTTCCTGAATCTTCGTTACCGAAGAAAAGCCAGAGAGACATAGAATATTCAAAATAGTATACCCGTGAGTGTGTTTGTACTCAGCAGGTTTTGTCTACAAGGCTCTGTCATACTTAAATCACACAAAGCAACATGAGTCTACTTTGTAATCAGCTCTGATGATTGCACAGACTTTGGAATGTATCCACTTTTTTCAGATTAATTTTTCAGATTTTTTTCAGATTAAAGTGGAATATATCCACTTTTTTCAGATTAAATCCATTGTTTAATCTGAAAGAGATCACTTTCTACCATTTCCCATGAAGCACAAACTTGTTGCAGTGGGCCCTTGGTATCTGTTAGGATTTGGTTCCAGGCCCCGGCATGGATATGAAAATCCATGGACCCTCAAGTCCATTATATACAGTGACATAGTAAAAAATAGTAAAGATAGTAAAATGGTGTCTCCTATGGCAAAATCAAGGTTTGCTTTTTGGATTTTTTTTGGGGGGGGGGAGTGAAGGGAATATTTTCAAGCCATGGAGGGTGAAATATGTGGATGGAATTCTCGAATTAAGGTCATGCTGAAATTCTAAATTGTCTACCACTTCTGTTAAAAAACAAAGTTGCCCTTCTGACAGAAAGTGCCAAACTTAATAGACAACTTAAATGGACTTTAATTAGTTCCTACCACTGCATAATGTTTATCATAAATGTAGCTTACAGAGTAAAGATGGAGAGATCAAAGTAAAGAAGCCTAATTTCTTTTGTATTAGATGGAGAAAGAGAACCCCAAAATACTCCTATTGTAACTGAGATTATTCCAGTGAAATTTGAGTCCATCACAAGACAATTACTCAACTGGTACCTCTAAAGGAGGGGAGAGCCTATTTCATCAAGTATAGTATTTTGCAGCATGGGGATAGACAGAGAGCCCTTAAAGTGATGACAACTTGGATCCGTCACCAGAGAGGCTCATCTGACACTGTATTTTCCTTCAGGCACTAGAACACCCTTTGCTGGAAACTGTTTTGTTTTATGCTACTTGATGTTTTAAATGCTGTTTTATCCTTTCATTAATCTTTATTTTATTGTTTTGAAATGTTATATTCCATATCATGAGTGGGCTTGTGAAAGGTATAATGCGGCCTATACATATTTTGAGTAGGTCTCATGTGAGGAGAAAGGTATAACACAAATTAAACAAATAAATAGCCTGACCCATCACATTAATACCTATTAACTTGCATTTATATCATGCCCTGCTCCGTTATACTAGTTGCTTTACTAGTTGGTACCTACAGTTGAAATTTGCTTTATAATTATAAACTCCATCTTCTCTTTTTGGTAAGTTGCCTTACTTATACTCTTTCCTTAATGCTATGTGAGATAGGATTTTGATCTAACGATGCTATCTTATATCTCATCTTGTACGTTATAATTCATGAAGTATATGAAATTGTTAGCTGCACTTATTATTATTTATATATTTATTTCCCGTTTTCCTCTCAAAAGTCAGTCAAAACAGTTAACCAAATAAAAAACAATACAGTTAGAACATACAGAATGTGGGCATTAAAATAATAAAATGCCATTTTAAAAGATAAAAGATCAATAAAACCAATTCAAGATAGGAAATCAATTAGGAAAATAAAAAAAAATCAAGGAATGTTTCGCTCAGCCAAGGACAAGAGAGATTAAATGAAAATCACAGCCGCAGGAATCTACCGTATTTCATGCAGCTGTGGACAGATCTACATAGGGACCACCAAACGCAGTGTGCAGATAAGAATCAAAGAACATGAGAGACACTGCAGACTGGGTCAACTGGAAAAATCAGCAGTAGCAGAACATGCTATGAACCATCCTGGGCATAAAATGCTGTTTGAAAGCACTGAAATCTGGACCATGCCAACAACTACCATGTCAGAATACACAGGGAGGCCATTGAAATCCATAAACACCTGGGCAATTTCAACAGGAAAGGGGAAACCCTGAGAGTAAACAAGGCTTGGCTCCCAGTCTTGAAGGACAGCAAGGTCAAGACTTAACCTATGCAAATGAGAAACAGCCTAAGGCCATGGGAATTCCCAGCAGACAATGAGCACCAGTTAGCAGACATTAATCCTTGTTTGCATATCCTCCCACCCTGATGAATGCCATTAGCAACAGAACAATAGATTTGAAAATTACTCCTTCCTTCCCAGGGTCATACAGCATATATATCTCCATCCTTTTCCAGGATGCCAGCCACAGATGCTGGTGAAAGTCAGAAAGGAACTCTTCCAGAACATGGCCACATAGTGCGAAAGCTCCACAAAAACTATGGATGCCGGCCATGAAAGCGTTCGACTACACAAATCAAGGAAAGCTTCCAAATTTCTTCTTTAATTTATGTGAACAATTGGATCTGGATGATGTTTGGACTAAGCTACATGATCAGAAACTGGGATATAACTTCTTCTTAGATCAGTACAACTCAGCGTCGTGAATAGATATGTTTTTAACAACTAACACAATGATGAAAAAAAAAACCTGATAATATGTCCACATTGCCAAGGATAGAATCTGATCATAAACCAATATGTCTTGAATTTAAGATGAACAAAATGCAATATAACTGGAGATTAAATGAAAATCTTTTAGAGGATGAGGAATTTGTAAAAGAATTGAAACTACAACTTAAAAGTTTTTTTCAAGAAAACAATAAAGAAGAAACAAAAAACAACATGATATGGGACACTAGTAAAGCTTTTGCTCGTGGCCTCATAAGACAACGGGGTGCTTACAAAAAAAAGTAAGAAATGAAATGCAGAAAAAATTTGAAGAAGAAATACAATAAAAGAAAAAGAACTAAAGCTTTATTATGAGGCAAATGTATTAAATTGGATTACTGGATCAGGCTGAAAAATGAAAAACCTCTTAACTTAGAAGGATTTGATAATAGGTTTGGTTGGCACGTGTACTTATGGTCTGACAAAGTGGCTATGCACAAAGATTTTTCACATCACTTGATTAGGAGATCCTTACTTAAAATATGGGAAAAAATTAAAAAGAAAACATTTCAAGAAATACCTTTGTGGGTATCTTCTCAAGAAGCTTTTTTTGGAAGGTGAAAGGATCTCCACATTTGGCTGACTTACAAAGACATTTTATTCAAATCAAGTAATAATACATATGAAATGAAACCAAACGAAAACTTAAAACAACTTGACCCTAAAGTACATTGGTATCTGTATATGCAGATTAAAGAAAGATTTAAAACAGACAAAAAAACTACAAGACTTTGAAAAAGAAACTATGGATTTGTCAAAAATTTTATTAAATACAGTTGACAAAAAGACTGCTACATTACATAAATTCATTAGAGAAATTGAACAAGAAAAGGAACTTGTTTTGGATACAATGATAAAATGGGCTTCAGATTTACAAAATACTATAGAGATGGATAGTTGGAAGAATGCAAGAGAAAGGACTAAAAAATTTACTAAATGTCAAAACCTCTGAGAAAATGATTGGAAAATGGAACACAGATGGTATTTAACGTCAAGTAAGATAACAAAAATTTACAAAGCAGGTCCAGGGTCTATGTTGAAAATGTGAAAAGGTATCAGGAACTTGGTTCCATGTTTGGTGGAAATGCCCAAAACTAAAGTTATATTGGAAAAAACATACATAGAGAAATTGAATGCATTTTTCAACTGAATTTTGAAATGAGACCAGAAATGTACTTACAGTGGTCCCCCGGGATACGAAGCCCCCGGGGAACGAAATCCCCGGGAGCCGAAACCGCTGGGATCGCCAAAAAGCCCCCAGGATCCGAACAAAACCCCTGGTTAAGAAAGGGAAAAACCGTGCAGCTCCTTTAAATCGGCCGTGCGGTCCGTCCCTTAAAGCGGTCCCCTGGGAAACGATGATTTCCGGGTTACGAAAGGTAATCCGGAACGGATTACCTTCGTAACCCGGGGGACCACTGTATCGAATATGTTAGACAAAGCTCCTGCACAAATCAAAATTAAACATGAGAGAACAATATTATACTTAATAACTGCTGCCAGAATTATATTAGCTCACTATTGGAAAAGTCAAATAATACCTGATTTGGATCTTTGGTGGGCAAAAATCTATAAATTTCAAGAGATGGACATTCTCACTGGCCGTTTATCTAATAAAGATGCTACACCAATAGAGGAAGAGTGGGACCAGATAATGAAAAATTGCAGGTTAGGGACATAAGAATGCAGACACGATAATCTATAAGCAACTTATTTGTAATATAACATTTAAGAAATTGTAAGATTTGGGGGTATATACTTCAAGGTAACAGGAAGTAAAAAGAGAAAGTGATAAAAAAAGAGAATACTGAAATGTATGGGTATAGTGTTTGGAAATTGTTTTTAAAGTGACTTCAGAAGTATTGATCCATAAACTTCAATATATTTTCTGATACTATGTAGTAACTTGAAGCTTTTTTGTTGTTTTTGTATATAAAATGTTTTATAAATAAAAAAGAAGAAAAAGAACTAATGCTAAACCCGACTTCAAAAAAGATAAAAACTCAACTGAAATCTCTTCAAAAACAATTAAAAACAGAACTGACTAGAGAAATTGGAAAGAATCTTAAAATAACCAAACAAAAGAACTTTGAATATGCTAGTAAAAATGGAGAATGGCTAGCACAAAGACTAAAACAAAACAGAAGAAGGAACTTAATTGGAAAAACTATAACAACACAAGAAGCTATTAAGGAAAAATATGTTCAATTTTATACCAATTTATATAAAAGAGAGGATTATACAGAAGAGAAAAAATAAAATATTGCTAAACAAAAATGGAAAAAAATACTGCAAGAACAATACAACAAACTGAATGCAGAATTTACAGAATAAGAAATAAGGAAAGCTATTAGAAACCTCAAACCAAATAAATTCCCAGGTCCAGACGGCTTCACAGCTATGTACTATGAAAAAACGCGAAGACGTTTTAATCCCCTCTTTAAAAATATGCTAAAGGCAATTTTGGAAGAAGGAACCCTAAACTCATGGACATTAAATGATATGACGTTAATTCCTAAAGAGGATAAAGACAGTACTAATATGGAAAATTACAGACCCATCTCCTCACTCAACTTAGACTACAAAATATTTGTCTTTATTCTTGCTGAGCATTTAAAGCCTGTGTTACTTCAACAAATTGAGGAAGATCAGACAGGTTTTTTTACCTGGCAGGCATTTAAAGCAAAATATAAGAACTACGTTAAATCTTATTCAATACTTCAGAAGAATAATCAGAAAAAAATTGGAATGTTCTTTATAGATGCATACAAGGCATTCGATAGCCTTGATTGGTAGTATATGTTACAGACATTGAGTAATCTTGGAGTTGGCAATAGATATATTGGTTGGATTCAAAGCATTTATAACACACAAACCGCAAGGTTTTTAATTAATGGAGAAAGAATCCAGCAGTTTAATATACAAAAAGGGACAAGGCAGGGTTGGTCCCTGTATCCCTTACTATTCATAACTGTCATGGAAGACCTCAATAATAGAATAAGAAAAAACACATAAATCATGGAGGTAAAAGTTAAGAAGTTTGAATACAAACTTAAGGCCTATGCGGATGACCTTGTCATCTTTCTGGAAAATCCATCTGGTTGTATACATAAAGTCATTGACACAATTAATAATTTTGGTACTGCATCTGATTTAAAATAAACACACAGAAATCAGTGATAATAACTAAAAATGTATCCTCTGTGGAAGAAATACAAATACAAAACAGTATGAGATGTAAAATTGTAAAGAAGACTAAATATTTAGGAATCTGGATCACTAATAGAAGCATGGAATTCTTTGAGAACAATTACAAGAACACTTGGAAAAAATTAAACAGGAACTTTTGAAATGGACTAAATTAAATCTATCCTTTTCTGGAAGAATGGCTGCTGTTAAAATTTCAGTCCTGCCAAAACTCAACTATCTCTTCACTAATGTTCCAATCAATTCCAACTTAAAAATAATAGAAGAACAGAACAAAGAAATAAGGAAGTTTGTATGGGCTGGAAAAAACCCTCGCATAAAATGGAAGACCCTAATTGATACCCATGAAAATAGAGGCTGCAGCTTGCCTGATCTTCAACTATATCACCAAGCTAACACTCTAATCTGGGCAAAAGACTGGATAAATTTAAATGATGATAAATTGCTTGCCTTAGAAGAATTTAATGCCTGCTTTGGCTGGCATGCATACCTATGGTACAAAAACCACAAAATTAACAGGGATTTTGAACATCACTTTATTCAAAAAGCTATTTTGACAAACTGGTTAAAAATAAAACAATTTTTCTATAGAAAAATTCCTGGTTGGATTTCCCAGCATGAGGTGCTCTTTTCCAGATTGCAAATTTCTGTTTGGTTAAGATATGAAGATCTACTAACAAAAAACAATGAGAACAAATTAAGTTTGAAAGCGATAGAGGAAATAAGACCTATGGAGACACAAAGACACTGGTTTCTATACACACAATTATCAAATAGGTTTAAAATAGATGTTGAAACAGAAAGCTTCAATATGGAAAAAATGAATTGGAGAATATACTACTAAAACCAAGCAGAAATTAACATCGAAGTTATATAAAATCTTACTACAAAGAAAGGTTGAAAAAGACATGGTAAAAGATTCTATGATTCAGTGGGACAGAATATCGGCAGAATAATCAACCAGGAAAGCTGGCGAAACGCCAAGAAAAAAAATGAAATTTACATGCTGTCAGAGTTTGCATGAAAATTATAAGAAAATTGAATTTAGGTGGCACCTCACCCAGGTTATGATAGCAAGAATTCACAAAGGAAAGAACAATGTCTGCTGGAAATGTTTGAAAGCAAAAGGCACATGGTGAAAATGTCCCAAGATAAAGAAATTCTGGAATCAAATTCATTTGGCAATAACGGAAATTATCAGAGAGAAATTTGAGAAACTTCCTGATATTTATCTTTTAAACATGACAAACAAAATTCAAAAAAAAATTAGAGAATTTACATTGGTGTGAAATTATCTATGGGGCGAAACAGATGGACAGGAAAAAGTGGCTTGAAGCTGCCTTTTCTGAAGCCACATTGAAACCCTGCCAACCGCACCACCAGCTCCCAAGGCAGCTGGAGTGCTCACGTCAAGACCAAATGACATGGCTTCAAGCCAGAAAGAAGCAGAAAAAAGCTGCTTCTTTTTCAACTGGCTTTTCTCTGCATAAGGACACTTTTCTGTGGGCTTCAAGGCATGTATCATCTAAACGCCACGCCTTCAAGCCTGCCTGAAAAAAACTCTTTTTGCTTAGCCCCAACGGGGCTTTCTAGATTGGCAGGAAAGGGCAACATTAAGTTGCCTTTTCCTTAATTCCTAGCAGCTGCACTGCAAGTCCCAGGTGTGTAATAAAAAGGCATAGGGCAGCTACACTGAGGGGGTGTGGGGACGACTTATCTGAAGTCTTTTATGTTGCTCAGCAACTACATTGGAAGCTGTCAGGATGCTAGAAACACAGGTGGAGCAGCTGCACGGGTGGCAATGAACGGGGCTTTTGGCCACACTGAACCTTTAATTATTTTTATTTTTATTTTTTTGTTGCCAGCTGTGAACTGCGCAGTTGCACCGGTACATCATACAGGCAATTGTATTGCCAGCTGCGAACTGCGCAGTTGTGCAGGTACATCACACATGAACTGTGCAGTTATGAAGATCTGTCAAATTACCATTGTGCTTTTGCTTCCCTTTTTTAAGTGCGCAGTTGCATTGGTGCACCATGAATGAACCCCTTAATTATTATTATTATTATTATTAATACCCCACCCCTTTGAGATCAATCAAGGCAGCTTACACATTAAAATACTATTACATCAATAAAACAAACTGCATCCCTCCCCCCTTAAAATGATATTAAATCCGTTACAATTTAAATTTATGAATAAACTTCTTTATTTTATGAATGAATTGACATTTTATGCACAGTTGCATAACAGTTACAGCATCCCAGAGTCCCTACTGCACATGTCTAGAGTTCGGATTAGAGCTGGAGCTAGGGTTTGGAAGCTTTAAAAAACTGCACAGTTGCACTGCAGCATTTAGATGCAGCTGCACTGTTACATCCTTTTTAAAAAGAAGCTGGGAAAAGCAGCTCCTTTTAAAAGCTGCTTTCCCCCCACTAAAATGCAAAAGAAGTGCGTTCATGCCAAACTTTCAGTGTGGGTCATCTAAAGGCTACACTTTCATGCAGGCATGAACACACCCCTTTTTGCCAGTCTAGATCAGCCCAATGTGACTACTGCTGGAAGGTTATTTTTGGCGCAATACTGGAAACTAAACACACTTCCAACTGTAGATGAGTGGTTATTAAAATTGTATGACATGATGCAAATATGATTGACAAATATTATCCACTGAAAAGGGGAAGAAGAAACTGAAAAGGAATGGGAAAGGGTCGAAATATATTGTGCTAAATGATGGAAATAATTTATATTTGAATACAATTAAGAAGATATACTTAAAGCAAAATTGTTTTTGTAATACGAGTAATGGGAACATGTAAATTAGTAGAGCGATGGGTAAACTGAAGTTATTAATGATATATTAGATATATAGGGAAACTATGTAAAATAACAAGAATAATACACACAAGACGAATGTTATATGAAGGAAGTAACATTTTTCTTTTTTAATTTTGGAAATAATAATAACTACAGAAGAAAGGCTTAGAAAATTCAAACTATTTCAACAAGTCTAAGCTGCTGGGACACACTGTTAGAATATGTATAACTGTGTAAATGTGTGTGTTGGATTGTTGAATACCGTCTGCTGTGTTGATATCTGTAATTGTTTTATCCTTTAAAAAACATAATAAAATTTATGTTGGGAAAAAAGATAAAAGATCTTAAAAACATTTTTTAAAACATTACATGACACCCCCTAGCTCAGTCTTTAAAATTTAAAAATGAATAAAAGGGTTTTAGCCTGTTGCCAGAATGCCAACAAAGAGGGAGCCATACTGCCTCTCTAGGAAGGGAGTTCCACAGTCTAATTAATAGAGGCAAATGCAAAGAAACTGTTTTTGTCATTATTAAACCCCCCCCCCCTTATTGTGCAAAAATATCTTTTAGCACCTTTGAGACTAGTGGCATTACTGTAGCTGGTGTCACCGGTGGGAGAGGGGCAAACTGCCTTACTCAACCAGATTGCTGCTGAGGGCAGCAGCACTACAGCCTCCAGAGTGTTCATTCAGGATCTAACATTCAGACAGTAAAAGGAGGTTTATGCAAAGCTTACGGAAGGCTCACTTGGCCAATCAGTGAGCAGGACCAAGGGTTTTTCTGGAAGCTTCTGTCAGAAGTATATATAAGGCCTCTTGAGTCCAAGTGACAGTTGGAGAATGTCAGTTAGAGATTGAGTCTTGGGAGTCAGTAGTTTCTGAAGTAGGAATAGATCAGAATAGAATGTTTAGGTTCTTCTTTTATTATTTTTATGATAGCTTATATGAAATGGATATTTTATAATTACAAATATTGAGGTCTTAAAGTCTTGCGTGATTTATAACTTTAGGTTCTATTTTGTTACTCATAATAAACACTTTCTCAAAGTATCTGCTACTCAACACTCCTTTACACATGTCCTAGCTTGGGTGTTGAGTAGTTCAGCAAATAAGGAGAAGTGAAGTCCTTAGCAAGTCCCAGTGTATGTTAAGGGAAAACCATTATAAATTCACTGGGTGGTGGCATCTTAATTTGAGGGAATTTAAGGTTCTGCTGGGACTAAAGGCCAAGACAGGGCTGCTGTTGGCTGTTTGGATCACAGGAGATCTCTCTCATTGTGCAAAAGCATCTTGCGGTAGCTTTGAGACCAGTGGCATTACTGTAGTTGGTGTCACTGATGGGAGAGGGGCAATTGCCTTGCACACCCACGAATCCATGATTCTATGATCCAGATTGCCGCTGAGGGTAGCAGCACTACGGCCTCCAGAGTGTTTGTTCAGGATCTGACATGACTGCTTGTGCTGAACCCTGAAGGCACACCTTCCCCCAGCAACAGCTGCTGTATTACAGGAAAAGAGATTCCACCTAGACATTAGGAGGAACTTCCTGACAGTAACGGCTGTTTGACAGTGAAACACACGTTTTCTTTGGAGAGTGGTGGAGTCTCCTTCCTTGGAGGTCTTTAAGCAGAGGCTTGATGGCCATCTGTCGGGTATGCATGGCAGGGGTTGGGCTCGATGGCGCTTGTGGTCTCTTCCAACTCTATGATTCTATGATTCTACTGAGAGGGGTAGCAATGTAGTCTTGAGAGGGCCTGTTTAGAGTCTGGCAGTGCTGCTGTTGGATGAATGGACAAGGGAGACCATGCCCTTTCTTGCTAGCCCAGTAGCTGCGCCAGTTCCTCCAGGTGTACCACCATATTGGAGACATCACTTCTGGGGTGTCACTTGGTACAGTCTGCACCCCCCTAGAGATGCCTGTGTTTGAGACTAACTGAGTAAAAGAAATTGTAGCATATGCTTTTGTATACTGTGTCAGTACAACTTCTTTCACTCCTTTAGTCTCAAAGGTGCTACATGAGAGAGAGAGAGGTAATCTTAATCCCTTTATATATGGATATTTCAGAGTAACACAGCTCTATCCCTGAATTCTCTCTCATTGTTTCACAGTTTGTTCTGGTCACTGACTGCTGCAAGCTGCTTTGGAGTTGCTATTGTAAACTGCAGAGCTTGGAAAACGTTTGTGGTCCAAATACAAGACATATGTGCTCTTAAAAGCAGTGCTTGCAAAGTTAACAAAAACAGAGCTGTGAAAAGTGCCCCACATTCAGTGCAGAACTTGGAAAGCTTGATTTTCAAGCAAAGAAATGTATTCTCTTTTATTTTATTGGATTGATGTTTATTAGCTAAATCACATGACTCAGCAATTGTACTTAATTATCATGCTTAATGACATTATCAGGGCCCACTCATCAACAGTGAGTTTTCCCTAGGTCTGAAGCCACAGAAGAGAAATAGTGTGTCTTTACCTCAATCACAGTCTTTTTGAAAAACACTTTGGGGCTTTACAGACTGCCCAAAAAGGACGATCTGTGGGTGCCTCTTTTAGCAATGGATTGGGGCCAGGGCAGCCTCACCAGAGCCCCAGAGGCCCCAATCCGTTGCTTTTCAGGCCTCGGAGAATGGGCAGAATGCCGCTTTTCTGTGGCCTGGAAAAGGGTGTCCTTGGAGCTTCATGGGGGAAGGGGAGAAAGGGGTGCAAGGAAAAGGAGCTCCATTTGGAGCTCTTTTTTGCAATGCTGAAAGGGCACCCCAAGCGCCCTGCTGCATCACGATGACATCAGGGACGTGCTGGTCCATGTGGATGTGGTGAGTGCCGAGATGCCATCATAGCACACCTCCCGCTTTCAAAATGGCGCCATCCATAAACACTAGGGCTGGGAAGCGTGCAATCTCTGCGCTCTCCCCAGCCCTACATATGGCACGGGGACGGCCCTTTTGGGCCATCTGTAAAGGGCCTATGTTCCTCTCCTTCCAACATGAAAACATTTCTTTTTGATGGCTGAGGCCTTTAAGTTGATTTTTAAAAAACTACAGTTCATTCCACTGTTTGGGGGAAAGAACCAGCTTTTAAAATGTGATCACCAAATTGGGATCATGTCAAGCCTTATTCCCAGGACCCAAATTCAGACTCATAGAATCATAGAATCATAGAATCATAGAGTTGGAAGAGACCACAAGGACCATCCAGTCCAACCCCCTGCCATGCAGGAACTCCAAGTCAAAGCATCCCTGATAGATGGCCATCCAGCCTCTGCTTAAAGACCCCTAAGGAAGGAGACTCCACTACACTCCGAGGGAGTGTGTTCCACTGTCGAACAGCCCTTACTGTCAGGAAGTTCCTCTGTCAGGAAGACTCTGACACAGACTGTGACGCAGAGGGACAGGGTATCATGCTAAGTGCTTGTGACAGACCAGCAGTCACAATACAGAGATGTGGATTCAACAGTACCTACAACTGAATATAGATGAGAAAGGGAGGGTTTGTGACACTCGTTTATACAGGAAATGTGCATTAATCAGGCAACAGCTACCAGGTCATAAATAATCAAGCAACTCCTTTGGGAGGTCACTGTTGACAACTAACCATTATGGAGGAAACTAGTCTCTTGATTTCTGGCTCATGTTTCTGAAGAAACTTGAATCCTGCATCCTAGGCTGACCATGCTATTGGACACTCCCTTGGCTTTGAATTTATTGCTGTACCCTTGGACTGCCTGGACACGGAGAACTGTAGCTGGTTGGTAAACTCCTGTACATGACAGGAACTGCTTCTCTCTCTTCTCTGATGGACTTTACTTGGTACTTTGTCCCTGGCTTCTAAAACAGGAAAGATTAGGGTGGAATCAGGGGTGGGAGGATGGTGGGACTTGACTGGTGGATGGTGACTGGCTGGTGAGTCGGTGGCATGGAGTCTGCGGAGATGTGTTGCCCGGGCTCTTCTTCACCTACACCATTTTTAAATTTGTTTCCCGCTGAAAAAGATATATGTGAAGCTTTGATCTTTGAATATTTGCTTGCCTTTAGATGTCCTTTTCAGTAGGGTGACAGGAATTTCATCACACAAGTGTTATAAAAGACTTTTCTGAGAGTGAGCACTATTGCATTCAATAGGACTTATTTCTGAGTAGACTTGTATAAAATTGCCCCATATGCCATCAATCTTACACCCACTTTCCTGGGAATTAAATTCTAAAAATGAGGCAGCAGATGGGGTGGAAGAAACACCTGTGGGGACTGCGATAACCACCCAGATATGCACCTAATCCAATGGGAGTGTAGGTAGGTTTCAGAATGGCACAAAACAGAGAAAGGTTATTTGATTCTGGGACTCTGTTGCATGCACGGCAGTAACAAACTGTTAGAAAAAAACTATGGTTTAGTTATTTGTGTTTAAGAAGTTTAGCAGCAGCAACAACATAGCAACAAGCATGTACTCCATAGGTATTTGGTAAAAACAATTACAACTCAGCTTCTGATAAATAAACAGGATACATAAGTAGGTAAAAAGAAACTTACTTTATTGTTACATCTAGGTTTTATAAAAATAACTAATCGGTAGAGAAAACTATATTTAGTAGAAGAATCCCTAGAGCGGATTCTCACAGAATCATAGAATTGGAAGAGACCACAAGGGCCATCCAGTCCAATCCCCTGCCATGCAGGAACTCTGAAATCAAAGCATACCTGAGAGATGGCCATTCAGCCTCTGTTTAAATATCTCCAAAGAGGGAGACGTGTGTAAGTAAGAAGAAAAACATCTTCAGTAGCACAGCCTAGTTTTTGCGTCCATGCTTGGTGAGAGCAGAGAGAGGGAGAGACTGAATGAAGAGTAATAAAATTTATTGAACCCCAGAAAGGGAGGGGTATGGGACGTGATATATATCAATGTTCCTGCATAGAAGACATCCCTTTCTCAAGGAAAACATAGATCTTCAAAACATTGATGCTAATACTCCAACACAAACACCCTCCCCACAGATTCTGTGATCATGTGATCAGGCATAAACATAAACTAACATAAACTGATATGTGGAGCATATGCACACAGTAAAAACACCACCTTGTATTGTTGTGATGACATGATTGCGGTCTTGAGTGACTTTCCAAACGGATTTCAGATTGGATTAAAACAGGTGTGTCTGACAGTAAAGGGATTAAACTATGTTGTGGAGCCAGGATACAGCTCTCCTGTAGATTCATCATAAATCAAAGATTTCAGCCCTTTAATTTCCTGGCCTGAGATGCTTCTGACTTGACAACACTAGTCAAAATACCTTCTCAAGCCATTTGATTATACTATGCCAATTAAATACAATTACATTTGCATCACTGGCTAAAGGGGTATGTGCCACAACCATTGTCTAGGCAATGGTTTTCAAAGGGATCTAGGAGTTGAAACAGACCAAAAGTTGAACATGAGTCAACAATGTGATATGGCAGCGAATTTAGGCTGCATATATTTAGAAGTATAATCTCTAAGGGAAGCAATAGTGCCACTCTATTCTGCTTTGGTCAGGCCCCACCTGGAATACTATGTCCAGTTCTGGGCACCACAATTCAAAAAGGATTTGGAGAAACAGGAGTGGGTCCAAAGGAGGGTGACTAAAATGGTGAAGGGTCTGGAAACCATGCCCTACGAGGAATGACTTAGGGACCAGCTAAGTGGAGCTGGAGAAGAGAAGGTTAAGAGGTGATATGATAGCCCTGTTTAAATATTTGAAGGATGTCATATTGAGGAAGGAGTAAGTTTGTTTTCAGCTGCTGCAGAGAACAGGACGCGGAACAATGGATGCAAGTTACAGGAAAGAAGATTCCACCTAAACATTAGGAAGAACTTCCTGATAGTAAGGGCTGTTTGACAGTGGAACACATTCCCTTGGAGTGTGGTGGAGTCTCCTTCCTTGGAAGTCTTGATGTGGAGTTGAAGACTTTCATGGCCAGTATCCATAGTATTTTGTGTGGTTTTCAGGCTATGTGGCCATGTTCTAGAAGAGTTTTTTTCCTGACATTTCGCCAGCATCTGTGGCTGGCCTCTTCAAAGAATGCTTGCCTGGAAAAGGGTTTGGTATGTATATCCTGTGTGACCCTGGGAAGGGAGGAGTGATTTGCATGTGCATTGTTCTGTGGCTAATGGCAGGCCTCAGGGTGTGAGAATATGCAAAAGAGGATTAGTGTCAGCTTGACTGGTGCTCATTGTGCTGATAGTGCTCATAGTGTCAGCTTGACTGGTGCTGTTCTTCAGAACTGGTAGCCAAACCTTATTTACTTTCAGGGTTTCCTCTTTCCTGTTGAAATTGTCCAGGTGTTTGTGGATTTCAATGGCTTCCCTGTGCATTCTGACATGATTGTTGTTGGCATGGTCCAGAATTTCAGTGTTTTCAAACAGCATTTTATGCCCAGGATGGTTTATAACATGTTCTGCTACTGCTGATTTTTCCAGCTGACCCAGTCTGCAGTGTCTCTCATGTTCCTTGACTCTTGTTTGCCCACATAGGGACCGCCAAACACAGTGTGCAAACACGAATTATTATTCTACGATTCTAACTAGACAAATAAATGGCTCCTAGAGAAAATCAAGCCCAAGCTCTCCTTAGAAGCAAAGATGATTAAACTAAGGTTTAAAGTCTTTTGGCCACATCATGAGAAGAAAGTACTCACAAGAAGAGACTATAATGCTTGGGAAAGTAGAGGTCAATCAGGAAAAAAGGAAGAACACATTCCAGATGGACAGACTCAATCAGAGAAGCCATGGAACTGAGCGAAGTGGTTGAGGATAGGATGACTTGGAGATCTCTCGTACATAGGGTCACTGTGTGCCAAAATTAACTTGAAGGCAAACAACAGCAAACAAAGAGCATCCTCCTACATTTAATATTATCTAGGATTTGCTTTTTGTCATGATTTTGGTGGTGTATAACTACATAATGTGGGAATTTTATTTGGAACATTTTGGAAATAGAATTTATCTTTCACTTCCTTCTTGTGCAAAATAAGCCAGGAAGGTCAATCACTACATGCCCTTAGATTCATCTGCATTGTTACCAGTGCATTCTGCTCAGCTTTCAGCTTGGCGATTATGAGCTTTCTCTGCAAATGTTTGCAAAAAAGCTAGCCTATTAACAAGAGTTTTCTACCTATTCATAGAAGTGAGGCACATGTGCTGATAGTGATGTTCATGAAACTCATTATATTGTCCTCTGAGAATTATCATTCCTTAAATTGACCACAAGCAAGAGCCCCTTGGAGATTACTCCCTCACCCCCAAGAAACTTCAAATGTTTTAAAGAATAAGGTGATTCAAATAGAGAAGTGTTTACTTATCAAATAAAAAGCTGTTTACTCATTCAACCTGGTAAATAAGTTCACAGGACTGCATAAGAGTTCTCTTCAAGGATAAGGCATTACAGAAAAAAAAATGACTGTAGTGTAGTCATAACATCTGATAGAGAATTTGAACAGCCTGTATGTATTTTATTTATTTGTATCCCACCTTTCTCCTAGCACAAGACTGAAGGCAGGGTACAATGATTTGAAAACAGAATTCAAGCAATTAAAAAAAAACTTAACACAATTAAACTAAACTTAGATTTAAAAACATAAGTTAAAACCAGTTTGAAAGGCATTTAAAATTAATAAAATTAAAAGAAACACTCCCATTAAAAGCTCTATCTACCACAATATACAATGGGCCCTTGCTATCCACTGGGGTTTTGTTCAAGGACCTCCCATAGATATCAACATTTGTGGATGCTTAAGTTCCATTATACCCAATGGCATAGTAAAATGGTGTCCCTTATATAAAAGAGCAACATCAAGATTTGCTCTTTGGAAATTATATGTTTTTGGAATATTTTTAAGCCATGGATGATTGAATCCATCAATATGGAGGGCCAATCATACTAAAAACCAAATGCCTTCTTAAATAAAAGGTTTCTGCCTGCTGGTGGAAAGACAGCAGGGAGGGGGCCAACTGTTATTGTTTCTTATTGTTCAGTAAGAATTAGTAAGGATTATAGTCCTAAAATACCCTAAAGCACCAAATCTGTCTGATCTTGGAAGCTAAGCATGGTCAGCCCTAGTTAGTACTTGGATAGGATATCGCCAATGAATACCAGGTGCTGTAGGCTAAAATACCCTAAAGCACCAAATCTGTCTGATCTTGGAAGCTAAGCATGGTCAGCCCTAGTTAGTACTTGGATAGGATATCGCCAATGAATACCAGGTGCTGTAGGCTAGATTTCAGAAGAAATTGCTGGCAAAACTGCCTCTGAGTATCCTGCCTAAGAAAGTGATTGATCTGCCTGGTTTAATTTGGAAATTTATGGGATTGCTGTAAATCAGCATGTGACTTGAAGGCATATACATGAACATACATCATTAAAAAAACAAACCACAGCCCCTGCGAAAGTTTAATTTTATAACTACAGCATCCATAAACGGATAGCATAGTTGTGGCCATGATGGCTGGGGGATTCTGAAAGTTGTAGTTCAAAAAATAACTTTTCCAAGCTCTGAAAAAACATTTGGACCTGCAGTGACAAAGGACCCTATCGCATGGGGTTAAAATAGAGGCTTACCTTTCACAAATTCAGTGCCAATTTGGAAGGCAGCCGGTCCTATTACACAGAAATCACTGCTGAATCATGACCCAGGTCCATCCTGGATGCAGCCTGGGTTGTCTAAGCTGCTTCAGCAACCATTTTTAGAAATCAGAAGCTCCTGTTTTTGAAAAGGGGCCGCAGAAGCGGGTTAGACGACCTGGGCTGCATCCATGATGGGCCCGGGTGGTGATTTAATGGCGATTTCTGTGTGATAGGACCCGGCTGCCTCCCAAATTAACTCTGAATTCGCAAAAGGTAAGCTGCTATTTTAACCCCATGTGATAGGGTCCAAAGCCTGTTCAATTTAAATGCTGACTGTATATTGCAGCATCTCATTTTATATTTGTACAAACAGAGAGCCTCTATTCATAATACACCCAAGCAGTACAAGCTGGACAAATTTGGTTTCCAAATCAGATCATAGCTGACTTCAGCAGCATGCCTAATACACGAACTTCCAAAGAACCACAATATTTCCTAGAATGGTTTGAAAACCACTAGGGAAACCAAAGCCCCCTGTACTCAGTGATCCATCTCCACTTGTGATTAGGCACTCATGCCACACAGGGAAAGGAAACACTGAGCTGAACCTCAGGGAAGGGCATGGGTACCCTTCATATCTTCCAATCAGCAAAACTCATGACATTTATAGCCTGAACAACTTTGCATCATTTCCCCACAGCCTTGAGATTCCTTCCCTTCTTCCTACCTTTATCAATGCCAATGTTCCCTCAGTGCTAATGTGCTCTCTTCATCCAACACCAGCCTCCTCAACTGGATTTCATTTTTTAAAAAGATGAAGCAGAAATGAATAAGGAAGATTTTTAAACACACTGTTGCCACTGTGTCTAAGTTGATTAAATTTTGGTTAGAGATGTGCATATGAATATGAATGACAAATGTTAGGGGACTTACCTGGGAGAAAGCTGCAATGAATTCAGCAGGGCTCACTACCAGGTAGGCAAGCATAGGACTGTACTGCAGCATTCTTTTTTGTCAATAAGTACCATTGAGGTCAGTGGAAATTGTTTTAGAAATGGGATGTTCAGTACAAAAATATTTTATTCCACAGGACTCAAACTGAAGCTCAAATTAACTGGCTTTGCAGTTTTCTTCTCAAACTGCCAATTGGCAAAGTTCACCTGCAGCTGACTCTCAACAGCAACTGACAGGATAGTCTGAAAATAGAAATGGTGTTGCTGCTGTAACCCATTTGCTGTGTTTAGTCATGATAGGAATTGTACACATTGCATCCACTTGGACATGTTTTTAAAAAGATTTTGCAATATGGATGAAGGTGCCAGAATAAAATTAAAATATTTCTGACATTTTGAACTGTACTGCCAAGCAAACATGGCTTGTGTTTCTATTGCAGGAGGTTAAGAAACTAAGTCAGCATAACTACAACAATTAGGAAGACCAGCTTTGGTACCTCATAAACCTATTCTTACATTCTTGACGAACTGGCCCTGCATTGATAGCCAGCACGTGTAGGGATAAAGTCAGAAAAGCTAAAGCGCAGAATGAACTCAGGCTTTCTAGAGAAGTTAAGAACAATAAAAAGTGCTTTTTTGGATATGTCCTCAGCAAAAGGAAGAAGAAGGAAACGGTAGGGCCACTGCATGCAGAAGATGGCAAAATGCTAAGAGGAGACAGAGAAAAGGCAGAATTACTTCTTTGTTTCAGTCTTCTCAGAAAAGGCAAAGGGTGTTCAAGCTGAGGATAATGTAGCTGAGGAGAGAATAGGGAAATTTCAGCACAGAATAAGTAAAGAGATAGTACAGGAATACCTGGTTAATCTAAATGAATATAAGTCTCCAGGACCAGATGAACTATATCCAAGGGTACTAAAAGAACTGGCAAATGTAATATCGGAGCCATTGTGTGGATGCAGCCCCAAATAATCAATGTAAGTCCTCTGGACTGAGCATTCAGGTATGGCGTAAATGAAGCAATTAAATGTTTATCATGGCTATCCACATGCTTAAACCAATGCACAACAAACTAAAAATGATGCTTGAGTAGCAGAATACAATTTACATTTAAAAAAAAATCAAACCAGCAGTAAGGCATAATCGTAGTAGTACCAATACAAAGAGTGGAAATGCTGACGGTTGCAATTAACCCTCCCCCTTGAAAAACCATCATTTGACAGAGATGTGATTACTTGAGCAGCTAAAGGGCAGTTTCTAACCTCCCATTTCTGAAGGAAGTAAAATGAAATAACTGCAGTGATTTTGGGTGGTGCCTTCTTTCTTGATCCTTTCATCGTGTTTCCAATGTAGTTACTGGATTGAAACTGTATTAAGTGACTGTAAAAATAAGCTGTCAGGAAACTGACTCCTTGTTTCCATTTTCTTCTATTGGTTGTATCAGTGAGGCATTGGTGCAGCGCTTGCACCATCAGGTAAGCCATCTTTCAAAGATGTGGGAAGCTTTCCGGAATTAAAAAACAAACAAACAAACATTGATAACAAGATATGCCATTAATAATGGTCTACATCTACGGTGAAATGATGAGTGAGGTACTACAAGGACCTTTGGAATCTGGTGGCATCTGTGGATTTTTTCTTCAAATTTTGCTGAAGCTGTGGAATTAGGGATTTAGAATCTGTGCTCCATAATAAACTGAAGCTCATAGCAAACAAGACAGAGGTATTGTGAATCAGTGATTTGTCTGGCTACAGGATGGCTTTCAACACATACTGGATGAGGTTTCTCTCTTCCTGAAAGATTAGGTACACAGCCTGGGAATGCTGTTAGAACCAGCTCTATCCTGAATAGTCCAAGCAGACTGCAAGTCAAGAGGCACATATCACAAGCTTTGGATTAGTGGTGCACCAGCTGCAACTCAGCCTGGACAGAGTTGGGGTCCACTGACCTCCAGAACATCATAGAAACAAAGAATCATACAGTTGGAAAAGACCACAAGGGCCATCCAGTACAGCCCCCTGCCATGCAGGAATACACAAAAAAATTCTCTTGTTGACTCTGTATGATCAATTCTTCCTGTGTTCTATCCATGTATTAAGGGATTCAATACACAGTTGTAGCATACTGAACTTCTCTTCCAAGAGAGACACAAACTAGCACTTGTTGCAGATGTAAATGGTGAGGTTTTCTGGCAAGAAGACAACATTGCACATACAGTGGGGGAGACAACTGCAAATCCTTCCAGTTCTGTCACTTCAGTTACTTATATCCACTTCTTCCTGTAATATCTATCATGGATATAAGTGACTTCAAGTGTCTTCAGCAAAGGCTGATAGGATTTTTTTTTTTCCCCATGATCAGCCACTCTCCTAAGCTTCTCATCTGCTGGGATGAAAAGTTTTCTGCCTCTCCCAATGTGACTACTCTTGCTCATAGCAACTTCAGAAAAGGCTGAAAGCATGCAGATGAGAGCTCTCCCAGAGCTTCATCTTCTACATCATATTTCCATATTCGGCTTATTTTGTCAAGACAATTTGCAAATCATATCAGATTGCTGAAGCAAATGTGTGGTGTTCAGTGTAGTGAACAGGGTGATCAATCAGCCAATCACAGAGCAACATGAGACCAGCCAATAGGAAGCTGGCTGGGCGGGGCTGTGTAGAAGCCTTTTGCAGGGAGAAAAGTTGGGATTTGGTTTTGAAGGGAGAGAGTCACATCAAAGGGAGGGTGTGCTCTTAGGCTCTTAGGGTTCCTGAGGGAACATTTAGGTTGGTTTGGAGACCAGGAAAGGGTCTGAAGAGTCCAGAGAGGGACTGGATAGGCTTGAGGGAGTCGAGGAGAGAGAGGCTCAGAACAAGACAGTGGTTTTAAGAAAGATTTTGATCTTGGTATTGAAGAATAGATTGCCTGAGTGGCTGTATTGTTATTAATAGAACCTTTTGTAACTAAGCAATAAGAGTAACATTGTTAGAATCCCTATAGTCTTCTATCAGATATATGGTTAATGGAGTTTATGGGGAGGATAGGTATTAGAGTGTATAACAGTGTATAACTATGCCAGGTGGCTGTTATCAGTCAACCTTGTAACTGCTCGGCTCAGAGGCTTGGAATGTAACAGCACCAGCGTCTGGTGGGATGAGAACTGGCAAGGAGGGAGTGATGGGGGAAACAGAAACTGATGGGAAAGAGGTGGAATGTGTTAGTTGGCAGTGGGGGGAGGAGTAGGATTGGGGGGGGCTATTTGGATGTGTTCTAGTGGGAACTGGTCAGTTTCAGCAAAGAAGCTGGAGCATCAATAAAGTACTGTTTATTCTACATGAAGCTGACTGGTTGATTGTCTGGGATTCTGGACCCCTGTCCTGACAGTTAGCTGAAACTCACCAAAACTTTTCTGAGACGATGCAGGAGCCGATGATCTCAGAGGAGCCATTAACCTTTAAAACAACGGAGGCAGCGGAGGAGTCTAAGGCCCTGACGGCGGAGGCTGGAGCGCTTCCAAAGGCTATGAGACCCCCGCTGCTACAGACACCAGTGGGTGCAGGTCCCTGGTTTGGACACCCTGCGGCTCGCTTGCGCACCCGGGAATGGAGAAGGGCTACTCAGTGGTCCGACTGGGACACAGGATTGCGAGTGCAATCGGGCGGGGATGCAGAACGGGATGAGCGAGTCACACATCTCCAGGCCGATGTGGACGAACTGCGCTACCTCCTGATGGAGGTACTGGATGCAGTAAAGGATCGCCCAACAGGAGGGAGAGATGAGCTAGAGGCTGGGGCTGCCGCCGAAGCCCCTGGGGCCCTGGCATGGGAAGAGGCACGGCAACCCGGCCCCCAGCCAGACCGTCAGCTGGAGCCACAAACCCGAAAATTGGGAGTCAGGTATGATGGGGACCCTCAGACCTTGCCCTATTTTTTGTCCCAAGTGGCTGATCATATGGAGGAATGGGGGCCCACCTTTCCCACCGAAGCAGCCAAGGTGAAGTGTGTAGCCCGGCATCTGAAAGGTGAGGCAGCCAACTGGCTGGTGCAACTCTATGACTGCCAAGCTGCAGAATTATGAAGTCTGGTGGACTTCATGAGAGCCCTGAGGGCCAGATTTGAGGACCCCTTCTGAGCAAGCACGGCTTTGGCAGGCCTGAAGGCCCTAGACCAGGGAGCCCAATCAGTCTCCGAATACGCCATGGAGTTCAGGAGACTGGTTGCCCAAGTGCCAGATTGCACTGAGAGGATGAAGATTCAATACTTCAAGGAGGGCCTGCGTCCTGAGATTGTGAAGTGGGCACTTACAAGGGCCAACCCCCCCCCACCGCCTGGAATGGATTCGGCTTGCGGGAGAGGCGGAGGCCATGCTGCATGAAGTCAAAATGCTGACCCAGTGGAGGAATAAAGAGGGCAAGGGGAGAGGAAACAGGCCTTTGGGGACAAAGAGTAAAGGAAAGTATGGTCAGATGTCCAACGACAAAACAGAGCGATGCCGAAGGCTGGGGCTATGCCTGGGCTGCAGTCATAAAGGCCATCTGGTTGCTAGCTGCCCAGAACGAAGCGTGGAAAAGAAACCGTCCCCTTTTACGGCACCATCGGTGACCGCTTCCAAGAAGGGAAAAGGGAAGACCGAGAAAAAAGGCTACGCTGACCGCGGACTCCAAGTTGCGGCTGGGGACGAGGGGGAGGTTTGGACAGACAGCGACAGTACTGGTTCAGAGGAGCCGGCTTTAAACTCCCAGAGCCTGCCTTAAAGAGCGGCCAGAGGCAGGCTGCGAGTCAGGACAGCCGCAAACCTATGGTGAGTGGGGGCATCCCCCTCCATACTTTGACTGTGACTTTGATGGTGGGGCAGGGGCAGAGAGCCATGGCCCTTATGGCTGCAGTGGACTCTGGGTGCACAAGGTGTTTAATCAATCCGGAGGTGGTAAGGAGTCTGGGCATAAAAACCCAAGGCTTACGGGACCCCATCCCCTTTTCCCAAATGGATGGCAGCCTGATGGGAGGGCAAGCCTCCGCGGAGCGAACCACTACGGTGTGGCTAGGAATAGCAGACCATTGGGAGCGGATCCAGTTGGTGGTGGGACACACTTATCATTACCACCTCATGTTGGGGATAGACTGGTTACACCACCATAATCCCCACACCAAATGGAGGCAGAGACTGCTAGTGTTCGACGATCCAATCTGCCACGAACATTGTTTGGATCCCACTATAAAGGTTCCCGAAGTGCAAGAGCCTGTGGTGATACTCCGACCGCAGTCAGTTGAGGCCACCACTCATCTGGAGCCGGTGACCAGAGGGGGGGCTTCGGCCTCCCATGACTGGGGGAAGGGAATGGCGGAGACGGGCGATTGCATCCCGGAGTCCGGAGTCACCTACCCTGAGTGGTATGAGGATCTCAAAGAGGTGTTTGAAGCGAAAGAAAGCGACATGCTCCCCCCCCCCCATCGTGAGACGGACTGCACTATAGAAATAGAGCCAGGGGTGCCTCTACCTAAACCTAAACTATATTTGATGACCCCTCGGGAGTTGACCACCCTCAAGGAGTTTGTAGAAAAGAACCTGGCAAGGGGGTTTATTAGGCCATCCACTTCCACTTTTGGGACACCCGTGTTTTTCAGAGAAAGGAAAGATGGGACCCTACACTTGGTCACCGATTATCAAAATTTGAGTGGGATTTGTAGCACCAACAAGTACCCCTTGCCCTTAATGAAAGACATGTTGGGACGCCTGGTCACGGGCAAGGTGTTCACCAAATTAGATTTGAGAGACGCTTACTATCGAGTGCATATTAGGGAGGGAGATGAATATAAGACTGCCTTCAATTGTCCCTTGGGGGCCTTTGAATATGTAGTCCTCCCCTTTGGTTTAGCGGGGGGCCCCGGTGTGTTTATGAGACTTGTTAACGAGGTGCTACACGATCTGTTGTTTGAGGGGGTGCTGGTGTACTTGGACGATGTTCTAATATATTCCCAAGACTTGGAGAGTCATGTGCAGTTGGTACGGGAGGTGCTGAAGTGTTTGCTGGACAACCAGCTGTATGTGAAGTTGTCTAAATGCCACTTCCACACCGACAAGCTGGACTTTTTGGGGTACCGGGTGTCAGCCCAGGGACTTGAGATGGACCCCCTAAAAGTCCAAACGGTGTTGGGTTGGGCCCCTCCTACAAACAGAAAGCAAGTGCAATGGTTTTTAGGCTTTGCCAACTTTTATCGGCAGTTCATCCCAGAGTTTGCTAAAATAGCCTTGCCAATCACTGATCTATTAAAGACCAAAACCCAGGAAAGGGGAGACCGGGGTGAGGGGGCAAAGGAAAAGAAACCACCCAAGCCCTCAACCCCAATTCAATGGACTGATAAATGCCAGAGGGCTTTTGACCAGCTGAAGCAACTGTTCAGCTCGGAACCCATTTTGTTACATCCAGACTCCAACAAACCTTTTGTAATCCAGGTGGACGCTAGTGACCAGGCAATGGGAGCCGTATTATTGCAGAAGGACAATAATGATGTGTTGAGGCCATGTGCCTATTTGTCCCGTAAGTTCCAAAAAGGGGAATTAGGGTGGCCCACCTGGGAAAAGGAAGCATGCACTGGACAGTTGGAGACAGTTCTTGGAAGGGGCGCCTCACCCTTTTGAAGTTTGGACAGACCACCATAATTTGGAGGCCCTGCAAACCCCCCAAAAGCTAACTCCCAAACAGCGGAGGTGGGCAAAGGACTTTTACAAATACAAATTTAAATTAAAGTTCTTCCCAGAGCGGCAGAACATTCTGGCTGATGCCTTGTCTAGACACCCTCAGCACATGGGAAAGGAGCAAGTTCCACTACAGACCATCTTTACTTCTGAACAACTGGGACTGTCTGTGGTGACCCATAGCCAAGCTAAGCAAGAACCTGTCAAAACTTTGCCTCTGTTAGACAGTCTGTTGCAAAAGGTCAAACAGGAGGCTGAGAAAGATGAATGGCTACAAAAACACAAAGATCGATTAGTTTTAAACGCACAGGGTTTGTGGGCTAAGGACTCCAAGATCTATGTTCCTGCTGCAATGCGGCCGGAAATATTGAAGTTGTGTCATGACTCCAGGGCTGCCGGGCATTGGGGATACCTAAAGACCTGGCACAAAGTTTGAAAGACATACTGGTGGGAGGGGGTGCGGGCAGAGGTAGAGGACTATGTAAAAAGTTGTCCGGTTTGAGTGAGAGCTAAACCAGTCATGGGAAAGCCAAGAGGTCTTTTGCAGCCTCTGCCTACTCCAGATGGACCCTGGAAACACATTGCCATGGATTTTATTACTGACTTGCCTGAAAGCAAGGGGAGAAACACCATTTGGGTGGTGGTGGATTTGTTTTCTAAGCAAGCCCATTACATAGCTTGCAAAGGGACGCCTAGTGCTACTAAACTAGCTGACTTATTCATTATGCACATATATAAATATCATGGTTTGCCAGACAGAATTGTAAATGATCGGGGAAGCACCTTCACATCCAAGTTTTGGAGAGTTTTACAGAAAAAATTGGGAGTGGAATTGGCATTGAGCAGGTCCCATCATCCACAGATGGATGGTCAGTGTGAAAAGACTAACATGGCCCTTGAACGATACCTTCGATGCTATACCAACTATTTGCAGGATGATTGGTATGATTTGTTGCCCCATGCGGAGGTGGCGTTCAACAGTGCCATCCATTGGAGCACAGGTCATTCGCCCTTCGAAATCACATAGGTTTTGAGCCTAAGACCCTTCCGGCTTTGCCTGCAGAACCTTCCGACCCGCTAACCGTGACCCAATGGGTGGATAAAATTAAGGGGGCTTGGCCACAGATCACCAAGGCCTTGAAGGAGGCAAAAAAGGATTATAAAAAGTTTGCTAACAGAAAGAGGTCCTTGGGGTGGGACATAAGACCTGGGGACCGAGTGTTTCTGTCTACTAAGCACCTGAAAACCAGGCACCCTTCTAAGAAGTTGGGGCCCAAATATATTGGGCCTTTCCGAGTGAAAAGACTGGTCAATGAGGTGACGGCTGAATTGGACTTGCCCAAGTCATACAGACATTTACATCCTGTTTTCCATTTTAGCTTGCTAAAGCCGGACCGGAGCACTGGACAGTGGAAACGGGACAATTCACGGCCCCTCCCTATGATGATTGAGGGGGAACAGCATTTTGAAGTTGCAAAGCTTTTAGACTCTAGGGTTCAAAGGGGAAAACTGCAGTACCTGGTTCGCTGGAAACACTTCTCAGCGGATCATGATGAGTGGGTGTATGCCAAACATGTTAGAGCCCCTGATTTAGTTGCTAAGTTTCATCGAGCTTATCCTAACAAACCACATTTGTAGTCTCTTTCAATGAGGTTCTTCTCCTTTGCTGTCGGGGGGGGGGGCTCTTCTTTTAGGGGGGCAGACTGTTAGAATCCCTATAGTATTCTATCAGATATATGGTTAATGGAGTTTATGGGGAGGATAGGTATTAGAGTGTATAACAGTGTATAACTATGCCAGGTGGCTGTTATCAGTCGACCTTGAAACTGCTCGGCTCAGAGGCTTGGAATGTAACAACACCAGCGTCTGGTGGGATGAGAACTGGCAAGGATGGAGTGATGGGGGAAACAGAAACTGATGGGAAAGAGGTGGAATGTGTTAGTTGGCAGTGTGGGGAGGAGTAGGATTGTGGGGGCTATTTGGATGTATTCTGGCGGGAACTGGTCAGTTTAAGCTAAGAAGCTGGATGGTGTGGTGTTGCTGATCCTGGAGCATCAATAAAGTACTGTTTATTCTACATGAAGCTGACTGGTTGATTGTCTGGGATTCTGGACCCCTGTCCTGACAAACATAGAACTTTCAATTTCTCTTGTGATCATAGAATCACAGAGTTGGAAGAGACCACAAGGGCCATCCAGTCCAACCCCCTGCCATGCAGGAACTCCCAATCAAAGCATCCCTGACAGATGGCCATCCAGCCTCTGCTTAAAGACCTCTAAGGAAGGAGACTCCACCACCCTCCAAAGGAGTGTGTTCCATTGTCAAACAGCCCTTACTGTCAGGAAGTTCCTCCTAATGTTGACGTGGAATCTCTTTTCCTGGAGCTTGCATCCATTGTTCCGGGTCCTGTTCTCTGAAGCAGCAGAAAACAAGCTTGTTCCCTCCTCAATGTGACATCCCTTCAAGTATTTAAACAGGGCTATCATACCACCTCTTAACCTTCTCTTCTCTAGCTTCCCAGCTCCCTAAGGCGTTCTTCATAGGGCATGGTTTCCAGACTCTTCACCATTTTAGTCGCCCTCCTTTGGACCTGCTCCATTTTCTCCACATCCTTTTTGAATTGTGGTGCCGAGAACTGGACACAGTATTCCAAGTGGGGCCTGACCAAAGCAGAATAGAGTGGGCACTACTACTTCCCTTGATCGAGACACTATACTTCTATTGACGCAGCCTAAAATTGCATTGGCCTTTTTAGCTGCTGCATCGCACTGTTGACTAATGTTCAACTTGTGGTCTACTTGGACTCCTAGATCCTTTTCACATGTTGTCTCATTCAGCCAGGTATCCCCCATTTTATATCTGTGCATTTCATTTTTCCTCCCTAAGTGCAGAATCTTACATTTCTCTGTGTTGAATTTCATCTTGTTAGCTTTGGCCTAGCTTTCTAGTCTATTCAGGTCATTTTGAATTTTGATCCTGTCCTCTGGGGTATTAGCTACTCCTCCTAATTTGGTGTCATCTGCAAATTTGATAACTAGGCCCTCAATAATTTCATCCAAGTCATTTATAAAGATATTGAATAACACTGGGCCCAGGACAGAACCCTGTGGGACCCCACTGGTCACTTCTCTCCAGGATGAAAAGGAACCAATGTTGAGCACCCTTTGGGTTCAGCCAGTCAACCAATAACGGTTACCTTGTCTAGTCCACATTTTACAAGCTTGTTTGCAAGAGTGTCATGGGGAACCTTGTCAAAGGCCTTACTGAAGTCAAGATATACTCTATCCACAGCATTCCCTTCATCTACCAAGCTAGTGATTTTATCAAAAAAAGAGATCAGATTTGTCTGGCATGACTTGTTTCTCTGAAACCCATGTTGTGATTTTTAGTGATTATGGAATTATCTTCTAGATATTCACAGACTCTCTGTTTAATGATCTGCTCCAGAATCTTTCCTGGAATTGATGTCAGACTAACTGGACGATAATTCTTGGGATCCTCTCCCCCCCCCCTTTTTAAAGATGGGGACAACCTTTGCCCTCCTCCAGTCTGCTGGGATTTCTCCTGTTCTCCAGGAGTTCTCAAAGATGATTGCCAATGGTTCCGATATTACATTTGCCACTTCTTTTAATACCCTTGGATGTAGTTCATCTGGTCCTGGAGACCTATATTCATTTAGATTAACCAGGTATTCCTGTACTATCTCTTTATTTATTCTGTGCTGAAATTCCCCTATTCTGTCTTCTGCTCCATTATCGTTAGGTTAACACCCTTTGCCTTTTCTGAGAAGACTGAAGCAAAGAAGGTGTTGAGTAATTCCGCCTTTTTTCTGTCCCCTGTTAGTCTCTTATTATTTTCATTCTTCAAGCATCTGCTTCATCACTCTTCCCTATCTATCTTTTGTTCTGTTCTTTGATATACCTGAGTTGCTGGTAGTTTGCCAAGATTTTGGTGATCAGTCAATTAATCCCCATATGAGGATAAGAGGCTGTTTCCTTGTGCAAGTTGCTAGGGCTGAATCATCTGTTACCACTAGCTCTTGCAGTACATTCCCAGGATTAAACAAATCCATGTGAGATGGTGTCTTTCTTTTTAAGGGAAAAGTGGCTACCTAGATTTAGGCACCATCCCAGATCTATCTGGGACCTTCTGGCTGGCGTAATCAGAGCATTCAGTCTCTCTCTCTCTCTCTCTCTCACACACACACACACACACACACACGTTTGAGCCAGCAAGTAGAAAGCACATTAGTCTAGTGACCGCTCCTTCTCCCTATCATTCAGAAATGACCCCCCATGCAGTTTGATCCCATTATTTCCTGCCCCTACCCTTCACCCAGGGGAAAGGCTGCTGAAATCTGCAGTACATAGTCAGCTCACGTATCTTCCAAGGATTCTGTATTCAAATCTAGGTGCTTTGGATGTTCTTCATCTCCACTCTTCATCAATCTACCATTTCCTTCCTGTGCACTTCTAGGGGTTCTGGAAGCAGGGGAACAAAAATAGTTCCTCAGTGCCTCCTCCAACTTCTCCTCCAACTGCTGTGTTAAAAGCAAGATTTTTGTGGCTAGAAGAAGTGACAGCCCATTGATCAAGAAAGGCAGGAGAGACAAAGTAAGAGTTCAATTCAGCAAAAGAAACTGACGGAACAGAGCCTCCATTAGTTTGCATTTCTAATGCTCACATGAATGCCTCTCCCAATGATGTTATTTCACTTATTTCTGAAGTAGGTAAACCAGCATTACATTACACTACATTACAGACCCCTCCTGCTCATTCTGCTGAGAGGAGCCAAAACATCTGCCCCCAAATCCAGTCCTGATCAAGAGCTCCTATTTTCCTCTCACTGAAAAACTGCAACTTTTTCCCTTTTAAAGGAGAATAGCTTTGGGGGGTGTAATGACTAGTCCTCTAGACATATAAGTCGGGAGGGACGTATATGCAAATTAAATAGTGACATCACAGCTGACGGAAGGCTCACTTGGCCAATCAGTGAGCAGGATCAAGAGTTCTTCTGGAAGCTTCTTTCAGAAGTATATATAAGGCTTCTTGAGTCCAAGCGACAGTTGGAGAATGTCAGTTAGAGAGTGAGTCTTGGGAGTCAGTAGTTTCTGAAGTAGGAATAGATCAGAATAGAATGTTTAGGTTCTTCTTTTATTATTTTTATGATAGTTTATATGAAATGGATATTTTATAATTACAAATATTGAACCTGCAAGACCCTTAAGGTCTTGTGTGATTTATAACTTTAGGTTCTATTTTGTTACTCATAATAAACATTTTCTCAATGTATCTGCTTCTCAATACTCCTTTACACATGTCCTAGCTCAGGCAAATAGTAGTTCAGTGGAGTAGTTCAGCAAATAAGAAGTGAAGTCCTTAGCAAGTCCCAGTGTATGTTAAGGGAAAACCATTATTAATTCACTGGGTGGTGGCAGCATAATTTGAGGGAATTTAAGGTTCTGCTGGGACTAAAGGCCAAGACAGGGCTGCTGTTGGCTGCTTGGACCACAGGAGATCATCACAGGGGGTTTGCCAGGTGACAAGAGAACTATACCCAAAGAGGGAGGGAGAATAGGGAAAGAGAAAGAGAGAGAGAAAACACAAATCTCTGGAAATGGAAAAGCTCTGGAGGCACAAATCAGTGTTATCATAAGCCTGCGAGCCAATATAGAATGTTTGCAGTCTTCATGGTTGCCAGGCAAAAGGTACAGTACATTTTCTTTTTAAAAGTAACAGCTATAGCAACAATTCCTATTCCTCTAGCTATTCAGTACATGATTGATGTAATAATGCAACTGACACTGAAATCACAACATTTGGAGAAATAGTCTCATTGATGATGTTATCAGAGGCTAGCTTCACACAGGCTACCCAGCCAATGCATTATAATAGAGATTTCAGTCATGCAGCACTCACTTTCAATATCCTAAAAAAATTGTTTGTCCAAAATGCAAATCCTTTGGCATGGAGGGTCACTCTCTCACTTGAATATACTGTTCTTGATTAGCTGTTCTCACCTGGAGAGTCTTGTGAAAACAATGACCCTTTAAGAGCATAAGCAACTCAAATGCATATATGCACCTTATTTGAATGTCAGAACCTGAAACTTACAAGTATACCAGTTGGGTTTCACATGTGGAGTTCCAAGTGGTAGATCCCCAACACCTGTGATGTCAGTGACAGATTTTTTTATTTCCATATACAATACGCAATGACCATATATACATTCACCAAACACCAAGTATAAATTATCTCCACCTTGACAAGACATGTAGACCGTTACATAAAAGATAATCTAAAAATAAAAAATATAACATTAAACACATTTTAACTTCCTTCTACTTGATATACCTTCCTTCATTGTTTTCTTTATTAACTGTATTATCTCTTTACATAAATAACTGCTCACTTTATCCTTTAAACTAAATGTTTTGTATAGATTCCTCAATTTTTATTAAATGTAATTAAACTGTAATTCTCCTTATTAGACCTTCTTTTACCTTTCCATTGAGTAGACTATTATTTTCTCTAATATCAACTACTTAAGATAATACTGTAAATCTTATATTCATTTTTCTTACACATATACGCCTCCCATTCTAAATAGTACCAAAATATATTGTGTAAAATCCTATTTTATGTGGACATGCGTCCTATATATATATCTGTATAAATACACATAATTATTAAAGTAAATATATATATCTTGAGCCTGTCTCATCCTTTCTAGTCTTTTATCTCCTTATAATAACATCTTTCCAACGGTTCTCCAGGTAGTCATTGAATATTTTCCAACCTTTTCTGATGTCTTCTTCTAATTTTCCTTTCATCCAGCATGTTGTCATATCCATTTCTACCATCTCACATTGCTAAACTACTATTTCCATCACCTTCCCACCATCATCACTACGGATGTTGAGTACTTAAGTCTGATAATAGTTGGAGAGTTACATATTCCCTGGCTCATCTAAAAATTAGAGGGTCGGTTTCATTGTGAAGAAATTATGTAAGAGTCCCTTGCAGCATTTATTTGCTTCCAGATACAGAGATTGGGTATGGGGGAAGTATATAGCTGCATGCACTGGCAATGCATGCACATGCCCACAAAAGACAGAACATTAATGTACCTCACATAGCCTGATGTTGCTTCTCCAAAGCCAGTTACAAAAAGGCAAGATCTTTTTCAAACCAAGAGCAAAATTTCATTCCCCCACCCCTTCCATCTAGTATCAAAGACAAAAGCTGTCTTCATTTAGAGATTAGGCCTTTCTAAAACCTGGAAAGAGAGCGAATTTGCACACTCATTATCAGCAGTTTAGTCATAAACAACAGCTCCCAGCCCTAAACGAGCTCAAAGTACATTTAATCAAAGGAGAAAAGAAAATAATAATTAAACAGCAGTAGAAACACAGCGAGTAAAATCAAAGCATTTCAAAATTGTTGAAATATCTATTTAATATGGAACAACAGAATAGGACTTCTCAATTTGTCCATGGCTGTCTACCTCTCACTTAGACTGAAGATGTTAACAACTAAAGTGATGAAGACCAAAGAGGTAATTACAGTCAGCCATCCATTTTTGTGGGAGATCCGTTCCGGATGCCCCCCCCCCCAATGAAAATTGAGAGTCGCTGAAAATCAAGTCCCATAGGCTTGAATGAAGCACATATCCACAAGCACGTGCCCCATTGAAACTAATGGAGGGCACTTCTCCATGAATATTCAAGACTGTGGATCTCAAGTCCATGAGAATGGAGGGGTGACTGTTAAAGGGATTTCTTTCTTTGCTAATGACAAGGTGTGATGGATACCCTAACAAGGTTGATCCCTCAGTTCCAGCCCTTGGGCTCCTGTCACCCTGCCTTTTGCTCTCAAGATCCCTCCCTGGATCTAGTACACATGATTCAAGCTGACCTCTGTACTGGACAGAGTGGTTTTGTAGGTCAGCCATCTACTTTTGAGTTCAGTGTGATACAGTGTGATCAGATGTCTTTTTAATTATTAAATCAAAGCAGACACAGTTGTAGAAAATAAAAGCAGTAAAAAATTATTATATAAAAAGTGAGTTAAATATAAACTCCCTGAGTTCTTTCCACATTCCCAGCCCACAAAATCCTATTCAGATCTTCTCCATTCCTTTGTTCCTAATTGGATTTCACTTTCTACCTGACTGCCCAAATTCTATTTCTTCCTGCCCCATCTTGAAACAGTCATGTTTCAGTGATTACTTAACACTTCTCGGTATGGACACTGAGGGAACTGCTGCAGTCACCTGCAACACTTGTGGGATGTTTGTCTTCTTGCCTACAGAACTTCACATGCCTCAAGTGCAATTTGGTAGCACTCTTGCTTAGCAGTGACTGTTTCCTGTGATGGAACTCCCAGGCTCCCCTGCTCTGTCCCTGAAGTCTGTCCATGCTGGTCTTCCTCATTCTCCTTCCTAAGGGAAGGGGCTTCAAGAAAATACAGCAGCTGGAATCCAGGGTAGCTACACTTCAGCATATCAGGGAGTAAGAGGTTTTCCTGGACAGAACGGAAGGAATGATCTTGGAAGGGGACCACACAGAGGAAGTCACTGGGAATGAGAAGGTAACTTCATGTACACAGGAGGGAGACAGCAAAAGGAATGTCACACAGAGAAGTAGGGAAATCAGGGGTAGTTCTGGGAGCTTGCAGCTACAGAGTCGTTTTGAAGCCCCTTCCCTTATGAAGGAGAATGAGGAAGACCAGCATGGACAGACTTCAGGGACAGAGCAGAGGAGCCTGGGAGTTCCATCACAGGAAACAGTCACTGCTAAGCCTCGGAGAAGGCGTGTGGTGGTGGTGGGGGGGACTCCTTGCTGAGGGGTACAGAAGCAGTGATTTGTGGGTGCAACAAGATGTCGAGGGAAGTGTGTTGTCTCCCTGGGCAAAGATCAGTGATGTGACAGAGAGGCTGACAAGACTTGTCAAGCCTATTGACCAATACCCCCTTCCTTTTGGTCCATGTGGGAACGAATGACACAGAAAGACACAGCCTTCAGAATATCAGAAGAGATTGTGAGGCTCTGGGTAAGAAGCTGAAAGAAATGGATACACAAATTGTCATCTCATCTCTTCTGCCAGTTGAAGGGCATGGTCCAGGAAGAGAGAGGAAAAGAGCAGATGTCAACAACTGGCTCCACAGATGGTGTCGCTGAGAACGATTTGGATTCTTGGACCATGGGCTGCAGTTCCATGAGGAGGGACTTCTGGCAAGGAATGGGCTGCATCTCATGCCAGTTGGAAGAAATGTTTTTGCCAACAGTCTGAAGAATCTGATCAGGAGGGCTTTAAACTGAGTTATGTGGGGAAGGGAGACAGCATTCTGGAAGGGAAAAGGGCTGGAAAAAAAGTCATACTGTCATAGAGGATCCAACAGTAGGAGGCAAAAAAAAATGTGCACAGGCAGCAAGTAAAGGGGACATATGGTTTTAGATGTCGCTACACTAATGCACAGAGCATGGGAAATAAGCAAGATGAACTTGAACTCCTAGCACCACAAGGGAACTATGACATAATAGGCATCACTAAAACCTGGTGGGATGAGTTTCATGATTGGAAAGTAGAAAGAGAGGGATACAACCTTTTAAAGAGAAACAGGCCAAACAAGAAAAGAGGAGGAATAGCATTATATGTGAGGGATATTTACACCAGTGAAGAGATCCAGGATATCAGTACTGCAAGCCAGGTGGAGAGCGTCTGGATAAAAATTAAAGGAGAGGGAAACGACAGGGATGTTACTGTGAGAGTCTACTACAGCACCCCCAACTCAGGCAGAGGAATTGGATGATGCCTTTCTAGAACAGATGACCACACACTCAGATAGGAGAAATATAGCAGTAATGGGTGACTTTAACTATCCTGATATTAGCTGGAATTCAAATTCTGCCAAATTCTCAAGATCTAGCAAATTGCTCACTTGCCTTGAAGACAATTTCATTGTCCAAAAGTTGGAAGAAGCAACAAGGGAGTCAGCTATTTTGGATCTGATCTTAACCAACAGGGAAGACCTAGTTGATGGGGTGCAAGTGGTGGGATCCTTAGGTGGGAGTGACCATGTTCTCCTGGAGTTTGTTATACAGTGGAAAGGAGAACCTAGGCATAGTCAGACACAAATTCTAAACTTTAGGAGAGCTGATTTCAATAAACTTAGAGAAATACTGGAGGTGATCCCATGGTTAGGTATACTAAAAGAAAAGGGAGTTCAAGACGGATGGGAGTTCCTCAAAAGGGAGATACTGATAGCACAATTTCAAACAGTTCCAATGAGGAAGCAAAATAGGAGATGTCTCAAGAAACCAGTATGGATGGCTAAGGAACTTACAGCTGAGCTAAGTTTTAAACAGAACATTATAAGAAATGTAAAAATGGGGAAATCACCAAACAGGAATTCAAACAAATAGCCAGCACGTGTAAGGATAAAGTCAGAATTATTATTAACAGTAGGCCCAATGCGAATTTAGGTATCAAAAGGAAACAAACAAATCCTCATTGCCTGCTCAAAAATACCTTCTCTGCTCCAAAGTATCATTTCCACAAGTGCACACAAACACATGCTCCAGAGAGGGGAGGGGAGAAGAGGGGATGTCAGGGGAGGCAATCCTCTTTGCCACAGAAGCCCCAGGTGTTTCAGAGAAAGGCAGAATGAGGCTGCCCTTTGCAAACTCCTAAAACCACACACAAAGACACACACACACACACACGAGAGAGAAAGAGGGGGGAGGGGCCTACTGCATAAACCTGTTAAGGTAAAAGCTAATAAAGCCATTGATAACCAAATGAAACCAATAATCTCTGCCATTAATGATCAATAGTTCAGCCATAGAGCAAAGGAAAAACTTGTACTTTGAATTAGGCTTGAGTTGTGGGCTGAGGAAGGAGGGAGAAAGACAAGAGGAAGAAAACTAAGCGTGAATTTCTCTTCACTGAGGAAGAGATGGGCCTCTCCTCAAGGTCACTGCTAGTCAGCCAAGCTGATAAGGTTCTACAAGGCATTCATTGTAAATCAGGCCAGCAGAGAGCCAGCCAGTTAGACTAGCTGAATAATACAGATATATATGATGATGATGAATGTTAAACTACGCATGCTCAATGAATATTTTGTGGGTTAATAAAAACTGTTTGCGCCATGTTTGGGGCATTCAGTCAATGGAATGATTCTTGGCTGAACACTGCTTGCAGACTACGGCTGTTTTGAATAAATGGATCTGGTTGGAAATCTTCACAAATGCCTCACTTTGCACAATTGGTTGTGAATGTGTTAATTAACCCTTTGTTTTCCGTAACATAATTGGCGCCCAACGTGGGGCCTAAAGAGGTCATCACCTCTGCCCCCGACCCTGGCTTTGTGAAGAGATCCAAGACAGGGAGGTTTCCACCTCGCATCACTTTGAAATATGCGGGATTTTCTGGCTGTTATCTATCTTATCAGGAAAGTGGCCACCCCAGATTATTTCTGGTGCCTGTTGAGCTGGAGACCACTGGAGAAGCCCACATATTAGCAAAGTGACCTTTGAGGGATTCAGCTCCAAACAGCTTTAGAATCCAGCGCTGGAGTAAGGGGGGGGGGGAAGCACGTGCTGGGTAATTATGAGAAAAAAGGGCTCTCTCTCATACTCTTAATAGGTTGTTGCCCAGTTCCTATGAACCGAGGAGGGGGCTTGGATCCACCCCCTAGGATTTCTGGTTTCTCTATGGGGAGGCAAATGGGTTGTGGGTTTCATTGTCGAGAGATTGTGTGTGTGTGTGGCTGCATGCTTGCCAACCATTTGGTGACTGGGGGCGGCCCTGGGTAAAATGGTATTCTGGGAGGCATTGCATTGCAGTGAATGAGTGAATTCCTGACCCCTTCAAGAGTCCAACTCCCCCAATTCCTACAGTTGGCTCGATCCCCGGTCAAAATTCCTTTTGTGTCTGTTGATCTATCCTTGTTAGACTCAAATAGGATAGTTAGGTAGGAAAGAAGGGATGGTGGGAGGTCCTCCTTACCCTTTTGGATCTAGTGGTGCATCTTCAATGCCACAGAAATCTGTAGAAGCCAGAAGAAAATGGCGATGGTGCACACAACCCTTTCCCTTTGGCACAGAGACATGAAAGTCTGAAACAGGTCTTTTTTGAAGATGGCTCAACATTTGTTCCCCCGCCACCTCCCACCTCAGGAATGTGATGATAGAAAGCTTGAAGTGTTCAAAGAATGGATTTTAAGTAAGCCATGCCTCCAAAAGAGCTCAAAAGCCAAGAAAGAAAAAAGAAAAAAAAAGGAAAAAGAGAAAAAAAAAAGAAATAAAAAAGGGAAAACTAATATTTGGAGTGAATGTGCACATGCACATGACCTACTGAGAGGATAGAACAATGAACAAAGAAACTTTAGCCAGCTGAGGCCTCTCTACTATCTTGCATGGCTCAGCTTTGAAGCCAAGGTCCAGACTTGATACATTGCAACTGATTATGGACCACTGAACATGGAAGGAGCAATCCTGAAAGCAAAAAAGAATAATAATAATAATAATAATAGAAAGACTGAAAGAAAAAGTGGGCAGCATGAGCTTCCTAGACTGAAGTCCACTTCCTCAGATGCATTTGGATAAAGCTTCCTAGACTGAAGTCCACTTCATCAGATGCATTTGGATAAGATGATGAAAATAATAATAATAATAATAATAATAATAATAATAGATAATAAATAATAATAATAACTGGGCATACTCATTTAAATACATGCCCAAATGCCCTGTAGGGATACCAAGATGGTTTCACTCAGGCAATAAAGAAGGGATAGAGACACATGATAAACCTGGAAGAGATCCAAGATGTGAACCCCGAAGACCCCCAAGGCAGATGTTTCCCAAAACGCCCTTGATGTTAGAAGGAACCACGAAAGACGGAAGGCTTTAGAAGAGAATGTTTTCAGCCCAGTGAAGTAGATACACAAGGAAAGAGATGCAAGTGAGAATGAAGCAGATAAAACATGTTTTACTGGCTGCAGTACTGAAAAAGTTGCCAGAGATGGGAGAAGAGGTAGATATGGATATAGATGGAAAAGCTGGAAGAGAGCCAAGCTCCATCTTGCCAGCACAGCCTGCAGGAGAGACGTTAATGAAGCAAGAGAGTGAAGGAAATGCTATACAGAGGACTGAAGGTGTCAATGGGGCAACCCGCTCCCATGCAGAGATCAAGAAGAGGAGCCCAGCCTCAGTAGTTGACCCTCAGTTGCTTATTCTATTGAAGGAAAAAAGGTGCACTTTGAATTCGGCTTCAGAAAGGAGGGGCAACAGCCCGCAAGTTCAGAAAGGAGGGGGGAAAGCAAAGGAGCACTTCAGTGAAAACAAAGATTGCTGTGAGCTCAAGGACATTACTAGCCAGCTGCCTTTTGATAAGGAGTGTGTGTGTGTAACAAAATGTTTTCATGCTGGAGCTGAAAATTGGTAACTGTAAAATATGAATTCAAATGAATTCAAATAGGACATTTGTTCGTTTTATTGGCAAAGATTTACTTTGCAAAGTATAAGCAACTCTGTCCTTTTGCTTTGAGGCAACGATTAACCTAAAGATTTGCAATAGTTCCAAGAAGAAATAGAGTTTGTGCTACAGTGTGTGCTAATCTACTTTAGTCATGCAAAACAAGAGAGAAATGCCTAAATGATGCCAGTGAACTGTTCAGTTAGCCTGGAGACTGGATAAAGCCAGCAAGGCTAAAAGCCAGATATGTCAGCAATAAGTAATCAGGACTAGTTATTTCCAAAGACCAGAACCTACCCCATTTGAATGGACTGGTGAAGATAAGACAACTGGAAAGGGCCTTTAGCAGCTTACCAGCCCAGGGACTACCAGACGTGAGCAAATCCTTCCAATTGTTTGTGGATGATAGAAGAGGAACAGTAGTGGGAGTGCTCACCCAGAAGCTTGGAACATGAAATTGTCCAGCAAGAATACAGATCTAGCCTGGTAGTTTCCTATGCATTGCTGCTATACCCTCCTATTAGAGGAAGCAATCAAACTCACCTATGGACAAGACATTGAGATTATGGCTTCCCACCTCATTCAAGACCTATTAGAGATCCGAGGAACTGTGTGAAAACCTTAATGTGATTACCTTAAATCCAGTCCCTGTTGGTCCAGCACCTGAGTGTAATCCAGAGAATCCACAAGCTGGATGCGCTGTGGTTTCAGGAAGATGAGGTCATCAGAGCTAATTGCCTTAATGAAAGCATTGCAGTAAGATCTATACTGATCCCAAGTGGGCCTCATTGATATGGGCTATCTACAAAGAAAAGGATTTCTAGAAACTCCAATATGTAAAGTGCTCCTGGATGCCAGTACCCTTTGAAAAGAAATTATCTTAAACCAGAGACTTGAGATGAGAAATTTGGGAATGCCTATGTGTGCTTGCCCCGAGGACTGTGTTTCAAATTTATAAAAGGGAGCAAAGCGAAGATTAAGAAGGGAACAAAAAGAGAAGAAGAACTAAAAGAAAGAGAGATAAAAGCCTGGAATATCTAAAAAGCAGAAAATTAAGGAATGGGTGTTAAGAGTGATTCAATATCACCCAAATAGACTGTGTGCAATATGTGGAAGATCATGATAAAGGAAGAGCAGAATCACAGCTTGTGTGAAACAATAACAACAGCAACAAGTTTTACAGACTGAGTTGAGAGTGGAAGAATATCCAGTGAAAAATAAGAGTGCAACAGATATGCAGATAATGACATCAACTTAACTGCTGAAGTAAATGAAAATAACAGAGAAAAATAGGGCCTGGCAAATATTAACTGTGGTGGCTAGTGAAATCAGAGACTGATAGCCCTCATCAAAGCATTAAAATGGGCTACAAAAAGACATGATGCAGAAGTCAAACTTTTACTTAAAGCAAGTGGAAACTAGCAAAGCCAACAGACTATTTCAAGTATTCAAGTAGACTTTAACCACATGCCACCTGTTGATGGCTAAAAGACTGTTTTAGTAGCCATATATACCCTTTTCAGATGAGTGAAAGCATGGCCAGAGAAGTAGTCAAGCATCCCCTTGGAGATATCATCTCCAGATATGGATTACCCCAACAGACTAATAGTGGCAACGATGTCTCATTCCAAGCTCACAGAGAAATGAGTGCAGCGTCCAAGTTAAATTAAAGGCCCCATTGGACATAGAGAGACATTCCTGAAGCCAATGGTCTAACTCCTTGTGAAAAGATCCTTGCTATTTTGGCTGCCATAGTAGAGACTCTGATATTAAAGAAGCAAGCAACTTGACCAAATAATATCTGCCCAAGAGTTCAGCCCTGAAGACATAGTTTGGATTAAAAGCTACAAAGAAGACATGGAAAAGACTCTTTGCTGTTTTGTTGACTACTCTCACTTCCTTGAAAGTTAATGGGAATCCTCTTTGCATCTATTGAAGCAACAGCTAAACCAGCCGCAGAGCTGATTCCAGTAACCTGATCTGTTACCAACTAGAGAGTTCCAGATGACCCTGGAGATGAAAGGCCCAACGCCAGTCGCCCATCGAAGCCTCCTTGAATCTAGGATCAAGGTAGCGAAATCAACAGGACACGACGGGAAAAGCCTAACTTGGGACCGGGAAAACCGAGTTAGCGAAGTTCTGGAGGGTGCTGCAGCCACTCCCTACTTGGAAAGAGGAGTGGTCACCACCTGAAGATTCACCTACTTTCAGCCAGAAGGCTTTGTTTTAAACTGTTTCATTTGGTCATAATATTGTTGTTGATTATAGTTATTATGTGGGTTTTACTTTTGGTTCACTATCTGATATGGGAAAAGGTGATCCCTGCCAGACATATACATCAGAGCAGTAGAAATGAGGAACATAATTGGGCAAACACTGAGTAAATATTCATGCACTAGTATACAATTGGCCTGTAGTTCGCAACATCATATAACTCAACATGTCAAGAACTAGAGAGAAAACACTTGCTATGGTCCTGCAGAAAACCCAGTCCAGTGGTATTTGCAGGCACATCACACTCATGCCAATGGAATCTCATTGTCAAGAGTTAGGGTGGGATTCCCCATACCAGAATAACCCTTAGAGAACTGAGCATTTGCAAAATGGCCAAACTGAGGAATTTTAGAGTGGCAAAGAGCCTATTCACTTAAAAACAAATAAATATGTCATGGGACACCCAGAAGGCCAATACTGATTGTGTCAGTCCACAGAATTCACATTGTTAAAACTTGGGAACAATAGACACTGATGCTAAGTTACACAGAGTTCCAGCACACACAGATTGTAAGGCCAAACAGTGCATTGTGAAATGGGAATTGATGGTAAGAGTTTGTTAAGTAACCTCTTTGGATTATTCTATCTCAGAACTACCAGATATACTGAAGAGAGGGTCACTCTGTCACACATCTTCTTCTCTGAGTTTTGGGAAAAAGAAGAAAACCTTTCCAAGTTCCTGATGTTGGTAAAAATTTGTGTTTAACTTTTGCAGAGAAGTGACAGTGGAAGAGGAGAAAACCCACACAGCCAGTGGATGCCAAGAGACCTGTTGGTTTTACAATTTTCATTAATCTTGTGTGGCCAATCTTTTCCCTAAAAGAAAAAAAATAGACTTAGCCAATGGAATGTGCTGAAATTGTGTTGAAATTCTCATTCCCAGCTATCAAAAACTTATTCATGGTTCAATTGGGTTTGGAGAAAAGAAAAATGATGAAAAGGGTCTATTGCTGTTATTGATACATAAACTGTTTGCATCATAATGTATGTCACCTGTGGCAATCAATGGCTTTATTGGAATAAATGCAGACAAATCAATGACTTGATTTGTCAGCAGAAGAAAAGGGAGGAAATGTTAAGGTAAAAGCTAATAAAGTCATTAATAACCAAATGAAACCAATAATCTCTGCCATTAATGATCAATAGTTCAGCCATAGAGCAAAGGAAAAACTTATACTTTGAATTAGGCTTGAGTTGTGGGCTGAGGAAGGAGGGGGAAAGACAAGAGGAAGAAAACTAAGCTTGAATTTCTCTTCACTGAGGAAGAGATGGGCCTCTCCTCAAGGTCACTGCTAGTCAGCCAAGCTGATAAGGTTCTACAAGGCATTCATTGTAAATCAGGCCAGCAGAGAGCCAGCCAGTTAGACTAGCTGAATAATACAGATATATGATGATGATGATGATGATGATGATGATGAATGTTAAACTATGCATGCTCAATGAATATTTTGTGGGTTAATAAAAACTGTTTGCGCCATGTTTGGGGCATTCAGTCAATGGAATGATTCTTGGCTGAACACTGCTTGCAGACTACGGCTGTTTTGAATAAATGGATCTGGTTGGAAATCTTCACAAATGCCTCACTTTGCATAATTGGTTGTGAATGGGTTAATTAACCCTTTGTTTTCCATAACAAACCTGCCTGGTTCCAGCGAGAGCTGATACTCCCAGGTACCCTCCCTTTCCAGGGCATGTCCTCCATTTCTCCCTCCTGCCCAGTAGGACTTCCAAAATGCCCTCCCTCTGCCTTCTCCCATGTGCTTTGCCCTTCATTAGAGCCTGCAGGAGAAAAGAGAAAGCAGCCGGGCAGGACTTGTGCGTGTATACCTTTAAAAAAATCTCTTCCATGGGACAGCAAGGCAGCTTGGGAAATCAAGAAACTGGAGCCATCTGGAGGCTTGTAGTTTTTTCACACAGCAGCCATTGCGTGAGAGGAGCCAATTCCATAATAAAATAAATAAACACAATAAATACCATAAATAAATAAATTTGCAAGCAAAATGGACATGTAAATCTGGTAGTTTTGCGAATTTGCTTACTTCCTGATTGACTTCTCATTCACCCTGAATTCTCTTCTGATTGTGTGCAGCATTGTGTGATAAGCAGCTCCGAATTTGTCCCTAAACCCTGGATGACCTTGCATTGCCACCCCTTTAAACTTCCAATTTTGCCCCGTGTGATAATGTCCATTGGCTCTGCAAGGTAAGGTTGTTACTTATCTCTCTTTCTCCAGGGATTAACACAGAGGAAAAAACTGATTTGGACGGGCATGGCAGAGAATATATATTTTACTATTATGCACTCAGGTTAGGGAACTGGTATATCCACTAGCTCCCTGTCTATGTACTTTATGTTGTTGTTGTGTGCCTTCAAGTAATTTCTGACATACTGGATTTTCCTGGCAAGATTTGAAAAGGGGTTTGCCTTTGCCTTCCTCTGAGGTTGAGAAAATGTGACTTGTCCAAGGTCACATAGTGGGTTGTCATTGCTGAGTGGGGATTCAAACCCTAGTCTCCTGATCCAACTGCTCAGTCATGGCAACTCACTGGATGACCTTGAACAAATCACACTTCCACAGCCTCAGAGGAAACCAAAGGCAAGGCCCTCCTGAAACAAATCTTGCCAAGAAAACCCTGTGGGCTGGAAATTATTTGAAGGCACATAGCAACATATTATGCAACATTGTCTCACATCTATATTAGATTCCCTGGACCAAGGAGTGACCATTCATCTACCTGGGGAGCTCATCCAGTCCATGGCAAGGCATGATGGGAATTGCACTCCATGAGCAACTGGAGAGCCAAAGTTTACCTCCTAGCCAGAGCACCAACACTATCAAAACTACTAATGGACCCAGGACTGAGATCCTTGTGTTGCCAACCCATTCTGCTTTGCACTCCTGCTTTCCCAAGCAGCACTGAGCAGATGGCTACCTGCAGAAAGCACTTGCCTCTGGCTGGCTATTTTGTAGTCTAATGAGCTGGCCTGAGAATATATTTTTGTAGCCACAATGCCATTTCATCCACCCCCTTCTGCATCTTGTGATGGGGGGGGGGGACCCTTAAAATATCATAAACTTTCTGACAAGAGTCATCATACAACAACTACACTCATTTTTCAAGGCAATGACCAGGTAACGTTCTATCTTATGCTGCTACTACAAATCCAGTGCCATCTATGTTCATGGTACAGTCTTAAGGTCCACATTGGAGGGAGGGATAAACAAGGAACAACGCTTTGGTAATCCATGTCTGGGCTTGGTTAGAGGCTAAGTTGCAAAACAGCATGGGAAGAAGGGGGTTAAGCAGCCACACCCTAGTGGAAAGGTAACAGTGGTCCGTTTTACATTGGCAAAAAGAGGTGTGTTGAAGGCTGCATGAAAGCCCAGCCTTTAGATGAGAAAAAGGGAAAGTGTGCCATGAAAACACTATTTTGGAGTTTTAAGGGAGAAGAAGTGCTTTAAAAAGGAGCTGGCCCATTTTACATTGGCAAAAAGAGGTGTGTTGAAGGCTGCATGAAAGCCCAGCCTTTAGATGAGAAAAATGGAAAGTGTGCCATGAAAACACTATTTTGGAGTTTTAAGGGAGAAGAAGTGCCTTTAAAAAGTAGTTTGATTTCCCCACTACTTTTTTTTTTATTAACAAACAATTAAAAAACGAAGAACAAACAGCTAACAAATAATACATTTCTGTACATTACATCAAACTAAAGGGACAATAAACAGATAAACAAAAAAGAACACAAAAGAAGAAGAAGAAAAAAGAGAAAAAAAACCAAAAAAAACCCATATATATAAAATAAAGAAATAATAAGATTCGCGATCTTGTAGTTCTTTAAATATTCTTAATATGGCTTCCGCAAGTTATTGTTATTTTTGCGTATCTACCATGGATAAAATAACTATCCCACAACTAATAAGTTAACTTAATTAATAATGCTAAATGATCTTCTAAATTTTTTCAAACATTCCCAGTCACTCTCTGTTTCCTCCCTATTTCCGTCTTTAAGTGAAGATGACAAGATATCCATTTCCATAGCCTCGTTCAAGTTAGTTAACCATTCATTTCCAGATGGTATCTGTTTTTGTTTCCAATACCTAGCGTAAACAATTCTAGCGATCGTGATCATATATAAAAGAATACGTCTATATTTCCTTTCTTTTTCCAAAATACCAGTCATATTTAGAAGGAATAGAAGTGGATTCAAAGGGATATCTACATCTAATATTTTAGATATTGTACCCTGGATTCTTTTCCAATATTTAACAGCTTCTGTACATCTCCACCATAAATGGAAAAAGGTTCCTTTCTGTTTTTTACATTTCCAACATTCCCCACTTCCAGCTCTATACATCTTATTCAATTTACTCGGGGATAGGTACCACCTGTACATCATTTTGATATGATTTTCTTTGTAATTTTGACATAGTGTAAAGGAATTCGTATCACGCCAGCACTTTTCCCAGAGATCTATTTCGATTGTTTTTCCTATATCTTGGGCCCACAAAATCATACAATGTTTAACGCCTTCCATTTCTAAGTCCCTTTGTTTTAATACTCTATAATATTTTGAGATATGTTTTATATTTCCGTCAAAAAAAATGTTATCTAATTCATTTTTTTCCAAAGTCAAACCAAACTGCTTCTTGTCTAATTTGTATCTTTCATAAATTTGTCTATATAAAAACCAATTTTTAATCGTATCTTTTTCCAATTCTTCTTGAGTCTTTATGGTTAATGAGTTCTGTTCTTGTATTAGAATATCTCCATAATTCAACCATTTCTGTTCAGGGGATTTAGTTTTATTATAAAAGGCTTCCTGAGTAGATACCCATTCTTATAAAATGGTGGCAAAAATCATTATTAACTTTGTGTTTGTCGTACCACAAAAATGCATGGAAGCCGAATCTCATTTTTACACTTTCAAGTTCGAGCAGTTTATCATTCTTTAACGTTATCCACTCTTCCATCCATTGTAGACACGCTGCATAATAGTATAGTTTTAGATTAGGGAGATTACATCCACCTTTCCTTTTTTCTTCTGTAAGTAATTTCCATTTGATTCTGGCTTTTTTATTTTGCCATAAAAAAATTGATAATGACTTTTGCCAGTTAACAAAACATGTTTCTTTAGATAATATCGGTAGATTTTGGAATAAATAAATAAACTTCGGTAGTACACTCATTTTTAATATTGCCATTCTACCTGACAATGAAAAGTTTTGTTTTGACCATTTTGTTAAGTCTTTTTTTAGTTCTTTCCATAATTTTTCGTAATTGTTGTTATAAAGGTCTATATTCCTTTTTGTAAGTAGTATTCCTAAATACTTAACTTGTTTGACAGTTTGGAATCCAGATAGCTCTTTCAATTCATGTTCTTCCTGTTCTGTCATATTTTTGGTTAGAATAGAAGATTTATTTATGTTTATTCTAAAACCTGAGAGGGAACCATATTCTTGAATCGACTCTATTAATTTTTTTATAGACTTTTTTGGATTTTCCAAGAAAAAAGCTAGATCGTCTGCGAACGCTTTTAATTTAATATTATATTTGTTCCCCTTAACACCCTCTATTTCTTTATCATTCCTTATTTTATTATTTAACACTTCTAGTACAATGATGAACAACAAAGGTGATAGGGGGCAGCCTTGTCTTGTCCCTCTCTCTATGGGGATATCCTCTGTTCTTTCTTGATTAATCAGTATCTGTGCTTTCTGTTCTTTGTATATTGCGGATATCCATTCAAGGAACCTTTCACCAAAATTCATCTTTTTAAAAGTTTCTAACATAAAAACCCAATCTACTTGATCAAAAGCTTTTTCCGCATCGATCATGATCATAGCGAATTTTCGTTCATTATGATGCTCGTAATGTTCAATTAAATTTAAGACTGTTCTAATATTATCCTTTATTTGCCTCCCTGGGACAAATCCATTCTGATCATCATGTATGATTAGTTTAATGATTTTTTTTAGTCTTGTTGCCAAGATTGAGGCAAATATTTTATAATCAGTGTTTGTTAGTGAGATAGGTCTAAAGTTTTTAGTTTCTTGTTTGTCTTGATTCCCTTTAGGGATTACTGTAATATAGGCCAATTTCCAGGAGTCTGGAACACCATTTTTACAAATATCATTTATTGTTTCATTTAATGGCTCTACAAGTACTTCTTGCAACTTTTTATAATAAATTGATGAGAGACCATCAGGGCCCGGAGCTTTTTGCAGCTTCAAATTTCTTATAGCCTCTATTATTTCTTCAGAAGAGATTGGATGGTTTATGCTCTGTCTCTGATCTTCATTTAATATTAACACCTTTTGCTGTTTAATATAATTTGTCACATTTTCCTTATGTTCTTCCGTTATCGAGATATTTTTATATAGGTTCCTATAGTATTTGACAAAGGCCTCTTTAATATGGGTATTGTCTGTAATTATTTTTCCTTCCTCATATATTTTTGTAATCATTTTTTTTCTTTTTCCTTTTTAAGTCTTGAAGCCAATAATTTACCTGCTTTATTGCCAGATTCAAATTGTGATTGTTTAAGGATTTTAAATTTTTTCTCTATTTCTTTTAATGCCATTAATTTTAATTGTGTTTTCAGATCATCAATTTCGCATTTTATTCTTTTTTCTCCTTTCAATTTCCAAAGCTTTTCCTTTTTATGTAAGTCTGCCAATAATTTTCTTTCTTTTTCGTTTTCTTTCTTCCTGATTTCTGTTTGTAATTTAATGAGCAGTCCTCTTACAACTGCCTTCCCTGCATCCCAGATAGTTTTATTTTGGATCCCTTCTGTCTTATTTTCCTTAAAGTACAATTTTAGGTTTTCTTTTAGCTTGTTTACAACATGGTCTTCTTTTAGCAAATCTTCCTGTAGACGCCATATAAAATGCTTCATTTTGGGGGAAAGATTTAACATGATTAAGTTATGATCAGACAAGTAATTAGACATTATTTCCATAGAGTGTATTGAAGGCAATAAACTTTTAGAGGTAAAAACTAAATCTATCCTAGAGAATGAATTATGTACTTCAGAGTAAAAAGTGTATTCTTTAGCATTATCGTATTTGTATCTCCAAATGTCAGTTAAGTTTAAATCTTCTATCAGTGTAAAAAAAGATTTTGGTAATTTCCCCAGATTTTTCCGTATGTTTTTGCTATCATTAAATTTTCTGTCTAACTTTGGGTCTAACACAGCGTTAAAATCCCCCAGTAGTATAATATTGTCGTATTCAGTTGTGGCTATTTCTTGACTTAACTTTTGAAAAAAAGCTTCACGTTTTTCCATCGGTGCATACACCCCTATTGCCAACAAAACTCTATCTTGTAAGGTTATTTCTATGGCTAAGTATGTACCATCATTGTCTTTAAATATTTCTTTCACCTGATATTTTTTATTAACATAGAAAGTTACTCCTTTTTTCTTAGAGTCAGACATTGAAGAGAAATTATGACCCAATTTTGAATTTCGTAAATATTTTTCATCATTCTTTTTTATTCTTGTCTCTTGAATACACGTTATGTCACTTTTTAGTTTTTCCAATCTATGAAATACCATATTTCTTTTGTATTTCGAGTTTAACCCTTTAACGTTCCATGATATGATTTTCACCATCTTATTGTACTTAAAATTAACTAAACACAAATTTCTGTTTGATTTCTTGCTTTACTCCTTTGTTTTTAACTTCCACCACCAACAGTACCAACTAAGATTTAATTCAATTAAAGTCTTCTAAGTCCAATAATTGTACAGCTCTTCCGTCCAAATCGGTAGAGCTATTGTCATCATTTTCATTTTCTTCCCTGTCACTGTTCTTGTCCTGTTTTTGATTTATTATACTATCTTCTATCGAGTTCTTTCTTTCTCTCTTTTTCTTTTCCGCGCTATTACTTTGTCTCCATTCTCTCGTCTTATTTTTGCCTTCTTTTGTCCCTTTAAGTTCTTCTTTTAATTTTTCTTCCATATCATTTGCCTTATTTATGTTGTCAATCTTATATCTTTTTTGTTTATATGAAAAGGACACACCTTCCATTCTTTCCCATTTAAAATTAATTTTTAACGTTTTCAAGAGCTGAACCAGTGATTTATATTTTTGTCTCTCAACCAAAATTTGCGGGTGTACATCCTTAAAAATTTTGATTTCATCATCTTCTATTATTAATTTACTCTCGTAGTTTTTTTGTATGATTATGTCTTTAAATCTTGTTCTTACAAAACAAATTATTACATCTCTTGGAAGTTTCCTTTCCTTAGCTTGTTGAGAATTAATACGAAACATTTTATCTATTTCCAATTCCATTATCTCTTTTTCTATTCCAATATACTCAGCCATTGGCGCAATAAGTCTTACACTTAGATCCTCATTCATAGTTTCCTTTAATCCTCTTACTTTAATACATCTTTCTCTATATCTCAATTCATTTGTCCATTCCATACTCCGTTGAATTTCTTGTTCTTTTACAATCTCTTTAGATAGGTTCTCCAAATTTTCAGTCTTTTCTTTAATTTTTTCTACTTCCTTTTTGTTTTTACAAATGTCTTGTGTTAATTTTTCCATTTTTTCCCCCATATTATCTAGTTCTTTCTTAATATCTTTCCTTATTTCCATTTTCATTTTTTTAATTTCTTCTCTAATCTATTAGATTCCCTTATGTCTTCTTTTAATTCTAATCTATTTTCCTTTAGTTCTTGTCTTACACTTTTAACTTCTATTAGTGACATAATAGGGTCTGTAACTTTAATAGAATCTTCTGATCCCCTTCTTTGTGTCTGCAAATACCCTTTTTTAGCTGTCGCCATTTTTCCTTGTTTTTCCTCCCTTTCCAGTCTTTTCACTGCGTTCCTTGTTTCCATTTAATTTTTTTTTATATTGTTATTTATTTATTTCCTTAGTTTTATATACTAACTATTTAGTACCATTCATATCTTAGTTTCACGCTTATTTTATCATGTAAATTGCACCCATTCAATCTCTTAAAGCTTATATATTTTTTGGAGAGTAACCTCTATATGGAAGATGAGAAGAAAGAAAAAAAAAGAAAGAAAAAAAAGGCATTCAATTATCAATGCAGGATGTTATATATGTTGAACAGTAATAACATAAATTGTGCTTTCTCTGTGTTCTAATAATGCTAGAATTATTCTTCTTGTTCAGTATGCGTGCCGCACCTATTTACCCTCCTGGGTAGTGCAACAAAAAAAGAAAAAAAAGAGGGAGTCAGGATTCTTCATCAACAAAACCCAATCATTGAAACCCCCATAAGATTGGGAATGGGAAACTAAGTCCCTGAGTGAATCCCAGCGTTAACCTCTCTTATCAGAGAAGGTTAAGGACAGGCTAATGGAAGTCCCGTTCCTCCAAGAACCTCTTTTGCAAGGAAGGTTGCTAGTGTCAGTACACTGCCCCTTCCTTCCACGGCACAATCATACCGGAAGCCATGAGCTAAACGCTTAGCTGGGCTGAGTGAGTTGCGTTGTTCCGGGGCTTTAAAGACCTCCAGGCTGTTGTTGGGGAGGCGTTTTTATGGCCTCCCAGCCGCTCCTCCGCCCTCGCCGCCGCGCCGCCAGTCAAGGTGGGTTGGGGAGGCGTTTTTATGGCCTCCCAGCCGCTCTTCCGCCCTCGCCGCCGCGCCGCCGGTCAAGGTGGGTTGGGGAGGCGTTTTTACTTTTTTAAAAAGGGTGCAGCATTGCTGGCCCGTTTTACATGGGCAAAAAAAGGCGCTTTTAGGGCTAAAAAGCCCGCATTTAGGGTTAGGGAGGGCGTAGCCTTTACACCCTCCCTAAGCCTAAAACGCATGGACGTGCGCAGCGTTTTGACGCGCTGCGCACGTTTTGACACTCTGGCGGCGCGGGAGGGCGCCAATCGCGCCCTTCCCACGCCGCAAAAAAAGAGCTCGATCCCGGAGCTCTTTTTTGCGGCGGGTCGTTGCGGTGGGATGAGGCCTCTGGGGCTGCCCGTGTGGCAGCCTAGGCCTCATCTCGCCGCTAGAAGGGGCGAGTTTGGACCGCCCCTTTTAGCCAATGTAAAAAGCACCCCTATTGCATCTAAAGGCTAAGGTGTAGTTGAACGGTTAAATGGGGCTCTGTATCTTTAAAGCGCCCATTTAAAGGCAGCGATACAAGTGCGGAGGGAGGGAAGGTGCCAAGACAAGAAGAGACCTTCAGAGCCCGGCCAGAGTGCGCCTGCACCTTCCTTCACCTCCTCCCTTTGGTTGAGAGAGTGTGACTTCTAGGGAGACAGCAGGGCACTGGAGGCGCTCAGCCAGGCCAGGGCAAGCTGGCAAGAGGAGGAGGAGAAGGGGAGGGACCTGGAGCACCTCCGCTGCCCTGCTTCCCTGCAAGTCACACTCTCTCAGCCGAAGGGGGGAGGAGAAGGCAGGCCCAGGCACACTCTGGCCAGGCTCCAGGGCTCTCTCCTGGCTGCCTTCCTCCTCCCTTTGGCTGAGAGAGTGTGACTTGCAGGGAGGCAGGGCAGCAGAGGGGCCCCATGTCCCTCTCCTCCTCCTCCTGTTTCCAGCTTGCCCTGGCCCAGCATCAGAAGGACCTGGAGCACCACCGCTGCCCTTCCTCCCTGCAAGTCACACTCTCTCAGCCAAAGGGAGGAGGAAGGCAGCGGGGAAGGAGGGAGGGAGGGAAGGAGCCAGGAAGAGACCCCCAGAGCCTGGCCAGAGCACGCCTGGCCCTCCTGCTTCCTCTTCAAAAAGAAGGCTGGAAAAGTAGGACGTGTCCTGGCAAAGGAGGACGTGCCTGGTCAACTTGGAAAAGGGGGGCCTCTGCTCAAGAATGGAGGACATATGGGAATCCCTCCTGGACAGAGGGCTGAAACCTCAAGACAACTCAATATAATGCTCTGACAGAACACAGACTACAACTCCCATGAGCCTTTGCTACCATTTCCCAAGATGCCTTAATTTGCAACAGAAAGCCGACCAGTATGTTCACATGTGATGAATTCTTTCGTATTGACTCTGCATTTTCTTTTTGTGTAGATGCTCTCTTGTTTTGTGTGTGATGAGCTTGTGCGTAATCATGTGCATTTCCGAACTGACCTCACTTTCTCCCTCTTTCGGAATGGTCCTGTACTCCCCCATGTGATAAGCTCCGACTGTATGGTGTACCTGCGCAATTGCGCAATTCGCAGCCAGCAAGGGAAAAAAATGTTTAAAGCGCGGCTAAAAGCCACGTTCCTTGCCGCCCATGTAGCTGCTCCGCCTGTGTTTGTAGCGTTTTGACAGCTTCTCATGTAGTTGCTGAGCCACAGAAAAAACCTCAGTCTAGCTGCCCTGTACTTTTTAAATGCACACCTGGGGCTTGCTGTCTAGCTGCTAAGCATTAAGGAAAGTGCAACTTCATGTCACACTTTCTTGCCAATGTAAAAAGCCCCCGTGTGTTTCAAAAACCAGTGGTTTAAGATTGAAAGGAGAAGCTAATCCACAACTAGGCTTTCCCTGAGGGGGAAGAGGAAAGCTGTCCAAACTTTGAATGGCATATACTGCTTTTCAACATTAATCACTGGCACTGACCCTAAAGGCTTTATCTTTGGAGCTTATCCCATGAATAAATAAGCTGTCTGACCTCTTCTGGTTTCAATTCAGGAACTGTGATGCCCCCTGGATGTTATCACACCTAAATTGCTGCCTATCTATGTGGGATGCTGCTGCCACCCAGATGCATCCCAGGTCGAAGCTTCACTCAGCCGGTTAATTGTTTAAGTTGGAAGCTCCCCAACTTTGAAATAGTGGTGGCTGAGTGAGGCATTGACCCGGGATGCATCCAGGCAGCAGCGTCTTGTGTAGATAGGCAGCGATTTAAATATGATACCTTCCAGGGGCATCCCAGATCCTGAATTGAAGCTAGAAGAGGTAAGACATGGAATAAGCTCTTAACTGTGTACTGTACGTTGTGTGTGATAGGAGCTGTAATCCAAAAAACAAAACAAAACAAATGGGAAAGCACTGTTTCTTTACTTTTCACTACCACTCCACAGCTCAGGCCAAGCCCAAGAGATTTTTCTGCCCGAGGCAAAGGAGAAGATACCCTTCTCAAAGGCTGCAGGCTGCAGAAAGTGCCCCATCTGCCAATGTGCCCAAAGACAGCAGGCTAGTTTAAGGGGCACAGACACCTGCAGCTCTGCCCACACAACAACCAGGCTCTGTTCTGCCTGCCACCATCACAACATCTTCCCCCTGAGACCCTCACCTCCCTCAGCCTGAGCTAGGGAGGGAGACCCTGGGGAGTGGACCTTGGGCCTCATAGCATCCTTTGAGGGGCCCTCTACTGGGCAGGGTTTGAATTGTGACTCGGCCATGAAACCAACAAGCGACCTTGGCAAGTCACACTCTCAGGCTCAGGTGAAGTGCAATGGCAAACATCTTCTGAACAAAGCTTGCCTCAAAAAACCCATTTCCTTAGGGGTGGGAAATGACTTGAAGACACACAATGAGGGTGCTTGGGGATGGCTCTTGTGTGCCCTCTGTAATGCCCAGAGGGCATTGGGGGTACAGGTCTCCAAAGGCCACATATGGGCCATTGACCTACAACAGGATCCCAACATGAAATAGGTAGGCATTTCCTTTCCCGCTCACAAAAAACTCCTACATTTAAGTCTTCAGGCAGGCCTTGAGGCATGCAAATTTCCCTTTGCATTGCTATTGTGCATTGAAATGAACAATAGGGTAAGAAAACACCCTGCACCTCCACACACCTTCTGAAAGGAGGGTTGGGGAGGGAAGCCAAGAGGACTTCTAAGGCCTATGCTCCCTTTAGTGCTGAACAAATTAGAAGCATGCAATTGTGGCATCTGCTGGCCAGAAAAGAGAGTGACTAAAAGGATGCTGAATTCTCTTAAGAGATAGTCAATTGAAGGTATGCTTCTTAAAATTGTTTGGTTTCGGGATGATGCTCCTTTTCTTATTTAGAGTAAATGCTAACACATTAAAAGCAATCTTAACAATACCAAAAAAAGCTTAAATAAAAAAAAAAAGAACACATTAAATATGAATGTATACCAGATCAAGAAAAGAATTTTACAAGCTAGAAGGTTTTCATACACCAGCAGAAATGAAAAAACAAACAGGTAAGTACTAGAGAGCTAATGTGGTACAATGGTTTGAGTGTTGGACCAGGAGACCAGAGTTCAAATCCCAGCTCAGCCATGTAAACCCACTGGGTGACCTTGGGTCAGCCTCAGAGGATGGCAATGGTAAACCCCCTCTGAAGAAATCTTGCCAAGAAAACCCCATGATAGGGTTGCTGTAAGTTGGAAATGACTTGAAGGCACACAGCAACAAAGGTCTCCTAAAAATGGGGGCCACCAATGAGAAAGCCCAGCCTCACCATACAGTTTCTGCCCTCATGCTGGGGCCACCACATCCACTTAATGGCTTGCCATTCCAGCCTCAAAGACTCTACCTAGGGGGGAGATGTCAATCTCAACAGGCATTCCTTAAATAGTATTAACATATTCTGGTGCCTGTATCCTGATGTCAGTAGTTTCATAGAATCATAGAGTTGGAAGAGACCACAAGGGCCATCCAGTCCAACCCCCTGCCATGCATGAACTCTCCATCAAAGCATCCCCGACAGATGGCCATTCAGCCTCTGCTTAAAGACCTCTAAGGAAGGAGACTCCACCACCCTCCGAGGGAGCATGTTCCACTGTCGAACAGCCCTTACTGTCAGGAAGTTCCTCCTAATGTTGAGGTGGAATCTCTTTTCCTGCAATTTATATCCATTGTTCCACGTCCTAGTCTCTGGAGCAGCAGAGGGTTCACTAGGGTACTGCAGGTGTGGGCAAATGAAGCAGCTCCAAAGGCTCCTTTTCTCTCCCTGCTATATTCCAGGGGCTGTGCTGATGGCCCAAAATGCCAAACAACTACAGAAATAGCAGGAAATCTACTTCTGGGTTTGAAAAATAGCTTCTTTTTTAATGTTCAACAGTACTGGAGGCTTGTGTAACTGGCTTCTCCAGGAGGCTTCTTATCCTAGAGGAGTAATTCACACACACACACCTTTTTTTGTCCAGAAAAAGACCAGTCTGAGGAATGGCGATGGGGGGGAGGGGGGGCGAGGACTGCAAATACAGGCCTGAACAACATAAAGCCTGTAGACTGCTTGTGGATTTCAGGTAACCCATGAGGATGTGATTTGCCCTGCAAGCCTCCTCCGCTGCTTGGACTTCTTCCAAGGAGAGGGCTCGGCAGAAGAGGAGGAGGATGGAATTAACACTAATAATAGTAATTATTATTAATAAATCATAACTAATAATTAAAATAGTTTAATCATTACTTATCCCTTTACTTGGAAAGTGAGCTACTAAAAACTTATCTATGGCTCAAAGAAGTTTAACCTATTTTAATTTTGTTCCCTACCTATTGGCAAGTTGTGCAGGTCTGCCCTAGGACCTACAAGTACCAGCTTCAGAAGCCAACATTCATTAGAAACAGCCATTTGAACAAAAGTAAGTTTGAACAGAAAGTTAAACCTGCTGAAACTCCTTTTTAATATAAAACTAAAATAATTACAAGAACTCTAAAGTCTTGTAGTCAAAGCCAGTTCACAGGTGCAGACCCCCCCCCCTCCCCCATGACAGTTCCCAAAATAGGCCCTGCTGGGTGGGATATTCTGGGAACTATAATCCAAAAAAGTAGTACTGTATTTCCATGTGCTGTAGTGTTGGCAGCTTGGCACTGCTCCTCTTAGCATTCAACTCTGGTTCAAAAGACTTCTAACTTTACATATGTGTGGGTATATGTAGTATGAGTACTGGCCAATTGCTTAATTCTCAAAAGGCCCCAAATATATCCCGGTTCTCAAAACATCGTTCAGAAAAATCCTACAATCCTTTAACAAATGTTTTACTTGGGAGGTACCTGCTGCCCATCCCAGACCTTATTAACATCCATGTGCAAACATCTCCTCCCTCACTGTGTGTGGACTGCCTTCATTTCCAGAAACATTAGATTAAGTGCCCATGTCAACAACACCTCTTCTTCCAGACAACATTATCCATATCATTCTAACATTACAGCAGGGTAGCACTGAAAGGAAACAGATGTTCCCCCAGTTTTAAACAAGGACTTTGGCCTTGGATAACTTGTGTCTTCATGGCAGGGCACTTTTTGCTTCCTGATACACCTATTTTGCAATTGTTAATGTAAATACAAACTCCAGCTCCAGCAACCAAGCACCCTACAAGTATTCACAGAATTAGAACCAAAGTAATCAACAGCTACTTCACTTCTCACAGCTGTGTTTCAAAAAGGAAACAGATTCAATTTATGTTTGAATCTTTAAAGGAGCAAAGATAATAACTTATTGCCTATGTTCTCTTCCAATTTAAGTGAGGATATCTCATCAAGACTCACCAGTAACCTGAAACCACAGCAGAGAGAACCTAGTATTCTTAATGATGTTGTTATTAATGTAAATGTTTATGAGATCAGCCTCAACATTGCAAAGCTACTGCATACAACCAGCTTCCTGCTAATGTAAAGTTGGGCCCATACAGACGGGCCAAAATAAAGCTTTGGGTCACTTTGAAGGTATGTTGTTTAAGTGATGCATGCATCCTACGAGGCCAGAAGTCACACCAGAGCCACACTACAGTCCTAAGGACTGGAGTGCAGCTTTGACGCAGCTTCTGGCCTCTTAGGATGCATGCATCATTTAAACAGCATACCTCCAAAGTGGCCCAAAGCAGCTTTATTTTGGCCTGTCTGTATGGGTCCATTATCTTTTCTGCTTTCCTCTCTCATTGCCTTCATGAAGAAATTTAGACACAAAGAAACTGAACTCCTCCCCCCCCCCCAGCCATCACCTTATTTTCTTGCTATTTTTTCTTAATTTCAGTACAGCTGAAGCCACAGGAGCATGATAAGTGGAAAAGACCCCCTCCCCCCCAAAAAAGTGGTAGCCCCAGGTCTGTCTTATTGCTACTGTCACACCAGCACTTCTCACCCAGGAATATGTCTCACCATTTTTATATCATTTGAACATTAGTTTTCGCTTCAGTGACCAAAGCTGCTTTTCTTGCATGAGCTTTTCTCTCTTGTCACAAATTCAGACCCAGTCTCTATGTGTCTTCACTGATGGAGGGCTCTTAACACTACCCTTCAGAAGAGTTTGTACAGCTATTCCAGCCTCCCCTCCTTCATGGATTTTTGGCAATAAGGGGGAAAAAGTTTGCAACAGTGGGGGAATATTGGAGCATTTCATTGGAAATCAGTAAGACTTGAGTCATCTGTAAAATTCCATTAACAAGGCATATTGCCTTGTCTGGAAAAGCCCTGTATTTACATCAACTATGTGACTTTTGTAACTTGGGAAACTTGTCACTAGAGTGGTGGTGGTGGTGGTGGTGATGGAGGAGGATTCTCCCTCCTGGCAATGAGCACTGAAGTCTATAGCTCTGGTAAATTTAGGCTGAATGCTAATGAGGAGCCACAGAGATTCTGTATATGACTGAGCTCCTACTTAAACTTGGAATCTTTGTTTAAAACTAACCAGCATGTTCTGCTTATGCCATCTTCCATGTGGAACAGTAATCTACTGACGTGGCCAGGCAACATCTCCTGATCCTACACATGCTTACTCTAAGTTGGTTCTATTGCATTAAGACTGAAGTCTTGAAAGGTTCATTAATATTACAGTTTCCTAACAATTTTCAAATTAGCTGCATGGAAAGACAAACCAAACAAATATACCACTCAGAATCTTGCTCTTGTAAGACATTTGTCATTTGTTTTTTGGTGGCTGCCAAGGCACCTCAGAGTGGAAAAGTATTTTTTACACATAAAAGCGCTTCAGAATGTCTCCAAATGGTTTGCAGGGCATTTCAACAAGATTTCTTAAAGGAACAAGAGTTGCCCAGGAAAGGCTGGGAGAGCACCTAATCTGCACTTTTAGTAAGTCAACCATTGAATATACTGTGTTGTAAAATATTTCAACCTCCTTTCTTGTGGCAAAGATTACTAGAAACTTTTTTTACTGTTTACATAGATACAGTTTCTTGGCCCGACTTGGAGCTGCTGTGCCTGCTAGAACACAACTTAGTTGCTAGAACACAACTTAGCCATCAGAGTGTGCTATAGGACTATCTTTCTACCCTTTCCAATTCTTTTAAAAACCAGAAGTGGTCTTTTTAAAATGGTGGAGTGTAGTATTCATTCTGAAGAAATTTATCAATATAGAAGTTTGAAATGTCAGGCCATTGGCTGTTGTTCACACACGCAATAAATCTTTAATGGTTTGGCTCCAGATGGATTTAGTTGATAAAATGAAAGTGCCATTTAACCCTCTGGGACATAATTTTGAGTTAACATTCATAGACAGCTCTGGTATAAAATCTAACAATGGGGTTTAAAAGCTGCCTGTAGTTTCCATCGCACAAAACACACAGCAGGTACCATCTCCTTGCAACAGGAGATGCTTCTTTATATGCCTGCAAACCTATTATTATTTATTTTATTTCATTTATACTAAAACTGTTTATTAGGACTACCCACACATAACCAGTTGCTTATTTCCAAGTAAGTTTGCAAACACCTGAATTTCCTGCATTTCAGATCCTCCCTGAGCAAAGTTCCCCCTGCTCTTTAATAAGTGTTACTTGGTATCTTTATATCTGATTAGGTAATGGAGCACATATGTGTGGAGAGGAAATGCATAAATGGAAGCCTATAGAAGTTACTGTTTTTTTTTCTCTCCTCCACAGAAGAGGTGCACTTAGTGAGGGAAGGGAAGTGAGCAGAGGGAGTCATACCTTCCTATGTACATCATGTCTAGGAGAAAAACAGAGTAACTGCAAAGACAGCTCCTAGGAAAACTTTACAATGAAATTACTTTTTCCTTTTTTGTTTTTCTCTTTCTTGTTGGGGAAGGATAGTACCAGTCAAGCTCCCAGGGTTTTACTGACACCAAATCTTGATGGAATAAAAGGGGAGAAACAGGTGAGTGTTGCCCAGAGTGGCTAGTTAAAACACATTTTCCCCCCATGTGGAGGTTATAGAAATGTCCCACTCTCCAACATTATGTCCCATGCACCACTGGCATGGATTTTTATGTAAATTAAAAGATGTGCCAGTGTCCCTGTAAATGCTATGCTTCCTTCAAAATTATACTGAACGATTGATAGTCACAAGATGAAATGTTGGTGCAATTAGGATTAGGAAAAAGTTCTTTGTGTTTGTGAATGAGTGAGTGAGTGTCTCCCTTCTATGTGCATAATAATATAACTTAATCCTTTTTTTTCTTATAGCCAACTGTATCTCTTGAAAAATCCCAGCAATTCAAAACAGGTAAACTTCAAATCTATGATAGTCTCAAACAGTATATTGCTTCATTCATGTGTTCAGTAGCACTAGTGAACAGTTCAGTTCAATTTATTGCCCAACAGCCAACCACATACACCAAAAACTTGTGAGTTTAAGATGCCAAGATTGGAAAGTTAGTTTGAAAAAGAAATAATTATACGGTTAAGGAACTGTTTTAGGAAATGTATGCATGTTTTAGTCATGTCTTTTAACTGTTGTATATTTTAATGTAAATTTATACTGTTATTAGATTTTGACTGTTTAAAATTTTGTTATAATAATAAATAATAAAATCTTTATTTATATACCGCCCTTCCAATGATCAGGGCGGTGTACAACATTATAGTTGCCTTGGGTCCCTTCTGGAAGAAAGATGGAATACAAATTAAAGATATAAAGATTACTTTCTTCTCATCCACTTTCTGTTTGCCTCTCTTGGATCCAAAGACAGCATGGAAATAAGAAGCTACTACTGTGTAGCTTCAATATAGGCACCTTTCATACTGTACACCTGTAGCATTATGATTGCATTTTAACCTCTGTGGCCTCATCCTATGATATCCTGGGATTCATATTATGGTGAGCCACTAGAGCTCTGTGGTTGAGAATTCTAATGTCTCTGCTTAATGCTAGTCCCAGGATTCCATAGGATGTTGCCATGACAGTTAATGTGGAATAATAGCACTAGAATTGTGCAGTGTGAAAGGGCCCCAAATTAGGCTAAAGAACTGTAATTAGTACAGGATAGGTACTTTTCATTCAGCAGTGAGGTGTGGGCAGCTGCTGCCATGCAAAGAGTTTATGAATGTGTGATTCTGCCTGTGTTTTTTCCTGAATAAGTCTGTGAGCTGAATTCTCTTGAAATAAAGAAAAAGAATTAATAGAGCAATTTCTAGCCTTTGTGCTAAACCAATTGAAAATATTTGTTTCTAAAAATACAAAATGATCCACACATACCATATCAACATACCAGCGCTCATAGATTAGTCAGTTCACTGTGAAAAATTTAAAGTACCCTACTGTTCTCCTGGTAGACGTCTGTCAGGTAGCCTTCCAGATGTTGTTTAATTGCAGGTCCTAGAAACCATAACTAGCATAGTCACTTGGGAGGAATGCTGAGTACTGCAGTCCAACATGTGAAGTGCTACACAATTCTCCTTGCCATTTCTCCTCAAGACCGGTTCTTTGCAGTTTCTCTTCAAGCCCTCTGTTTTTAGCTGTAGTGCAGTGTACAGGTTGTGATTGTGCAGCTGAGTGGGGGCTTTCAAGATGGTTCTATTTTTTTAATTAATTTTTATTGATTCTCTTGAAGTCATTACAACTGAAGACAAAAAATAATAATAACACATATAACAGCAAAGCTTTCACAGAATCAAAAGCCCACCCCCCCCCCAAAATAAAAAAATAAATAAATAAATCTCCCCGAAAATGACTAACCTCCCCGTGATTTCCACAGATGGTTCACATGAGCAGGGAGACAAGGTGGAAGCTAAAGCAGCACATCCTTGAAAACCATGTCAGTACTGCAAAGACTTTTAGGGTTTGGCTCAGTGTTCTGAAGTTGGAAGCAAAGCTCTGTAACAAGAGAAAGTTTAGCATGACAAGAACTTTTATAGTGGCTGGGTCACTCACTTGTGTTTGTTCTACATTTGCTTCTGAAGGCATGGGGTATAGCTGGTTGGTTAAACGTATTTCTTATCCTGTGTTTAAGCCAAAAAACACCCCCAGAGCAGCTTATAAATAATATTTGACAGCTTGATATGATGTAGTTATTCTTGTGCTCTTGTTAGCATATTTCGTTACAGTAAACTGGACAGGAAATACAGGCTCAGTGTTCACTGTAGTGGAGTTTGTCCATGAATCAGAGTCACTGGTCAGAACATGGTCAGAACTCTTCTAGAACATGGCCACATAGCCCGAAAGCTCCACAAAAAACTATCACTGGTCAGTATTAGTAAATTATACCTGTGATCCTAGTATGACCAGAGCCACAACAACTGCTCTGTCAACAAGGAAGAACTGGTGCTATCAGGTTTTGATAGACAGATTAACCTGTTAGAGCTCATTGTCAATTCTAGATAATGTAAAATTCTGTTTTATCATTGGGGAGTATGTATGAAGTGGTCCTGTGAAAAATTCTTAGGGATGTTTTCACTAAACCTGGTAAATTTAAGATCACCCTTGCCCCCACTAAAATAATCATTTTCCCACTGACATGGATCTGGGGTGGGGGACCCAAGTCGCCATCCCACAAAAGGGCAGGAATATTCCTGAAAGGATCAGGCAAAATTGGACCAATGAGATGCCAGTGCAGTTGAACCTTCTCAGGAATTATCAGTTAGAATCATCATGCACAAAAACATTAAAACGACTTTTTTAGCTGAGTCCTTCCAAGAATAACTGAGGAGATTAGCGCACTAGTTGTTATTCCCATTCTAGGCAGGGAATGTAACTGCACAGGAACAGATTCTATCACCTAGCCCCATTCCCAGGCTGTACTCATCCCTTACCCAACCTTAGCTTCACCCGGAGAAGTCCAGGTCAGGTATGGGATGAGTACTGTCTGGGGATGGAGCTATGCAATAGATTCCTGTGTGTTTACATCCCAAGCTAGTGCAGGAATAAAAGCCAGTGCACTAATCTCCTAAGGCTGCACATTTTATATAATGTAAATTTACCTGAGATTAACCAGCACTGAACAAATGGAGGGAACTTCTAAATACACATTGTGCTTGTAAGAGTGGCCATTGTTAAATGATAATGGATGAGGGAAGTAATTTGCGCTCCCTCTGACTGTGCACTCAAGTACCATGATAGTGGTTGTGATGCCTGAGACTTGAGATTTCAGATCACAATAGAAGGCGGACTGTCCTGCTCCCATGACCCTTGGAAACATCTATACTTTTTAGATGTTTCCCCACACCAAGCGCAGGATTATCTCTTAGAGAAGAGAGAGGGGCAGGGGAGTTAGTAGGAACCATTTTTACTTTGTATGCTTTAGAAATTTTTGAAGAAATGCTTTTTATGTCATTGTGATTCAGAGTGATCCTTGAGTGAGTAGAGACCACAAAGTTTGTACTTTTTTTCCTGAAATTTTTGTTTGCATATGATCTGGAGCTAGTCTTCCTCAGTATTTAGGTCTTTGGGACACTGATGGCTCATATATGAATCACAGAATTGGAAGAGCCAGCTTGTCCAGCTTCCTGTCAGTGCAGCAATCCACAGTTCAAGTATCCAACTTTCAATTTAAGAACTCCAAGAACGCGAATCAACTGGTCTCCAAGATGGTCCAGATGGTCTTGTTTTGTGTGATATAGGCAGAAAACAACTGCACTAGAGAGTGACTAAGCATGCACACTTAGTCACTTTAAAATTTAAAATTGTTTTTTTGTTGGTCTGTAGTCATAATGACAGCATGGTCAATTAACACAGAGGTGGTTTTTAACTGGGATAAATCTGAAACACTGGTAAGAACCTCCCCTCCCTCCTGCTGCCTTGCTTGCCTGCCTCCCAGCGAGACCTAGAAAGGGCTGTCAGGGGCCAGCAGCAGTGTAATACCCCACCCTCCTTTCCTTCTTTCCCACTGTTTCTCTGGCTTGCCCAACACCTGGCCAGGCACAAAAAGGTCTAGGACCAGCCAGGCAGCTGGCTTGGCAGCATGAGGACAAGGTCAGCAGGAGGGAGGAGAGGGTGAGGCAATACTCTGCAACAGTCCCATCCTCCTCCTCTATCCCTTTTCTTTCTCCTTTTGCAGAGGAGCCCTGACTGGCAGTGGGAGGGGGGTGTTAGCATAGTTGCACAGTCCGTGAGGTACCATGTCAACGTTTGGCACCAGGGTCGCCACCTTCTAAGATTCAAACTTGTGATCTGGAAAAACACCTCTCTCAATCCAGATGAATGAAGAGACACTGCAGACAGACGTCTCCAAAATGAGGCTTTTTAATTTTAGAAGTTCCACTATTTACAAGCACTATCTTACACCGTCCATCGTCTACTATCACAAACAAACCACTGACTCACTACAACCCACAACAACCCACACTGTGACTAGAGGCTCCACCCTTACATAGCCTGGGCTCCATGAGGCCTTTTGGCTTTGCCTCTTCCTCTTGTGTCACAGGGAAAACCAGTCCCCAATCCTGGGTGACTTTAGCAGTTTTGCTTAGTTATTGTGGCTGCTAGTGACCCTTTGTTGTCCAGTCACTATTTAATACCACATTGTGCATTTTCTCAGGACTCCATATCCCAACAGGGGGGAGATGGAAAATGAGTGAGTGTCTAAACAGATGCCCCCCCCCCACCGGCAGAGCTGTCACCTGGTATTGCCCACCGCCTATGATGCCTATGGGAAACCAAATATAGGAACTTGGAACTTGCTTTCTTTTTAAACGGGAGTCACATACTTGCATGATCATAAGAACCCTTGATCGATCACTACCAAGTCAAATCCCAACAGTGTGTGTGTGTAGTTTGGATTCCATCCTTACCACCATCCCAAAATGCATTATTTATTTCCTGCCTTCCTCCCAATACAGGGACTCAAGGTGGCTTATGCATCAAGGCAGCAGTATGCATCAATTTTCATTTGTTTTCATGGAAATTTCATTTAACTTTGTAATTGTTTTAAAAGATCTTTTTCGAACTCTTTACAATCTGTTTTTGTTTCCACAACCCTAAATATTAAAAAATACTGTGGGTTCCTTCATAATATATATAGCCCCTATACTATCCAAACTATCCCTTCAGTCCCTCCGGCTGTCTTACTACTTTATCACACTAGGGGCGTAACAGGATTTAAACAAGAGTTAAACAGGAATGCTCTATGTTTATCATAAGACCTTTGCATTACAGACAGCAAAAGATACTGAGGGCTCATTCGCATTGGAGGAATGACTCAGTTTCTGATCCACCTGGGTTGCATGTCAGAAATTGATCCCAAAAGGTCCCCACTACAAACAAGATTTACCTTACTCCAGAGTAAGCACTTTTGGGGGAGGAAGGGCATGATTTTTGTTTCCATTTGTGCTCTGGATGGAGGAGGGGGAAGAAGGCCTGGGAAAGAAGGGAGAAATGGGGGACTTCTGGGAGCAGAGAGGGACAGAAACAGGGGAATTCTGGGAGCACTGGGAGGGAGAGAAACGGAAGACTCTGGCAAAGGGAAGACAAACGGGGGACTTCTGGGAGCACTGGGATGGAGAGCAACGTAGGACTGTTGGGGCATCCTGGGAAGGGAGAAATGGAGGACAACATTTTTTAAAAAAAAATAAACTGAGCACACATGCAATTGATTGCTTTAGCAACTACATGCCTTTGCAAGTATTTGCAAAAGCAACCAATTGAAAATGCGCTTAGTTTAATTTAAAAAAAAACACCAAGTACAAAGGCAGCACAGACAGGTGGGGGGGGGGAAGAAATGGTGGATCTATCATAAACAGAGGAGGGATGGTAAACACCTCTCTGCCATTTGACCCTCCCCTCCTGAATGCTCTGTCTCCCATTCTCTTGTTCCCACTTATCTGACTCGCTTAAGGATTGATTCCTGTGAAAAGAACTACCCAAAAACTGATATCAAGTAACATCGGGTTATTTGTGTTTGCCCCATTTCTTTTCTCCTGCAATCGATTCAGTGAGGATCAGAAGCGGGTTCAAATGGAATGAGAGTCATTTGCCCCAAATCCTGCTTCAAAGCAAACTGAAATGGGAATGAGCCCTGAGATTCCTTTGAGCAGTCCATGCTACCTGGATGTGTTTTGCACTCCCAAACAGGAGAAGAGCTATCTAGTTACAGTGTTGCCTTCTAGTTTGTCTGTTCATAAAATGATTGCCCCATGTAGTAGCCACAGTGCAGATTTGGGATGTCTTTTCTCAGCTCCGGTACAACCTTCTACCAGCCAACCCTTACTGGGGGAAAAAGAGGACAATGATCTTGGCACAGAATCTGGAAAGAAAGACAAAAAGGTGCTGCCACTGAATATGTGTTTACCCCTTGATAGATTTACAGTAAACACACTTTCTCTCTTCATGAATCTTTCACTGACCTATCTCTCATATGTGTGCCAATTATAAATGCAGAGAAGCAGCCTGGAAATATGCTTGAACATGCCTTTATCTTTAGCACATACGTTGTCCTTCTTTTGTCATGTAATGAGATGCAGACCCCAGCTATGTTGTCGCCAATGCCTTTAAAAGTGGTAAGGGAGGGAAAAGGGCAAACTAGAGATCCCCTAAAATCTTGGGAATTGCAGCATCATGCTAAATGGTAACAGCCCTCACTGGAATTCATTGTTGCTGATCTTGATGTTCCTGGAATTCTCCTTGAGGCACCATCCCTAAGGAAGGGCCTAGATCTGTCAACAATGCAGGCTTCGAAAGCAGGGCTACTTTGGAACTACTGTACAGAGGTATGATTTTCATTATTTATTATTTAGATATTGGTTATAATCCCCCTATGGGTTGTGAGTGGAGATAAACATAGTGGTGAGAGGGTTAAATTGAAAGATGCTTGTTTTCTTTTTCTTTTTTCTTTAAACTCGACACAATTTTTTTTTAAATTACATATACTTCCAATCACCCAAACTCATTGATTACAATACATAGACACATACATATGGGCAAATCAAGTGAAAACACACATAAACAAGTTCACAGTAGTGACTAACCCTACACCTCTAACACATACCGTGACTAAAAACATACCTTGACTGCAAACACACTCATATACAAATACATCCATTCCCTTCCTGTCACTAAACTTAGAATGCCATACAGATTTCTTTACTACTCAGACCATCTTTATTGTTAGATTAATTGTATCCCTTTTCATTATTACTTCATAACATTATCTTTAAGCGAGCCCTATTCCATAAAGTAGATGTTTATCTATCACAAATCAAATTTTCTAGATTATCAATCCTATAGCGGAACTATTTACATCTTATTTAGCAGATTAAATCCCCCTTCTTTTTTTAAAAAAAATAATTTTTATTAGGTTTTAAAATAAAACGTACAAATAAACCACCATTCATACAAAGACATATATATATATACAAACATTTTCTCAATACTAGCAAAAACCACTCAACAACTCAGGAAACCTGAACTGCATCCTTCCTTTACAGTTTTCGAGATCACATTGACCATAAACAGACAAATAGGAGAAAAGAAAAAAGAAAAGGAAAAAAAAAAGAATGGGGAAGGATCTTCTTACAATAATACAGATTTCTTTCCTTCCTGTTTCTTGGGGTTTCCCTTTTTCGACCAATTCTATAAAAATGTGTAGTCTGTATAGGTGACATTGCATTTTTTATTATTTATTTATATTTCAAATACTTCTCCAAGATGCACACCTCATTTGGCGCCCTCCTGGGCCTATTTTTGCAAATCCTGCCCATTACCTGTTAAGCTCAGATTAAGAACAAATATATCACATCCTTAGTTGCTGGGGGGGAAAAGAAAAGAAAAATTACTTTTCCTTAATTTCAGCCAAGCTAACTAAGGACAGGGGGTTAAATTGCTCCCAAATTTGGGTTATCAAACTACTTGAAAAAAATAAAGAAAATCAGCTACTGTGGCTTTTTCCATTTTTTCTGATGAACAGTTTTTTTCTTCCTTCTCTTTCCTTCTCCTTCGCTTTCACTCACCGCATTTTTCTCTTCTGTTCTTTACGGATTAATGAAAGGAGAAAGAAGAGAAACAAAGAAATAATAACACAGACAACTACTGGTATAAAGCTACTTAACCAACTTTAAATATTAATGTGGCAGATACACCCCAATATTTTTCTAAAAAGTCCAAGACCTCTTTCCATATATCTAAAATTTTTTCGTTTTTATCGTTTCTCAATCTCTTTGTTAACATGTCTAAGTTTAGTACCTCATATAGTTTTAATATCCACTCTTCAACACTCAGCACATTCCTATTTTTCCAAAATTTTGCATAGACAATTCTTGCAGATGCAAACATGTAAAATAAAACACAACCGTACTTTTTCTCTAAATCATCTGATATCATATTTAACAGAAAAGCCCCCTTCTGACATAGGTAGTTTATTATTAAGTTCCAATCTTCTAAATACTTGTTCTTCTCTTCAAATTCCAAATTTCCTGCTAGTTTATCCTGTTCTGAAGATCAAGCAGTTTCGTCCTCCATTTTTCAATAGTTGGATTTTCCTCCTTCTTCCAAACTTGTGCATACACAATTCTGGCAGCTGATAGTATATAGAACATAATTTTGCCACATTTTTTCCCAGACTTACATCTAACATATTCAATAAAAATCCCTCATTTGTAATAACCTTAATTTCTTGATAAATTTGAATCCAAAAATGATATGCTTTCTCACAACTCCACCACATATGGTACAAAGAACCTAATTGCTTGTTACATTTCCAACAATGAGGATTATAATTTTTATACATCACACTTAATCTTTGTGGAATAAGATATTATAGTAGCTTTCTCTCAGACTTTGACAGTTAGAATATTTTAGCTTCTTTTTCCCACCAGGATAGTCCTAAATTGTAACCAAAATTTTGGGACCATTTGATCATATTAGTTTTTCCTATCTCTTCTTCCAGAAAGATTTCCATAAGGCAATTATATATTCTAGACAGTGGATATTCCTTATTTGACAGTAATTCTTTTTCTAAGTTAGATCCACTATTTCCAATTCCCATCAGTTTCATATCCATCAACATCCTTTCTCTTGGTTGCCTGTGCAAGAACCAGCTACACTCCCATCCTTTTTCCTTAAGTTCTTCTTGCGTTTTTAAATTGATTGTTTCATTACTGATTACAAGTAAATCTTTATACCTTATCCAATAATGCCTTCTGGCTACTGCTAAATAGAGCCTCATGTGGGGAGACCTATAGAGGGATTTTAACTCCTATTGTATTTTTGTACTTAACCCAAATTCTATATAGGGAGCATCGGATGAAGTGGTTTTTAAAGCCCAAATTGGCTTTCAACTTGTTATAAAATAGGTAGGCCTGCCAGCCAAAATTTAAATCTGCACCCTCCAATCTTAGTATGTCCTCATCTTCAAGACTGATCCAGTACCTTAACCATGTTAAGCAAGAAGCTTCATAGTATAGTTTGATATTTGGCAGTGCCACCACCACCACCACCCCCTGTCTTTCCTCTCTTGAAGATATTTAATATTTATTCTTGGCTTTTTCCCATTCCAAATGTAGTTCACCAGATCTTTCTGCCAAGTTTTGAATGGAATATCATTTTTTATAATTGGAATAGTATTACACAGAAAAAGAATCCTTGGTAAAACATTCATCTTTATAGAATCAATTTTACCCAAGAGAGTTAGGTCTAGATGTTTCCATTTATTCAAATTCTTCTTAATATTTTCCCACATTGGCTTATAGTTATTTTGAAACAAATCTGTTTTTTTATCTGATATTATTATACCCAAACATCTAACTTTTTAATATATCTTTAAACCTGTTTTTTCCTCCAGCTTATGTTTCTCTTGAAGATTTAAATTTTTCACAATCATCAATGTTTTATCCTTCTCATGAAAGATGCTTGTTTTCTTACGTAAAGAGGCCTCTTTTCTTAAAATAACTTGGCTTGAAATGTAGACTGACATTGTAGGCTAGCAAAACAGATCAGAGACAGTAGATTGTAGTTTTTAGCTTCTTTGATATAGAGAACAAAGAATGATTTATGGGCTTGTAGCAAAATATATATGACATGTGCACTTGATTGGAGTAGTTGTTTAGACAATGGTGTGATTCAAGAGAAATTAAACTTAACATGTGCAATTGCTACTTTCTGATGTTTCTATAAATCCCCCCCTCCCTAAGATACTCGGCGCACAGATTTGGAGAAACCTTCTGTATGCCCTTTTTGGAATGCATTCAATAAATCTATCTTGAATACTGGACTTTGTCTCAGAGTCTGCTCACTCCTGCTCACCGTACTTTAACAATGGGAAAGGTAGGACTTGCTTTAGGCCATATACTTTTTCTGGGTGTTGAAAATAACCACTGGAGTAAGACCCATTGAATGCAGTAGGGATTACTTCTGCATAAACACACATAGATTTGCTGTGGTGCTAAAAGCAAGTTAGAACTGAAATGAATTTGCTTCCCCCCCCCCCAAAATCTCCTTTGCAAATTTTGTTTATCTGTCTCCAATGCCTGAATAGTCTCTAAATGCTTATTTGTATTTGCCATCCAGTGATGCTTTATTTTAATATTTGACAATGGATAGTGTTCTGTATTTGTCAGATGGTATGTAATGATATCTGGTACTTACTTGTCAGCATTGCTGATTTGATATGCAGTTAAAATTTTCAATTGTCTACTATCTTTTGAGAAAATCTTCAGTGCCATTGTTTTACAAGTATCATGACTGCACTTCTGAAGTGCAAATTAGGGGGCTTTGGGGTGAAATAGGAGGTTACACATAATGTTGGAATTCACTACCACTTGTCATGAAGTGAGCAGGAGCCCTAAAACTCAGCCAACTTTCTGATTAGTATTTCAGCACTGCAGAAGATGTTGTTCTTTACACAAATGGACTCCAATAACCTTTAAACGAGTCCCTAAAAACCATTGATCAAACAGTCACTATTTGACAATAATTGGTAATTTGCATGGAATTGTAGTTAATGTTACATGGGGATTGATGACATGTTATGGTAATTGGTGTTAGATTGTCTTACCAGATCTCAGAACATGGGCAGATTCAAATGAAAAAGTGCTATCATTCACATAACCTAGACTTGGACCTTGTAGGGTTTTATAAATCATCACCAGCCCAGAAATTGATGGATAGCCAGTGGAGCTCTTGCAGTAAGGGGGCCTGTGCTCTCTGTAGCCAGCCCCAATTAACAGTTTGGCTGCATTCCCCTTTCTGGAAATATATAAGTGGTAAGACTGGGCAATGAGGTAAAGTTCAGTTGTTTGTGGATATCTTTTTCAGTTATTACTACAGTATTAGAGGAGCATCCCAAAAATTAATCCAATTCACTTGACCAAGCAGGTCAAATATATGGAGAAACTGATAAATGAAGGGAAGAAATGTGGTAAATGTGATTACTTGCAATCTGACCAGTTACACTGGATTATGTACCTTCAAGTTGCCTGTAGACATATGTCAACCCCATAAATCTCCATTTGACTTCTAGTTGTGAATATCTGGATATTAGGAAATACTAGCTGTAAAGTGAAAAAAACAAGGTGGTTTGAATGGCTGATAACGTGATCTATAAATGCTTATTGATAAACAAAAGTAAATTCTGACAACCACATCCTATTACCTCACAAATGATGCAAAGTCAATGTCTTTACACAATTTGTCCTGCACAGTTTTTTCATACTGTAGCTTTTCATGGAGAGGGATTTGGGGTTCTTCTGACCGTCAGCAGAAATCTTATTTAGTCACTCTTCCAATTTTTTTTAACTTTCAGCAGCATTGTCCATACATTCTAAATTATGATTTCATTCATAAGGGCTAGAACCTTCTTAAAAACTAAAGGTGAGATCCTCAGGAAGATGAATCTTGTCACTGTTCTCTAGAGTCTAGATAGCCATCATGGGAATAAGTGCCTTGCAAGAAGGGCCACAGGAGCTCTTTTGAGTGTGAAATGAATGCCTAAAGAACATACATAAAAAGTACATGGGAAAGAGGAAGAGTTTCCTTCAGCAAAATAGAATCAGGCTGATCAACAAGATGATAGTGATTTAATATATTTTGTCTCTTCTTTTTCCTACAGAGTCAGGATTTCCTTGGTTACTGGTGTATTTTCCTGTAAAAAATTGCCACATGATCTTGAAAAACAAAGCTGGAACTTTCTCTCCACCCATGCTGAGAGGAATGCAGACCAACAAGTGGTGTAACTGGACCATCTGGGCTGGCGTTCAGAAGCACATCTTGGTTTACATAGAAGGATTTGAAGGAATGCCAGATTGTGAAAAAAATCAGGATAAAATCATATTTCAAGGTGTCTCATCAAGTGTTGAAAGTAAAGTTTCTTATGCATGTAGAAACCATGGTACTCTGATCTTTGCAACACAGGCTATGGCTGTCCATGTAGTGTTTTTGTCAACATTTTCTTCTGAAAACCACATTCATAAACAGTTTAAAGGACAGTATTATATATTCGAAGATTATGAAGCTTCTTCTACAGGTGGTAAAGATACACTTTTGAAATCTAACAGCAATTTTGTATTGTCCTCTAAACCCTATGTAAAGCACTCAGGAGATATTTTGGACTTTGTAAAGACTAGCAGAAAGCTTAGCAATGAAAATTGGCTTCCTATGACTAATAAAGAGAAATGGGAGGAAAATGAGAATGCTACCCGCTTGGAAGCATTCCTAAAGCCAGCTCATGGTAACCACATGCAGGTTTCTGTCTTGAAATCCATGGAAAATGTAAAAATACATCCCCTTGCTTTGAAGAGGATGCAAGTTGCAAGACCTCCTATTCATGATACTATAAATGAGAATGAAATCTCTTCTGGTAACTTAAAGAAAGTTCTAGACATAAGATCAAACATTTTGAAGAATGAAGAAAAATCTACATACAATCCAGTTTTCCCTTCTAACTCTCCACATGTCCCTCAGGAGGTGAAAATGAAAGATAATGGAATTACTATTGAATCTGCATACCATCAGAACACAACCACACATTGGATGCCAGTATACATGAGTGGTTCTGGAAGAGCAGTCTCTGGAACCTCTGCCTTTATGAAAGGCATTACTTTACCACAGGTCTCTAAGGAAAAGCAAAGAATTCCAGTTCCATCACCTAAAAGTATACCAAGGACAACACAGGTACTGATTCCTCAGTCACAGCAATCTAATTCTGGCTTCTACAGGAAAATTACAGATGTAATACAATCTCAGCATCTCTTAGAATTGAAGGAAGCAATTAAAGGTGAGAAGATGGACAATGAAATCTATAGAGTAGACAGTAACAACAGTTGGCAGTACATAATTGTTCCTGCTGCAGGGAAGAATAAATCTCAAAAACCTGAACTGCTTGCTACAGAAATGTCTCCAAGTTCTACAGCTAAAACCTTGGGCCAACTTGATGTGTTGCTTGCTCCTTCTGTAGGGGCACTTAATCATAACTTCATGGATGCTGCCACCACTTTGTCTCCCCACGTTGTTCTCTCAGGTAGCCTTAAAAGCGTTGAAGTGGAGACATCAGTAATTACTCATTCCAGCAATTCAGAAACCAGAAACAAGGAGAATCCACAAAGAAAGTATATGAAACCAAATCTGCCATATCCCCCTTCTGGTTGGAAGCTGAGAAATAGCCCCTTCTTGAAAGGAGAAAATAATTCATATGGTAAGTCTCATTCTCTTTATTGTTGAGGCATTTTAGGACAAATGTATTTTGCAAACTAGTAACAGAGGAAGAGATGAAGCCAAAAAAAGCAAGGCTATAGCTCCTTGCTGAGCTTTGTGTGTTACAGTTCTTTTAAAGGAAATCTGGTTTAAGTTCACTGAAGGTAAAATCCTTTTACTAGAGTATATAGTGTTTTTCAGAGGTCTTTTTTCCAGTTAATCAATAATTGTTAGGAAAAAATATCACAGTAAATCAGAGATGTTTCATGTGTCAGAGTGCTTTCAGGTGAGTAGTTCCTAAAACTACCAACCAAAAGACACTGTTTTGCTTTCCCCATCTTTTCTCATGGACTTATTGCATAAGAAAAAAAAAAGCTGAAGCAGAGCAGGACAGTAGTGGCTTTCTCCATGCCTTTTCCACATGCTGTTGTAGCACTCTTCCCAAAAGACATAATCATAAAAGTGTTTCTTTCATTATGCTGGAAAAATCTGTTTGGCAAAAGGCACACTTTTACAATTGTCTCCCTCAGGGAAGAGAATGGAAGTGCTACAGTGACATGTTGAGAGGGAGGGAGAATGCTACTACTCTCCTACTTCATTTTGACTTTCTTTTCTCATGCTCTTACTCTCTAATATGAAAAAGATGGAAGCAGCAGTGGGAAAACACAATCGCAAATAGGTGATTACAGGTATATAATTAGGACCCCCTCCATTCTGCAAATGAGGCAATTGCATAATGAAACAACAACTAGAAATACCCTCAGACTGTTCTACATATTCATTAATCATTTATTCTACAATACCCATTGTTGTTGCTTTGCATTCTTTCAGACTTTGAATTTTCCCTCTACACTATCTACATTTCACTGTTTCTAGTGTTTTTAGTTTTGTTCTGTTTACATTACACTCCATTTAATGGTATGGTTCCTGTTTGCTTCTGCCAACTGAGGATAACATTTCATGCACCTAATGAAGGAGATTATTGCATGCCAGATCTGCACTGGGATAGATAGGGGTTGTAACCAACACTGATGGATCTTATTCCATTGCCCCATGCCCAGGCAGTAGGTAACCTGTATCCAATCTGGGCTTCTCCCGCAATTTTTCAAGAACACGATTGGTGTGATAACAACAGTGTGATAAGACCTGAAGTTTACAACACATGTTTATCTAGTACAGATTTGGCGTGTGATAATCTCTGAAGTTTAATATAACCCACAAACCTTATGTTTTTGTATTGTAATGCTTGTAGTTTAAAATGTTTCAAGCATTGGCCTAGCCCCTTTGAATTCTTGGCTAGAATCCTGTTGGTGGCATGGACATGGACAGACATAAAACACTGTTACCCTTGTATATTTGGCATTACAAAAAGATATATTTGTACCTCCTTGCACAACGCTCCTTGTCAAGCAACAGTAGCTGGGAAGAATCATGGGCACTTGCATTTATGGACGTTGGAATGGAACTTCCACTTTAAGGCGCTTGTCAGTGATAAGGTGGACATGAGCCATCAGTGTGATGCTGCAGCAAAGAATGTGAATGCTATATTAAACTGTGTAATAGAAGCAAAGTTCCAGGTTGAGGGAAGAAACAGTCCATCATATTCTGCACTGGTCAGGCCTCATCTGTTCAGTTCTGGAAGCCACATTTTTAAAAGAATATGGACAAGTTGCAGAAGGTTCAGAGAAGGGCAACAAGGATGATACAAGGTATGGAGGACAAAGCACATGAGAGAAGGTTATAGGAGCTTGGCATGTTCAGCTTGGTGAAGAGAAGATCAAGGGGTGACATGATTTGCACTGTTTAAGTATGTCAAGGGGTGCCCCAGGGAGGAGAGAAGCACATCTGTTCTCTGCTTCCCCAGAAAGTAGGACAAGATCTAGTGGTTGTAAGTTGCTAGAGACTTGGTTTCAATTGAACTTTAGAAGGAACTTCCTTACAGTAAGAGCCATTTTGCAATGGAAGCAGTTGCCTAGAGAGTTAGTGGGGTCTCTTTCTTTGGACATCTTCAAAAGAGGACTGGATTTACTGGGGATGCTCTAACTGGAGATCCTGCATTGATCAGGGATTGGACTCAATGGCTCATGAAGATCTTTCCAACTGTTCAAGAACGGATGGGAGTTTCTCAGAAGGGAGACACTGAAGGCACAATTTCAAAAAGTTCCAATGAGGAAGAAAAATGGGAGTTGTCTCAAGAAACTGGTATGGATAACTAAGGAACTTTCAGCTGAGCTAAGTTTTAAATGGAACATGTATAAGAGATGCAAAAAAAGGGGGGGGGGAACCAGCAAAGAGGAATTCAACCCAAAGGGTGCTCAACAATGGCTCCTTTTCAACCTGGAAAGAAGTGACCAGTGGGGTCCCACAGGGCTCTGTCCTGGGCCCAGTGCTATTCAACATTTTTGTTAATGACTTGGATGACAGAATTGGGGGCATACTTATCAAATTTGCAGATGACACCAAATTAGGAGGAGCAGCTAATACTCAAGAGGACAGGATCAAATTTCAAAATGACCTGAATAGACTAGAAATCTGGGCCAATGCAAACAAAATGAAATTCAGTGCAGAAAAATACTGCCCTTAGGGTGGAAAAACGAAATGCACAGATATAGGATGGAGGACATCTGGTTGAATGAAAGTACGTGTGAAAGGCATCTAGGAGTCCAAGTAGAGCATAAGTTGAACATGGGTCAATAGTGTGATGCAGCAGCTAAAAAGGCCAATGCTATTTTAGGCTGTATCAATAGAAGTATAGCGTATAGATCAAGAGAAGTAATAGTGCCACTCTATTCTACTTTGGTCAGGCCCCATCTGGAATACTGTGTCCAGTTCTGGGCACCACAATTCAAAAAGGATCTGGAGAAACTGGAGCGTGTTCAAAGGAGGTCAACTAACATGGTGAAGGGTATGGAAACTGTGCCCTATGAGGAACGCCTTAGGGAGCTGGGGATGTTTAGCCTGGAGAAGAGAAGATTAAGAGGTGATATGTTGGAATACCACCTTGATCTGAAGGGAGAGGTGGGAAATACAAACAAATATTATTATTTATTGTTATATGATAGCCCTGTTTAAATATTTGAAGGAATGTCACATTGAGGAGGGAGGAAGCTTGTTTTCTGCTACTCCAGAGACTAGAATGCGGAACAATGGATGCACACTGCAGGAAAAGAGATTCCACCTAGACATTAGGAGGAACTTCCTGACAGTAAGGGCTGTTTGGCAGTGGAACACACTTCCTCGGAGTGTAGTGGAGTCTCCTCTTTTAAAGGTCTTTAAGCAGATGCTGGATAGTCATCTGTTGGGGGTACTTTGATTGGGAGTTCCTGCATGGCAGGGGGTTGGACTGGATGGCCCTTGTGGTCTCTTCCACCTCTATGATTCTATTTATGATTCTATGACTGTCATCTTTCTATTCTCCTTCTCCCACAGAGAAGAATTTTGTATTCAGGATTCATAAAGATAATTCTCCTCTGGAATCCAAACACCATCCTGGAGGTAATGTAATTCTTTTCTATTTTCTCCTCCTCCTCAGAGGTGAGATGAACCAGAAAAACTTTCTCAGTTATTTAATTTTAATTTTAATTTTTTTATTTTTATATTTTTTATTATTTATTTTATTTTATTTTTTGGTTCTGGGACTGTTCTTTGCTGTGCTTGGAATGCAGTTGAATTTAAACATGTGGTGGGATGCAGAATTGGTTTGATACCTCCCAATCCTTACTGTGCTTTGGGGACATTTGGATCTTCCACAGATCTTCTCTTTGAAATAACTTTTGGTATAGAACACAAAGGACGGCTTGCACCCATCAGAGGTGATCTGGAGAAAGCCCTCATAGAATCCATTAAGACCAAGGTAGGAAATCTCGTGGTACTATAAAAACAAGTTGTCTTGGTTGAATAGCAAGTAATTTCAGCCTTTTGCTTCAAACTTTCTGATATGGAGACAGGGCTGTTTATGACATTTCTTTTATTTGGAAGGGGCTGATGGCTCTGATGTTAAGTTCAGACACAACCCCAGAGCAGATTCACCATACAGAGCAACCGGCATCCACATGAACACCCTCAAGCTTTCAGGGATAGTTTCTTACCTCTTTTGGCACATAATTTCTTAGGGGGATTTGACATCTGGCCTTTTGCAAATTGAAAGAACAAGGGCCCTGTATATTACACAATTATAACACTATGGAGATTTATCACATGAAGGACAGGGCATCATTGTCCCATCTCTGTCCCATCCTTCCCACCCGATCACAGGAAGAACTTTCACACATGACCTGACATTGACCTGGCAGGGAAGCGCCAGTGAAAGTGATTGCATGAATGACTTTCATATGCAAAGCACACTGAACTGGGAAGAGCTAGTGAAAGTGATGGTGCAAATTACTTTCACATGAAAACAGGCAGAAAAGCGATTTCAGCCATCAGCTGGAAGTGCTTTCTCCTGTCATTTACAGTCTTTTGTATTAATGGAAGAACCCATTAATACAATGGCAGCTGAATGTACAGGCAGTTGGTTTCATAACTTTAAAAACAACCTTGTTATCTTAATACAATAAAATTTTAAATCGACAAAGCAGTGATACCTTTATTGAGATCCTGGCTCTCAATGGACTTGACATTTTATTGTCTGTGTTGTACTGCCCTTTGTCCTTGGTTCCACATGGTAATGTGGTCCTCATAATGCCTGCCTTGATATCCCTTAGGCTATCTAAATTGAAAGAGAAGTAATATCTGAGACAACATGTAGACCTGTGGCTCCAACATTGTCACTTTTTTCTCCTGCATGAGTTTTAACATCTTTGCCTGATGAAGATGCCAACAAAGCTTCAAAAGTTTCTATTACACATTTTGTGCTTTTTAGTTGGTCCATTAAGAGTATCACTGTTTTGTAGATTTTGTTCCATTTTGCTGCATGGCCAAAGGTGGGTACCCCTAATATGTTTCCTTGGTCTCTCAGTGATACATGAGAGTTATGGGATTTTGGAGGTTCCTAGTGTGGAGGTCAGCCATCACTGAAGTTGAGGGTTTAAAAGAAAAGAAAAAAACAAAGTTGTGGGAGTTGTACTGTCTGCTAACTATATTATAGACACTTGTCTTTGAGGTATGCCACTCATCAATCTGAAGTGATCTCGCATATAAACCCACAGTGAGGCATTCTCTTTTCAGGTACAAGAGAAAGTGAAATTCTTCTCAGACAAAATCAAAGAAGTCAAGTTAAAGGAAGTTGTAAGGAGAGACAAGACTGAAATGGATAGGTATGAGCTCTATGATAGTAATAAATATATATCTTGAACTTATATAAAGATATATCTTGAACTCAAGTGCTATTCTGTTACCTGTTCCATTTATAGAAAAAGCCACCCATAGTTCTTGTGGTGTTTCTTCTCTTGTAATAAACATTTAACTTATATTGTATGCTCATTTATTTTCAGTTAGATAATTATATCTTATAAGTGTGCACATTCCTTAAACCAAGACATGCCTATGTTTATGTGAAGGCAGAATAATCCAAACCTGATATTCACGTTCTGGTTGCATCTAACTTCAGAAGAGAAGAACATGTCTCACTTAGTGCATTCTCAGCTGGAAGACCTTAGTGGTATATCTATGGGAGTGGGAGAGGTTCAGACCGTTGTGGTAAGAGGTATGTGAACCAATGTTACACTTACTATGAATAAATACAAAAGGGAATTAAGTATAAGCTTTAATAACTTATAGAATCATAGAAGATTTTCATACCTGGCTCAAAGGTTGTTGAAAGGTGCCTGAAATGTCCTTAAAAGATTCAGGAAGGGGGTGTGTCTGAAAGTCCAGAGCGCTTCCCCAAATTGCTCCCCAGTCGCCATGGAAACGCAGTTTCCTCTTAGCGTGGCTGAATCATTCCAAGGGAGTTGATTTCCTCTGGATTCCCTCTTGATGCTTACTTTGCGTTTCAGGCACCTTTTAGCAACCTTTGGGCCAGGTATGAAAATCTTAATTGAGTTGGAAGGGGTTCTATGGGCCATCAGATCCAACTCCCCACTAAGTAAAGAATCTCCAACTAGAACATTGTCAGCAGATACCTGTCCAGCCCCTTTTTGAAGACACTCAGAGAAAGAGACCAGACATCCAAAGAAGGTGAATTCAGTGAACTGCTAGGTAAGAGGGAAGAACAGGTGTTTTCCTCACAAAACTAGTAAGACGATCATGGACATTTGCCAGGGTCTCTCTCTAGAAGTAAATCTTTCAACAGTACTCTCCAAATTTCATCAGATTCCCTCTTCAGAGAACTTCCCCTCGCAGACTTCAGAAAATATATGCGTTAGGTTTCTAGAACTTCATTGTAAAATTACACATTCTTTTTAAAAATGCAAGTCTTGCACCAAAACAAGCCATTGTTCAAGCCATGTCTCTTTAAGAAGGATGTGGATTTCTATCTAAATATAACTTTTGTAATTTAGTGTATTTTAGAACTAACTAGAATTGGGGTTGGACTGAGATGAAGGCTGTCCAGACAAAGGGGTCATTCCTACTGGCAGATTGAATCACTTCCTGGTCTGTTCTTGCCCCAGTCTGAAAAGTGATTTCAAAAGATTCCATGTTCCCACTATGAAAGGTTTTTTTCCCCTACCTAGTGTGATTGCTTGGGGGGGGGGGCACGATTGTGATTGTCGTTCCCACTGGCAGCGCTGCTTCAAAATCCCCTGTCAATCATCTGACATAAGCCTGGCTTAGAAATTGGCCGGGGGGGGAGAAGACTGAAAGAGTGTAACCTGAGGCTGAGAGAGTGTGATGGGAGAGTGTGATGGTCAGAGTGGCATGAGGGGGAGGAAGGGGAAGAAGGAGGCAGCAGGAGGAGAGTGGTAACGGAGCAAGGCAAGGCTGGGCGGGGGGACAGAGAAGAGGAAGAGGACGAGGACAAAGGCAAGGCTGGGAAGGGAGCTTGGAGGCCAGGAAAGAGAGCAAGGCAGGGGACACATTAAAAAAAAATATAAAAGTAATCAAAAAATCATAGAATCATAGAAATTTAGAGTTGGAAGAGACCACAAGGGCCATCCAGTCCAACCCCCTGCCGTGCAGGAACTCCCAATCAAAGCATCGCCGACAGATGGCCATCCAGCCTCTGCTTAGAAACCTCCAAGGAAGGAGACTCCACCACCCTCCGAGGGAGTATGTTCCACTGTCGAACAGCCCTTACTGTCAGGAAGTTCTTCCTAATGTTGAGGTGGAATTTTTTTTCCTGCAGTTTGCATCCAATGTTCCGAGTCCTGTTCTCTGGAGCAGCAGAAAACAAGCTTGCTCCCTCCTCAATGTGACATCCCTTCAAGTATTTAAACAGGGCGATCATATCACCTCTTAACCTTCTCTTCTCCAGGCTAAACATCCCCAGCTCCCTAAGGCGTTCTTCATAGGGCAAGGTTTCCAGACCTTTCACCATTTTAGTCGCCCTCCTTTGGACACACTCCAGTTTCTCCACATCCTTTTTGTGGTGGGGCCTGACCAAAGCAGAATAGAGTGGCACTATTACTTCCCTTGATCTAGACACTATACTTCTATTGATGCAACCTAAAATTGCATTGGCCTTTTTAGCTGCTGCATCACACTGTTGACTCATGTTCAACTTGTGGTCTACTTGGACTTCTAGATCACTTTCACATGTTGTCTCATTCAGCCAGGTGTCCCCCATCCGATATCTGTGCATTTCTTTTAATACCCTCAGATGTAGTTCATCTGGTCCTAAAGACTTATATTGATTTAGATTAACCAGGCATTCCTGTACTGTCTCTTTACTTATTCTGTGCTGAAATTCCCCTATTCTGTCCTCTGCCCCATTATCCTTAGGTTGGGCACCCTTTGCCTTTTCTGAGAAGACTGAAGCAAAGAAGGTGTTGAGTAATTCTGCCTTTTCTCTGTCCCCTGTTAGCATTTTGCCATCTTCTGCATGCAGTGGCCCAACCGTTTCCTTCTTCTTCCTTTTGCTGCGGACATATCCAAAAAAGCCCTTTTTATTGTTCTTAATGTCTCTAGCAAGCCTGAGTTCATCTTGCGCTTTAGCTTTTCTGACTTTATCCCTACATGTGCTGGCTATTTGTTTGAATAGAATGGTTTAGCATCTGCTTGCCTTCGTGGGAGTTGCTTGACCAATCTATCAGTTTTTCAATTAATTTTGTTTATTTTTTTTTAAAAAGGTCCCAAAAAGGCACCACTGTGTGTGTGTGTGTAATACCTCTGGGGAGGCATGGTAAACACACACCCCTTTGCCATTTGTCCCTCCCCTCAGAAAGAATCAATTCTGATGTGTAATTCCCACTTATTGGACATGCTTCAGAATCAATTCTTCTGAAAAGAACCTCTTTCAAACTGCTGTCAAGAAAACCCACGTTTTTTTGTGTTTGCCTTGCTTTATTTCAACTGGAATTGATCCAATTTGCCAGGATCTCTGAAACGATTTCCAGTTGGAACTAGGGTTATATAACCCGAATCACGACTCAAAGTAAATTGTAGTGGGAACAACCCTAAAGTAAAGTAGTTTGGTAAATATCATTCAGAATCTTGTGTTCTATGTGCAGAGAATATATTCAAGAAGAATTCTTTCTTACTACTCCTACCAACAGAAAGTTAATAGAAAGTGGGTCTCAAACTTTTTTACCTTTGTGAATCCCTTTACACTTACATGTGGATGTCACTCCACCCCAATCTCTCTTGACATCATATATGAACAAAAATATTTTATTTCTTTAGTATGTGTATTTTCATTCATCTCTCTCTCTCTCTCTCTCTCTATATATATATATATATATATATATATATTCATATTTAACTTTTTATAAGCAAATAACATTGTTCAAGTTAGAACAGCTTTATGTAAACAATTTTAATATGTAGTAACATGTATAAATTTTACATATACTGTCTCACACACAACCACACTCACATACACCAGTGCTCACAGATATGTACACATTCAGTCATACTCTTTCATTTTTTTTCTTTCACTCACAGTCTTACAGAAACATTTATTCTCTTGTGTATATGCAAGTATACACAAGTGCATACAGTAGTATGTAAAAGAGATTAAGACTCTGACTGAGTATGTGCATGTGTGTGTGACAGTGTGAATGAGGGTATCTGAAGGAGAGAGAGTCAGAAAAAGAACATTACTGAGTGTCTGAAAGAGAGACAGTGTGTGCAAGAAAGTTGCTCACACAGTGAGGTGGGTACTGAGTGTGTATGAATCAATTTGTGCATGACTGTGAGAAATAGAGTGTCACAGTATGTGTGTTTGCGTGTGTGAGAGAATTAACATGTGAGAGACTTTGAGAATGTGTAAATATCAGTGTCAGGGAGGGAGAGAGGGAGACAATGACATAATTATGTGTGTGTGTGAATTAACTGGCTCAGATGGTGTGTGCGAGAAAGCAAGAAAGAATAAAACTGTGCAGCTGAGTATGTGCACACACATGAAAATACATGAGTGGGGCCTGTGTGTGTGTCACAGAGATAAAGGAGTACTGTGTAACATCATTTGAGATTGAAAGAAATTCCTCTCAGACTATTTGGATCAGCAGGTCAGAAAATCAGAGTAAATGAACCCATGTAAGAGTGAGCATATGAAGAAAAAAAAAGAGCTAGAGAAAAAAATGTGACTAAGTATAAGAGAGAATTAGTGTAGATGTGCGAATATGGTGGGGGAGAGAAACAGGCCTCTTTGAAAGTTGGTTCTACTGCCCCTCCCCCAATCTTCTACCGCCTCTGACACCTCCAGTGGCTGCCCAAATCCTATTTACTTGTTTCTCCTCTCCTTTTGCTCCATCCAGCCCCCTGCCCTCTGCCTGCACCTTACTGGTCAGAGGACAGTTTGTCATACACTTCAGAATGTGAGTGGGGATCCACATCTAGCTGGCCAGAAGGGTGGAGGTGGCAGCATAGAGCAGCGGTGAGCCCAGGCACACTTTCTCTATTAGCATGCTGTTGGTTCAGGAGTGGAACCACTGAGGCCATGTCTCCTTTGCCTTGTCGGGGCGGGGGGCAGTGTGTGGCAGCCAGAGCCAGGTGATGGCAATGGTCCCAAGCAAGAAGTGCCAACGGCCTCCCCTACTGCCTTGGGGCCATCATGGATGCTGACTCTCCTTTGGGTGCTATACACTTAGGGTGCACTATACTCAGTGGGTGCATTGGTTTAAGCTGCAGCAATGTCTCATCCTCAGAACCATGGCGATGATGAAATACCTCCTTCACTAATAGGCTACATTACTGGCATGCAGTACAGCCCATGAAGAACTTTATTTGTGCCTAGTCCTGCATTTTTTCTAGGTTTCCAAAGACATGCAAATTTCATGATGCTGCCCAAGAGGTAAGAGAGTGAAAGTGTATTGTGAGAAAAGCAATAGCTTTTGTTAATCAGTGGCATTTCTAGAAGTCTAAATGGCGAGATTGTATGTTTCTAGTGCAGCTGCAATAACTTTGGTTGCCATGCACCTAAACAGTGGAGTATTGGGGCAGATAAAAGGTCCTTGCAGAACTTTGTGGATCAAAAGATAGATTTTAAAAACAGAGAGCCACTGGAGGGAGAAAGCTAAAAAGATGGGAAGTTAAGAAGCATTGTAAATATGTTTAAAGTATTATTAAGAGATTGTGGCAAGATCTAAGAGGTTGGCAAGCTAAAAAAAAACTTTCTGCAAAACTAGTTCTTCACATGGAGGAGAAGGCAATATCTCAGTGAAGAGAGGTGGATTCCACTCTTGCTATTCTGCCATAAATTTTTATAAGATGATCCCAGTGGTGGAGTTGGTTTATACATGTCATTTCTTTCAATGTGTCATTTCAGTTGTTCCTACTGTTTAACTGAAGGTCCCTGAACTTTAGTTTTATCTGCTTACATCATTATAGCTAAATTTGCTTACTATAAGCTTATTTGGCCATAACATGAGGGTAGAAGTATAGGCAACATAGAACAGAATGGTAAAGAATAGAATGAAATGTTCAATAGGTGATGTCTAGTCACTAAGTATGGCATATGTCTGGTAATTAAAATAAAATGGTGTTGAAATTTTAAAACCATGTTATTGAAGGACTATTCTAATCTCTCTACACTGGTTAGATGTGAATGAATGCAGTGCTGGGATTGGACTTTGTGGTGTGGAGGCAATTTGTCTCAATGGATTCGGTACATACTTATGTCAATGTAAAGAAGAATATGAAGACCATTCCCTGACAAAGTCGGGCACACTATGTCTTCGTGGTCCACGGTCAGGTATGTGATTATGTACAATTAGAGTTCCACCTGTGCCAAAAATGCTGGTGCTTCATATATCAAGACGCAATGTGGCGATTTTACTGTGTGAGTCACCCTACATGTACAGAACATGACCTTACCAGCCACCCCCAATTAGACACTTGGAAACACAGTCACAGGAAATCTAGAGACAATGAAGAGTACTGAAAGTATACAGTAAAAGGCAAGGAGAGGAGCAGCTAAATATATCCTCTAGACCAGGTGAGAGCCCTAAAGGCTCCATGGAAAACAGGTTGGGAACTGCTGCTCTAGACATACTGAGGGCATCTTTTTCATCTCTACCTACCCATCTCAGTAGATCTGTCTTATATGCCTCCCCCTTTACCTTGCTCTTCTTCTTCATTCTATATTTTCCCCATACTTTCCAACATCTAAACTTCATCTCTGAATTCAGTAACAACGTAGAACATTCACCTTCTAACAGCTCAAGTAAGATAATTACAGCTCATATTTCTATTTTTTAAAAACCCAACAATTTCATTTAAGTGTTAAGAAACAAATTATGATTAATTCCTATCCCACACTGCATTATATTTGCATTTCTGAAGCCTAATGTGATAGCATCACAATTGTTGTATACTAATTCATAAAGAAGAGAGAAAAGGGGGTGAGGAAAATAAAAAATAAAATAGAAAAGGCAAAGGGTTTTTAAAAACCCTTTATATATGAACTATATATTAAATATAAAATTTCCCCACTTCATTTCCCCTTCAGTATGCTATATACATATAGCATGCTATATATAGTATAGTATATATGCTATGCTAAAACAATATCTTTATTCCACATACAATTCAAAAAAACTATGTCAGATTATACGAAATCCATTGTCTTATTTTAACTCACTTTTTCATGTGCATCCAGTATCAAAGGATCTTGAATCCTGAGTTTTTCTTAGTATTCTTAGAATTCTGAGTATTCTTATATTTCCCAGATTTCCAGTTTGCAAAACTGCATGTTTAGCCATCAGTGTAGCTCTGACAAATAATTCCACTCCCCATCCGAGGATGGGTCCCAAGAGTGGCCCAATAAAATATGTGTAACTTTGATTATCAGTGATTTACCAAGAATCTCATTAATTCTTGCCTTGGCCACAACAGACGTATCATATTGGCTTCCAATTGTCTCCATCTCCAGCACCATTCTTTTAGGAACTGTTCTTATTACTGAAAACAAGTGGGTGCCCAATACCCTATACATATTTTTTGTTGCATGAGTCTCAACCAGATTCATTCATTCATTCATTCAACCTTTATTAGGCATACAACAACATAAATTTACAATAAAACTTCAGGATCATTATTAAAAAATTTAAGCCATAATTTTGTTGCCTCCATGAGAATATTGGCTATTAGCCTGGTAATATGTGGGTTCCGGTCTTCCAATAAATATTCTACTGATAATCTCAGCCAGAGGTAAATAATGTAATAAATAATTTGACTGCAATGTAAAGGTTTTAGCTCTGTTGGTTTTCCATCTAATAAAATCCAAATTAAGAGCAAAGTACAATATCATATTTAAGTCTGTTACACCTTGAAAAAATTATCATTTGAACCAACTGAATAGATTCTGGAGATCTGTAGCACATAGTGCACCTGGAGCAAAATTTTGAACAATATTATGCTTAAGCTGCAGGTATTGCCATTCAGCACTAGGAGGTAAGCAGTCTTTCCTTCTGCACTTCAATGAAGGCTTTAAAGACATTACCTGTAATAGTATGTGAGTTAAATAAATCATACACTTATTTCCCCATGTTTTCCATGTAATTGTATTACAGGCAATGGCAGTATGGGCATTACTCCAAACAGTAAGCCGATTATGTACTAACATCTGTATAACTGTGTGATTCTATGATTCTAAATATTTTCCATGCCAGTTTTGTGGCTATCTTTGTAGGACTGTAATGTGAAGAATGAGAAACACATTGAAACCAGTGCTGCCCAGCTATGCACCAAGTATCTTAAGTATATGTCCTAAAACACAGTGTTCTTTCAGAAACATTATTTTTAAAAAAACAAAAAGGAAGTACAGTATATGCTATTCTTTTTATATTATTACAAATATTCCAATAAAATAAATTTCCACATAAAAGTTTGAATATATTTGAATTTAACATTTAAATAAAACATTAGATAACATTATTTAGAGCACTGTAGAATTTTCAAGAACTTTCCAGTTCTACTTTTTCTGAAAAACTTAAAATACTCCTCCTACTCTTACACAATTATTTATCTGTATAAATGATGGAAATAACAGGAACAAAATTGCAGCCACAAACTCAGATGTCAACTATGTGGCGCATCTACTCTGGCAGTAATACCACAAATTCTAATAACATCACCCACAGGTGCCTTTAATTGCTCATCCTCCAACATAATACATGCCAATCCCTGTCTGCAGTCTGCATTGGACACAGGACAGTCTCAGAGAAAGAGGATAAGTAAACAGTTGCAGAACATTTAAATCTTCTGGACCTCTAAGCTGCTACTGTGTAACATATAAATTACTTTTTTAAAATTTATTTCTTTATTTGTATTAAAAAGACAGGCTACATTTATACATTACATTTAAACATGTATACATAAAACATATCCATACACTTTAAAAATGGCTTCCAAAATCCAAGGTGGTTGTTATTTCAGTTACTTGAATGTTTATTTAAACATTCTCCTAATGATAACAAAAAGAAAAACAGAAATAAAGTTACTAATCACCTCTGTAATTGTGCTTCTAGATAAGACATATAATTGCAAAACTGAAAACAATAATCTTGCTTATTACGTCCCTGGTTTATTCAATGTTCTATGTTCCTTTTCCTTTTTCTATCTGTATGTGATACACTATTGAATATTCTATAGGTAAAATAAAATGTTATATTGTTATTTACTTGACATCCACATAGTAATAAAAACTCTAATGCCTCACACTCTATGTATCTTCCTAATATCTAACATCTTGTCTTTTAGTTCATCTTCTTATTAATCAGACTTCTGGAACAAAGAAATTACAGGGGAAGATTAGAAATAGAGAAACAGATGAATAGGGATACAGTCAAAAATTCTAACCCATTAGCAAAGCTATGAACACTACCCATATTAATACATATTAACATATGTTTATGTATGCATGAATGTATGTATGCATGTATGCATGAATTTTTTTTTTAAAAAATTAAAAATTATTTTTGGATAAACAGATTTTGTTTTCACACCTTGGGTCTAAAAGGCCAGCCAATGTATTATCTTACACACCTCTTGAAAGGTTTATGGCCAGAGTCACAATTAGCATCTTTCTGTATTCTACAACACTGTGATCCAACCCCCACAACTATGTATGTTAATACTGTATAGGTTTGACTTTAATATAGTACGCCATTAGTGTATCCGAAAAAGTGCATTGAAATTATGAAAGTTCATGCTTTACATAAATTAATCTTAAAGTGCAGCTACATTCATCTGATAAAGGATTCCATAAACTTCGATAAATGTGTCCATGGATGGGAGTAGTTCATATGAAATAATTTCTGCAATTCCTAATTCTCTAAACCTAATTCCTACTTTCTTATGTGGATTTGCAGCAAGTGTTGTCCAGAAATAAAAAGTACAATTCAAAGAGAATGGGAAATAGCAATATAGTACATATGCATGCCCATATTTTTTATTTATGTATGTACCCCACACAATACACAGTTGTTAAAAGTACTTGCTTATTATTATATTTAGCCATTGGCTAGAGTATTGTATACTGCAGCTGTCATATTATATGATGTGGATGTAAATTGGATGAATACCAGAATGCAACTAAATGCAAAAGCTTGTATTTGCTTTGTAAAATAGTTATCTATAGCAATATCAGGTGTTTATCTGAACATGGAAGCTGTCCTCGTCCTTTAGTAATTTGCAGATTTGGATGTGCATTCTCATTCTTAAACTTCCTGTCAGCTTGCCCAAGGGTTTATGCATTCACCCCAAGATTTTCATGCTGAAAAGTGTGTTTTATAGAATCCAACATTTCTCCATTGGAAATCCAACTTGACAGTTTACCATGGCAAGTCTCCTAAGCTGTCAGAGTGAGATTAGGCCTTTAGAGTTGTACTGTGGATCCTGAGAGTCTTTGATGTAGTTATGCTTTTCTTGATATCACTTAAGAATTAAAAAGGCAAGATGGACATGCTACTTAAAAAGCAGTCACACTGAGTTCTTCACATTCATAGTAAGAGCTTTACAATTTTCAAGACATGCATGCAGACCTGCATGCCATAAACTCTAATGCTGATTCAGCTATCAAGCTTACCTCTCCCCTAGTATTGCAGAGGTACTGTCCTTCTTTTGTTTGTAGTGGCATATGCATGATCTTCTCATGAGTTCATCCTTCCCTCCCCTTTCTTCTTTCTTTTGGTAAAAGAAAAACATTTGAATGATACAGTAGTTTCAAAGCTACTCAAAGCAATAGGGAAGGTAGCAATGGGAAATAGCTCACAAATGGTAACCAGCTACAGGCGCTGACAGAATCAAACTGAATAAAAAAGCAAAACTAGTTTCTAACATTCATATTGAGTATGGGGTAGATCCCATATTCTAGGTGGGATAGAGAAAGATATATGTGTGCTGCTCTTCTAGAATCCTTGGCTTGTTCTCTAGTCTGTTGAATGACCATTTTGAACATAGAAGGCATTCAGGATGGAGTGAGTTGAACAATCCCCTTCCTCTTTCTCTTGCAGACATTGGTTCCTTGTACAGTTACACCGAGATTCTTGTAGGAATCACTGTTTTTTTAATATCTGCCCTTGTAGTGGTGATTAGTGTGCTGTGTGCCATAGTAAAGAAGAAACGTACCAAAAAGAATGTCCACTTTCAAGAGGCTACTTTGCCTGGGACTCTGGCTACATCACAGTTGCAGCAGACAGCCTTTGATCAGAATAATATCCATCATCTCCTTACTCTAGATCCTGCCCAGTTAAAACTCCGAGCCAAAGTACCAGAATGGCCCTTACAAGCGAGAACTAGTTCCAGTGAAACATACAGAATGTCTATTGAACAGTCTGAATGCTTGTAAAAAACAACACACAATGTTATAACTCCCTTTTTTCTTATTTGATAATAACCTTCTTTCATTTATTGTGGATGAACAGATAGATTTGTGTTGTTTATTGGAAAATTGAAATGGAAGTATTTTATTACTTTTTTGTGTTTTCACCTCTATATCTTAATGCAAATTTAAGTTTTATAAAGTTTCGGCCATTGTATTGTCTTTGTGGCTTCATATATAAAACAAGAATGAGTCTAGTTAATGTTCATGGCTGTAAATAAACCTGGCATCTTGCTCTTCATATAATTGTGAAGCTTCATTGATACGGGAAATGAGAAGAATGAACCAGAGTCAAAATACTTATTGCAAGGAATGTTTGGAGCAACAGGAGCTCCATCAGGAGCATCAGGAGCAATAGGCCTGAGTCACCACACTTCAGAAATGTCTACTACAGGGATGGGGAATATGTGGCCCTCCAGCTGATGTTGGACTGCAGCTCTCATACTCCCTCACTATTAGCTGTGGCCAATGTACATGGTAGGTATTTTTTTTTAAAGAATGCAAGAATGTCCCTAATCCTTATCAGTGATAGTCAGTGAAGCAAACAGAATGGTGTCAATGCACTTTATCATACACCTTCCTTCTTGCTGCAATCATATTAATAAAAGGAAGTGCATACATATCAGTTTGGGAACACTCTCTACAGTATGTCCCTTTCTTAGTGCAACCAATGCCTCTCTGCCCTATGCCCTATCCAGTGTTCCTTTCACATGTATATGTGTGTTTTGTTCCATTTTTCTTGATCCATTTCTCTCTGGTTTTAATTTTTTTAAAAAAAAGGTTACAGAAAATGTGAAGTCAAAGGCTTTCACAGCCGGCACTCATAGTTTTTTGTGGATTTTTCGGGCTATATGGCCATGTTCTTGAAGACTTTATGGCTGGCATGGAAATGAGTGGGGTATATACACTGTGTGACCCTTGGTTGAGAGGAAATGATTTACATGTTAATCCATGTGTTGGTTTGTTGTTGAATGGTAAGGTCTCAGAGTGTCCATTTAATTAGTGATCATAGAATCAGAATCATAGAGTTGGAAGAGACCACAAGGGCCATCCAGTCCAACTCCCTGCCATGCAGGAACTCCAAATCAAAACATCCCTGACAGATGGCCATCCAGCCTCTGCTTAAAGACCTCTAAGGAAGGAGACTCCACCACACTCCAAGGGAGTGTGTTCCACTGTTGAACAGCCCTTACTGTCAGGAAGTTCCTCCTAATGTTAAGGTGGAATCTCTTTTCCTGCAATTTGCATCCATTGTTCCGCGTCCTAGTCCCTGGAGCAGCAGAAAACAAGCTTGCTCCCTCCTCAATATGACATCCCTTCAAATATTTAAACAGGGCTATCATATCACCTCTTAACCTTCTCTTCTCCAGGCTAAACATCCCCAGTTTCCTAAGGCGTTCCTCATAGGGCATGGTTTCCAAACCCTTCACCATCTTAGTCACCCTCCTTTGGAAAAGCTCCAGTTTCTCCACATCTTTTTTGAATTGTGGTGCCCAGAACTGGACACAGTATTCCAGGTGAGGCCTGACCAAAGCAGAATAGAGTGGCACTATTACTTCCCTTGATCTGGACACTATACTTGTATTGATGCAGCCTAAAATTGCATTGGCCTTTTTAGCTGCCAATGTAATTTTAGGCTGCATCAATAGAAGGTAAGCTAGGGTTTTAGCCCCATGCAATAGGGTCCTTAGTATCAAGGGGGAAAAAAGATAATACGTATTTAGAGTTGCTAGCTGAGAATTAGAGAAGGCTTCTGTATAGGGTTGCCATTCATCCCAGAAAACCTGGAAAATCCCAGATTGAAGAGACTAAAAATGTCTCAGTGGGTCAGCTGAAGCAGTAAATTCCAGATTTTTCCTTCATCACAGGCTGAAAGATAGGTTAAAATGTGGTGGTGGTAATGAAGCAAGAGACCATTAAGAAGACTGGCATTGGCAAGAACCTCATCCCATTCTGTAGGCTCTGGTTGTTATTGTATAAGGGTAGCATTGCCACCTTATTCTTCAATTCTCTTCCACCTCCAAACAGGCCCAGAAGGCAAGAAAGGAAAGGAGATAAACAGATATGGCTTCGTGTTGTATGGTGGTTGTATTGGCAACTTGAGCCTAGGGCTAGGCAGAATGGTGGAACTTTGCTTCCAAACAGCCTGGACAGAGTATAGGGAGTCCCTTTATTCTCTGGGGCTGCTTGGACACCTCTCTCTCTTCATACCAGCTAGTGGGGGAACGAAGAAAAAGAGAGCTTGGGACTGAGGTTAAAAAAACAATGATAGAAAAAGTGCAGTGATTTATGTGCTGAATTTGCACAATCAGAATGAAAAGTGATAATATGCATAAATATACTAATACTAATTAGAAGCCAAGGTATGAGGGACTGGAATATAGTAACCCTACTCCTGTGCCTTTAACGCTTGTGTAGAAGAAGTTTCAGTAGATATTGCTTGTCACACAACTAAGAAGCAAGACCTGCTGAAACTCCCTCTTCTACACAACAACAACAACAACAACAACAATAATAATAATAATAATAATTTTTATTTCTAGCCTGTCCCTCTGAGCAAGCAATCGGGGCAGGTTACAACAGAGGGGATTATACACACAATAACAATATACATGAATTAAAAAACAAATGGCAATGTATTAAGCAATAACAATAAAATCAGATAGCAATTAACAATAACTAGCAAAATACATAACAATTATAGCAACAAAAATACATAGTAATTTAAGTAACAGTAAAATTAGCAAAGCAAAATACATAACAATTAACAAAGCAAAAATATATAGCAGTTATAGAAACAACAACAAAATACATAGTAATTATAACAAAAAATAACCAAATATAAAATTAACAAAGCAAAATACATAACAACATACCAAAACAAGTAAATAGAAAAAATAAAAAAGAAAGAGCTCTCTCCAGTTCTTGATACTATGCACCCCATAGAGCTCTCTCCAGTTTTCACTCTGGCAAGCTTATGTGTATCTGAGGAAGTAGAGCAGTCAGAGGTCTACTAAATTATCAAGCACACACAGACAAACAAACCATGATGACAACTATTGTAGTTGAGCCCTTCCAATAATAACCAGGCACATCATGCAACTTGCCCTTTCCACACTTAACTTGGGAATAAACTACATTGAACTTACATATAAATATGAAGGGGTCTTCCAAATATACACTGTTCTTATAACTGCCTCCTTAGTTCAAACTGATTGAAGTATAATAGAATAGGAGAAATAATTCACTCACTATCTGATTGTGCCGATGAATACTTAGAACAGCTGAAGTATAATAGAATAGGAGAAATAATTCACTCACTATCTGATTGTGCCTATGAATACTTAGAACAGCTGTTGTGTATATATATATATATATATATACACACACACACACATATATATACACATATGTATATAAAAAGTGTAATATACACTTATATATGTATATATATATGCATAATCATAGAGACATAGAAATAGACATACATTTATCTTATCCATCTTGACTAAAACACATACAATGCAACATAAAACAGACCTTCCTAACCCCATGACACCTTCAACTTAATATTATTTTCCTTCATAGTCTCACCAAAATCAATTCAAATTCCATCCTTTTCATGATTTTGGTGATAGAGACTACGAAGGAAAATAAGTTGAAGGTGTCATGGGGTTAGGAAGGTCTGTTTTATAGCAACAAAATTTGTACGTGTTTTAGTTAAGATGGATAAGATAAATGTATGTCTATTTTGTAATTAGTTATCTATTTTGTAATTAGTTATCTATTTTCTAGACCATTTCTCCTTTTGACTCTTAAGTGATCAATACTTGCTCCTAAAGTTTAATTTAACAATATCTCAACATTGTCTAATTGTACTTTTTAGACTTTTATTACAATATCTTTCCACCGTTTTCCTAGAAACCTAATAGTATATTCCAGTCTTTTCTCATTTTTTCTTCAGTCTCTTCCTTTTTCTAGCACATCATTATGTCTAACTCAACCATTTCATACACTTTGAGCAGCCATTGGTCAATTGTGGGGCTATCTTTACCTTTGCACTTTTTTGCAAAAGTAATTCTGGCACATGTTAACAGGTAGAAAATCAGTTTACCACAGTCCTTTTTTAACTTATGATCTAACATTCCCAAGAGGTAGGCTTCTGGTAGAAAGCATATTTGAATGTTCAACTCCTTTGTTATACTTTTATATATATCTAGCCAATATTTCTTGGGAGTATGAACATGTCCACCACATGTGGTAATATGTGCCCGAAGCATAGTTGCATCTGCAACAGTTGGGTTTGGCATTTTTATACATATATGCTTATCTTAGAGGCAGTAGTAGACTATAAATCATTTTATACATGTTTTCTTTTAAGTCTTGATTAACCGTATGTTTCAATCTTTTGTCCCAACTGTTTTTCCACTGATCGTAGTCTATACTATGTCCTCTGTTTTGAGCTCATTTAACCATACTTTCTCTTATCACCAGCTCCTCTGTATATCATTCCAATAGTAGTTTGTAACACTCTGAAGTCATTTTTGCTTTGCTTTTCTCTAATATTTTGTCCCATTTTGATTTTGTTTTTTGAATAGCTTCCAATCTCATGTCAATTTTGAATCTTTCTTTCAGCTGTCTGTACAGATACCAGTATATTTGTTTTTTCTAATTCTGATTGTTCTTTGAAAACTAATTCTCCTTGTACATCTTTCAATATGTCCCCATATCTTAACTACTTTTTTGTTTTTATACTTTCTCTCCCCCCCAAAAAAGCTTTGTGGACAGCTGTTCTAATAACTTAATGGGAGAGTCTACGAGGTCACAACGTGTGGTAGCCTATCCTCTGTGGTCCTAAGAAACTTCTATGCTATTTTTTTTCACTGGGTCAGGTATGGATTTACTTACTGTAGCAGGAAAGGAAGGAGAAGAGCTTACAGCAGCTGCTTTTATTCTATAGGCTAAAGAAAAATCTGAAGAGGAAAGACCCACTAAAACATCATTTAAGCCACAGTTGTCCTTCAGTAAGTAGCATCTACAGTATGTTATGTCATTTTATAATTCTTTGTGGAGCTTTTGGGCTATGTGGCCAGAACATGGCCACATAGCCCGAAAGCTCCACAAAAAACTATGGAGGCCGGCCATGAAAGCCTTCGACTCCACATTGGAAATGTCTACGGGGAAAAACTGTTCCAAGACACCCGGAGACTGGAAAAACTCCAAACCAGGAAAGCACATCTACTTTGCTCACTAACTTTTCTGCTACGCTGCAGAGACACAGACACCATAGAACATGGCCACATAGCCTAAAAGCTCCACAAAAAACTATGGATGCTGGCCATGAAAGCCTTCAACTCCACATTATGCCATTTTGTCATTTTCCCCAATTTCCATATGCTTTAGGGCTTTTGCCTCAAGGTTCAGATCTGAGTGATTCTGTTGTTCATGATATTAGTAGAAAAATGTATTTGTTGTTTACTAAGATTTTATATATATCAGTCTCTCTCAAAATTTTGGGGTTTTTTATTCTATAGTTATAGTCACAGTGACAGCAGCATCAACAGAGAAGTCCTTAATTGGGATAAATTTCCAATAGTGCTAATAAGAAAGAACCAAAGTCTATATGGTATGGGGATAAGTATATTTATATTAAGAACAAACAAACACAAATGGAGGGAACCATACCTTTTCTTCTCCCCACCTATGTGCGCGTTTTCTTATATTTTTAGTTATGATGTGCAGGACTTCCTCTTAGAAAAGGGCATCATCTCTTTTATTCTGTCTAGCCAGAAGAAGGCTCTCCCTAATTTTATGCAGGCTACACCCATATTCTATGTTGTTCCTAGAGAGTTTCTAGAACTTCCAAAAATGTTTATTCTTCAACTGTTGGCCCGATCTAAGAAGATAAGAAGAGCCATTCCGGACTAAGGGAGAGACCCAACAGCCTCCTTGGAATTGATGGAAGGAGAGAGAGAGCTGGGTATCATCAGCATATTGGTGACATTAAACTCCAAATCTCCAAAAAACTTCTCCCAGCAGTTTCATGTAGCATGACAGACAAATAAAAGTCCTGTAGGAGTCCTCAGACAACAGCCAGGGGACTGAATAAGTTTCCCTCAGTACCACCTGTAGAGTTTGCCCCCCACCTCCCAAGAAGGACCAAAACCACTGTAAAATAGTGCCTCCAACTCACATCTCAAAGAGGTATCCCAAAACAATACTATGGTCAATGGTATTCAAAACTTTTTTTTGTGGTCCAAAAGAAGTAACAGGAACATATTCAACCTGTCCAGTTTCCAGAGTAAGTCATCCACCAGAACAACCAATTTTAACACACTAAATAAAGAAATAAAAACTTTTTACAATGCTTCCAAAAATGACTCACAGTTTTGATATGGGGGGTATCACTGGCCAGTGGGACTTTCCACTAGGTGCCTGCAAAGCTTACCAAAATTTACATGGATCTACATAGCAGAGGTAAATAATGGTCACACTCATACAAGTTAAGCACACATGTTTTGATTTTCTATTGAAGGCATCTTAAAAAAGCAAAATGAAAATCTGAAGTTGAGTTGAATTTGCTAGAGTTAAAGCTCCATTAACAGAGAATATCAGTTATTATTTGGCATGATGTACTCTCCTGTGTCGTTATTTAGTACACTTATATCTCACCTTTCTTACTTTATAGAATCCAAAGCAACTTATAGGGGATTCCTGGGTGGCCAAACATGAAGCGGTGTGAGAAGACAAAGACCAATGGCATCACTAGGGTTGAGATCACCTGGTGTGATAACTTATGATTTCACCCCCATTGACTTTCTCCAATACCAAATCATATAGAATTCTTTGTAATGGTTTTGTACTGATGCTACTCATACATTGTAATTCCCATAAATCATTGAATATAATGGTAATAGTTGTGACATAGGCAACTACCAAAACAAAAAATATAATTTTAAATTACAATATCATATGCACAGAATAAATGTATGTATGTATACACAGTTTCATGCTATTAAAATGAATATTTGGTAAAATATGTTTTTTTTAAAAAATAATTGTTTTTAATTAATTTTTTAAATCTGAACATTTAATTAAAGAAAACTTGGGACCTGTACTTTCTCCTCCTACTGAGCCTCACACTATTCACACCATCTCTTCAGCATTTTAAAGAGACACAGACTCAGCCTGTTTCTGCCAAAACACAGATTTTTGAGGAGCTGTGGTGCCTTCTCTGCTTAGGTGTCATTTGGTGTGGTCAATACCCCGCACCTCCCTAGTCATACAACTGGTGTAGACCTCCTTATTTTGAAAAAGTTAGCTATATCTTCTACATTTATGCCCAAGCATTTATAAAATAGATGTACCTACACAAAGGTTTTTCAGAATTATCAAAACAACAAGAGAAAAGGGGGGGGGGGGATGAAAGGCCACTTCCACAAAATCTGACAAATAAAAGGGAAGTTCAAACCAAGATCCAGGATGTTCTATGAAATGAAAAAGAACACAATTCAAGATCAGGAAGAAATAGACATTTGAGACAATACACAGAAGAATTATATAAAAGGGATGAGAAGACGAAAGACTCATAGAATGAAGAACCATATGAACATCCACATTCTAGAAAGGAAAGTGGAAGCTGCAATAAAAGAACTTGGAAAAAATAAATCACGAGGAGCAGGCAATATTACAATTGAACCGCTACAATCTACACAGACAGAATCAACTTTAGTGCTAACCAACATATGTCAACAAATACAGTAAACAAAATGGATCATGCTCCTCCAGCGCGGCGGCGGCAGGGCAGAGGACTGAGCCTCCACGGCCAGACCCCGGACCAGCACACTCACCAGCGCGGCGGCTGCAGGTGTGGGCGAGGCCTCCACGGCCAAGCCCCGGACCAACTCCCTTCCCCAGCTGAAGGCAAGAGGCGGGGGGCGGCTATAAAGCCAACCCCCAGGCGACATCTCCTCCTCCTCCAGCGCTGCGGCGGCAGGGCAGAGGACTGAGCCCCCACGGCCAGACCCCGGACCAGCACACTCACCGGCGCGGCGGCTGCAGGTGTGGGCGAGGCCTCCACGGCCAAGCCCCGGACCAATTCCCTTCCCCAGCTGAAGGCAAGAGGCGGGGGGCGGCTATAAAGCCAACCCCCAGGTGACATCTCCTCCTCCTCCAGCGCGGCGGCGGCAGGGCAGAGGACTGAGCCTCCACGGCCAGACCCCGGACCAGCACACTCACCGGCGTGGCGGCTGCAGATGTGGGCAAACTAGAGGCAGGACCAGACTCCTCCTTTTTTTTTTTCCTTTTTCTCTCTTCTCTATCCTTTGCTATTCTTTTCTTTTCTTCTTCCTTGCCTTTAATTATAGCATACAAGACAATTTTAAACATTATATGGACCTGCTTACTTGCTGAAATATTGTATGAAGGGGAATGATAAGACAGAATTTACCATTACGAAATATTGGGAATTCTCGGTATGGTAAATTGGAAAAGTGAAAATATTATTTAACCCCTCTCTGTGTGTGGAACAAATAGTTTCACCAACTAAAATATACATTTCTATTTACACTTTTCATCACAGGAACGGGTTGGGGTGCAATAACACCCTGGGGTATCGACATACCTTTGGGGTTCCACTGTAGGCAACCTCTGGATGCCTAGGAACAACCATACCCCTTCCTGTGACAGCTTCGACCATTTCGAAGCTCTTTACCTTGAGTGAAACAATTGTTAATTGGAATGGTAATTGAGATATTTTAGTTAAAGAAATGTAAGGTACAATTAACATATCTTTCTGTAGGACTAATTGGTTTATTTTGACTAAGGAAAAAAAGGGGGGGGGAAAGAAGAGAGAGAGTGAAAGAGAGCATCGTTTTAACCTTGAGATTCCTGTGCATTCCATACTAAGAGAACACACTATTATAAGACAATTTTAGGTAATGGCCTCAGGGACAAGAAATCAAACAGCCAAACTACAGGGGAAAAATAATAACTCAGAACCACCACCAGACATGTCCTTTAAATATCAAGAAACATCTCAAATCCTAATGTTTATGGATGAATTTAGGAGCTTTAAAGCAGAAATAAGACAAGATCTCAAAGAACATAGAAAAGAGGTGAACGACAATATAAATGCTGGGTTTGATAAATTCGAAAAGAGTTTAGATACTTTAACCAATGAAATCACTACACTAAAAAAGGAAATGACAGAATCTAGAAATAAAACTCAAAAATTAGAAGAAAAAAATCATCTCTCTTGAAGAATTACAAAAAACAAAAGAAAATGCTTCTTTAATACAGGAACTTAGATACAGGGAAAGATGTCTCAGACTCAGAGGAGTTCCGGAATCACTGGGTGAAAACCTATATGATAAAATATTACCGGGCTTAGCGGAACTATTAGAAATTGCGGAGGACGTGATTGAATTTGAAATAGACAAACTATTTAGGACAAACTCTAAAATTGCTAAGGAAAGACACCTCCCAAGAGACGTTATATTATGTCTCACAAGAGCAAAAATCAGGGAGGATATTATTCAAAAGAACTACAATAGACAACTGCAAGTAGAAGGTAAGGAAGTGAAAATATTTAAAGACATACCCCAGGCCATCCTAAAAAGAAGACAGGAATATAAAAACTTAACACTTTATTTATCTCAAAACAATATTAGATACTCCTGGGATAAATTAGAAGGAATAATTTTGATATACAAACAAAAAAGGCATAGGATTGACTCAAAAGGAAAGGCAGAAGAGTTTTTGAACTATCTCAAAAAAGAAAAAGAAAAAAACACAACCAAAGAAAACAGCTAGAGAATTAAAGTGGGCTAGAGAATCTTTAACCCTGATATTTTAGACGGGAAGATCAAGGGGAAGAACGATAAGAATTGTAAATTTTGGAATATTAAGCATTTAATTTTTTGCATTATTTCTCAATAAAAATAATGGAAAATATCACATCAATTTATTCATGGAATGTTAAAGGATTAAACTCAGTATACAAAAGAAAAAAGATTCATCATTTGTTTGAAAAGAAAAAAATGCAACATTCTCTGCTTACAGGAAATTAAAATAAAAAAAGATGATGCAAAATACCTCAGTAATAATAAATTAGGGAAACTCTACTGCTCTTTAAATGATAAGAGGAAACAAGGAGTGGCGTTATATGTTAATACAAAATTAAGAAGTAAAGAAATCTTCAAGGACAATAACGGTAACTGTATAGGAGTTGAAATAATGTGGAATAATTGGAAAATACTGGTTGTGGGAATATATACCCCCCAACAAAACAAACAGCCATTCTTTAAAATGTTAAAATCGCAGATTGAAAATAACTTTCATGACAAACTCCTGATATTAGGAGACTGGAACGGGGTGATAGATCCGTTAAGAGACAGAAGATCGATTAAAAAAATAAAAAATTGCCAAGGGAAATTACCTAGTTCCTTTTTCAGGCTAAAAAACGACTTGAACCTGAAAGATGTCTGGTCCAACTTATATAGCGAAAAAGGCTTTACATACTACTCACAACAAAACAATTCTTATTCACGGTTAGATATGTTTCTTTTAACTGAATCTCTAATACATAAAGTTAAAGATATGACAATATTACCAAGGACGGACTCAGACCACAATCCAATATGTTTAAAGTTAGAAACTGGGAAAAAACAATTTAACTGGAGAATAAATACAAGCTTATTAAAAGATGAAAACTTTAAAGAAAGCATTAAGGTGGAGATTAATAACTATTTCATAGAAAACAAAACAATCACAATACCAATGAAAACAATCTGGGATGCACACAAAGCTGTGATTAGAGGTGCATTTATTAAAAAAGGTGCTGAACAGAAAAAGAAAGAACAGGCAGAAATAAAACAATTGGAAAATAAAATCGCAGAAAAGGAGAGAGAAATTCAAAACAATTTACTAGATAAAAAATTAGCCATACAATTGAAAGTCTTGCAAAAACAATTAAATACTAAACTTGATAAAGAAATAGAATGGAAAATTAAAAAAGCTAAATTAAATAACTTCTACTTCTCCAATAAAGCTGGTAAATGGCTGGCAATCAGGCTGAAAAAAGAAAAGGAAAAGAATCAGATAGAAAAACTGAAAATAGGAGACAAGTATGTGACAGCTCAAAACGAGATACAAGCGGAATTCTTAAAATTTTATACTAAACTATTTAACCAGGAGAAAGGAACAGAAAACATAAAAGACCCAAAACAGAATGTAAAGAAGCAGAAACTACCGCAAATCTCCAACTTAGAAAGCCAAGCACTAGATAAAGAAATAACAAATAAAGAAATCACCGAGGCAATCAAAAACCTTAAAATAAGGAAATCCCCAGGGCCGGATGGATTTCCAGGTGAGTACTATAAAAACTTTGAAAAAGAATTAAACAATGCTCTGAAGGATACTATGAATGAAATATTGAGATCAGGAATTCCTGAATCATGGAAGGAAGCCAATATTATAGTAATACCAAAAGAGGGCAAAGACAAAACTTTAATAAGCAATTATCGGCCAATTGCGCTCCTCAATACAGACTACAAAATCTTTGCATTTATACTTGCAAATAGACTAAAAAAAATATTAAATCAGCTGATTCATGAAGATCAAGCAGGGTTCCTCCCGAACAGACATATGAAAAATAATGTGAGGACAGTGATAAACATGATTGACTATTATGACAACAATAAGGATAAGAAGTTAGCCATGCTGTTCATTGACGCAGAAAAGGCGTTTGACTCCTTAAATTGGAATAGCATACTAGACACATTAAAGAAATTAAACTTAGGGAAGAACTTTATAGAGTGGATACGACATATATATAACGAACAAAGTGCTAAATTAATAATCAATGGACAACTTACTAAACAATTTACCATCACTAAAGGAGTCAGACAAGGCTGCCCGCTTTCGCCTTTATTGTTTATCATTGTGTTAGAAAGCCTAAATAATAAAATTAGACAAGATATGACACTGAGCTCAAAAAATACAGTTACAACTTGTTGGCATATGCAGATGATTTAGTAATCTTCATAGAGAATCCTATAAAAAAATATAAATCAAGTACTCCTGAATATAGAAGAATTTGGAGAATTTGCGGGTTTTAAAATGAATAAACAAAAAACTAATATCATAACAAAAAACCTAAGTAAAGAAGAGGATGAAATATTAGAACAAATAAGTCAATGCAGGATTACAGAGAAACTAAATATTTAGGTATATGGATCACAAAAGATAATACCGATCTTTTTGATCAGAACTATAACATCACTTGGAAGGAAATCAAGAGAGAACTACCTAAATGGTCCAAACTAAATCTCTCAATTACCGGAAGAATTGCGGCAATAAAAATGTGCCTTCTACCAAAATTTAATTTTTTATTTGCAAACCTTCCCATTTACATTCATAAAAGTTATTTTGATCAGTGGAACAGAGAGATAAGAAGATTTCTTTGGGGCGAGAAAAGGCCAAGGATGAGATGGAAGACATTAATTGATGCAAAAGAACAAGGAGGCTTCGATCTGCCAGACTTAGAAACTTATTATCATGCAAATATACTTTCAATTTTCTCAGATTGGATAAAACTTAAAAAACATAAACTGCTTAACTTAGAAGGAGCCAACCTACAATTTGGTTTACACACTTACATTTGGTATGGGAAAAACAAATCAGACCCCAAATTTGAAAAACATCCTATCAGAAAATCCATTTTTACAACGTGGCAAAAAATAAAAAAAAGAATTCTATAGAATGATACCAACCTGGCTTTCACCACATGAAGCCACAGTAAGAAACCCATCTAACAAAGGTCAATGGCTTAAATACTCAGATATATTAAAACTTAATAAAGATACCGGGAAGGTGGATATTAAAAGTATTGAAGAAATTCCAAATTTTAACCAAAGAACACATTGGTTAACATATCACCAAATAGTAAATAGATTTAGAACAAATCAAAAACAGGAAGGAATCACATTGGAAAAAAATGAACTAGACAAAATATTAACAGATGAAAAACCTAAACAAGTCTCAAGACTATATAAAATTTTGTCCAGAAGGAAATTAGAAGATGATATAGTAAAAGAAAACATGATAACATGGGCAAAAGATCTTAAAAGAACAATTGACCTTGAAAGTTGGCAATTAGCTAGAAATAATACATATGAATACATAAAAAATCAAAACATAAGAGACAATTATCATAAGATGGAACACCGATGGCACCTTACACCTGTTAAATTACAAAAAATCTATAAAACACAAAATTCAAGATGTTGGAAGTGTCAAGAAAATGAGGGAACCTGGCTACACATGTGGTGGACTTGCCCATTTATTACCAGTTTTTGGAAACAAATACACGATTTCATAAACAGGACTTTCAAGGTAAAATTAGATATGGCCCCGGAAATCTTTCTTCTGAACATGATAAATAAAAATAAAACAAAAATAAAAAATTCACACTACAAATCTATTCTATACATGATTTCCACGGCAAGGCTATTAATAGCAAAAAATTGGAAGAATTCAAAACAATTAAGATTAGAAGATTGGATACTGGAAATGGTAGAAATTATTGAGTTAGATAAACTCGCTACTCAAATATATGATAAAAAAGAGGACAATAACGATTGGGAAATATATCTAAGTGCCTGTGCAAATTATACAAATCAAGAATAAGAAAAGAGTTATATTACAGCTAACTGTAATTAACTCAATATAAAAAAATCGTCATTAAAAGAATTAACATTAGACATCTGAATCCCTAACTCGAAAGATAAATCAAGATAAAATACAAGCCCATATTAAGATAAACAAATCTTGATATTCGGAGATTATTAAGAGAAAAGTATAAGAATAAACCAAATGTGAAGTAACAACTCTATTAAAAGATCAACACAGAAAGATAAAAACAAAATGAAAATCAAACAAATCATTTTTATAAATCTACAAGTCATATAACTGGAAGATTTGAACCGACCGACGACGGAGGAGAATGTATGTTATAACCCAGCTAAGAAGTCAGATACTATCTTTATTTTTGTGTGTGTAATGTCTTGGATACTGTAATGTTTTGGACATTGTAATGTTTTTATGTGCACTATATGTTTTGTTATGTCTTTTCACAATAAAAAATTAAAAATTAAAAAAAAATAAACAAAATGGATCATGACAAGCTATGGACATGGGAATGCCAGCACATCTGATAATGATAGTCCTGATAAGAAATCTGTACTTAGGACAAGAGGCTACTTTTACAACAGAATATTAAGGAATTGAATGGTTCCCAATTGACAAAGGGGTCAGGCAAGGCTGCAGCCTTTGACCTATCTGTTCATATTGTATGCAAGAAAATATACAAAGAGCAGGCTCAGACACAGAAGGAGGAATAAAAATAGAAGAAAGGAATATCAACACTCTAAGCTATGCAGACACCATAATACTAGCAGAAAATGTCAAACAAACAAAAACTGAGGACCAACTACAGTGGGCTCACATCATATGTGGGCATGATATATGCATATGCTGAAAGCCTCAACGGAAGAAGCCTCGGCTTGCCCCAGAAGGGGTAATGGCTTGCGCTCCGTGGGCACGAGCCCCATTATTTTTAATGGGGCTCGATGATACGCGGAATTCCCCTTACATTGAGTGGTCCGGAACGGATCCCCTGCATAAAGGAAGGGCTTACTGTACTAAGAAAGATCAAAGAAGAAAGTGCAAAATCAAGATTACTGCTGAATATAGAGAAAATGAAAAAAATGACCACAGAAGATCTACACAAATTCAGCCTACACAATGAGGAAATCGAACTAGTAATACTTCTTTCGAAATAGTAATACTACTTTCTGTTAGAGTGCAGAATGCTACCATCTTGACACCCCAAACCAATCTACTTTCACTAAGTTATTTCACTAACTCTGTACCAGCTTTTTAAGGCCAAGGAACACAAAATAGCCATCACTGGAGGCTATTTTAAAAGGATCCTTTTGCTTTTACCAACACATGTTTATGCCATTTTTCAACTACTGAGGTTTACAATAGTTAAAGCAACCAGTTAAAAATATTAAAGCAACTAGTTAAACAGTTAAAGCAGCAGCAAAACCAAACAGCATTACAGAAGAGAACTGGGTTAACAGATCTTCCTATTCCTTCTCCTGTAGAAACTGTAGTTTGGGACTCGTAGTGTGGTTCTAAGTGTCTTCATTGCTCGTACCAAGATAACACAGGAATGTAATACTGTATGTACCAAATGCCAAGATAATTGTGTATAGTGGCTCACCGCTAGGTGTCACCTAATGCGTTAACTCAAATGTCACCCCCCCATTGACCTTTTCCCATACCACACCATAAAGAATACTTAATAATGTTTTTTGCACTAATGTTACTCATAAATTGTAATTCCAATATATCATTGTGTGTAATGGTAATAGTTGTGACAAAAACAACTAACAAAATTAAAATTAAACCTTTAAATTACAATATCATATCCGTATCCTAAATGTATTTACATATACCATACATAATTTCATGTGGTTATAGTAAAAAAAATTGGCAAAATGTGAAGCTTTTTAAAAATAATGTAAAAAGATTTTTTTTAAATTAAATATTAAAATTAAATTATAAAGATACCTGGGCCTCTCATTTCTCCCCCCACTGAGCCTCACCCCACTCACAGCATCTCTTCAGTGTTTTAAAGGGACACAGGCTAAGGCCATAGTTCATTTCTGCCAAAAAGCAGTTGTTTGAGGAGGAGTGGTGTCATTCCACCTTAGGGTGTCACCTGGTGTGTTCTGCATCCCCTGTATCCCCCTAGTGATGCCACTGACTGGGATCAAAGCCTTTTTGTACAACTTGTCAACACAACCACCTGAAACTGCAGTGGAGGGGGGGAGGTGACACATTACACAGTCACACATTACAGAAAATTCTTCCTTTCATATGTTAATCTTCTGCACACAAACCATTCACCATGCAAACTTATTTCAAATGGTCTGGATGTGGCAGCTGCTGTGTGAATTTACAGCCCTAGGCAAGTCCTTGATTTGTTTTACCCTGTCTTCTTTCTCTGGCATTCCACAGCATTGTAATTAATAGCACTCTCTAGTTTTAAACCTGTCAGTAAACATGGGGTAGTTTGTTTTGTTTCCAAACTATCAACAGCTCTCATTTGAAAAATAGCTGGAAACACAGCTGATCGCAGGCTTAAGCACATTTCTTCTGTGACATAGCAAGTGACTGCCTGAAAAATGCTTTGCTGCCTCATTCAGCGACATTCTTGTCACAAGGAAGGAAACATGGGGATTTTTTAAAATATACTTTTTTACAGTTCTCAGCAGGTGCCTTTGGCAGCTCATTCTCCTGATTAAAGTGAGGAGAAACACTTTTCATTGGAGTTTATCACATGGGAGGAATTTCTCTCAATTGCGAATGGAGCCAATTTGCAATCACGTGAATTCGCTAGTTTAGCGAATTTACATGAAATCTGATTGCGTTCGGAATGTGTTCAGAATGACTTCCCATTTCCCGAAAATGACCCCATTGCCCAAAATTGCGTGAGATACTCTAATACGCCATTACGTAAAACCCCATGATTGCGTTCGGAATGATTTCCCATTGCCCGAAATTGTGTGAGATTTACCCTCATTTGCAATAACGTGAAACCCCATGATTGCATTCAGATTGCCATTGCATTATACCCCCAAATTCCATCATATGATAAACTCCATTGTGTTCTCATTGTCACTTTATAGATGTGATGCCAAAAGCTTGGAATGCCAGGGTTTCCTCAGAGGTTAAGAGAAGCTGCCAGCAGCTCAATCCAAATTGCCTTTACTGTATCAAGTTGATGAAAAGGTTACGTGGATAATAAGGATACTTAGAAAAATGCAAGAAATATCATACAGAGAGTCCAGCTCAACATTAGGAAGAACCTCCTGATAGTAAGAGCTGTTGGACAGTGGAACACACTCCCTTGGAGTGTGGTGTTGTTTCTTTCTTAATAATAATAATAATAATAATAATAATAATAATTTATTTCTAGCCCACCCCTCTGAACGAGCAATCGGGGCGGGCTACAACAAAGTTAAAAAACAGTACAATTAAAATATCCCATCCCATCACCCAACTCCCCCACTAAAAACAGGATTACATCACAGCAAAATTAAAATCAATAAAATGAGCAAATAAATTAAAAAAAACCAGCAACAAAAGTTCCAACCTGGAGACCTTAGCTGTATATGGGTGAAAGAATGCAGGAGAGAAAGATGGAAAAACTCAAGAGCTGCAATTCAAGGCTGGGAGGTGTTACACTTCTTCTGGGAAGGCCTGCCTGAAGAGATGCGTCTTTAAGGCTTTTTAAAAGCCTTCAATGGATGGAATAAGACACATCTCGTCCAGCAGGTCATTCCACAGCTTGGGGGCGACCTCTGGGAGGTCTGCACCAGCTTGGTCTTCATGGGCTGCAACAGGTTCCTCCCAGAGGACCGGAGTGTGTGGGGAGGTTCGTATGGGAAGAGGCGGTCCCTCAGATAGGATGGACCCGAGCCATGTAGGGCTTTAAAAGTCAACACCAACACCTTGTACTGTGCCCGGAAACTAATTGGCAGCCAGTGGAGGGATTTAGGCACTGGTGTAATGTGCTCTCTCCTAGATGTACCAGTGACAAGCCTGGCTGCCATGTTTTGGACCCGTTGCCGTTTCCGGGTTAAGTACAAGGGTAGCCCCATGTAGAGAGCGTTACAGAAGTCCAGATGTGAGGTTACCAGTGCATGTACCACAGTTTCCAAGTCCCTCATCTCCAGAGAAGGGCGCAGCTGGTGTATCAGCCGAAGCTGATAACAGGCACTCCTGACTGTCGCATTCACCTCACTGGTCATGCGAAATGACAGGTCAAGGAGTACCCCCAGGCTGCGAACAGAGTCCTGTGAGGACAGTGTGACTCCGTCTAGGACTGGAAGTTGTATTCCCAAAACTGGTTTAGGGCCCGTAACTGTAAGTACCTCCGTTTTGTCTGGATTGAGTTTCAATCAGTTTTCCCTCATCCAACCCATTACCGCCGCAAGGCAGGCATTGAGAGGGGAGATGCCATCTGAGGTCTGAGCAGACGATCTGGTCACAGAGAAATATCTGAGCTCCGTGCCTCCAAATGATCTCTCCTAGAGGCTTCATATAGATATTGAATAACATCGGGGACAGAATGGCACCCTGGGGGATGCCACAACTAAGCTCGATTTTGGAGGAGCAGCTGTCCCCTTTGGGATCTGCCAGAGAGAAAGGATCAGAACCACCTAAGAGCGGTGCCACCAATCCCCAATTCTCTCAGCCGATCCAAAAGGATGGAATTATCTATGGTGTCAAACGCTGCCGAGAGATCCAAGAGTACCAGCAGGGTCACACTACCCCTGTCAATGCTCAGGCAGAGGTCACCAGTTAGAGCAACCAGGGCGGTCTCAACTTCATATCCTGTCCTGAAGCCGGCTTGAAATGGATCTAGATAATTGGTTACATCCAAGACAGCTTGGAATTGGGAGGTGACTGCTCTCTCGATCACCTTGCTTAAAAATGGTAGCAAGGAAACTGGTCGATAGTTGTTCCTATCCAGGGGGTCAAGGGAAGGTTTCTTCAGGAGATTTCACAGCTGCCTCCTTCAGACAAGATGGTAAACTTCCCTCCCTAAGGGATGCATTGATCGTATCCCAGAGGAATACTCTCAGTGCATCAGGTTGTCATATCATCTCTTCTCCCGGTAGAAGGGCATGGTCCAGGAAGGGAGAAGAAAATAGCAGAGGTGAATAATTGGCTCTGTAGATGGTGCCGCCAAGAACAGTTTGGATTCTTGGATCATGGGCTGTGGTTCCATGAGGAGGGACTTCTGGCAAAGGATGGGTTGCATCTCATGCCAGTTGGCAAAAACATTTTTGCCAATAGTCTCAAAAATCTGATCAGGAGGGCTTTAAACTGAGTTATATGGGGGAGGGAGACATTATTCTGGAAGGCAAAAGGGCTGGAGAAAATAGTCAAAATGACATAGAGGGAACAAGGCAAACAGTGCAAGGACACAACAGTGGGAAGCTAAAAAAATTGCACAGGCAGCAAGTAAAGGGAACACATGTTCTTAAATGTCTCTACACTAATGCACAGAGTATGGGAAATAAACAGGATGAACTTGAACTCCTAGCACAACAAAGCACACATGATATAATAGGCATCACTGAAACCTGGTGGGATGAGTCTCGCAATTGGAATGTAGAAATAGACGGATATAACCTTTTTAAGAGAAACAGGCCGAACAGGAAAGGAGGAGGAATAGCATTACATGTCAGGGATATTTACACCAGTGAAGAGATCCAGGACATCAGTACTGGAAGCCAGGTGGAGAGCATCTGGATAAAAATTAAATGGGAAGGGAAATAACAGGGATGTTACTGTGGGAGTCTATTACAGACCTCCAATTCAGACAGAGGAATTGGATGATGCCTTTCTAGAACAGATGACCACACACTCAGAAAGGAGAGATATAGTAGTGATGAGGGACTTCAACTATCCAGATATTTGCTGGAAGTCAAACTCAGCCAAATACTCAATGTCTAGCAAATTCCTCCCTTGCCTGCAAGACAATTTCATTGTCCAAAAGGTGGAAGAGGCAACAAAGGGATCAGCTATTTTAGATCTGATCTTAACCAACAGGGATGACCTAGTCAATGGAGTGCAAATGGGTTGGATCCTTAGGTGGAAGTGACCATGTTCTCCTGGAGTTTGTTATACAGCGGAAATGGGAAGCCAGGCATAGTCAGACACACACTCTAGACTTGAGGAGAGCTGATTTCAATAAACTTAGAGAAATACTGGGGGTGACCCCATGGTCAGGAAAACTAAAAGAGAAGGGAGTTCAAGACGGATGGGAGTTTCTCAAAAAGGAGATACTGAAGGCGCAATTACAAACAGTTCCAATGAGGAAGAAAAATGGAAGATATCTCAAGAAGCCAGGATGGATGACTAAGGAACTTTCAACTGAGCTAAGTTTTAAACGGAACATGTATAAGAAATGGAAAAATGGGGAAATCAAGAAAGAGGAATTCAAACAAATAGCCAGCACATGTAGGGATAAAGTCAGAAAAGCTAAAGCGCAGAATGAACTCAGGCTGGCTAGAGAGGTTAAGAACAATAAAAAGGGGTTTTTTTTGGGTATGTCCGAAGCAAAAGGAAGAAGAAGGAAACAGTAGGGCCACTGCGTGCAGAAGATGGCAAAATGCTCACAGGGGACACAGAAAAGGCAGAATTACTCAACACCTTCTTTGCTTCAGTCTTCTCAGAAAAGGCAAAGGGTGCTCAACCTAAGGATAATGGGGAAGAAGACAGAATAGGGGAATTTCAGCACAGAATAAGTAAAGAGATAGTACAGGAACACTTGGTTAACCTAAATGAATATAAGTCTCCAGGGCGAGATGAACTACATCCAAGGGTATTAAAAGAACTGGCAAATGTAATATCGGAACCATTGGCAATAATCTTTGATAACTCCTGGAGAACAGGAGAAGTCCCAGCAGACTGGAGGAGGGCAAATCTTGTCCCCATCTTCAAAAAGGGGGAAAAAAGGGGATCCCAAGAATTATCGTCCAGTTAGTGTGACATCAATACCAGGAAAGATTCTAGAGCAGATAATTAAACAGAGAATCTGTGAACATTTAGAAGGGAATGCCATAATCAGAAAAAGGCAACATGGGTTTCAGAGAAACAAGTCTTGCCAGACAAATCTGATCTCTTTTTTTGATGAAATTACCAGCTTGTAGATGAAGGGAATGCTGTGGATATCGTATATCTTGATTTCAGTGAGGCCTTTGACAAGGTCCCCCATGACATTCTTGCAAACAAGCTTGTAAAATGTGGGCTAGACAAGGTAACTGTTACATGGATTTGTAATTGGTTGACCGGCCGAACGCAAAGGGTGCTCAATAATGGCTTCTTTTCAACCTGGAAAGAAGTGACCAGTGGGGTGCCACAGGGCTCTGTCCTGGGCCCTGACTTGGATGACAGAATTTGGAGCATACTTATCAAATTTGCAGATGACACCAAATTAGGAGGAGTAGCTAATACTCCAGAGGACAGGATCAAAATTCAAAGTGACCTGAATAAACTAGAAAGCTTGGCCAACGCTAACAACATGAAATTCAATGTGGAGAAATGTAAGGTACTGCACTTAGGGCGGAAAAATGAAATGCACAGATATAGGATGGGGGACACCTGGCTGAATGAAACTATGTGTGAAAGGGACCTAGGAGTCCAAGTAGACCACAAGTTGAACATGAGTCAACAGTGCGATGCGGCAGCTAAAAAGGCCAATGCTATTTTAGGCTGCATCAATAGAACTATAGCGTCTAGATCAAAGGAAGTAATAGTGCCGCTCTATTCTGCTTTGGTCAGGCCCCACCTGGAATAATGTGTCCAGTTCTGGGCACCACAATTCAAAAAGGATGTGGAGAAACTGGAGCGTGTCCAAAGGACGGCAACTAAGATGGTGAAAGGTCTGGAAACCATGCCCTATGAGGAACGACTTAGAGAGCTGGAGATGTTTAGCCTGGAGAAGGGAGCTGGGGCGTGTCCAAAGGAGGGCAACTAAGATGGTGAAGTGTCTGGAAACCATGCCTTATGAGGACCACCTTAGGGAACTGGGGATGTTTAGCCTGGAGAAGAGAAGGTTAAGATGTGATATGATAGCCCTGTTTAAATATTTGAAGGGATGTCATATTGAGGAGGGAGCAAGCTTGTTTTTTGCTGCTGCAGAGACTAGAAAGCGGAACAATGGATGCAAGCTGCAGGAAAACAGATTCCACCTCAACATTAGGAGGAACTTCCTGACGGTAAGGGCTGTTCGACAGTGGAACACACTCCCTCGGAGTGTAGTGGAGTCTCCGTCCTTGGAGGTCTTTAAGCAGAGGCTGGACGGCCATCTGTCGGGGATGCTTTGACTGGAGTTCCTGCATGGCAGGGGGTTGGACTGGATGGCCCTTGTGGTCTCTTCCAACTCTGTGATTCTATAATTTATGAAAAACTCAGAGACATTCAGAAGAAATGGTGAATCAATTTAGCAGAAAATACACAATGTTCTGCAGATCTGAGTGATTCCAGAGGATTCTACGAAGCTCTTAAAGCAGTCTTTGGACCTACGTATCAGGTCCAAAGCTCCTTATATAGCACAGATGGTCAAAACTAATCACAGACAAAGCCTCCATCCTCAATCGAGAGGCTGAAGTCTCTTCAGTGCTAACTGAGTAGTCCACGGCTCAGCTATCTAACATATGATACAACAGCCGATGAAAAATGAACTGGATGTAGCTCCCACTTTGGAAAAGACCCTTAATGGCATACAGCAGATGACAAACGGCAAGGTAGCCGGGATTGGTGGAATCCTACCTGAAGCCTGGAAACATGAGGGTCATATACTCCATGCTAAATTCCACGAGCTCCTAGTGAGTTGCTGGGAAAAACGTGAACTGCCATCAGATCTCCGTGATGCCGTCATCATCACCCTGTATAAGAAAAAAAGGAGTGAAATCTGATTGCTCAAACTATCAAGGTATAACACTGCTCTCCATTGCTGGAAAAATCCTTGCAAGGATACTCCTGAACAGATTAGTTCCTAGTTTTTTGTGGAGCTTTCGGGCTATATGGCCATGTTCTAGAAGATTTCCTTTCTGACGTTTCGCCAGCATCTGTGGCTGGCATCTTCAGAGAAGATCAGCCACAGATGCTGGTGAAACGTCAGAAAGGAACTCTTCTAGAACATGGCCACATAGCCCGAAAGTTCCACAAAAAACTATGGATGCCAGCCATGAAAGCCTTCAACTCCAGATTAGTTCCTGCTATTACAGAAGAACTTCTCCCTGAAAGCCACTGCAGCTTCAGAGCTAATAGGAGCATTACAGATATGGTATTTGATGTCAGACAACTGAAAGAAAAATGTAGAGAACAGAACAAAGGACTCCATGTAACATTTGTTGACCTTACTAAAGCCTTCAACACTTTGAGTAGAAAAGGTCTGTGGCAGATCCTGGAATGATAGGATGTTCCCCCCAAATTCCTCAAAATGATTATCTTGCTACATGAGGGCCAGCACAGTCAAGTCAGATATGGCGATGCTCTCTCATAGCCCTTTCTAATAACTAATAGAGTTCTCTCTCCAACTCTATTTACAATCTTCTTCAGCATGATGCTCCAAAGGGCTATGGCAGATCTTGAAGAAGACAGCATCTATATATGTTACTGTACTGATGGTAGCTTGTTTCAGTCAATCAATTATTTATTACGGCCATTTAGCCAGCATAGTAGCTTGTTTAACTTAAGCCGTCTGAGGGCTCGCACAAAGACTCTAAACTATCTAGTCTGTGAGCTGCTTTTTGCTGACGATGCTGCCCTTGTTGCTCATACAGAAGCAGCTCTGCAGCGCCTAACATGCTCCTTTGCAACAGCTGCCGAGCTGTTTGGGCTGGTAGTCAGCCTGAAGAAAACAGAAGTTCTCTACCAGCCTGCACCACAGGAAGAGCACTATCATCCCCACGTCACCATAGGTAAATCTGTGCATAAGTCCGTTCAGCAGTTCACCTACCTGGGAAGCATCAACTCTACAGACACCAAGATTGATAAAGAGATCACACATTAGCAAAGGCATATAGTGCATTCGGAAGGCTTCACAAAAGAGTCTGGAGCAACAAACACCTGAGGCGAAGCAAAAAAATCAGTGTGTACTGTCTATTCTCCTTTATGGGCCTGAAAGATGGGTTATCTATTGCCTTGAACGCTTTCATCAACGCTGTCTACGCACAATCCTAAATATACATCGGACTATGTGATGAATGTTGCTGTCCTTGAGCAAGCAGGGGTCACAAGCATTGAGGCCATGCTATTGAGAACGCAGCTGCACTGGGCAGGGCACATTTCTAGGATGGAGGCCTCCCAAAAATAATACTCTACGGTGAACTCGGCACAGGTCAGCGTAAGAGTTGTGCTCCAAAGAAGAGATACAAGGATTCCCACAAACAACATCTCAAGCTCAGCCAAATTGATTACCAACAATGGTCTGCCCTGGCCTCACATTGGGAGGCATGGAGACACACTATCCACAATGCTGCAGCCTCTTTCAAGAACTCACGCCGAACAAGTCTCAAAGAGAAACAACAACGCAGAAAGAACCACAACTTGGAAACATCACCCAAAGAGACTTTTTGCTGTACTCTCTGCAACCGGACTTGTTTATCTTGGATTGGTCTTTTTAGTCATTAACCCACTTGTAGAAAGCATGGGATGAATCCTTCCTGAATCTTTGTTAGTGAAGAAAAGCCAGAGGTAGTGCTGTACCAAAACAAACAAACAAAAAATTGGATCCAGATTCATAACAACATAACTTCTATATTAGAAAAAAAATATTCTGCTGGATCCTCAATTGATCTTCTTGAATATAACAGATCTAATACAGGACAATATGATTCAAGAGGAAGTAAGTATTTTACTCTACATGATTACAGCTCCCCGATTGACTAAACATTGGAAATCTGACATAGTCCCAACAATGGATGAATGGATTCTTAAATATGATCTCTATGTCTAAGAATGATAGAACCTCTCAGTGTTGTGAAGAAAAATGGAAAAAGGCATCAAAGCTATGGGAAGAACGCTTAATGGCTAGTGCGAAATGAGTTGAATCATGTATTCTGACTTTATAATATGTGATATTTTTCTATAAATGTAAATGATATACTGTATATTGTATATATATGAATGTATATTGTAAGATGTCCTAACTAAAAAAAAAAGCATTACTGTGTTGTTGTTGTTGTTGTTGTTTGTATCCCACTCTTTTCCCAGGACTGGCACTCAGAGCGGTTTCAAAGCATTAAAACAGTACAATAAAAACATTAATTTAAAAGAATGTTATAGCAATTCCTTAAACATCTGTGTGAACAAGGAGATCTTCGTGTGCCAGCGAAAGGCCATCAAGGAAGGAGCCATTCTGATCTCCTGGGAAGGGAGATCCAGAGTCTAGGGGCAGCTACTGAGAAGGCTCTCTCTCACATTCCCCCGAACGGTGTTTGTGATGGTGTTGGGACGGAGAGGAGGGCTTTTTCAGAGGATCTCAGACTCCAGGCCAGTTCATACCAGGAGAAACGGTCTGCCAAATAGTGTGGTAACAACTAGCACCTTGAATTGTATCCGGAAACAAACTGGCAGCCAATGAAGCTGTTTCAACAAGAGCATTTTATGGTCTCTGTAATCTCCTCCTGTTAACAGCCTGGCAGCAGCTCTTTGAACCAGCTGAATTTTCCGAACACTTTTCAAAGTCAGCCCCATGTAGAGCCCATTACAGTAGTCCAAACGGGATGTAACCAAGGCATGTACCACTGTGGCCAAATCTGGCTTTTCAATAGGGAATAGGGAAATTTCAGCACAGAATAGGTAAAGAGATAGTACAGGAATACTTGGTTAACCTAAATGAATATAAGTCTCCAGGACCAGATGAACTTCATCCATGGGTATTAAAAGAACTGGTAAATTTAATAGCAGAACCACTGGCAATAATCTTTGAGAACAACTCCTTGAGAACAAGAGAAGTCCCAGCAGACTGGAGGATGGCCAACGTTGTCCCCATCTTCAAAAAGGGGGGAAAAAGAGGATCAATTATCGTCCAGTTAGACTGACATCAATACCAGGAAAGATCCTGGAGCAGGTCATTAAGCAGAGAGTCTGTGAACATTTAGAAGGAAATGCCATAATCACAAAAAGTCAACATGGGTTTCAGAGAAACAAGCCATGCCAGACAAACCTGATCTCTTTCTTTGATAAAATTACCAGCTTGGTAGATGAAGGGAATGCTGTGGATATAGTATATCTTGATTTCAGTGAGGCCTTTGACAAGGTCCCCCATGACATTCTTGCAAACAAGCTTGTAAAATGTGGGCTAGACAAGGTAACTGTTACATGGATTTGTAATTGGTTGACCGGCCGAATGCAAAGGGTGCTCAATAATGGCTTCTTTTCAACCTGGAAAGAAGTGACCAGTGGGGTGCCACAGGGCTCTGTCCTGGGCCCGGTCCTATTCAACATCTTTATTAATGACTTGGATGACAGAATTTGGAGCATACTTATCAAATTTGCAGATGACACCAAATTAGGAGGAGTAGCTAATACTCCAGAGGACAGGATCAAAATTCAAAGTGACCTGAATAAACTAGAAAGCTGGGCCAACGCTAACAACATGAAATTCAATGTGGAGAAATGTAAGGTACTGCACTTAGGGCGGAAAAATGAAATGCACAGATATAGGATGGGGGACACCTGGCTGAATGAAACTATGTGTGAAAGGGATCTAGGAGTCCAAGTAGACCACAAGTTGGACATGAGTCAACAGTGCGATGTGGCAGCTAAAAAGGCCAATGCTATTTTAGGCTGCATCAATAGAAGTATAGCGTCTAGATCAAGGGAAGTAATAGTGCCACTCTATTCTGCTTTGGTCAGGCCCCACTTGGAATACTGTGTCCAGTTCTGGGCACCACAATTCAAAAAGGATGTGGAGAAACTGGAGCGTGTCCAAAGGAGGGCAACTAAGATGGTGAAGGGCCTGGAAGCCACGCCCTATGAGGAACGCCTTAGGGAACCGGGGATGTTTAGCCTGGAGAAGAGAAGGTTAAGAGGTGATATGATAGCCCTGTTTAAATATTTGAAAGGATGTCATATTGAGGAGGGAGCAAGCTTGTTTTCTGCTGCTCTTGAGACTAGAACGCAGAACAATGAATGCAAACTGCAGGAAAAGAGATTCCACCTCAACATTAGGAAGAACTTCCTGTCAGTAAGTGCTGTTTGACAGTGGAACACACTCCTGCGGAGTGTAGTGGAGTCTCCATCCTTGGAGGTCTTTAAGCATAGGCTGGATGGCCATCTGTTGGGGATGCTTTGATTGGGAGTTCCTGCATGGGAGGGGGTTGGACTGGATGGCCCTTGTGGTCTCTTCCAACTCTATGATTCTATGATTCTATGATTCAAGGAAAGAGCGCAGCTGGCGCACAAGTTTTAAATGTGCGAAAGCACTCCTAGTCACAGCAGAGACTCGGGCCTCCAAGTTCAAAGCTGAGTCCAAGGGCCCATTCCCACTTACAAAATAATCCAGTTCGAAACTGGATTATTTTGCAAGCGAATTCTCTTCAGAGCTTTTTGCTCCCTTTTTACTCCCCTTTGTCATTCACATTAAGGGGAGAAAAGAGGAAAAATCCCCATGAAGGGAATGGATGGAGGAGGAGGAAAGGAAAGGGAAACAAACCCTTCCCTCTTTTCCTCTTTCCTCCTCCTGCCCTCCCTCCCTCCACTGACCTACCTGGCTGGGGGCTGGTGGTCTAGCAGCGGTGATGGCCGCGGCTCTCTCCTCCGGTCCTCCTCCTCCTCCAGGCCAGACTTTCCTCTGATGCCGAGCCTCCTTCTCTGGGAGTTCTCTGAAGGAGAAGGCAGAAGGATAGAGGCAGGCAGGCATGGAGGCTGCCGGGCTGGAGGACTGGAGAACTGGAGGACATGTGTCCATTTGGGAGGATGGAAGCATGCACACCGTGGAGGTAGGGACGCACGTCCTTCATCCTTCAGTCCTCCAGTCCTCCATCCTCTGGCCTGGAGGGAAGGAGGGGAGGGGGAGGAACCCATGGGGTCCCTCTGGGACCACTGCCACCCTTGGATCCGCGATCCAACAGTGACAGTGGGGAGGGAGACTGAGGGAGGAGGAGGAAGGGGGAGGAAGGAAGGAAGGAAGGAAGGAAGGAAGGAAGGCCAGTGACGTGGAGATGGCAGGGGCCATTGTAGCTGCCTGTCATCTCCCGCTCACTTGTGGTTCCCACTGGGCTGAATCAATTTATTCTCAAATAAAGCGATTCAGCCCAAAAAGGAGCTGTAAAACCCAGCTCCTTTTTGACGTGGGTTTAATCGAGGAAAAAACCTACCCCCTCTTGCTGAATTGATTCTAAATCAATTCGCCAATGGGAACTATAGTGGTTTAAACCAGATCATGCTGCCACATGATCCTATTTAAACCTCAATGGGAATGGCCCCCAAGAGTACTCCCAAACTACGAACCTGTGTCTTCAGGGGGAGTGTGTCCCCATCTAACACAGGCTGGATCCCTATTCACTGATCTGCATTCCGACTGACCAGGAGCACCTCTGCCTTGTCTGGATTAAGTTTCAACTTGTTTGCCCACATCCTAACCATTACTGAAGACAGACACTAGTTTAGGACCAGACCAGCCTCCTTGGATTATGCCCTGGGCTGGAACCAATGTAGCATTTAGCAGATGGGATGCTGCCATTAAAAAAGCAAAATGTAGTTCTGACACAGAGGATTGCTGGCAGGAAACAAAGCTTTAATCTCTAGTTTCATCACATGGCCAGAGTTAAGCTTAATAGCAGTAGTTTATGACAAGCTGTGCAAGTTACTGTTGAGCTGGTATGTAATGAAGCATCTACTTGCATTTATATATATGCATCAGAATCTGTTCACATTATTTGTTGGTATTTTTTTTAATACTACTGGATTATTCTTTTGCTTACTATATATTCTTCCATGACATTTGCTGTTCCAGTACTATAAATTGTGTAGCTGTCTACATCAGCAGTTAAATTAATCTCAATCAGGCCCCACAGTTTAATGTTATTGTGTACAAAGGATGCTATTTATATTCATGATATGGTGTGCTTGAATGTGTCTCCCATTTATCCTGTTATCATTGAGTTCCCATGTAAGCAACACTCCATTTTATCTAAATCTTGTTGTTGTTGTTGCTTTTGTTATGTCATTTCCAACTTATGGTGACCCTAAGGCAAACCTACATGGGGTTTTCTTGGCAATATTTACTCAGAAGGGGTTTGCTTTTGCTTTCCTCTGAGGCTGAAAGAGTATAACTTGCCCAAGAATACCTAATAGCTTACCATGGCCAAGAGAGGATTCAAACCTCGGTTTCCATAGTCATTGTCTCTTGTTCAAAACACTACACTACACTTATGCTGGCTGTCATCTACATCTTTAAGCCAGTTATATATACATGAATGATATACGACATAGCAGCAAAATAGTTCTGATTGTGTTCTGTATTCTTTTTCAGCAATCATAAAGTCAAGAATTAAGCACCTTAAATCAACTGCAATACCAATACCAAAGTTTTAGAACACATGAGGTCTATTTTCAAAGCTTCCTTAGCAGGAAATACTGAACCTTTCTGGTGGAAGAAATAAGTGTGTATGTATGCATGTGTGCACCCGTGTGTGTGTGTGTGTGTGTGTAAAATCCTAGCCACAGTCCAGACTCAGTGGGACAAGTTAGTCATCTTTCACTGATAACAATTTCAGCCAGAGGGCATGATTTATATGCATATTTCTGACATGTGTCATTGGGGCTTTACAGACTGCCCCATCAGGGGCAGCCTGCACCCACCCCTGTTTGCTGTTTGCTGAGGGAACCCTGAGGGAAAGAGGATGGCCCCTTTCTCTTCAGGATCATTCTTGTGGTCCTGTGGGTGCCACAGTAACGATTCGCTCCCCAAGGAGCAACGAATGGGGACTCCCCAAGGAGCTCTGTTTTGGAGCCCCAGGGAGGCCTGGGGGAGTTCCCTTTCGGAGCTCCTTGGGGAGATCTCCCCTGAAGGAGCTCTGAAACAGAGCTCCAGGGAGGCCTGGGGAGTTCCCTTTTGGAGCTCCGTGGGGAGATCTCCCCAAGGAGCTCTGAAAGGGAACTCCCCCAGGCCTCTCTGGTTTTCCTGGACCATGAAGAAGTAGCAAAATGCTGCTTCCTCATGGTCTGAGAAATGAGTGTCCTTGTGGCTTCATGCCTCCAGACACCCCGATAGGTGCAGCAAAGAGGAGAAAGGGGCCGCCTGGCCCCTTTCTTCTCCGCATGACTGGCATGGCCATGTAAAGGCCGCGCCAATGATGCCACGAGAGAAAAGAGCTCCATTTTGGAGCTCTTTTCTGCAGTGCTGAAAGGGCGCCCTGCAGTGCCACAGGGATGTCAGGCGCATGCTGGTCCGTGTGGACAGGGCCTGCACGTGACAGCATCGCTGCATGCACCATCTGTACAGCACTGCGCAGCGATGAGGCCCTGGCAGTGTGCTATGGTTGTGGGCTGTGCTGTCTTTCTGCCCTGGGCAATCCTAGCAGGACACCCCTTAGGGCCTGTCTGTATCAGGCCATTGAGCTGAAAGCCATTTTGGATCAGGATGTTTGTAAGACTTTAAAAATGTGGGTTGGGTTAATTGAGAAAGTTTTAGGATATGTTCCAGACAACAATGCCAAAAGGAAATGGGGGAGGGGGGGAGGGGCAGCTTCAAATGTCTCACTGAAAAGGTTCTACTTCCACCCAGGAATGAAATATCTAAAGAATTTAACTAGAGGGGAAAGTATTTTACTGAGGCAAGAGCAACAAAAATTTAGACCTATAGCAAGCAAAGGAACTGCCAACCACATATTGTCATATCTGAAAACTATTCATGCTTACACTGTGAACAATTTAAGCATGACTGAGAGCTAAGTCTCACTTGCTACATTCGAACATTTGTTTTGACAACATATTATCTGGAGAAAATAACATAGCCAGTCTTATGTAGTGGTTTGCTTGCTTTTTATTATCGTTTTGTAATGCACATGTACTCCATGACAGACTTAGTCAAGAATTAGAGCCCAGGAGTTAAGTGTCTGAATTGTGAAACCAGGGAGACTCTAGTACAAATCACTTTCCTACCATTCCACCTCATTTTCCTACCATTCCACCTCTCCTAAAGGGAGTAGGCAGAGTGAGTGTTTAATACAGGGGGAGGCAGAGTGAGTGTGGTGTAGTAGTTTGTACAAAGTGGACCAGGACACAAGAACACCAAGGTTTGAATCTTGTCTTGGCCATGGAAACCTACTGGGTGGCCTTGCACAAGTTCCACTTTCTCAATCTCAGAAGGAGGCAAAGGCAACCCCCTCTGAATAAGTTCTGCTAAGGAAACACCATAATAGCTTCACCTTAAAGTCACCATGAGTCAGAAATGACATGAAAGCATGCAACAATAAGGTAACTTCCAGGGGTGTGATGACAGCTGCATTAACCTCCCCTAGGACTGTTGAGAGCCACCTCCACCTCACATGCCACTCAACAAAAAATATGTTCATGGTGGCTCTGGAGCCTCTATAAGGGACAGAATTCACTGTTTCAAGCCATTTCAAGGGGTGACTATTTTATACACAGGGAGACCTTTTTCAAAACCAGAAATGGATTGGCCAAAATATTGGAAGAAGGTGCTGGGGTAGACCTCAAGGGCCACACTTTGCCCAGACATTTTACCAACATCCTAATGGTAGTGCTGATTCTACTATGCAAGCTTGGGCAATGTCATTCATCTCCTTTCTATAGTATGTATTCTTTCTGGAAAAGGTCCACTTTATAGGGTAATTTATTTATTTTATTTTTATCCCGCCTTTCTCCCAAGTTGGGACCCAAGGTGAGTTACTTAAAGATTTCTGAGACATAACACATGTGGTGTGACTAGAACTCCTTTAGTGTACTGTCAATCTATATATAAAAATCAATCTATAACATATAATAATAAAAAGGAGAAAGAGTGTCTGTGACTCTGTGTGTCTATCTTTTTCGGCCATAGAGTACTAAGGGGACACTGATTGTGTTCATCTTGAGGTTACTATAGGTTACTATATATTAAAAGTGGATCAGTTAATAGTAATTGATCAAAAATTATATTTAGCTTGCAGTATGACATCAAGTCACTAAATGTTTTGGTGGCAGATACCAAACTGCTCAGGAGTAAGAGTCAGAAATCATGGTTATTTTCTAGAGTGAGGAATTTCCTTAAGAGCAGGAAGCTTTGGTGCTTGATGCCAGTGCTTGCAAGTGGTTTTGGTTGAGGCTATGAAGTACCGTGTCTTGCCACTGCTGGAACAATTTAGCTTCTACTCCAGTATAACCCAGGTGCCTGGGGAGCCTGGCTGACTCCTAACTCCAGAGATCTATGCATCTAAAACATACATGTAGGTATGTGTGCATGTGTATGTGAAAGAAAGAGAAAATATGAGAATATGTGCTTCTTTTCCTTGATTGGATGTATTTTGGGGACACTATAGAGTGGTGATAAAGATCAGATGAATGAGAGTAAAGGTCCATTTTCAGAGTCACTCTGCCTTTCAGGCTGAAATCCACATTATATCCATTTGTATGTTCCATTGATCTCAATACTACTTACTTCTGAGTAGATTGCATAGCATTGTGCTTTTCACTGACTTTTTAAAAATGTAAATAAATTTCTGTCAAAGGTAGAATGACTGCAAGATATTTTGCAGAGTCATTATTAATTCTGTCGCTGCTAATATTATATATTCTAATGTCTTTACCAAGGACACATCATTTGATTCTGCATAAATCTTGATACCTGGTCATATAGTATCCCCAACCCAACACATAGAGCTAAATAGCCCCCACTAATTTGGGTTCTTCTAGATATTTGGGAAATACATCTGCTCTAAGAACCAAGTAACATACACAGTGGACATGGATGATGGGACATCTGAAGTGTTAAAATTTTGGGGACATGTGGACTGTACTATGACCCCTGACTGACCTATCCAAGGACCCGCCATCAGCCCCAAGCGAGGAGGTCATGTAGTCAAGCCCGCTTGGAAGAGCAGAGTCCCTAGTAAGCAACTCTCTATAGGAAGTTTGGAAGTCACCAAACCAGATTTGCCACTGCCCTCTGGAGTAAGTCAATAGACTTGGTCTCACACATGATGGATTGATAATCCTCTTAATGACTCAGCCATTAAATTGGCTGCCCCTCTGAATTGTGTCTAAACCTAAGTGCATTGTACACAGATTATTTGCTCTTGGCTTAACAAAGCCCCAGCAATCAGCACCTTTGTCTAAGCCTTTCTAGTAGCCCCCGGATACATTCAGACCTATAAGTTTGAATTCCCTGTTGATGCTATCCTCAGAGTGCAGGCTGGTCCACGTCAGTTTGACCTCTGCTCATATCTCCCGCAGCCCTTTTCCCCTCATCCCGGCAGTTGTGTTCATCATCCTCATCCACATCTATCAGGCTTGTATCTATTAGGCTTATAATATGTACTTTAGCCAGAGACATAAAGGGCCCATTCCCACTGGGCATATAAACTGACGAATTTCGCTGCAAATCTAGTTCGGATCAAGTATCTGAGTCATATTCGAATCACATCCATAGTTCCCACTACAAAAGGGAGCAAATGGACTTGGCTTTTCTCGACTGATTTTCTTGTTCCCATTGATATTTTTTCGTTATATTTTGAAACAGAGTTTTTTGTTCTCCATTCCCATTGCCTTTGTGGAACCAGTTTTTTATTTTTTTATTTTTCTAAAAGCTGTCAATCAAGCACTTAGGCGATTAGACATCACAGTGATGCCAATTTCTTCAGTGCATTTTGATGTGGGCTATTTTTGTTCACCATTCCCATTGCGTCTTTCTGTCAGAACAGTCAAATCAGCTCTTGGGTGAATCAATGAGTCAGGTTTGAGATAAAACAAACAGCACTTTATTGAAGATGCCAAAGACAGCACGTGTAACTTCTAAGCTGAGACTGCCCATCTCCAGCAATTACAATACATAAAATCCCCAGCAACTCCACCTCCAACAGTTCTCCCTCTCTCTTCCCATCTACAAAATTCCACTTACTCCCCTTTTTTATGCTTAACTAAGAGTTTCTAACAACACATTTCACTGTACTGACACTCAAGGCCTCTTGCAGTTAATAACAAAGTGTCAGTATCTGCCCTCCCCCTATGCCTATCCAGTCTACCTCAGCCCACAACTATTATATCTCCTAACCCATTAGTGCTTAGGCACTTAGGTGCTCAGGCAGAAAAGAAAAGTAAAAGAAAAAAGTTAAAAATGGTGTTCAATGGGCCTCCTCACACATCGATCTATGTGGAGCAGGAGGGAGTTGTGCAGGGGAGCATAATATAAGCATAATCTAACCTTGTTTGGAGGTCAATGTACCAATTTGCTATATTTGGACACCTGACAGACTGCTTAGGTGATCGAAAGCTTAATTTTTAAAAAATTGCAAAAGAGGATGCAATGCAATGGCTCTTGGAGGAGGACAATGGCCAGCAAAGAGAAGCACGTGCCTGGTGTGTGTGTGTCGTGTGCACACACATCCCTTTGTTGTGTGACTGGGAGTCCAAAGGGGAAGGAAGAAAGCCTCGGGAATTCCGGACTTCTTCAGAAACCCATCACCATCAGGGACCACTGGGATGGAGGGATGAAGGGAGCTCTTTGCAACCTTAGGACCTTTGGACCTTGGAAGCCCCAGCTTCACCAGAGGATAGGAAAGGCACCCAAAAGGGTCACTGGGGAGGGAAAAGGAATCTATGGGTCTCCTGAATCTCTCCCTGCCAGGATCTTCTCATCCCTTCTCCCCTCCAGCTCCACCTTCTCAAAAGCTTGGAGGCTGTTGGGACTCCTCCATCCACATTGCAGAGTTAATCCAGTTTGACACTGCTGGGCAGACCTATGTTTTTGGGGACCTTATCCTTCTTGGCAAAGTGCCCAGGCATCCATTTCCAATACATGCCCTCTACTTCCACCTTCTGTCCAAGAGGGATTCCAAAATATCCTCCATTTTGAGCATGACTGAGAAGCAGCAATTTACATTTCTAGGAGTATTCTGACCTTTTTATTTGGTCATGTCCTCCTTCATATATCTTTAAGAAAAGATTTGCCATTTTCAGCATGGGATAATTGCTACTACATTTTCAACAAGGGGAGCAGTTAATGCTGGGAACCTCCACATAAAGTGTTTACATAAATTAGTATTTTTTTAATAAATCATTTTCATAAGTTAGTATTTATTTCCTAAATAAAAAGCAGAGATTTACATTTCCTAGAAGTGTTCTGACCTTGTTATGTGACCACGTCCTCCTCCATCTGGCTTGAATGTCCTACATTTTGTCCTCCTTTTCAAACTTCTGCCCAGGAAGAATCCCAAAGTGTTCTCCATTTTGAGCATAACTAAGAAGCAGGAATTTACATAATATAACGAGGATCGAATGCGAATCCCTAGCTTTTTATTTGGCCATGTCCTCCTCCATCTGTCTTGAATGTCTTACATTTTAGGGTGCCTTGTTCTCCTTTGCAGTGAGGGCATCTGGCAGGGTGACCAGAGATTTGGTCATGTCCTCCTACATTTGTCTTGAATGGCCTCTCTAGTGCCACAACAAACTACAGTTCCCAGAATTCCATAGCCTTGAGCCATGGCAGTTAAAGCAGTGTCCAAATGGATTATTTCTGCAGTTTGGATGCAGCCTGGGGGTGGCAAGGAGGCTGAGAGCTATTGGCTTTGCAGAGAGAGGCATGCACAGCTTCCAAAAGCTCACATGCGCTACTTCACCCAAAGGCCGAGAAATTATTTCAATCCACAAAGCCTGGCTCCAAACACAGCAAATCAAAGTAATGCAAAGCCTATCTGGCACCTAAGTGCTTAGGCACTTAGGCGCTCAGTCAGAAAAGAAAGAGGAAAAAAAGAAAAAAGTTAAAAATGGATGTATGTAGAACTGGGGGAAGTTAAGCTTACCGCATTTGGAGGTCAATGGAGCAATTTGCTATGTTTGGACACCCGACAGAGTGCCTAGGCTCACAAATTTATTTCAAAAAATAAATATATCTACACACACGGTTGCCTTACCCTGCTTCCCACACCACCAAGGGAAGGCACCGGGAATGCCAGGAAAGAGAACAAAGCGGGTGACAACCCCAGGCCAGCCTCTTTAACATTGCTCCACCCCTCCTAAAATACTGATTTGGACTCCCTTGTCATTCCTATTAATTTGCCCCAGATCGGACACGGTCCCTGGAACCATTTGAAAAGTGGTGTCAGGATAGCCCAGGACTGACCCGTGCAGTTTTGGGGTTTTGCTGGAGAAATTGATCAAATGAGAATCAAACACAAATTCCAATGGGAACGATGTCCTTATAACGAGGATCGAATGCTCGTTATATGTCCCTATAATCCGATACTTGATTTGCTTTATAAGCAGTGGGAACGCAGCCAAAGAGTGTCTACATAGCTAATTTTAGTCAAGGGTCAGAAATAACTGATAAACAAATGAAGGCTTATAAAACTCACCCATGAAGGCTTCTTGTACCAAGAAATAACATAAAATACATTGTGTAAATCCATGCAGTGGAGGGTGCTCTTTTCCCTGACAGCTGGCTGTTTCCCCAGCACTTCAATTATCAGTTTGAACAAGTGATTGAGCAGAAAGGCTAAAATTAACTGTAAGGGATGTGTGAGTAGCAAAATATGCTAAAGGCACTGACCACTAGAGGGTAGACAAGCACTCTCCAGAACTAGTTTGGCAGCTATTTTCTGTTGTGTAAGGGCGCAGCAAGAACAGAGAATGCAAATAGAGAAGGCATTTCTAAAAGATTAAGAGTTTGGCCAGAGTTAATGGCTCTGACCTTGTTGGTCCCAAATGAGTGTCAGTACACTAAAATAAACTACACCCTAAGCAAATGCAACAGATTGAGGAGTACATGTTTGAGAAAAGAATCTCTGAAAGATCAAATTTTACCTAATGTTTTTATGATGGGGGGGGAGGGGGTCAGGAATGGGATTGTTTCTTTTCAATTGTAATTTTATTTTTACGATGATTTATCTTTATAATTGTAATCTGTCATGATTCCCTAGGGGAAAGGCAGAATATAAATAAATTATATTTATAATTACTTGAATAATAAAAATATTATTATTATTATTACCTTTAGCAAGCTTCTGAAGTTCCACTGGCTTCTTCATGATACAAAGGTATTAAAAATCATAGAGGAGAAAGAAAATTATGATGATGAATACAGAGGCCTGTATTTTGTGAGGATGTTGGTGGTGTTCTGAGATGAGATGATATTGAACAATATCAGTGCAGGCAGGCAGGCCCCTCCTCCTTCTGGGAACAATTAGGAAATAAAGCATTCCAAAGTTCAGGAGATCAAATTTACATTCCACTAGCAACACAAAAAGTTACTTCCTTTGAGATCCAGGATGGCTCCATCCCTTGTGAGGTCACAAACATAGCGACTCACTTGCGACTTCCTAGACTATCTGGAAGCAATATTTGCTATGATTCTCCCCTTGGGGTGGTGAGTATATGACCTCTTGCTTCACTTTTAATGGTGGACAGGCAGCCAGAGTTCATCTAGGGGTCATGTATGTCGGATATCATTTTATACCAAAATTGTATACAGAGCACTATGGGTAACCCTGTGATCAACATTAAAGTAAAATTCAACTGTCAGTCTAATCATTGGAGCAATTGTGGAGGAAGAGTCATCTTGTTCTTCACATTAGGCTCCAAAAGTTCTTGAGGTTGTTTTACATTCATGACATTGCCTTCTGCAAACCCCAGGACTTCTGGAGCCTTTCAACTACCATCATAGCCTGATTCCAGGCTGTTAACAGATTGAGCTCTTGCATGTCTTAGGCCCCATTCCCACTACATTTTGATTCGAAGTGTGACGCGGGCTATATGACCCTTGTTCAGACTCGAATCGACTTCCGATCCTCATCAGATAGATTAGTGGAGGAAAGGACCAGGTTAAAAGCTAATAGCCCGGGCTTTCCTGACACTAGTTTTAAAGTGGTCTTTTTTGGAAAACACGATTCTGAAGCGTTTCCAGTAAGTGGGAACGCTGGTCGGAATCATGTTTTTTTTGGAGGGGGGTATTGATCGCAAAATCAATCTTGTGCATTTGTGATCTTGTGCATTTGTGATCTTGTGCATTTGCGATCTTGCGCATATGCGATCAGTATAATGAAGAAAAAGAAAACACACACACTTGTTCCTGGGGGTCCTTCCTTCCTTTCTTCCTTCCTTCCTTCCCCCCTTCCTTCCTTTTTTTTTCTTCATTATACTGATTACAAATGCACAAGATCACAAATGCACAAGGTTGCAAATGCACAAGGTCACAAATGCACAAGATTGCATTTGTGATCTTGTGCATTTGTGATCAGTATAATGAAGAAAAAGAGAAAAAAAGGAAGGAAGGGGGGAAGGAAGGAAGGAAGGACGGACCCCCCAGGAGCAAGTGTGTGTGTGTGTGTTTTCATTTTCTTCATTATACTGATCGCAAATGCACAAGATCACAAATGCACAAGATCACAAATGCACAAGATCACAAATGCACAAGATTGATTTTGCGATCAATACCCCCCCAATAAAAAAAATTCCCCTGCGGGAAAGGGATGAGGCGTAAAGGGCTGTCACCTTACATGGCAGCTCCAGTGGGAACGACAAGCGTTCCCAGCTAAGAAAGCGGTTCCAAGCAAGGCCCCTTTTTATAGTGTGAACGAGGGGCCTTTTGGAATCGCTTTCATAAGCGGAGCGGAGCACAGCCCAGTTCCAATGCGGGGTTTTCCACAAGTGGGAATGGGCCCTTAGTGACTATAAAATCCTTCCCCTTTGAGAAGCTTATAAAAACACACATGCACGTACAGCATGAACGACAAATGAATAGCATGTCTTAAAGAAGAAAGTGGAGGACCCTATTGTCATGGCCAGCCAGGTGGCAGCGGCGGCGGAGGTGGAGGAGGAGGCTGAGTTTATCCATCAGGTGCAGGTGAAACCTGAGGCTAAGCCAGGCCTTAGCCCTTTTCTGCCAGCTCCAGCAGAGTTGGCGGAGCCAGGCCCCAACTTTGCTCTGCCAGCTCCAGCAGAGCCTGTGCCTCAGCAGCCCAGCCTCCCCCTAGCAGAGATTCCAGGTCTGGAAGACATAGAGGAGCAGGACAATGAGGTACCTACCTTCAGCCAGCGAAGGACAGAAAGGGTGTGCCTCCATCAATCCAGGAGGTTATATGAGAAACACTCATTAATCACTAACGAGCTGTTCAGACCGCCCTAAAGGGGTGGTCTGTAAGTGCCCAAAGAAGTGCCAGGATGGGGCCAGGGCTGCGGAGGCAGCCCCAGAGGCCCCATGCCGGTGCTTCTCCAGGCCATGGAGAAGCGGCGAACTGCCGCTTCTCCGTGGCCTGGAAGCGGGATGCAGCAGGCGCCCTGGGCATCCACTGCACCCCACAATCCCCAGAGCTGCCGAGGGGAAAAGAAATTTCCATTCCAGCTTAAGCAGGCTGTGGTTAAGCCTCTATTGAAAAAAAAACCCTCCCTAGACCCCCTAAGGGACAACTATAGACCGGTCTTGCTATTACCATTCTTGGGCAAGGTGATCAAGAGGGCAGTTGCCCTCCAACTCCAGGCAGTCTTGGATGAAGCCGATTATCTAGACCCATTTCAAACCAGGTTCAGGGTGGGCTAAGAAGTTGAGACAGCCATGGTTGCCTTAGTCGATGACCTCCGTCTGGGCACTGACAGGGGAAGTGTGACTTTGCTAGTGCTCTTGGACATCTCAGCGCCTTTCGATACCATTAACCATGGTATCCTTCTGGAAGGCCTGAGAGAATTGGGCATCGGTGGCACTGTACTTCAGTGGTTCCAGTCCTATCTCTCGGGTAGGTTCCAGATGGTGATGCTGGGAGACAGCTGCTCTCGTAAAAGAGAGCTGACATCTGGTGTCCCTCAAGGCACCATTCTGTCCCTCATACTATTTAACATTTACACTAAACCGCTGGGAGAGGTCATCCGGAGACATGGGGCACGGTGTTATCAATAATAATAATAATAATAATAAATTTATTTATAACCCGCTCCTCTAATAAAATACTCGGAGCGGGGTACAACAGAATTTTAAAAATGCAAAGTAAAACAGCAATTGTATCCCTCCCATACCACCACCCCCCCCATAAAACTGAATTAAACCAGAATATGTTAAAATTAGAGGTGTTAAAATTGTCAGCAACTATTAAAAGAAAATACAGTCTCCTGAGCAATATATGTGTAAATTCACAGTAGATGGATCAACAATTTTGCGTAAGTGAACAGCTAAAGTTGATTCCCCAGTTCTATTTACATTTTCAGAGTCTGGAATTGATGGTCCATTTATACCTTCTTCAAGGAAAGACCTGCCGGAAAAGATGAGTCTTTACAGTCTTTTGGAAACTGGCCAGTGATGTAATGAGACGCATCTCATCCAGCAGGCCATTCCAGAGCTTGGGAGCAGTAGCTGAAAAAGACCTCTGGGAGGTCTGCAACAGCCTAGTTTTCATAGGCTTCAGCAGGTTCCTCCCAGAGGACCGAAGTGTGAGGGGGGGGGTTCATACGGGAAGAGGTGGTCCCTGAGGTAAGACAGGCCTGAGCCATGTAGGGCTTTAAAGGTTAATACCAACACCTTGTACTGTGCCCGGAAACTGATGGGCAGCCAGTGGAGAGCTTTAAGCACAGGTATTATGTGGTCTCTCCTTGATGTTCCAGTGATAAGTCTGGCTGCCATGTTCTGAACTAATTGAAGTTTCCAGGTTAGGCACAAGGGTAGTCCCATGTAGAGCGTGTTACAGAAATCCAGACATGAGGTTACTAAAGCGTGTACCACAGACTCCAGGTCTTTCGTATCTAAAAAAGGGCACAGCTGGCGTATCAGCCGAAGCTGATAACAGGCACTCCTGACTATCGCATTCACCTGACTGGTCATGTGAAGCGATGAATCAAGGAGTACCCCAGATTGTGAACAGAGTCCTTGGAGGAGAGTGTGACTCCACCTAGGACTGGAAGTTGTATTCCCAAGCCCTGGTTTCGGACTGGTGACTGCTAGTAACTCCATTTTGTCTGGATTTAGCTTCAATCTGTTTTCCCTCATCCAATCCATTACTGCTGCAAGACAGTCGTTAAGAGGGGAGGCGCCATATGAAGACTGAGCCGACGATCTGGTCATGGATCAGCGTACTGAAGACACTGAGCTCCATGCCTCCGAATGATCTCACCCAGCAGCTTCATATAAATGTTGAATAGCATCGGGGACAGAATGGAGCCCTGAGGGATGCCACAATTAAGCTCGATTTTAGAAGAGCAACTGTCCCCAAACCTCACCATTTGGGACCTGTCAGAGAGGAAGGATCGGAACCACTGAAGAGCAGTGCCTCCGATTCCTAACTCGCTCAACCGACCCAAAAGGATGGAGTGATCTACAGTGTCAAAGGCCGCTGAGAGATCCAAGAGCACTAACAGGGTCACACAACCCCTGTCGATGCTCAAGGGGAGGTCATCGGTCACAGCAACCATGGCAGTCTCCACTTCATGTCCAGTCCTGAAGCCAGTTTGAAATGGATCAAGATAATCGGCTTCATCCAAAACTGCCTGGAGTTGGGTGGCGACTGCCCTCTCGATCACGTTGCTTAGAAATGGAAGCAAGGACACTGGTCTGTAGTTGTTTTTATCCAGGGGGTCAAGGGAGGGCTTTTTCAGGAGTTGCTTAACTGCCACCTCCTTGAGACAGGATGGTAAAGTGCCCTCCCTAAGAGACGCATTGATCATGTTCCAAAGAAACACTCTCAATGCATCTCCACCCTGGGCGACCAGCCAGGATGGGCAAGGATCGAGGGGACAAGTCGTCTGCCGCATACTTCCAAGTAGCTTGTCCACGTCATCGGTACTTACAGATTGAAACTCATCCAGTAATGTGACAGCAACTGAGTCATTAGACACCTCACCTGAAGGATCTGGAGGAAAGGTGGCATCCAAGTCGGCTCTTATCCGAGAGATTTTATCTGCAAAGAAGTTGTTAAAAGCATCACAGCAGGCCGTCGTGGGGTTAAGTAGGGGATTTGGCACAGGGGGAACGCTGATGACACTCAAATTCATTTCTCTATGTCTCCGACTGCTGCAGTGACTAAGGATAGCATCTCTCCTCTGAATGCCTGCCTGGACTCGGTATGGGGCTGGATGAGGGAAAACAAACTCAGGTTGAATCCAGAGAAAACGGAGGTACTCGTAATAGGTTCTCCCAGTCCGGGCACGGAGATCGATCAACCAGTCCTGGATGGGGTCACACTTCCCCTAAAGGATGAGGTTCGCAGTTTGGGTGTGCTCCCGGACTCATCCCTACAATTGACATTGCAGGTGGAGGCGACTGCCAGGAGCGCCTGGTATCAGCTTCGGCTGATACGCCAGCTGAGCCCCTACCTGGACACGAGGGACCTAGAAGCAGTAGTACACGCACTGATAACCTCTTGTTTAGATTTTTGCAATGCGCTCTACATTGTACCAAGTTCGGAAGCTTCAACTGATCCAAAATGCAGCAGCCAGACTGATTACTGGGGCGTCTAGGATGGAGCATATTACCCCGGTTTTAAAATCTCTCCACTGGCTGCCGATCAGCTTCCGGGCACAATACAAAGTGTTGGTCGTTACCTTTAAAGCCCTACATGGCTTGGGCCCAGGTTACTTAAGGGAACGCCTCTCCCTACATAATCCGCCCCACACCCTCAGAACATCAGACAAGAAATTACTAGATTATACTTGTACGAGATTAACATCAACTTCTCGTACGACATTCTCAGCAGTGGCCCCGAAACTGGAATGACCTGCCGGAGGAGATCCACCTGATAAACGCTTTAGAAGCATTTAAGAAGGCACTGAAGATGGATCTCTTCTGGCAGGCATACCCATCAGATCTTATATAATACTTTATTGAGATTCCCCCCACATTGCTGGAACACCACAATTATTTATGTAAAATTAAGTAACTGACTCCTTAGATGTATATGTAGATGGTTTTAATGGTCTTAACTAGTTTTAATTTTAACTTTTGTATCAGGACTTTTTCTAGATGTACTGTATGTATTGTTTTGATATGCTGTAATCCCGCCTCGATCCGCAGGGAGAGGCGGGAAATACAAATAAAATTTTATTATTATGCCAAGGACCAGGAACCACTGAAAGGGCTCCCTAGGTGCCCTCCAGCAGCGCCATTACATCATTACGCCATTATCTAAACATGGCGCACGCCATGACGTTATGATGGCACATGCGTATGGACGGCACCATTTTAAAATGGCGCCGCCATACATGCTAGGGGTAGGGAGGGTGCAGATGCTGTGATTCCCTAACACTGAGCTAGGACAGGTAAAGCGGTCTCGAACTGGATTATTTCTACAGTGTGTTTTGGATCAAAGTAATCTGGAGCTTTGCTCCCCTGAATACTTACCCAATTATTTCAGTGAGCTTTACTTTTGAGGAGATATGCACAGGGCTGCACTGCTAGCATTCTTATTCTTAGTATCAATGAAGCCAGTGGAAGTTAATTGTGTTAGAAAAGCAACGTTGAACACTAATGTATTTTATGTGAGGGCAGGGATCCATCTAATTTAAGATTGTATGTACAGCACTGTGTAAATTTACAGCACTATGTAAAATAATAATAATAATAATAATAATAATAAGATTCAGATTAAAGCTCAAATGTACTAGCTTTGTGATTTTCTTCTCAAACTAAAAGATACCTGGAAAACAGAAATGGTTGACGATCTTGGAAATCCCGATTTTCAGTCTGTTTGGTCATGATGGGGAATAAACAATATACACCTCCATGTGAAATGTATACAGGGATCCCATGCATACTTACTTGAGGATAAACCTTTTTAAATAATAATAATAATAGTAATAATAATAATAATAATAATTTTTTATTTATAACCAGCCCCTCTGAACGAGTAATCGGGGTGGGGTACAACAAGTAAAAGTCAAATACAATTAAAAGTAAAGACCCAATCCCTACCTCCCACCCCTTAAAATGAAATTAAACTAGCACAGAGTTAAAACAATATCAATACAACAATACAATATATTAAAATTCTTGGGCAGTCTGAGGATGACATCTAATATTTGACCTCAGAGAGACTTACTTCTGAATAAGAATGCATAGGTTAGTGCAGGATGGCAGTGCCATTAAGCATACTCACCTTGTAGTCTATTCCACTACAATTGATGGGGATACTTCTAGGTGTAATGGGTAGTATCTGAATGTAAGAAGAATGCCTGTGATCAGAGAACAGGCACATTGCTAAGGGTTTGGGATTTGTTGGAGTTTTGTTTGTGTTTTGTTAGTTGCAAAGTGTAGCTCAAGGGAAGAAATGGAACTACTCTCAGACATCACAGGATCCCAAGAAAATACCTTTTAATTATTATGGTGTAAATTTCTTAACAAGTTGGTACCTTTCACGGAAACTGTTATGATATGACATTTGAAGAAAACTCACAGTCATTACGACAGCTGCATAATTACAGAATTTGCACAAAACAGATATTATAGCAAGGCTTTGACACCACTTAGATGGGGTCTAATAGCTAGAGCATGAGTTTGTGATTTGAAATGAAAACTACAATATTGAATCAGGCTGTTGTCACAGACAACCTGTTTGCTCTTGGGAGCTATGGGTCTCTCATCCTGAATTGTACAGGATCAGAGGAAATGTATGAGTAGCAGAAGGCAATTATGCATTGGCTTATTTATTATTCAATGCCATGTTCACTTGGATAAAGCTTGGAGAGGTGGCATTTAAATCCGTAGCTTGCCCTAACCCTACCCCCAGTATTATTTCAGTGGCTTCATGCCTAAATTTAGACCCGATGACTGAAGTTCAAAACTGCCCTGTCTTCAGTAGTCCTCTATATTGTTCTGTATTTATGGCAGTGAAGCCTCTGACAGACAAAGGCTGCTGAATGAGCTGTGTGATGGCATATAATGTTTAGCTCTCTGATAAGAAAGTGAAGCTGTTAGACTATTTGCTTTGCTTATTCTGTGATAGAAAAGAGGGTTTTTACATTTGTGTGGGATTAAAAGCTCACACAAGACCTTAGGGATAAGGGAAGCTATGATGGTCGGAGTGCATATTGGGGAGAAGTTCCAGGTGGGGGTGTGAAGTAAGGGTGAGTGAACCCAGAGACAAGGTTTAACATACTGTGCACTAGTCATGTGTTTCCATGGAGTCTGCAGATTTTGTGGCTAGTCAGTTGCATTCAACACAACATGGATGCTTCTTTGAATACAGAACAGTTACTGAATGTCATTTAGCCTGTTATATTTCCATTGTAAAACAAATGTAAAAAGGGGAAACTAATATCGATACATTCATTTTTGTTTTTACATTTCTTTTACTTCATTTTAATTCAATCTGGCAAATATTAAAAATTATCTTGCTCTGAAAGAGTAACACAGTGCTGCAAGTTTTATGCTTCATGTGTGATAAATATCTAAGTCAGCAGAAGACAAGTTTATAGCTCTGAAAAAAGGCAAAAATAAATCAGTGCAGTGATCATTTCAGTACTTTTTGAATGAAGGTAAAACAAAATCTTATATTTCATTTATTTGAAGCATTCCCTTCAAATGCTTCAAGCAAAAAAGTGTTTACAGAGAAGCATGAACATTGCAACATCATTAACAAAAAGACAATCCCTTCCTACAAACAGGACACAAAAAGACAAAAAGACAAAGGGCAGAGTACTTAGAATCATAGAAATTTAGAGTTGGAAGAGACCACAAGGGCCATCCAGTCCAACCCCCTGCCGTGCAGGACTCCCAATCAAAGCATACCCGGCAGATGGCCATTCAGGCTCTGCTTAAAAACCTCCAAGGAAGGAGACTCCACCACCCTCCAAGGGACTGTGTTCCACTGTCGAACAGCCCTTACTATCAGGAAGTTCTTCCTAATGTTGAAGTGGAATCTTTTTTCCATAAATGACTTTAAGGTACACAACATCATCAGCAACAACAACAGCAACCAGTTGCAGGCATCACTTTTTGAAGTTATATCCTTATAGCAACCAATCTTAATGGAACAGTTTTGAACTGCAAGTCCCATCTCTCCCCTTGCTGCAGTGTGGTGGAAATGATGCCCCAGAAATAAAATCAAACAATAAAAACTGTTTCATTGTGTACCATTTATTATGATAGCTGTCTCATTCATTTAATGAATGAGGTCTAGATACCTGGAAGAACAAGTCCAATACTTGCTTGTGTCTTGCCCTTCCTGATTTATATCATCTTGCCAGATGGTGTAAGGATTACTACTCAAATTTGGGGAATATTAATTAGCTCAATACACCAATCTCGGGCTCCTTACTATGACCCTTTTGAGACCTTGAATCCCAGAGTGTTTACGGAGCGACCAGAGATCCCAGGAACTGCTGCAAATGCAAAGTCTTTGGATTTTAAGCTAGTTTATTGATGTAAAGGGAGACACACTCTCACACACGCATTCATGCACGCAATCATACAAGACTAATAGAAGGAAGGAAAGAAATATGGAAAAAAACCACGGGGCCTGTCTAATGGTAGATACTTGCCTGAGATGGTTCCCTCAGAATCAAGGTAGATGCAGCAACACAATGATGGGAAGTAGGAAAAGAGGTGCATGGAACCATGCTAGAAGAGGCAAACTGACAGAGTACCTGCCTGCCGCCAGTGTAGAAGCCAGAACAAAGGGAAAACTGGACCTTAAATAGGTTTCTAGTCAAATTCTCAGCGGAGGATGCTGTCCTACATCAAAACAAGGCCAAATTTACACATCACGTGATCTATGGAGAGCCTCATCGATGGGAAAGGACACCTGATACAAGAACAGCTTGCATCTGCAAAGCGTCACAAAGTCATAAATCTGCCCAAGGTGTGAATGATCTCTCCTTTTGGGCAACTCCTAACTGGGCTATGCTGTGAATGTGGTCTCCTCGCTTTTAGGCGATGGCAGCTAAGCTAAGGGACATCTCCCATAATGCCTTTCATTGGGGTCCTAAGGAAACATACCTTCACCTTATGGATGCAGCTTCTCTTTAGAGGCTTCAATGATCAAGCAGTGCAAAAGGGGAAGCACCCAATTACTTCTGCCAATGCATTTTAGATGTGGGGAATTTAGAGGTGTTTTTATAAAATTCTGGTCTACATAACAATAGGATGATTGAGATGGGAGCTGATAAACATGCATTGTCTGGGAAATGGTGATATCTCTTAAAAATGTACTTTATAGATTATCTTGATTTATTTCAGATGGGTTTCAGGCATGGATAAGGCACTGAAAGTTATCACCCTGAGAGATAAATTTTGCAGGTGAAGAGGAATGATAGAAATCTAGTTTGATGCATATAGAACAACCTGAGACAGAAGTTCTGGTTTGAGAACTGGAGGTACTATGCTCCACAGCCCATGTATCTTATACAGATTTTGTAGGTCCTATTCATCTCTCTCTCTCTCTCTACAGATCCTGGTGTTAGTATACTATTGCTCTGGAACAAAGGTGCTACCATTTATTGCTACGGCAGGTGTATCACAAGTTTTTCCATTTGCACTGAGGTGTATGCCATAGGATTATATTTCTACACGAGAACATTCCTTTTATTCTCCCTATTTTTAGTAGACCCACACCTGTACAGAATTCACATGGCCACTTATGTCATCATAATAATAATAATAATAATAATAATAATAATAATAATAGTTTATTTGTATACCACCCTTCCTACGATCAGGGCGGTGAACAAGTACACAGTATAAATACACATAAAAATTAAAACATAGAGATAAAACAACCACAATATAAAAACCACTCGAACGGCAGTAGTATATCAAACAAAGCTCCAGTCCAGTTATTATGAGGGAGAGGGTGAGATAGCTACAAGGGGAGTGAGTCAGGGGTAGGCCTGCTCAAACAGGTGTGTTTTTAATCCTTTTTTGAATAGGTTCAGGGAGGCGGCCAGGCGAAGCTCCGTAGGGAGCGTGTTCCAGAGGCTCGGGGCAGAAACCGAGAATGCCCTCTTCGTTGTAATCGACAATCTGGCCTCTGGAACTTGTAATAAATGTTGGCCAGTAGATCTAAGTGTGCGGGGCGGATTGTATGGGGAGAGACGGTCCATCAAGTACTCTGGGCCCAAGTCATTTAGGGCTTTATAGGTGAAGACCAGCACTTTGTAATGAGCCCGGAAGCGAATAGGCAGCCAATGTAGATCTTTCAGTATTGGTGTTATATGGGAGGCCCTGGATGCGCCAGTGACCACCCGAGCTGCCATGTTTTGTACTAATTGAAGCTTCCGAGTGTGGTACGAAGGCTGCCCCATGTAGAGCACGTTGCAAAAATCCAACCGAGAGGTTACCAGGGCATGTACTATAGTTTCAAGGTCCCCCCGGTCCAGGTAGGGACGCAGCTGGCGTATCAGCCGAAGCTGAAAACAGGTACTCTTGACCGCCGCGTCCACCTGAGAAGATGGAGCGATGAGTCAAGAAGCACCCCCAAGCTGCATACAGTGTCCTTCAAGGGGAGCGTGACCCCGTTCAGGACAGGTGGAACCACCTCCATCCCTGGGCCGGAAGAACCTATCACCAGTACTTCCGTTTTCTCTGGATTCAGGCTGAGTCTATTTTCCCTCATCCAGTCCATTACCGATTCCAGACAGGCCACGAGAGGATTCTCCTCAAGCCAATGGACTTTTTTGTTCACAGAAGATCTGGTCTCTAGGCCATGTCAGAAAGCTCTCTAGAAATTGTTTTTAATTGCAGTTGCATTTTGCCACATGGTGTTCTGGAAACTGAGAACACAGTCAGTCTCTTAAAGGCTGCTTGGGACATAAGTCATTATTTGTAACTTGGCAGTATAGCCAGATCCTTTGTAAGTAAAGATGCAGTACATTTGGATTGTCTTCTCTTCAAAATGAGGATGCTATCTTGGCTCCATCCAGGCTAGAAGAACCAAAGTTAATATTCAGACTGTATATCTTCCACTGCAGATGTCACACACTATACAAATTGGAACTCTGTTGGAGAGCATACAAGGCCTTTTTCCAAGGCAAATCAAGACATCGTTTCCCTAAGGCAAAATGTGGTGCCATACTGTCAGTAGTGCAAAACTTCTTGAAGCACAGCACTGCTTTGCTGAATTGAATGTGTGCCATTGTCTCTATTGATGATTCCTCCAGCTGCGTTTTGAACAAGTCCTTTTCAGCTTATAGCAAAATGGGCCTAGTGTTCCATTGTTTAGATATGCTCGTTTCATTAGAAGTACGGGCTTTAAGCATCTGTTCTATGGTGGCAGCATTGCCAAACGGGTTTTCATGCAGCAAGTACCAATAGCCTAAATACAGTTCATCAGGCGAACTGACACGAAAACTGAGAATCCCAGCACCTGTAGGCAAGGGATAAGGATGTATGAGACAGGATGTTGTTCTGTAACCCACATGTCATGGAGGACATGCTTACACTACCGGAATACCCTGACATCAGCCTCATGCCTTATCCAGGGATAACTGTAGCACCTAAGCTGTTTGGGGTTTTATTTTATAGTTCACATGCTTTTAATTTTTAAAACACAACAACCTATCACACTAAAATAATCTACTAAGTAATAAATTCAACTTCAAATAATAACAATAAAACCATCAAATATACTTGTTTCTAACTTTGTTTTTACTTCATATGTAGCATTTTAATGTAGGTATCCTTCATTCCTTTCTTGATTTATAGTACTTACCACATTCTACAGCTGAAACAGCTTGCATATTTTTAAAACAAGGCAAGACAAGTTCTTAATGTTATGAGCAAGACGGCTTATATAATGATCATTTGTAATGTAGTGGTAATACTGTGGTGCATCTGGGTGATTATTTGTCTTCTTATTGTGACCCCTTTGACTAGAAAGAGACGAAAGATAGGATGAGCCCAAAATTGCTGATCTGTTGGCAGAGCTAACTGGGTGGCCTTTTCCCGTATTTCTCTTTCTCCTACAGCCTGGTGAAATGGCTGCTAGATGCCAGGTGGGAGAAAGACTTTAATGTTTTAATATTTTAAGGCTTTAATGTTGTAATTTTTATATAATGGGGGAGGGAAAGGAAATGGGATCTTAATCTGATTGTTATTTTAATTGTATCCTGTTTTAATATTTCTTGTAATTCGCTTTGATTCCCACTCGGAAATGGCAGGATAGAAATAAATTATTAGTATTAGATGGGCATCTTAAAGAGGATGAAAGAAATGACTTGAGGGCACACAAAAACAACAACAAATGGCAGCTCTGCTACAGTCTGGTGTAATGGCTGCATTTATTCTCATAACACACCTGTAAATAAGTTAACTTAAGAGACAGCAACAGGCTCAAATTCTGTGGCAAAGTAAGGATTTCCCCAGTCCTACTCTGCTGCTGCATATCCAACAGAATCTCAAATTCCCTTTATCCCAGGGTTGGGCAAAGTTTCCCTCTTCAGCTATTTTTGCAGACCTCACTCCTTCCTTAGACTGCCTTTGTCCTTCTTACTGCTTTATCACACTAGGGGGCAAACAGGATTTAAACAAGAGTTAAATGAGAGTTAAACAGGAAATGCCTTATGTTTATCATAGGACATTTCCTGTTTAACTTCCATTTAAATCCTGTTTCCCCCTAGTTGTGATAATGCAGATAGAAGCCAGTTGGAGCTGGAATTAGGGTTCTCAGATCTCAGAGACTAGACGCTCTCTTCCAGGCCTTAGGGAATCCCAGAGAGAAAACACTGCCTAGAAAGTTTTTAAATATATATATCGTAATAGTGGGCTGCTTGCCCCTCCTGCCATATACTGCTTTTGAGAGTCTACTGCAGACTTGGCTCACCTGGTCATCTCCTCCCCCTTCCAGGATTTCAGCACTCAGTAGGAGGGAATGGTCAGTGTAGGGACTAGAACAGGGACCCTCAGTATTTTTTGCCTCAAGAGCCAACAAATATGGAATTACAGGATTACATCTTTGTGGCTTTTCTCATTTTATGATTAATGTTTCCAGTTCTGTTACCACTTTTTTCATTCTGCCTAAACATTCAAAGCTACAGAGAAATTTCTTTCTTTGACTGAGGGGCCGTTCACACTATGTTATAAACCAGTTTGCAAACCAGTTTAAAAGTGGGTAGTTCACGCTAGCACCTGGTTTTGCACACCCAAATAGAGATAGACCTGGGGCAAATTCCCCGCATTGTGGCTTTTCCAATATCAAAAGTTTTCTCCCACGTCTTTTGGGGGGGGGGGGGGGGAACAGGTTTTATCAGAGTGCTCCCAATGTGGACTTGCCCCCAGTCCCATTTGGGGCATTCTGAAGGGAGGGATTAATGGGCAGAGGGTGGGCAGAGGGGTAGAACAAACCCATGCCATCCCACAGGTCTACTTATTATTAATAATATTATTATTAATCTTTTTTAATTATTATTTTATTAGATTTAAAAAAAAGAAACACATATCTATATTCTGTTTTCCATGCAAATCTCAATCCCCAACAAAATAAAACATATTGAATAGTAGCTTGTCTTGGCTTGACATATGTAAACTTCCAACTTGTACATAGTCCTTGTAGTAAAAAAAAGAAATGTATACTTTCCTCCTCAGTTTCCATGTACATATATTACATTACTTTCTGAATCTTAATACTTTCCTGTATTTAATATCTAGATAAACACCGCATTCAGTTAACCATCAGGGGGAAAAAAAGTATTATTAGAGTCTATTTGGTTATGTTACCCCCCCCCCCTTTTTACCATATTCCAGAATCATTATCTTTGTCATTAATCAGGTCTATATCCATTTAATTCCCCCATTTCGTTTCTAAATATTTAATAAAAGGTAGCCAGTCCTTTTGACAGTAACTTATGTCTTTTTTTTTTTAAATTAATCGTGTTAGCTTGTCTGATTGCATGATTTCCAATGTTTTATGAAGCCATGTTTGTATATCCGGTGGTGATTTTTCCTTCCATTTTGCAGCATATGTTATACGAGCCATAGTTGTCAGATAAAAAAATTAAGCATCCATTTGATTTCTCTAGATATTCCTCAGTATTGATACTTAATAAATATCTTTTGGGATCAAATGATAGTGGCATGTCTAGCATTTGTTCTATTGTTAAATGTATCTCTTTCCAATACTTCTTTGCAATAATACACTCCCACCACAAATGGTAAAACGTATTCCAATCTTTCCCACATTTCCAACAGCGATCACTGAAGTTTTCATAAATGTTTGAAAATTTTGCAGGTGTGATATCCCATCTGTACAACATTTTGTAATAGTTTTCTTTTAGATTATAGCTACAGGTATATTTTAATCTTTTTGTCCAAGTAAGCTCCCACTGAGCTAAATCAATATTTTGTTTTAGGTCTTGAGCCCATTTAATCATCTCAGGTTTAATGAAATCTTTTTCTATATCAAAATTTAATAATAGGTTATAGAGTTTCTTTATTCGAAATTCTGGAGGGGATTTAAGAATTTTTTTGAAATTTGGATCTGCATCTATAAGATTCTTGACTTTTAAATCTAATAGAAAATGATGTTTAATTTGGTAATAGGTAAACCACGTACATGAGTATCCTAGCGAAATTAATTTGTCATGTGTTTTTAATGATGGGTTTATTGTATCTTTTTCTTGATATCTTGATAAGTCTTGTTGCCAGTTCCTAAAGGGTTTGTCGTTATTTAAAATAGGGATATTTTGGAAGAGGTAGATCATCTTTGGTAAGACATTCATTTTAATCGCTGAGATTTTGCCAAGCCACGATAGGCCTAAATCTTTCAATTTATTTGAGTCCTTTTTTATTTCTTACCATTTGGTCTGGTAATTGTTTTGAAATAAATCAGCATTTTTAGTTATTCTAATACCTAAGTATTTTGTCTTATTAACTAATTGGAAGTAAAAGAAGATTTTCGTTATTTGTCATATCCATTGTTAACATTGAGGGTTTTTTCAACATTTATTTTCATCCCTGAGATCATACAATAAGATTGAATAGTTACTATTAACATTTCTATATTATCATTAGAGTTGGCCAATGAAATCATCACGTCATCTGCGAACACCCTCACTTTATATTCCATCTTGTGGATTTTCACACCTTCTATTTTAGTATTATCTCTTATAGAGTTACATAGACGTGATAAAGAGGAGGGGTGATAAGGCACAGCCTTGCCTTACCCCTTTTTCTATTTTATATCTTTCAGTCACATCACCATTAATGATTAAGGAGGCTTCCTGATTTTTATATATGTTAGCTATCCAATTAAGATAGTTAGAACCAATTCCCATTCTTTTTAAAAGGTTAAGCATGAATTTCCAATTTAATTTATCAAAGGCTTTTTCCACGTCGATAAATATCAACGCAATTGTTTTATCAATGTGTTTTCTATGATATTCAACCAAATTTAGAATATGTCTAATATTATTTTTTATGTTTCTTTGCGGTAAGAAGCCTGTCTGATCGTTGTGAATCCATGTAGTAAGAATTTTTTTCAGACGTTCACCTAAAATACTTGTAAATAATTTATAATCGCAGTTTAAAAGAGAGATTGGTCTGTAGTTTGCAGAATTTAGTTTATCTCTATTTTCTTTATGTATTAAGATTACATTTGCATGTGTCCAAGTCGGAGGGGGGGGATTCCTTCCTTCAAAATATCATTCATAACTCTTGTCAAAACTGGTGTTAGTTGGTCCTTGAGCATCTTATAAAAGTCTGCACCTAGACCATCAGGTCCAGGGGATTTCACTGATTTTAAGTTGGAAATTGCTTTCAAAACCTCTTCCTCCGATATTGGTTTGTTTAAGTTTTCATTCTGTTCTTGACTAATCTGAGTTATTTTGTAATTGTTTAGTTGTTTCTCAATCACATCCTCTTTAATTCCAGAATCCTTAGATAGTTCAGAGAAGTATTTATAAAACACTTCTTTAATTAATTTTTAGTCTGTGTATAATTTCTCTTTGTCCTTTATTTGATAGATTATATTCCTTTCTCTTTCTTTCCTCAGATTATGTGCCAAGTACTTCCCTGGTTTATTAGCGGACTCAAAAAAATTGTTTGGTGTATTTCATCTTTCTCTCTAAATCTTCTGTTGTTAAAACAGAATTTGTTTTTGTAAGACTTTAATTACTTTAAGTATTTCATTATTTCCCGGATCTTTTTAAAGTTTTTCCTCGTTTTTTTTTTAATTTCATCTTCTATTTGTTTTATTTTGCTCACCTTTCATTTTTTCATCTCACTGTTTTTCTTAATAAAGAAAGCTCTTATATATGCTTTGACGGTATCCCATACTACATTAGAATTAACTTCGTTGTCTAGATTGTCTTTAAAGAAGTTTGATAGTTGACCTTTAGCTTGTTGTAAAATTTCCTCATTTCTCAATAATGTGTCATTTAATTGCCATCTAAACATCTTTTTACTATTTTTTATGGATAGCATAACCAGGTTGTGGTCTGACCATGACATTAGAAGTATTTTAATTTTATTAGTGTAATTGATCAATTGAGGGGAAATAAAAAAAAATATCCAATCTGGCCCATGATTTTTGAGTATTGGAATAAAAAGTAATTTTTTTTTCATTTTTGTTTTGCAGTCTCCAAGTATCTTTCAAGTTTAAACGATCTAATAATTCAAAGAGGGTTTCAGGGAGTTTCCCTTGATTATTTTTTATTTTCTTTTTTGATTGTCTATCCAAAATGGGGTTCATTACTCCATTCCCATCTCCCATTGCTATGATGGAATTACAATCTAAGGATTCTAAATCTTTTTAAAGTTTGTTATAAAATTTAGTTTTATTAAATGAGGGGGCGTAGACACCTAATAATAAGATTTTCCCTTGTTCACAATTCAGTTCTACCATTATATATCTCCCTTCCGAGTCTTTTTTAAGTTCTTTAGCTGTAAATCTGGGACTTACATATATCACCACTTCTCTTTTCCTATTTTTATCTGCTGAGATGATTCTGATCCTATCTTAGCGTTTTTAAGTATTTGTTATCTTTTTCCTTTATATGAGTTTCCTGTAGGCATATTACATCACATTTCTTTCTTTGTAAATAATGAAATACCCTCTTACATTTTTGAGGAGAGTTCATTCCTCTTACGTTCTATGTTAAGAATTTGGTTGTGTCACACATTATTTTTTAGGTATTCAAAGAAAAAGAAAAAAAAACAAAATTACTTTTGTTAAACTTCTGAGGAAGTTAACAAGTCTGATCTTTATGTTGTAGTGTCTCTCTCTAGTTCCCACTCTAGTTTTGCTGCTGCTGCTGCTGCTGCTGCTGCTGCTGCTGCTTCTTCTTCTTCTTCTTCTTCTTCTTCTTCTTCTCCATCCGTTTTGGTTAATCTGATCAGGTCCTCAACTATTATTTTATCTGTAGGAATCTCCAACTGATCAATCTCATCCAAAGTCAGAGATCTAAGTTTTTGGATTTCCTCATTATCTGGTAAAGGTCTATCGTGGGTGTCTAAATCTGTGTTTTCTTCAAAGTTGGTTCTAGAGTCTCGTCCCGTAGTTTGGTCTAATCTTTTTTGTTTTCCTTGATCTCGTTGTCTATCTTTCTTTTCTTCTCTTTCATTTTGTTCTTGTCTTTCTTGTCTCTCTCTGTTTTCCCTTTTCTTCTTTTTTTGCCAATATTCCCAGAATTTTTTTTGCTTCCTGATTTTATTACAGTTTTTCTCTTATTAAACCAGAAAGTTAAACCTTCTGGTTGAGTCCATCTGTACTGAATGTCAGCTTCTCTCAAAAGTGATGTCAAAAAAATAGTCTTTTCTTTTTTTCAGTAATCTAGTGGGAATAACTTTAAAAATGTGTAATTCATATCCATCAATGTTTAATGGAAATTCATTGTGGATTCTTAGTAAGTCATCTCTTACTTGTTTTCTTGGAAGTTGGTTTCTCTTGGCTACCTCACAGTTTAGGTGAAAAATCTGATCAATTTCCATTTCAAATAATTTCTCCTCACACTCCATATATCTGGCTATTTTAGGAATAAGAATTTGCAATAGATCTTCCTCTCTGAACTCTGGGAAACCTCTGATTTTAACACAAATTTCTCTAAGTTTCTGTTCCAATAATGCTTTTTCGTCCAGATCTGCTTCTCTTCTTCCTCTGATATTCGTAAATTCTTCTTCTGTGTTTGCAGCTTTCCTTTCTAGAGTATCTATTCTTTGATTTGCTAAAGTCAATTCCTTAGTTAATCTTTCGACAGTTTTTCTTTTTTTCTTTTAATTTCTTTTAATTCAGTGCGAATATCATGTCTCACTTCTGCTTTAAAGTCCTTCATTTCTTGTTGTAGATCCGTTCTTAATTTCCTTATTTCATCAAGCCACAGTTGATTAGATGGCTCTAATCTTTGTTGTTCAAGACTTGGTCTTCTGGCTACTATATGTAGATGTGTGTCTGTAATTTAGAAGCTGGGGTTTTCCCAGCTTGACTCCTCATGCCAGATGCCATTTTTAATCTTGCTAACAATTCTTAGGTTGTTTCTATATTGAGGCTAAGCTATCTTATTATATTGATCACAGTAACTGAATTTCCGGTATTAAATATTTAACAATAGTTCTCTCTGTCAAAAATACTATGGTGAACTGTGAAGTTTAATGATAAGTGTCTAAGATTAAAGTATGCAGACCCCGTTAAATCAAATTGCGCTGGGTGTTCACCCCGCTGGCTCCTGCCTTCCCTAGTTCCCTCTTGGCGCTGGCACTTTTCTCTGCGCTGGATGCTCACCCGACTGGCCCCGGCCTTCCCTGGTTTCCTCTCGGCGCTGGCGCTTTTTCTCCGTGCTGGATACTCGCTTTTCTCCGCATTGGACGCTTGCGCTGGACACTCGCCTGGCTGGCTCCAGCCTTCCCTGATTCCCTCTCGGCATTGCACTTTTTCTCCGCGCTGGACGCTCGCCCATTTGGCTCCGGCCTTCCCTAGATCCCTCTTGGCACTAGCGTTTTTCTCTGCGCTGGACACTCGCCCAGCTGGCTCCGGCCTTCCCTGGTTCCCTCTCGGCGCTAGTGCTTTTTCTCCACGCTGGATGCTTGCCCGGCTGGTTCCAGCCTTCCCTGGTTCCCTCTCAGCACTGGTGTTTTTCTCCACGCTGGACGCTAGCCCGGCTGGCTCCAGTCTTACCTGGCTCCCTCTCGGCGCTGGCATTTAACTCCGTGCTGGATGCTCGCCTGGCTGGCCCTGGCCGTCCATGGTTCCCTCTCGGCACTGGCACTTTTTCTCCGCGCTGGACACTCACTTTTATCCGCACTGGATGCTCACAATGGATTCTCGCCCGGCTGGCTCCGGCCTTCCCTGATTCCCTCTCAGCGCTGTCGCCTTTTCTCCACACTGGACACTCTCTTTTCTCCACACTGGACGCTCGCCCGGCTGGCTCCAGCCTTCCCTGGATCCCTCTCGGCGCTGGCGTTTTTCTCTGCGCTGGACACTCTCTTTTCTCCACACTGGACACTCACCCGGCTGGCTCCGGCCTTCTCTGGATCCCTCTTGGGATCTTCTACTTCCCTTCACTCTCTTTCACTCATGTCTGTTTTCTCCTCACTTGTAATTCCTGCCTACACTCATTTTCTAAGTCATTCCCTGCTCCTCTCATTCTAATCTTTTCTCCTTTGCTTTCCTCCACAACTTGTGGCTTCTTTTACATATTCTCTTTGTCCTTATTCTCTCCTTTCCACCCAACTGTTGCTTAAATGTCTTCTCCTTCCCTCCTCCCTCTTTCATCTGTAATAATAATAATAACTTTATTACAGCCATTTGGCCAGCACAATTACAAAATTTCAATTTAAAACATAATTTTATACCATATGTTTATGTACAGGCAGACTGGAGAGTATAGACAAATGATGGTTTAGAAAAAGTGAGGATGGAACTGCACAATTTGGTAAACACACAATAATGGGTAGGGCATTATTACTTCATAAATAACAATATTGCATTGTGTTAAAGAGTTTCATATTCAGGACTTATTTGTTCAAAACTACTGTCATATTCTTTGTTTAAGGAAGAGTTAAACCATAAGGTGTCAATTTATCAGGTGTAACTAGTTGGGGTAACTTTCTAAAGACTTTAGTCCCCATCTAAGTTGATTGAATAATAAAGTAAAATAAGGCCATACCTCCCTGTTTACAAATTTTACCGTTAAACCATCTGTACAGATTTTGAGATTATATAACATATAACATCTGTTTAACAAACTTTTTGCGATTTGCAATGGCAGCTGCAAAGAAATGTGCAACTGCATGCGTTATACTTTCCTTCTGGTCTGCAAGTAGAAAATTTGTATAAAATTTCTCTTGTCTACCTGGAAACTGCAGCACAAGTAGTGTTATATATAGCGCACGTATTTCCGTGTACAAAGAAGAGCCAAAAAGAACATGATTATTTTTCAATTTCCTCTGAGCCACAAGGGCAGTATCTGTGTTGAAAAGGGATCTTTTTAAATCTGCCCTCCAGGACTGCGGATGGTAAGATGTTTAACCTTGCTGACATGAAAGCTCTTCTAAATTTCGGGACTTTTAAGTTCTCAAAATATTTTGCATATTTACCTGGTCTACTAGATTCCCTAACAGGAAGTAAGTTAATTGGCTTATATGCGTCTGAAAATCAATATCTTTGATGCGTTGAAAAATCACAGATTTTGCTTTAACATAACCTAAAACAGTTATTTCTGACAGTGAGAATCCAAGAGATAAGAGTTTCAAGGTCAGCGTCTCCTTCCAGGGAGACAAAAAGGAGTCTGTTAAAATTAATGGTACTAAGCCGGTCGGAACAAAAAACATTTTGAGCCATAAATTCAATTTGCGTATCCATACACGCGCCTCAACGATAGCATTCCTGTTTCTAGATGGAGAATGGGATTCGAAACACAATTTGGCACACCTAAGATTGTTCTTAAGAATTTTGTTTGAACTGCCTCGAAGGATGTAAAACTATTGAAGATACATATCTCAGAACCATATAGTAGTTGTGGTAAGATCTTAGCAACAAAAACTTGAAGAGCTGCTGGAATGTATTGGCCTCCCTTATTATAATAGAAAGAACATAAGGCTTTAATGCTCCTTTGTGTGTTCATTACAGCATTTTTCTGGTAAAATTTGGTAGATCCCTTGTCATGAAATATGATTCCCAGATATTTATAAGTGGACACCTGTTCTATAGGGTTATCGTCTAGAGTCCACTTGTAACGGAGGCGACTCCTCGAGAAGACCATTACTTTGGTCTTATTATAATTAATTTCCAGGGCATCATCTGTACAATAAGTTGCTAAGGCTCTTAGAAGTGTGTTCAATCCTACTTTTGTGATGGACATCAAAACAACATCATCTGCATAGACCAGCAATGACAGAGGCTTATTTGACAAAGTTGGGGCATGTGCAGGTATTTCTGATAGGGTCGAAATCATAGAATTAATGTAAAAATTAAAAAGAGTAGGAGCTAAAATACAACCCTGTCTAACTCTGTTCGATGTAGAAATAGGTCTTGTTGTATTGCCCCGACTATTACAGCGTACAACTCGAGAGTTCTCATGTAGTTTACGCATTAATATTAGCAATCTTTTGTCAATGTTGGTGGTCTCGAACTTTTTCCATAATCTATCTCTTGGTATAAGGTCAAACGCTGATTTAAAATCAACAAATGCTGTAAACAATGTGCCCCTAGCTGAAGCAACAAACTTTTCAGAAAGATGTTTGAGAACTAGGGCATGGTCAATTGCCGAACGGTTTTTCCTAAAGCCGGCTTGTTCTTCCCTAATGATATCTTCCTCTTCAAGCCACTCTTGGAGCTTATCCAATAGGTGCAGAGCATACATTTTACTGATGATATTGAGAAGGCTAATGGGCCTATAGTTACCAGGATCATTTTTATCTCCCTTTTTATATATTGGTATAATGATAGCAAGGCCCCAGTCCTCTGGGATGTATGTGGTATGATCTATGGCAGTGAAAAGAGATGCAAGAACAGGAGTCCACCATTCAATATTTGATTTAAAGACTTCTGATGGTATGTTGTCATTGCCCGGGGCCTTACCTGGGGAGAGTCTTGTTATCAGGCTTCTTATTTCCTGGTCGGAAACTGGTAGCCATTTTGGGAGCTCTTCAATATCAATGGGGGAATTATTTTGTTTATATCTGGATTGATCATAAAGCTTGCTATAAAATTGTTCCCAACAATTGACAGAAATTGAATAAGTCATACTTACTGTTCTTGGCCAGCCACTAGTTACAATTTTCCAGAAGGTAGATGTATCTTTATTATTTGCTGCTGTTATTAAAGTATACCAAGAATTTTTGAGGGCTGTTGCTTTTTTATTTTTATCAGTTTCTTATATTTTTTCTTTAATTCAAACCATTCAGATGGGATAGTTTGTAAAAAAAATTGTCTGTACATTTTATAATTTTCCACAAGGATCTGTTTCATGTTAATGCAGTCCTGATCAAGCCAAGATTTATTTTTTGTATTCTGATTAAGGGCCTTGGGGCATATTGGTCGAGTTAGCAAATTTTTAATGGTTAAACTTAATTCTTGAAAAGGTTCAAATATATCATTTGGAGATTCTATTTCCAGCATTGAATTTCGTATGAAGAGACATTTTTCAGAATTTAAAATAGTTTTAAGATTGCTTTCAACCTTGGGGGACCACTTAATACTACTAGGTCTCAATTCCAAATTGCCTTCTGGTGGTACGTTCTGCTCTGCAAAATCATCTTGTGAAACACACTTTAATGTTAGAGTTATAGGGAGATGGTCACTTTCAACTCTATGCTCTATTTTACATCTAGGTGTTACAGATAATAGTTCGTATGAAATCAAGAAGTAATCAATGGTGGAGGAGCCACGGTTGGACACAAATGTATATTCTCCTTCATCATCTCCTTCTGTAGAACCATTCATTATAACTAAATTTAACTTATGAGATAGTTCTGTAAGATAAAGACCAGCCCAATTATATCCTTTATCTTTTGACTGTCTGTGAGGAAGGGCTAAGCCTATATCTATTTCAGGCTGAACAAGGTGGAAATGATCATATAATTCTGCCTCGTTGGGACCAATTCTTGCGTTGAAGTCTCCAGCCAATATCGGGAAAACTTCAGGATGTTGAGTTAGTGTATTAATAATGTAGGTTTCTAATTTTAACCATGTGTTTTTAACACTTCTTTTTGACGTATAGGAGGTAAGTAAACATTTATTATTAGCAACCAAATATCATTAAATCTGACTAATAAAGAAGAGGCCAAATTGGCTAATGGTGGGATGGAAAAGGAAATATGTTTAATGCTAGTTGAAGTCAGAATGGACAGGCCGCCACTAGGGCGGCCACCCTTCTGAGAAGCAGAGGCCTCTACTGAGCTTGTTGTAAATCCATTCAGTATTAGCTTTTCCCTCAACCATGTTTCCTGAAGTAGTATTACATCAAATTTAGATACATAGTTCACAAATGAAGGATCACAGGCGTGTCTTCCCCAGCCCATGATGTTCCAAGACAAAAGTTTTAAATTTTTTAATTCCATTTCCTTTAGTTGTCAAATGTTTGATCTTACAGTATGAATGGGATTAGTTTGGGTTGTAGTTGGAAAAACCATTTGTGTGTTTGGAATATCTGAGTCAGTTTTAATATTGTTGTTATTGGTTACTGTAGTTAGACAAGCATTACTATTGTTGACACTTTCGTCAGCTGATATTTCTTCAATGATTTCAAGGGTTGGGTGGATACAGCTCACATTTGACCTTACCAGGCTTTTTGTTTCAGTTTTAGATGCTTCATTTTTAGAGGTCCTGTTAGTATGTAGTAAACCATTCTCGAACTTGTCCAAATATCTCATTTCAGTCCACATTAATGGGTTTATCTCTGCTGTAACTGTCTTTCTATTATCTTTCTTCTCACAGATTTCAAAGAGGGGCTCTTTTATTGAGCACACATTTAGAAGATATTGCTTTAGTTTTTCTAGTCTAGTTATTATTTCTGTTTGTGTAGTCTGGGATAGAACTGAAAATGATTCAATTAATCCCTCTTCCTCTTTGGTAATTCCGAGACTTGAAAAATAAGGAGTTTCAATAGCATTAAAAAGTATACTGTCTTTCTCATTGTTAAGTTTATTTGAAACACATTTTCCAGCTTCAGTCTTAATTTGGTCTTTTATATTCTGAGTTTTGTTTGAAAGAGTAGTAGATACAGTTGGTGTATGTACTATCAATGGCTGGGGGGGGGGGGCTATGTTCGTAAAGTATCTGGAAACAAAAATACCTTCCCTTAAAAGTAAAGCTTTACATTTGCATATTAGGGTGACAAACTTAGTCTCACTAAATGTGATCAGGGCACGTGCACGGCAATTATTGAAATACAGATAAGTAACCTGTATAATATTATTAACAGTAATTTGATTTGGGCATATTTTTTCCAAGATTGTTAGTAAATGGTATTTGCGTCTAGCCTGTGATAATATACCAAAGGGTTTAGGGAAATTTGACAAAACAATTTGGTGTTGACTGAGGATATATTGATGTTCCTTTTTTCCTTTTAGGTTTGTATCTCTTGTGGCATAAGATAATTTATTTATAAGATGATTAGTAGGCGCTAGATCCATTTCTACAGGTAGGTCTGTTGAAAGGCTTGAGATGATATTTTGAGGAGGTTTATCAATCAGTTGGGTGGCAATTTGATTCTCTAGTTGTTTATTAGTTTTGAGATTGGACTTTACAGTGTCTAATGTAATTTGTGTTAATTCAGATGTTTGAGCTGTATTTGATTCTTCATGAATAATTTCCTCATCAGATCTCCTACCGTTATCTGCTGTTAAATTACTCCCTGTTTTACAAGTCTTTTGGGGGGCTCCAGGTGCTACCACCATCGAGTTTTTCCTTTTGCGACCTTTCTTTGAACTTAATGCAGAGCTGTACATGGTATCTCTGTCGTTTTTTGGCTTAGGAGTTGTTATCAAAGAGGATTTATCCTTGCCATTTTCCTTGTCTGACTTTTGTTCTTTTGAATTAGTACAGAACGTTTGAAGGTGTAAGTCTACTAAAGTAGTAAGGAGAGTATTACACTCAGTGAGGAATTTTTTAACAGATTGCACTTCCTCTAGGAGAATGGAAATCCATTTTGGATTTTCCATATCCTTTTTTGGATAAAAAAAGGATATAAAATCTGAGTGGTAATCTAAGAGCTCTGTCAGGTCTTAATGCATCCTCTCTTGGATCTATTTCCATTTTAGTCCTAGAAAACTTTTCACTTATAATAGGTTCAGGTGTTATTTTGCCCTCAGCAGCAGCCATTTCAATTTCAAGATTAGGTGTAGAGAAACTTCTGTTTAGAGGCTTTAGAGAGCCTATTCTATCTAAGGACCAATCCAGAATAGGTGCTACAGGTGATGATCTTATTTCCTTAGTTCCCACAGAATTTGCCTCTACATTAGATTGAGAGCATTTATAGAGGGATTTGCGTCTGCAATCAGTGAAATATTGAATTATTTTTGATTGCACAACTTTCTCATTTAAGGAATGGTTTGAGAGTGAAGGGTGTTCCCACATTATCATATCTTCACTATTCATGCTTGTGTCTTCTTGTTGACAATGGCAGTATTGTTAGGGTCCAACTATAGTCAATTTTTCTCACAGCTGTCTATGACAGGCTTTAGATGGTCGTAAGTTTATATAAACTTAATAGCAGATATTCAACACTGTATACATGCCACTATTGTAACTGGTGTGCCCTATCCATATAGATTTCATAAAATATATATAGTAAAATGATAAAAGTTAAAAGTTAGAGATTGAGATAAGATCAGGTATATCCAACAACAATAATCATATATAACATCCCTTATACAATAACCTAACTGAAAACATAAAAGACTTTAAAAGTTAAAATAATTTCCATGGGGGAAGGGGGAGATTAAAAATAAAGAAAAAAAAGCTGAGATTGGAGGACCTACACTGCTTCTGGCTCCGAGGGCTGGAGTAGGGAGGAGGAGGAGGAGGAGAGCTCAGGCGTGCCCAAGGCCAAACACCAGAACTCTTCCTCTGCTGCTGGGCTCTCCTCAGAGCAGGTGTTGGTGGAGGAGGGTTTTTATAGTCTCAGGCTGAGATTGGAGGACCCACACTGCTTTTGGCTCCAAGGGCTGGAGTAGGGAGGAGGAGAGCTCAGGCATGCCCAAGGCCAAACACCAGAACTCTTCCTCTGCTGCTGGGCTCTCCTCAGAACAGGTGTTGGTGGAGCTGGGTTTTTATAGTCTCAGTCTGAGATTGGAGGACCCACACTGCTTCTGGCTCCGAGGGCTGGAGTAGGGAGGAGGAGAGCTCGGGCGTGCCCAAGGCCAAACGCCAGAACTCTTCCTCTGCTGCTGGGCTCTCCTCAGAGCAGGTGTTGGTGGAGGAGGGTTTTTATTGTTTCAGTCTGAGATTGGAGGACCCACACTGCTTCTGGCTCCGAGTGCTGGAGTAGGGAGGAGGAGAGCTCAGGCATGCCCAAGGCCAAACGCCAGAACTCTTCCTCTGCTGCTGGGCTCTCCTTAGAGCAGGTGTTGGTGGAGGAAGGTTTTTGTAGTCTCAGGCTGAGATTGGAGGACCCACACTGCTTCTGGCTCCGAGTACTGGAGTAGGGAGGAGGAGAGCTCAGGCGTGCCCAAGGCCAAACGCCAGAACTCTTCCTCTGCTGCTGGGCTCTCCTCAGAGCAGGTGTTGGTGGAGGAGGGTTTTTATAGTCTCAGGCTGAGATTGGAGGACCCACACTGCTTCTGGCTCCGAGGGCTGGAGTAGGGAGGAGGAGAGCTCAGGCGTGCCCAAGGCCAAACGCCAGAACTCTTCCTCTGCTGCTGGGCTCTCCTCCTCTTTCATCTGCTTTCCCTTCTCCCCCTCTCCACATTAACTTGCCCTTCCTAAATTCCCCTCCCTTTCTTCTGTCCCTTTCCTTCTTCTCTCCCATCTTCAGTTCTCCTGGCTATATTTGCCTTATCGTTCCTTCTCTGCCCCACTTTTTCTCACTTTTATCCTGTTTCTCCTTCTATCTCCACTTTTTGGCTACATTCATTATAATTACTCTCCTTTGCTCCTTAACATTGAAACTACAACTGGGATCCATTAGATGCTCAACATTTTAAAAAGGCACATTCAACATCATCAAGATCATAATCATTATCATCACACATGCTGGAAAATAGTGATTTTTAACAGAATTATTAAAAATTGTGATGATTCTTTTTGACCAAAGAAAACATGACCATTATGAAGAACACTACTTAATGCGAGAAACTCATTAAAAATAGAGTTTGAAAAACCTAGGGTCTTTTAGACTACAATCAGAGGAAGAGCTTCTTCCATTCAAAACCTGACAACATGATAAATGTTCCACAAAATACATCAGTGTGAGAATGGTTATAGAAGGGACTTCTCTCATGTTTGTGGAAATACAGCTGGTTAAGTGTATACTTTGTAATACCATACAAGCAATCCTTGAAAATCTACAGAAACTAATGAATGTTCTATGTGGAGCAACAAAAGTGTTTTAGAGCATTAGAAGCTCCATTCTGAAAAACATGATGGCTCATAGTTATTATGATTATGATTGCGCTTGACTCCATTGTGACACAAACTACTTTCTATGCCTTGAGGTTACCTTTTACTTCTCACTTATAGAAGGCCCCTCTTCAATGACTCCTGCCGAGCATCCACCCTTTCCCTAAATGTATAAGGGCTAGGGTCCCAAGTGTCTTCCTCTTCTAAGTTTAATATCTTAAGTAGTGTGCTTGTCTGTGCCTGTATGGTTTAGAATTCACTCAGGCAGAGGCTTCTATTATAACAAATGAACATCAACTTTATTGAATAACATTTAGCAAGAAAGTAGCTTATGTTCAAACATGGAATGGGGGTGAAACAGACTGCCCTTTTGCACCTCTTTCTGGGTGACTTGGGAGTGCAGCATTTACATGCTGCATGCTCCCAAGCCACCAGGAAGCCACCCAGCTGTTTACACAGGGGCAATTTCATGATGCTCCAGCCCCTCCCTCACATTCAGCCCAAACCATGATTGGTTGTCAGGAAATCAAGTCTGCACAAAGACTCCATCACAACTACAGTAATATAGCATGCTATTTCTCAAGAAACTTTCTTTTTAAACTGCAGAGGAAAATTGAGTGGTGTACTAAATTTTAATGTTTAGATTGGGGTGCTTGTGAACCTTTAGCTAAAGTTGAGAATCTACATTCCAAACTGTCTGAGAAATAGCTATGGGCATTTCAAATGAAGTAGACACTCAAATCTGGTTTTTGAACATTTCTTTTTACAGTCCAAGAGCTGTGCATCAAGAAAAAATCTATTGAACATGAATAGTTCAAAACAGAGGCCTGGGGGCCAGACACCAGCTGGCATGGCCCAGCCTCTCTTGGCCCCAACATCCCTGGCCCAGCCTCCTTACCAGCTTCTTTGGCCACTGACTAGCTTCCTTGCGCCTTTTTAAAAATTTCCCTCAGCCGGGGAGGCCAGAAGGAGGTTGCAAAGAAGCAGGAAGCCTTGCAACCTCCTTCCCAGCTTCCCCCTGGCTCCTGTGCAACCTCCTTCTAGCCTCCCCAACCATGGGAAATTTTTAAAAATATGCAGGGAACCTGCTCAACGACCAAATAAGCTGGTAAGGAGGCTGGGCCGGGGATTTTGAGGCCAGGAGAGGCCAGAGATGGGCTGGGCAATCAAGCTGTCCTCTGCCACTTGCAGATTCCTAAACCGATTCCTGAAACCGGCGCAAACATAGTGGGAATTGCGTTTTCTCAAAACCAATTTCAGGAATAGGTTCAGGAAACAGATGTTCCGGTAAGTGGGAATAGGCGCTCATTTAACAAATTACTAGCTATAGATTATCTGTCACTAATGTATACCACCCCCAATTTGCCTGCTTTAATAATTTCTTCTAGCACCCCTAGTAGAAGCCAGATTTTTAAAAAAATCAAAATACCAGAACTGATTATAGTTGCACAACAACCCACTGTATGCAAGATAAGGTGAAAAAAGGTCTGTTCTGAACCCATCTTTTCCCAAAACCAATGAACTCTTCAACAAAGTATCTGAGAAAGTAGACTTTAGTCTACAAAAACTCACGCTGCCAGTTTCTTTCTTTCAGTTAGTCTCAAAGGTGCTACAAGATCTTTCTACATACTGATTCTACAGACTAACACAGCTATATCTTTGAATTCCTGAACAGTTAGCAAACCAAAACAGTATTTTCTCCCATAACTGTAATGGAAATAAAGTAAAAAGCATGATAATGTGCTGGATGCTGACAAATTGGGAGCAAAAAAGGCCAAGATAGTTGGATAGATTTCCCACCTGCCTCTTTCCAAAGACAGCAAGTTCTTTCTGTCTAAAGATACCCCCGCTCCCCCGAATACATGTTATGGTTCCAATAGTCATCATTCAATTTGAAATAACATGCAGGTTTTTGCCTATGGTGTTTGTTTTGTGGTGGGTGGGTGGGTGTGTTTTTAAATGTAAGTTACAACATTATATGGAAGAATTAAGAAAGGTGAACATGCTGAGCACAGAGAAATACAAAAATATAAGAGCTGGTGCACATAGTAGGCTAGGATGGAAGCAAGAAGACTGGTAACTGGGTAGATGGAGGGAAGACACACACTACTGCCTAGTATAAAAAGCTTGACATGATATGTACATAAAAGAGAGTAGGAAGAAGGGTAGAAACCTCTCTAAAGCCTTCTTCCCACATGTGCTGTAACATTCATCAATGGAGGTGAACAATGGTTTGTGTCCTTTTAAAAAAGCATACTTGCTTGCTTGCATTTTTAAAGGAAAGACTAACTATATCAAGTAATGCTAGTGAGGTACAAGAGTTCCTGTTAGTGTGGGGTTAAACTAGAACACTCTTTAAACTCCAGTTAAATTGTGGGCCCTTTCATTCTACAGAGTTATAGCACTTTAACTGTCCTGCTTACATCCTATAGAATCATGGGGTTTGGAGTTTGGTGATGCATCAGCATTTTCTGGCAGAGGATTCTAATTGTTATTATTATTATTATTATTATTAATTATTTCCTGCCTCTCCCTGCGGATCAAGGTGGGGTTACAGCATAAAAAATTACAAAAACACAATAAGAATCATAGAATCATAGAATCATAGAAATTTAGAGTTGGAAGAGACCACAAGGGCCATCCAGTCCAACCCCCTGCCGTGCAGGAACTCCCAATCAAAGCATACCCGACAGATGGCCATCCAGCCTCTGCTTAAAAACCTCCAAGGAAGGAGACTCCACCACCCTCCGAGGGAGTGTGTTCCACTGTCGAACAGCCCTTACTGTCAGGAAGTTCCTCCTAATGTTGAGGTGGAATCTTTTTTCCTGCAGTTTGCATCCGTTGTTCCGAGTCCTGTTCTCTGGAGCAGCAGAAAACAAGCTTGCTCCCTCCTCAATGTGACATCCTTTCAAATATTTAAACAGAGCTATCATATCACCTCTTAACCTTCTCTTCTCCAGGCTAAACATCCCCAGCTCCCTAAGGCGTTCCTCATAGGGCATGGTTTCCAGACCCTTCACCATTTTAGTCGCCCTCCTTTGGACATGCTCCAGTTTCTCCACATCCTTTTTGAATTGTGGTGCCCAGAATTGGACACAGTATTCCAGGTGGGGCCTGACCAAAGCAGAATAGAGTGGCACTATTACTTCCCTTGATCTAGACACTATACTTCTATTGATGCAACCTAAAATTGCATTGGCCTTTTTAGCTGCTGCATCACACTGTTGACTCATGTTCAACTTGTGGTCTACTTGGACACCTAGATCCCTTTCACATGTTGTCTCATTCAGCCAGGTGTCCCCCATCCTATATCTGTGCATTTCATTTTTCCGCCCTACGTGTAGGACCTTACATTTCTCTATGTTAAATTTCATTTTGTTAGCTTTGGCCCAGCTTTCTAGTCTATTCAGGTCATTTTGAATTTTGATCCTGTCCTTTGGGGTATTAGCTACTCCTCCCAATTTCGTGTCATCTGCAAATTTGATAACTAGGCTCTCAATACTGTCATCCAAGTCATTAATAAAGATATTGAATAGCACTGGGCCCAGGACAGAACCCTGTGGGACCCCACTTGTCACTTCTCTCCAGGATGAAAAGGAACCATTGTTGAGCACCCTTTGGGTTCGGTCAGTCAACCAGTTACAAATCCATGTAACGGTTACCTTGTCTAGTCCACATTTTACAAGCTTGTTTGCAAGGATGTCATGGGGGACCTTGTCAAATGCCTTACTGAAGTCAAGATATACTATATCCACAGCATTCCCTTCATCTACCAAGCTGGTAATTTTATCAAAAAAAGAGATCAGATTTGTCTGGCATGACTTGTTTCTCTGAAACCCATGTTGGCTTTTTGTGATTATGGAATTATCTTCCAGATGTTCACAGACTCTCTGCTTAATGATCTTCTTCAGAATCTTTCCTGGTATTGATGTCAGACTAACCGGACGATAATTGTTGGGATCCTCTTTTTTCCCCTTTTTGAAGATTGGGACAACATTTGCCCTCCTCCAGTCTGCAGGGACTTCTCCTTATCTCCAGGAGTTCTCAAAGATGATTGCCATTGGTTCTGATATTACATGTGCCAGTTCTTTCAATACCCTAGGATGTAGTTCATCTGGTTCCGGAGACTTATATTCATTTAGATTAACCAGGTATTCCTGTACTGTCTCTTTATTTATTCTGTGCTGGAATTCCCCTATTCTGTCCTCTGCCCCATCATCCTTAGGTTGGGCACCCTTTGCCTTTCCTGAGAAGACAAAAGCAAAGAAGGTGTTGAGCAATTCTGCCTTTTCTCTGTCTCCTGTGAGCATTTGGCCATCTTCTCCACGCAGTGGCCCAACTGTTTCCTTCTTCTTCCTTTTGCTGTGAACATATCCAAAAAAGCCCTTTTTATTGTTCTTAACGTCTCTAGCAAGCCTGAGTTCATTTTGCGCTTTAGCTTTTCTGACTTTATCCCTACATGTACTGGCTATTTGTTTGAATTCCTCTTTGGTGATTTCCCCATTTTTCCATTTTTTATACATGTTCCGTTTAAAACTTAGCTCATTTGTAAGTTCCTTAGTCATCCATACCGGTTTCTTGAGACATCTCCCATTTTTCTTCCTCATTGGAACTGTCTGAAATTGTCCCTTTAGTATCTCCCTTTTGAGGAACTCCCATCCATCTTGAACTCCCTTCTCTTTTAGTATTCTTGACCATGGGATCACCCCCAGTATTTCTCTAAGTTTATTGAAATCAGCTTTCCTAAAGTCTAGAATGCGTGTCTGACTATGCCTAGCTTCACCTTTCCACTGTATGACAAACTCCAGGAGAACATGGTCACTTCCCCCTAAGGATCCCACCACTTGCACCCCATCAACTAGGTCTTCCTTGTTGGTTAAGATCAGATCCAAAATAGTTGATCCCCTTGTTGCCTCTTCCACCTTTTGGACAATGAAATTGTCTTCCAGGCAAGTGAGGAATTTTCTAGATCTTGAGGATAGCGCTGAGTTTGACTTCCAGCAAATATCCGGGTAGTTGAAGTCCCCCATCACTACTACATCTTTCCTTCCTGATTGTGTGGTCATCTGTTCTAGAAAGGCATCATCCATTTCCTCTGTCTGACTTGGGGGTTTGTAGTAGACTCCTACAGTAACATCCCTGTTGTTTCCCTCTCCTTTAATTTTTATCCAGATGCTCTCCACCTGGCTTCCAGTATTGATTTCCTGGATCTCTTCACTGGTGTAAATATCTTTGACATATAATGCTATTCCTCCTCCTTTCTTGTTTGTCCTGTTTCTCTTAAAAAGGTTATACCCCTCTATTTCTATATTCCAATCATGAGACTCATCCCACCAGGTTTCAGTGATGCCTATTATATCATATTTCCCTTGTTGTGCTAGGAGTGCAAGTTCATCTTGCTTATTTCCCATGCTCTGTGCATTAGTGTAGAGACATCTAAGACCATGTGTCCCCTTTACTTGATGCCTGTGCATGTTTTTTTGGCTCCTATTGTTGGGTCCTTGCACTGTTTGTCTTCTTCCCTCTATGTCAGTTTGACTATTTTTTCTAGCCGTTTTGCCTTCCAGACTGCTGTCTCCCTTCCCCAGATCACTCAGTTTAAAGCCCTCCTGATCAGATTCTTCAGACTGTTGGCAAAAACGTTTCTTCCAACTGGCGTGAGATGTAGCCCATCCCTTGCTAGAAATCCCTCCTCATGGAACCGCAGCCCATGATCCAAGAATCCAAATTGTTCTCGGCGACACCATCTGCGGAGCCAGTTTTTGATATCTGCTATTTTCCTCTCTCTTCCTGGACCATGCCCTTCTACTGGTAGAATAGACGAGATGACAATCTGTGCGTCCATTTCCTTCAGCTTCTTCCCCAGAGCCTCGTAATCCCTTTTGATATTCTGAAGGCTGTGTCTTGCTGTGTCATTCGTTCCCACGTGGACCAAAAGGAAGGGGTATTTGTCAGTAGATTTCACCAGTCTTGTCAGCCTCTCCGTCACATCATGGATCTTTGCCCCAGGGAGACAACACACCTCACGAGACATCTTGTCGGGCCCACAAATCACTGCTTCTGTACCCCTCAGCAAGGAGTCCCCCACCACAACCACGCGCCTCCTCTGAGGCTTAGCAGCAACTCTTCCCTGTGATGGAACTTCCAGGCTCCCCTTCTGTGTCCCTGAAGTCTGTCCATGCTGCACTTCCTGATCCTCCTTGATAAGTGAAAGGGCTTCGAAACGATTCTGTAGCTGCAAGCTCCTACTGCTATCTCTGATTTCTCTGCTTCTCTGTGTGACATTCCTCCAGCTGTCTGCCTCCTGTGTACATGAAGTGACCTTCTCACCCCCAGCGACTTTCTCTGTGTGGTCCCCTTCCAAGATCGTTCCTTCCGTTGTGTCGAGGAAAACCTCTTGCTCCCTGACATGCTGAAGTGTCGCTACCCTGGATTCCAGCTGCTGTACTTTCTCCTCCAAGAGGGCTACCAACTTGCACTTGGGGCATGTGAAGTTCGCCACATCTGTAGGCAAGAAGACAAACATCCCACAAGTGTTGCAAGTGACTGCAGCCACTCCCTCGGTGCCCATACTGAGAACTATTAAGGAATCACTAAAAGAGGACTGTGGGCTTCCTCCTCGAAGAATATCCCCCGGTAAACACCAATGTCAAAGGCCCCTGATGTCCTGTCCTATTTCACCAAACTCTATCAGTGGAGCTTATTACACGACCAATTTTTTCCTGAAAAACCGAACGCAATCATGGGGTTTCGCGCGATTGCGTGATTTCTCACCACATGCAATTGCTGATTTTGCGAACGCAATCATTAGGTTTCGCGCGATTGCGTGATTTCTCATTACATGCAATTGCTTGTTTTTGCGAACGAAATGGGAGTTTTCACGTAATTGCGTGAAAGGTTATTATATGCTTTTGCCTAATATGCGAATGTGGTCCAAACGCAATCAGAAAATAGGCAAATTCGGTGAACTAGCGGACTTACAATTCCTATTCCCTGGCAATTTCGTATTCATTTCGCTTTTTGGGGGTGTGATAGGCATTTCTATTCATCCCCAATTTCGCCATCATTACTACAATTCCCATGATCCTTCATGGCGCTGGCTTCTCCTTTTTACTTCCTGTAGTCCCCAAAATGTTTTGCCCTGCATGAACAGGTGGCCAGAGGAGGGAGCACTTTTACGCTCATCTAGTGCCAGCTTTACCCTCATCTTTTTGCGTGATTCCTGCCTTCCAACAGTTGCCATAGCAATGCCTCCTTCACTTGCCCAGTTAAGATGAGGTCCCCAAGGGCTATCCAAACAGACCCCCCATCTGCCCTGGTTCCCATTCATTCCATAGAATTCATGCATGGCACCACTTGTCCGGGTAGATAAGAATTGGCACTGTTACAGTGATTTCAAGATGACACTCACATCATGGGGCATGGGGTCCTGAGAGTCTTCTATTCTGACCAATAACATGCAGCATGATTTGATGGGGAATTCCTGCATGGCACACCAACATCTCAGCGCACATGGGGCTTTGGGCACTGGTCCAACATGGAGGATGCTTTGATGGGGAATTCCTGCATGGCATGGCACACCAACATCTCAGCACGCATGCGACTTAGGATGCGGGGCCAACATGGAGGATGCTTTGATGGGGAATTCCTCCATGGCACACCAACATCTCAGCGCGCATGCAGCTTTGGGCATGGTCCAAAATCATAGATTCATAGAATCACAGAGTTGGAAGAGACCACAAGGGCCATTCAGTCCAACCCCCTGCCATGCAGGAACTCTCCATCAAAACATTCCCGAAAGATGGCCATCCAGCCTCTGATTTAAGACCTCCAAAGAAAGAGACTCCACTCCAAGGGAGAGTGTTCCACTGTCGAACAGCCCTTACTGTCAGGAAGTTCCTCCTAGAGAGAATCTCTTTTTATTAATATGGTAGAATCTCTTTTATTAATGTGGTAGAATCTCTTTTTATTGAGTTTCCATCCATTATTCTGGGTCCTGTTCTCTGGAGCAGCAGAAAACAAGCTTGCTCCTTCCTCAATGTGACATCCCTTCAAATATCACCTCTTAACCATCTCTTCTCGAGGCTGAACATCCCCAGTTTCCTAAGGCGTTCCTCATAGGGCATGGTTTCCAGACCCTTCACCATCTTAGTTGTCCTCCTTTGGACTCGCTCCAGTTTCTCCACATCCTTTTTGAATTGTGGTGCCCAGAACTGGACACAGTATTCCAGGTGGGGCCTGACCAAAGCAGAATAGAGTGGCACTATTACTTCCCTTGATCTAGACACTATACTCCTATTGATGCAACCTAACCTCTAAACAGAGGCTGGATAGCCATATGTTGGGTGTGCTTTGATTGAGAGTTCCTGCATGGCAGGGGGTTGGACTAGATGGCCCTTAGAGTCCCTTCCAACTCTAGGATTCTATGAATAGCATTGGCCTTTTTAGCTGCCACATCGCACTGTAGACTCATGTTCAGCTTATGGTCTACTTGGACTCCTGAATCCCTTTCACACATAGTTTCATTCATCCAGGTGTCCCCCATCCTATATCTGGGGAAAAAGCACAGCAAGTAAAACCCTTAGCTGCTTGCAGGCTTTCACGTGAAAATGAGGAAAAAGTACAAGTAAAACCCTTAGCTGCTTGCAGGCTTTCACGTGAAAATGAGGAAAAAGTACAAGTAAAACCCTTAGCTGCTTGCAGGCTTTCACGTGAAAATGAGGAAGAAGTACTTTTACATTTCAGGGAGGAACTGGAAATTGCAGAGGGAGTACCCAAACTCAATGACCTGGAAGTACATGAGGTCACCATGGCATCGGTTGAGAACTGGGCATGTGCAGGAGAGCAATTTCGCATTTAGAAATCCACTGGTGTAATAAGATATTCCTGAATGTGTTTGTATAAATGTACAATAATGTATAATAAGCTTTCGCGCAATCGCGTGATTTGCGAATCCATAGCGCAATTTATTTTGCGAAATAACCTAGCTATATCATTGTGTGATGCACTTTCACGCAATCACGCGAAATTTCGAATTGAATACGAAAATTACTATTGCGAAATTGAGAGAAATTCCTCACATGTGATAAGGTCCAGTGATTTCAACCTACTGGGAATGTTACTTTATACAGATGCCCTGGTTTCTAACTTGTATTCACTTCCTCTGAGGTGGAGGGGAACCCTTCAAAGCACTTTTAAAAAGGGGGCGATCCAAAGGAGAACCTCTAAAAACAAAGTTTACAGCTCCTCTACTCCTTAAGTTGTGCTTCACCCTGTTTGGGGGGGGGAATTCGCGCGCCGTTAGGCGCGCGGCTCTCTGAGCTGTTCTCTATAGCTAGTCTCCTAGCTCCTCCCACTTGTGACTCACAGATGTGACTCACAGAAGCTCCTCCTCCTCTGCAACAGACACACTCCCCCAAGAGATTTTAAAAATCCACACACTTACCACTTAAAATGGCTGCCAAAAAGGTGCTCTTCCTCCTTCTCTCTCTCACTCCAAGTGAGAAGTTACATTAACCCCTAAATCATCCCACAGTTAGAATTAATAAAAATTCAACAATTAAAATAATTACATCAGATTATTGATCTGCAATAATCAAAATGGAACAGACCGTTAAAGGCGAATGGGGCTATCCTTTTTAGGGAGGTAGAATCATAGAATCATAGAGTTGGAAGAGACCACAAGGGCCATCCAGTCCAACCCCCTAGTCTGTCTGGAAAGACCTGCTGGAAGAGATCCATCTTGACAGCCTTCTTCAAGGCATCTTGATAAGACGTATCTGCTCCAGCAGGTCATTCCATAATTCCATATTCCACATTCCATAAATATGTCATGAAACTACAAATCCCAGGATCCATCAGGACATAATATAGACAATTAGAGTGCAATCAAAGTGGTATGATGACAGTGTAATGCAAGAGTGTTTTTAGGCTGCTGCTACACTGCAGAGTAACTGTTGTGGCTCCATCCTAATGAATTTTAGGATTTGTACCTTGTTGTGACACCAGAGCTTTCTTACAGAGAAGGCTAAAAGTCTCACAAAAACTGTAAATTCCAGAATTTCAAAGCATTGGCCCATAGCAGTTAAAGTGATGTCAAACTGCATTAATTCTGCAGTGTAGATGCAGCCTGGGTTTCAGAATCGAGAATGTTGTCTTGCATGGAAGGCAAGAAACATGCGAGTGCTACTTGACACTTGATCAATGGAAGACTTAGGCCTGATACAGATGGCCCAAAAGGGCCATCCTCACGCCGTAAGTAGCACTGGGGAGTGTGCAGTATCCGCACATTTACCAGCCCCAACGCGTATGGACAGCACCATTTTAAAATCACACCATCCATACATGAGCGCATCAATGATGTCACAGTGCACGCCGTGTCCAAACTGGAGCTCCTTTCCCATGAGTGCTTTGTTCCCACAGCAACCAGATTGCCACGGGAATGAAGGCAGGGAAAAAAGGGTCAGGAGGCCCCGTTTTCCCTTGGCTCTGCCGGTCAGGCTGTCTTTGGGGCATGAATCCCCAAGGACACCCCTTTCCAGGCTATGGAGAAGGGGTGTTTTGCCCCTTCTCCGTGGCCTGGAAAAGCAGTGGATTGGGGCCTCTGGGGCTGATGGTGAGGCTGCCCTGGCCCAAATCCAGAGCTCCAGAGCCATTTTGGGGTGGTCTGTAAAGCTCCTTTCTCTTACACCATATGGGAAAGAAGTCTATAGTAGAGGTGACTGGCTGCACAATTTTACTTATATTGAAAATAATTTGACCTTCTTTTTTTTCTTTTTTCTTTTTTTTACTTTGTAAAGAAGATATCAATCTTCCAGTCAATGAGGTAATTTGTATTTGAATAGGAATTCCTAATTCTGTAAGAGAATTATTTTACTTGAAAACCCATTAAACACCATATTTTTTTAACCTATGTTTCTATAAAATACTATTATTTCCCCCCCCCCCCCCAAAACCAGCTGTATCTATTTTATGCTCCTATCAAATTCTGTAGAACTGTTTTGAAAGTACTGGTAGTGAAAAGCCACAGTTTTCTGAATCAGTTATTAAAGTAGGGAAGGAAAAGAGTATTTTTCTTTGAACAGTGTAGCTTAAAAACAGTTTCCACTGATCTAACCTTGATTGTAGTTTGGAATATACAGAGGTGGAGCTACTTACATAAGTTCTTGAAAATATCCCCTTCTTGGCATGTACTTTCTTATATTTTCAAAGACAGATCTTCCTATCTGATACCAACGGCCTTGCTTTTAAAACGCTGGAATAATGTGTGTTTCTTCATGGGCTGAATTGTGGAATTTGGCTTTGGAATTAGATGAACACTGATAAACCCTCTGGGTTTATCATGGGGTTGCCATAGGTTGACAGGTCAGTTGAAGCACATGTACACAGTGTTGTAACACTGCAGCTAACACTTGTTTGCTTATGTTATTGTTATAAAACAAATAAAATATTTAATGAAAAAAACACTGTGACTAACCCTGTAGTCAGTGGAGGAGTAAGACAATGTGCAGGCCTCACTTATTCTCCCACTATGCCGCCAGCAGTTTTTCTAGTGTTACAGTGGGGCAACATAAGCATGTTTGTTTTTTATCTTTGAGCCTATCCCATCTTAGTTAACTTTTTGTAGAAAGGCTGGCAGAAAGGGAATATTGTCTTCTCAGCTAGCATCTGTCTATGAAATACATAACTATTGTGCACATAGTGTGGTATGTTGTGCAGGTAGATAAACATGTTTCCACCCTTTCCTATAGAGGCATAGCTAGCTAAAATGGCAAATGGGTTGCATGATAAATAAAACTGAGATGCCCCTTTTATGTTTATTCCATCTCCCATTTCCTAGTTGGTGCTAGGAAACTTTGTAAGGATAAACTCTGCCAAGTTTGATGTTGTTGTTGTTGTTGTTATTGTGTGCCTTCAAGTAATTTTCAAGGTAGACAAGGTAACCATTACATGGATTTGTAACTGGTTGACTGACCGAACTCAAAGGGTGCTCAACAATGGCTCCCTTTCATCCTGGAAAGAAGTGACCAGTGGGGTCCCACAGGGCTCTGTCCTGGGCCCAGTGCTATTCAATATCTTTATTAATGACTTGGATGACAGAATTGGGGGCATACTTATCAAATTTGCAGATGACACCAAATTAGGAGGAGTAGCCAATACTCCAGAAGACAGGATTGAAATTCAGAATGACCTGAATAGACTAGAAAGCTGGGCCAACGCTAACAAAATGAAATTCAATGCGGAGAAATGTAAGGTTCTGCACCTAGGGAGGAAAAATGAAATGCACAGATATAGGATGGGGGACATCTGGCTGAATGAAACTATGTGTGAAAGGGATCTAGGAGTCCAAGTAGACCATAAGTTGAACATGAGTCAGCAGTGTGATGCAGCAGCTAAAAAGGCCAATGCTATTTTAGGTTGCATCAATAGAAGTATAGTGTCTAGATCAAAGGAAGTAATAGTGCCTCTCTATTCTGCTTTGGTGAGGCCTCACCTGGAATACTGTGTCCAGTTCTGGGCACCACAATTCAAAAAGGATGTGGAGAAACTGGAGCGGGTCCAAAGGAGGGCAACTAAGATGGTGAAGGGTCTGGAAACCATGCCCTATGAGGAACGACTTAGAGAGCTGGGGATGTTTAGCCTGGAGAAGAGAAGGTTAAGAGGTGATATGATAGCCCTGTTCAAATATTTGAAGGGATGTCATATTGAGGAGGGAGCAGGCTTGTTTTCTGCTGCTCCAGAGACCAGAACGCGGAGCAATGGATGCAAGCTGCAGGAAAAGAGATTCCACCTCAACATTAGGAGGAACTTCCTGACAGTAAGGGCTGTTCGACGGTGGAACACACTCCCTCGGAGTGTGGTAGAGTCTCCATCCTTGGAGGTCTTTAAGCAGAGGCTGGATGGCCATCTGTCGGGGATGCTTTGACTGGGAGTTCCTGCATGGCAGGGGGTTGGACTGGATGGCCCTTGTGGTCTCTTCCAACTATATGATTCTATGATTCTATGATTCTATGATTCAACTTATGGCAATCCTATCAGGGGATTTTTCTTGGCAAGATTTGTTTAGAGGACTTCCCCTGAGGAAGAGTAGGTTTCATGCCCGATCTGGAAGTTGAATCCTGGTTTCCAGAGCCGAACACTCATCTGTCTAGGACAGAACACTCATGAGTCCAACACTAATCTATCCCAGTACTTTAACAAATGTATACCTAAGTCATTTGTACAACCAGGGAGTACTGGAGGCAAGTTCTGAAGGGATATCAGTATTAGCAGCCTTTACACTAGCTCTGGCAGCTTCTTGCAATCACAGTGACAAGTAGCTAACAAACACATTATTAAGTAGGCTAGACAATCAGGGAAAGTTTGCTGTTCTTGACTCCTGAGTCTTCATCTGAAACCTAATGGCCCAGAGTTCTCTCCTGGGCCCAGTGCTATTTAATATCTTCATTAATGACTTGGATGAAATTATTGAGGGCCTAGTTATCAAATTTGCAGACGACACCAAATTAGGAGGAGTAGCTAATACCCCAGAGGACAGGATCAAAATTCAAAATGACCTGAATAGACTAGAAAGCTGGGCCAAAGCTAACAAAATGAAATTCAACACAGAGAAATGTAAGATTCTGCACTTAGGGAGGAAAAATGAAATGCACAGATATAGGATGGGAGATACCTGGCTGAATGAGACAACATGTGAAAAGGATTATTATTATTATTATTATTATTATTATTAACCTTTATTTATATAGCGCTGTAAATTTACACAGTGCTATACATACAATCTTAAATTAGACAGATCCCTGCCCTCAGGCTTACAGTCTAAAAGAGACAACACAAAAGGAAGAGGGGAAAGTAATGGGAAAGGGGGGTGAAGTCCAGTAGTTCTTCTCTCCCTCTGGGGCCAGGACCAAGGCAGATGTACTGGAGGGAGGGCACGGCTTCTTAATACATGGTTAGAAGGAGGCATCCTGGGGCAGATGGCACAATCGTGGGAACGCTTCCCTAAACAATATAGTCTTTAATTTTGAATCTGGTTAGAGAGGTGATGAGGTGTATATGTGGGGGAAGAAGGTTTCAGGAGTGAGGGGCAGCAAGTGAGAAGGGACGAATCTGGAACAAGGCAGTGGAAATCCTTGGCTGGGACAGGAGACCTTGACTACCAGAACGGAGGGTACGAGAAGGAGTGTGAGGAGAAAGAAGTTCAGACAAGTAAGGAGGGGCCAGTCCGTGGAGGGCTTTGAAAGTCAACAAAAGCTTATACTGGATGTGGAAGGGGAAGGGGAGTCAATGAAGAGAGGATAAAAGAGGAGAAACATGGTCAAAGCAGCAAGCGGATGTGATAATATGTGCAGTTGAGTTCTGGACGGAGATTAGAGGATGGAGGTGAGAGAGAGGAAGCCCTGTTCAAAGAAGGTTACAATAATCTAGTCGCAATACCACTGGGAGACATGGACCAGCGTCTTGGCGGTGGAGGCTGAGAGGAAAGGACAGATTTTAGCAATGTTGTAAAGAGAGAATCTACAGGTCTTGGTAGTGGCCTGAATCTGGGGAGTAAACGACAGAAAGGAATAAAAAATGAAGCCAAGACTGCGGGCTTGCTGAACCAGTTGAATAGAAATGCCATCAACAGAAACAGAAAAGGAGTATTAAGGGGTGGGCTTAGGTGGGAAGACGAGAAGCTCTGTCTTAGACATGTTGAGCTTCAAGCGCCGATGCTGCATCCACTGAGAGATGGCAGCCAGACAAGAGGAGACTTGCTGTTCAAGCTCCGGCAAAAGGTCAGGGGTTGAAAGGTACAGCTGAGTGTCATCGGCATACAGATGATAGGAGAAATCAAAAGAACTGATGAGTTTACCAAGGGACAGTGTGTATAGAGAGAAAAGGGGACCCAGGACAGAGCCCTGAGGGACTCCAACAGATAAGGGAACAGAGGAGAAAGTCTGACCACCTGTGACCACGGCAAAAGATCTGTCTGACAAGTAAGATTTAAACCAGTTGAGAACAGTCGGAGAACCTGAGGTCGGAAAGTAAGTCAAGCAAGAGAAAGTGGTCCATGGTGTCAAAGGCCGCAGACAGATCTAGAAGAATGAGAATAGAGTAGAGGCCATTCGCCTTGGCCTGCAAGAGATCATTTGAGATTTTGGTGAGGGCCGTGGGCAGAAACCAGACTGAAAAGGGTCCAGGATGGAGTTGGCTTCAAGAAACTCAAGACAGCGAGAATAAACTATCCGTTCCAGAACCTTAGAGAGGAAAGAAAGAAGAGAGATTGGATGATAGCTAGACAAAGAAGAGGGGTCAAGAGAGGGTTTCTTCAGAATTGGGGAAATGAGAGCATGTTTGAAATCTGAAGGGAAGGATCCCGAAGAGAGAGAGAGAGATTAAAGATATAGAGGAGGGAGGGCAGAAAAGAAGAGGTTATAGAGATTAGAAGATGGGAGGGGATAGGATCAAGAGAACAAGTTGTAGGTTTGGAAGAATTTAGCAGCATAGAGAGTTCATACAGAGAAACAGGTGGAAACACAGAGAGTTTATTAGTAGAAGGTACCAGGAGATTGATGGTAGGGGGAAAATCAGGAGGAACAATTTCATATCGAATAGTAGTGACTTTTGTGAGGAAGTAGTTGGCGAAGTCAGTTGGGGAAAATGATGAGAAGACAGGGGGAGAGGAAGGTTTTAGCAGTGTGTTGAGGCAGGAGAACAAACGCTGTGGGCGCCTCTCGTTGGCGCAGGTCAATGATTTATAGTAATTCTGATTTGCCATAGACAGGGCGCGTGAGAAGGATAAAAGAACAAATTTATAGTGAATGAAATCAGCCCAGTCCCTGGACTTTTTCCAAAGGCGTTTGGCTGCTCGAGAGCAGGACCGGAGAAACCTAACTGTGGGAGAGAGCCAGGGATGAGGCCTAGACATAGAGCAGGACTTGCGAACAGATACAGGGACAAAGCGGTCAAGGGTCGAAGAGAGAGTGGAGTTGAATAAAGACATTGCTGAGTCGGCAGAGTCCCCAAGATTTAAAGAAGAGAGAGAAGAATCCAAGGTCTGACTGAGGTGGTCAGAATTAACAGACTGAAGATTACGAAAAGTGCATTGAACAACATGACGAGGAGTTGGGATATAAGTAAGAGTAAAAGAAATTAGATGATCATCTGACAATGGATAGTCAGATGCCAAGTAGTTAGAGATGACACATTTAGTAGCGAGAACTAGGTCAAGGCAGTGACCAGAAGAATGGGTTGAAGAGTTGGAATGAGGTTGAAGATCGATAGAGGCTAAGAGGGAGCTAAAGCGAGATGTTGAAGGGTTCTTAGGATCATCATGGTGGATATTAAAGTCACCTAGAATTAGAGAGGGAACTGAAAGAAAAAAGGTGAGCCATGACTCAAAGTTCGAAAGGAATTGGTTAGCAGAACCAGGAGGCTGATAAATGAAAGCGACCCAAAGCTGTAGAGGAGAAAAGAATCTAATAGAATGAGACTCGAATGAAGAAAAAGAATAGCTAGGGGGAAGAGAAAGGGGTTGAAACTGACAAGAGTTAGACAGTAAGATACCAACCCCACCTCCTCGACCCTCAGGGCAGCTTGTGTGGGTGAAAGAAAGACCACCAAAAGAGAGGGCAGTGGAAGTAGCAGTATCATAGGCCGGGAGCCAGGTTTCAGTTAGAGCTAGGAGGCTGAGTGATCTAGAAAGAAAAAGATCATGAATGGCTGTTGCTTTTGGAGCAGCAGAGCAACAGTTCCAGAATGAGCAGAAAAATGGAAGCTGGGAGACAGGGAGAGGTCAAATAGGGATCAGGTTGGGAGAGATGTGTGGAGCCATTGGAAGGGAAGGATGCAGTGCCCAATAAACAACAGGAGAAAAAGTAACAATGAGAAAGGGATCTAGGAGTCCAAGTAGACCACAAGATGAACATGAGCCAACAGTGCGATGCAGCAGCTAAAAAGGCCAATGCAATTTTAGGCTGCATCAATAGAAGTATAGTGTCTCGATCAAGGGAAGTAATAGTGCCACTCTATTCTGCTTTAGTCAGGCCCCACTTGGAATACTGTGTCCAGTTCTGGGCACCACAATTCAAAAGGATGTAGAGAAACTGGAGCGTGTCCAAAGGAGGGCGACAAAAAGGGTGAAGAGTCTGGAAACCATGCCCTATGAGGAATGACTTAGGGAGCTTGGGAATGTTTCGCCTGGAGAAGAGAAGGTTAAGAAGTGATATGATAGCCCTGTTTAAATACTTGAAGGGATGTCACATTGAGGAGGGAGCAAGCTTGTTTTCTGCTGCTCCAGAGAACAGGACCCAGAACAATGGATGCAAGCTCCAGGAAAAGAGATTCCACCTCAACATTAGGAGGAACTTCCTGACAGTAAGGGCTGTTCGACAGTGGGACACACTCCCTCGGAGAATGGTGGAGTCTCCTTCCTTAGAGGTCTTTAAGCAGAGGCTGAATGGCCATCTGTCAGAGATGCTTTGTTGGAGAGTTCCTGCATGGCAGGGGGGTTGGACTGGATGGCCTTTGTGGTCTCTTCCAACTCTGTGATTCTATGCTTCTATGATTCTAATATGAGGCTATATGAACTAGGTAAAAAGAATTATGTCATCTCTTTGGCTGACATAGACTATTGCCAGACTCAGTACTATACCCTGAGTCAACATAGGATCCTGCTCACCTGGCCCCAACCCAAATTGGCCCATATCTCCAATTTGGGTATTAGCAGTGTACTTCTAGCCAGTATTACTGCCAGAAAAACAGTGGCTCAATACTTGCACAAATTCCCTGTGCTGCTATAGCCTGTGATTCCACCAGTGAAAGAGAATTTAATAATGGTGTTCCTAATCACTGTTGTGAGGGAAGAGTTGTCCTGTTATTAATGTTTCTTTTTCCAGATGGCAGGCATGGAAGTAGTTGAACAGAGTATCTAAAGAATTTTATTTTCCATTGAACACACCCCTGAAGGGAAGGCCTCTGTTCCATTTGACCTCTCACTGTTTTGATGTAAGGTCTGAAGATGCTGAAATCCTTAATTTCCAATGTGAATCTTCAAAATGTGTTTTCTTGGGGTCCAAAGCCCTTTTATTTCCACTTACTATGGAATGATACACTTGAGTTTTGTGGTTAGAGAGTTAAGAATAAGAAAGGAAAAGGAAAGAAAATGAAGTTTTTACTTACAATTGGTGATTGCTCTTCAGTTGTACTACAGCATACCGTTTATGCACCACTGAAGTGAACTGCCTTGAGCAGAAACATTCAGACCCTGCCTAAACAGCTAGAGGCTGTTTTGTGCAGCTCATAATATGCCCTATTATGCTATAAAACTAGGTAAAGATGATGAGGAAACAGATATTATCAAGGCTTAACAATGCAGTTGAAATAAAAGGTCAGATGAGCTTGAAAGGTAATTCCATTCAGAGTACAAACCAACCAAAGTTTTCTCCAATGAGGTCATAACTTGCTGTTTTACCTTGATGGAACAGCAAGACACTGCAATCCTGGTCGTCTATGACTGGATCCCTTTTTATATATATTTATTTTATATTTTATTTATATTTATTTATATTATATTTAATACATTTTCCAAACATGTTGCTAATAGACTTTTCCCCTGCAACCAAAACATGGGAAACACTCAGAACTTCAAAGAAGAGAAAGCTGAACCACACAAATATCTAAAGGAAAGAAGAGACAATATCAATTTCTGAGTCTGAGTATTTATATTTAAATAAAATAAAATCAAGGTGAGAAGAACTGGAGTTAGATCTAGACACATTTAGAGTAGATCCATGGAAATCAATGAAATTTAAATTGGTTATGGCTGTATTAAGTCCCACTGATTTTAATGGATCTAAATCTTGGTGAATTTAATTTATGGGGGTGATTGATGATAAAAAACCTTTTTGTTTTTTTGTTTGTTTTTGTGGTCTTTTGCAGCAAATGATAGTTTTATGCTGAAATGTTTATTTTCCCCAGGGAACTAAACAGAATTGTAACCTTTTTTCTACTCAAGCATGTTAATATACATCATCCATTGTATTGTATACATGCTCCATGTTTCTTTGTTGAGGTTTAACATTAACTTCAAAAATATTTACACACACACAGAACTAAATTTTACCCCTCTAGGGCATGAGGGGTAGGATCTAAATGTCCTTCAGCCTCGGGGAAGCAGTACTGTAAATATTTTTTAGAAGAAAAGATTTCATGCTGGGAACTGGCTGCTAGCCAGTACTGAAAATGAAAGCTTCTAGTTTTGTTTTTTTATTAACCAGCAGCAATATCAGAAACAACAAACAGCCGCAGCAAGACTGCACTAGGCCATATGGTGAAATTAAAAGGCAATCTCTCTGCCTACCAGATACCCAAGTTCATGGTTTATAAAATGCAAGTATATGAACATAAGCCATCATCCACAAATGCCTTGTCTATTATTTTGTTCCCTGCTGTTGCCTGCTGACTGTTGCATTCTCTCTATAAATGTCTTTAGTGGAATAATTCTGATTGTTTAAACTGGTTATGTTTCTGATTAGTTTTGAAGGACCACTTCCATTTATTCAAACTTTTTTTTTATAGAGCTAGACTTTCTTGTTGGGTAAGTGCAGCAGCATGGTAGCTTCCTCTGAGTATCAATACCCAGCACTGAAACCAGCACTGAATATAACTTACATTTTTAATATAGGGAATGAAACCAGTGAAACATAAGCATTTTAGGTCCTATTGGCTTCATGTCTAAAACTTGTGCTTACAAATTATTCCTATTTATTAGCTAGTACATTTGAGACTTCAACTCAGTCAAATTTTGTTCAGGATAATTCATACGTCAATTTACTCTTGGTGATGGCTATCAACCAACTGAATTATTCTTCTAGCAAATTTCACAGCCCCTTCAAGACTTCTTTCTTTCTTTTACAGCTGTTTTCAATCTTGGCTTATCGGTATGGTATTTCATGCACCATGCTTTGGGAGGGGGGGATTCAGTATTGAAGAACAAAATAATCTGGGCTTTCCTTGAATCATAGAATCCTAGAATTGGAAGGGACCCCTGCCCTTTATATCCTAGGGCTGTCCCAACTCAATGACCCAGTTTTGATGTATTGCATTTGGCTGTTCCTGCTACCAGCCTGGTTAATCCTTTTTTGTGCCTTATCGCTCATTCTTGTAATTTACTTTCCCCCACCTTTAATTTTGTCCATTCTCTCTTCTCCAGCTACTAGTATGTATTTCACCCCCTTTAAGAGGCTGGCTGCTTCTCTTCCTGCTCTTTCATTCAGACTGCTGGTCAGAAATATAAAGGAATGGCCAGAGGTTAGCATCACATCTTGACAGTTAGCATTGCATTTTTCTCATCAGCCAGTGAGAAATTTCACATTTTCCAATAAAAGGCTATGCCCCTTGAAGATTGCCATTACTGATAAGAGAATATAGAAAATGAACCTCTAAATTGGTCATAGTGAATAAATCACAGTCTTCGGAAACTTTCCCCTATAATGCTAATCTCACTTTCCCTCCATAACGCTAATCTCCTGAGTTAAACTGACGTGAATCTCATAAAAACTGTGTGGAACAAAATAACTAAATTCCCTAGGGGGAAAATGAAATACCAGCATCATCTGTTTAAGATAACAAAGGAAGAAAAGAAGTGAAGGAGTATTGTTTGCATCTTTACCTGAAATGTTTGAAGCATAGGTCTGGATGAGTACAAATATTGTAATAGCAAGAAGTTCATATCAAAGGCATGTTAAATTCATAAAATCACATTTACGTATGTAAAAACTTCTTTAGAAAAACAAGAAAAGCCAAATTGGATGCCACCTGTGCTCTGCTGAATTACAAAATAACACAGAGCAATACTTTCAAGGTAGAAATGTGTGTCATCAGTTTAATGAGTCCTAATTCTGAAGCCTAAAATTTTAGTGATGCTAAAATGTTGTCTTGCCATCTTTGATAAGAACCATGGTATTGCTCTAGTTCAGAGATCAACCCACATTTGTTAATGTACAAATAGGAAGAATGGGGCAGTGTTGCTCTTCCATCTCCATGTGGAAAGTTACCACTAGTGGATTTCTGGGAAGCTGAATGGATTTTCCATTACAAGCCCAGGAAAGGCTCTTTATGATACCATGGGCCTTTACAGACGGCCCCAAAGGGCCATCCCCACGGCATGAATAGGGCAGCATCTGCATGCTCCTCAGCCCTAGCACGTATGAACTGCACCATTTTTACATTCTGCCCTCCATACACACGCACACCAATGATGTCACAGTGCACGCCACATCCAGACAGACCAGAGCGCACCTGACGCTTGAGGGCACCTAGGGCACCCTTTCTGCAGTGCAGAAAGGAGCTCCAAAACAGAGCTCCTTTTCCAAAAGCGCTTCATTCCCGCAGCAACCACATTGCCATGGGAACGAAGGCAGGTAAAAAGTTTCCCTTGGCTCCACTGGTTGGGCTGCCCTTGGGACATGAAGCCCCAAGGCCAGCCCTTTCTAGGCCATGGAGAAGGGGCGTTTTGCCACTTTTCCGCAGTCTGGAAAAGCAGCGGATTGGGGCCTCAAGAGCTGCCAGTGAGGCTGCCTTGGCCCCAATCCAGCACTCAAAGGGGTGCCTATGGACCACCCTTTTGGGGAGGTTTGTAAAGCCCCCATGTATTTTTTATATACTGTAATTATTTGTAGAAACAGCAATGAAAGGATTTTTTTATACTGCTCGGCAAACTGACACAAAGTACATACTGGTTGCTTTCTAGAGATCACCATCAGGTTTCCCTTTGACAGTAACAGCACATAAAAGAGCCTGAACCAAAACATACAGATACATGACAAAGTGTTATAGCAAAGATCCTTAAGCTAAGTTGTAGTGTTGGATCACTATTCCGGTTTGCTCTTTTCTCATAGACTGTCATATTTTCTAAACCTGTGGCCAAATCACAGAACAGCACTAAAAATTCTCTGTATTAAGACTCAGTTACTGCTCTCTATCTAACTGCATGTAAGTATATAAGAATAATTCCAACCCCAAACTGTGTTATACCCAACTTTCAGATGTGGGCAACAGATGGGATTGTGAAGCAGCTAGACTGAGGTTCAGAACACAATGCAGAAATAATCCAGTTTGAGACTGCTTTAACTGCCCTGGCTCAGTGCTAGGGAATCCTAGAAGATGTCATTTATTGTGGCACCAGAGTTCTCTGACAGAGAAAGCTAAATGTCTCACAATACTACAGTTCCCAGAAATTCCTAGAATTGAGCCAAGGCAGTTAAAGTCGTCTCAAACTGGATTATTTCTGCAGTATATTTTAGGCCTAGGTTTATTGGCATTTATAGCACAAAATGAGCACAGCCTAAAACTTAACTGTTAGAAACTTTATTGTTTAGATGAAGATCATAATACTGTATCTGAGAATCTTGCACATCACTTTGCCTTTGCTTTATGTAATTATAGAACTTTCTTAAGATGACGCCTTCCTAGAGAAATCCAATTTTGTTGCAAGTGTATACAGCAGTGATTCGCAAAGTGGGTAGTACACCTCACCTTGGGGTGGTGGAAGGATCCAGGGGGAGAAAGGGGGCAGCAGGGGCCCCTGTAGTCAAGGTGAGCAAGAAAGACAAGGGAAACCAGCACCCTTTATAAGCATGGTGGATATGAGGAGTGCATGAAATTTCTTTTCAGGGTTCTTTAAATTCAGCACAGTCTGATCATTTCTGCTATGCAAGCTTACTCCGTTAGAATAATAGACTCATAGAACCATAGAGTTGGAAGAGAGGACAAGGGCCATCCACAATTAAAGCATCTCTAGCAGATGTCCATCCAGCCTCTGTTTAAAGACCTCCAAGGAAGGAGACTCCACCACTCTCCGAGGGAGTGAGTTCCACTGTCCAACAGCCTTTACTGTTCCTCCTAATGTTGAGGTGCAATCTCTTTTCCTGGAGCTTGCACCCATCGTTCCAGGTCCTGTTCTCTGGAGCAGCAGAAAACATGCTTGCTTCCTCCTCAATATGACATCCCTTCAGATATTTAAACAGGGTCTATCATATCACCTCTTAACCTTCTCTTCTCCAGACTAAACATACCCAGCTCGCTAAGGTGCTCCTCATAGGACATGGTTTCAAGACCCTTCATCATTTTAATCGCTCTTCTTAGAACACACTACAGTTTCTCCACACCTTTTTTGAGTTGTGGTGCCTAGAACTGGACACAATATTCCAGGTGGGGCCTGACCAAAGCAGAATAAAGTGGCACTATTACTTACCTCGATCTTGACACTATACTTTTACTGATGCTGTCTAAAATTGCATTGGCCTTTTTAGCTGCCGCATTGCATTGTTGACTCATGTTCAACTTGTGGTCTACTTGGACTTCTAGATCCCTTTCACATGTAGTCTCATTTAGCCAGGTGTCCTCTATCCTATATCTATGCATTTCATTTTTCCTCCCTAAGTGCAGTACCTTACATGTCTCCGTGCTGAAATTCATTTTGTTAGCTTTGGCCCAGCTTTCTAGTCTATTCAGGTCATTTTGAATTGTGATCCTGTCCTATGGGTTGTTAGATATTCCTAATTTGATGTCATCTGAAAATCTGATAACTTTGCCCCCAATGCTGTCATCCAAGCAATTAATAAAGATGTTGAATAGCACTAGGCCCAGGACAGAACCCTGTGGGACGCCACTTGTAACTTCTCTCCAGGATGAAAAGGAGCCATTGTTCAGCACCCTTTGTGTTCATCCAGTCAACCAATTACAAATCCATGTAACAATGTAATCCACATTTTACAAGTTTGTTTTCAAGAATGTCATGGGGAACTTTTTCAAAGGCCTTACTGAAATCAAAATATACTATATCTACAGCATTTCTTTCATCTACCAAACTGGTAATTTTATCAAAAAAAAAAAAAAAAAAAAAAGAGAGAGAGAGAGAGAGAGAGATCAGATTTGTCTGGCATGACATGTTTCTCTGAAACCCATGTTTCTCTGTTGACTTTTTGTGATTACGGAATTATCTTCTAGATATTCACAGACTCTGTTTAATGATCTGCTCTAGAATCTTTCCTGGTATTGATGTCAGATTAGGAGGAACATCATCACTCCCACCTAAGGATCCCAACACTTGCACCCCATTAACTAGGTCGTCCCTGTTGGTTAAGATCAGATCCAAAATAGCTGATCCCATTGTTGCCTCTTCCACCTTTTGCACAATGAAATTGTCTTTGAGGCAAGTGAGGAATTTGCTAGACCTTGAGGATTTGGCTGAGTTTGACTTCCAGCAAATATCAGGATAGTTGAAGTCACCCCTCACTACTACATATTTCTTTTCTGTGTGTGTGGTCATCTGTTCTAGAAAGGCACCATCCAATTCCTCAGTCTGACTTGGGGGTCTGTAGTAGACTCCCACAATAACATCCCTGTTGTTTCCCTACCCTTTGTTACCCTTCTATTCCTACATTCCAATTATGAGACTCATCCCACCAAGTTTCAGTAATGCCTGTTATATCATATTTGCTTTGTTGTGCTAGGAGTTTAAGTTCATCTTGCTTATTTCCCATGCTCTGTGCTGAGGGATGGGCAGTTTCCAGACATCCTTAAATTGGCCATAATAAAACCCATACTCAAAAAGCCCTCCCTCGACCCCCTGATTCACAACAATTATCGGCCAGTTTCGCTACTGCCATTCTTGGGGAAGGTGATCGAGAGGGCGGTTGCAATCCAGCTTCAATTGATCTTGGATGAAACGGATTCTCTAGATCCATTTCAAACCGGTTTCCAGGCGGGCTATGGGGTTGAGACAGCCATGGTCGCCCTGGTCGATGATCTCCGTCTGGGCATCGACAGGGGTAGCGTGTCCCTGTTGGTGCTCTTGGACATCTCAGCGGCTTTCGATACCATCGACCATGGTATCCTTCTGGAACGCCTGGCAGAGGTGGGAATCCGGGGCACTGCGCTCCAGTGGTTCCGGTCCTACCTCTCTGGGAGGTTCCAGATGGTGCAGCTGGGGGACATGTGCTCCGATAAGAGGGCTCTCACTTCTGGGGTCCCTCAAGGAGCCATTCTGTCCCCCATGCTCTTTAACATTTACATGAAACCGCTGGGAGAGATCATCCGGAGGCATGGGGCGCGGGGTTATCAGTACGCTGATGACACCCAAATAGTTTTCTCTATGTCTCCGACTGATGCAGTGACCAGGGATGGCGTCGCTCCTCTCGTGGCCTGTCTAGAATCGGTAATGGACTGGATGAGGGAAAACAGACTCAGTCTGAATCCAGAGAAAACAGAAGTACTCGTGATAGGCTCCCCAGGTCCGGGCATGGAGGTGGTTCCACCTGTCCTGAACGGGGTCACGCTCCCTGTGAAGGACACTGTACGCAGTCTGGGGGTGCTCCTTTACTCGTCGCTCCATCTAACTTCCCAGGTGGATGCGACGGTCAGGAGCACCTGTTACCAGCTTCGGCTGATACGCCAGCTGCGTCCCTACCTGGACCGGGAGGACCTTGAAACCGTAGTACATGCTCTGGTAACCTCTCGGTTGGATTTCTGCAACGCGCTCTACATGGGGCAGCCTTTGTATCACGCTCGGAAGCTGCAATTAGCACGGGTGGTCACTGGTGCTCCCAGGGCTGCCCATATAACACCAATCTTGAAAGACCTCCATTGGCTGCCAATTCGCTTCCGGGCTCAGTACAAAGTGCTGGTCATTACCTATAAAGCCCTATATGGCTTGGGCCCAGGGTACCTGAAGGACCGTCTCTCCCCATATAATCTGCCCTGCACACTAAGATCTACTGGACAGCGGTTATTGAGAGTTCCGGAGGTTAGATTAGTGAGTACAACGAAGAGGACGTTTTCCATCTCTGCCCCTTGCCTCTGGAACTCTCTGCCTACTGAGCTCCGCTTGTCCCCCACCCTCAACCAATTTAGGAAGGACTTAAAGACTTACCTGTTCAAGCAGGCATATTCTTGAATGTACTTTTTTGTAATCTGCCTTGTCAGCAACCCGCATACTGTAATGCCATCGCACTTTGCATGGGGGATATTGTTTTTAAAGTTTTTATTGTATTTGATCTGTTTTTAACCTATTTGTACTCTGATGTTTTAATGTTTTTATATGTTGTACACCGCCCTGATCTCTGGAAGGGCGGTATAGAAATAATTTTTATTATTATTATTATTATTATTATTATTACTATTATTAGTGTAAAGACTTTTAAGACTATGTGTTCCCTTTACGGGCTACCAGTGCACTTTTTTTTTTTTTTTTTTTTTTTTTTTTTGCCTTTTACTGTTGGGTGCTTTCACTGTTTGCCTTCTTCTCTCTATGACAGTTTGACTATTTTCACCAGAACTTTTGCCTTCCAGAATACTGTCTCCCTCCCCCACATAACTCAGTTTAAAGCCCTCCTGATCAAATTTTTGAGACTATTGGCAAAAACATTTTTGCCAACTGGTGTGAGATGCAACCCATCCCTTGCCAGAAGTCCCATTTCATGGAACCACAGCCCCTGATCCAAGAATCCAAACCATTTTCGGTGGCACCATCTGCAGAGCCAGTTGTTTACATCCACTATTTTCTTCTCCCTTCCTGGACTATGCCCTTCAACTGGGAGAAGAGATGAGATGACAACCTGTGCATCCATCTCTTTCAGCTTCCTACCCAGATCCTCATAATCCCTTTTGATATTCCGAAGGCTGTGCCTTGCAGTATCATTGGTTCCCACATGGACCAAAAAAAGGGGATAGCTGTCAGTAGGCTTGACAAGTCTCGTCAGCCTCTCTGTCACATCACGGATATTTGCCCCAGGAAGGCAACACACCTCCTGAGTCCCCCACCACCACCACGCTCCTCCTCCGAGTCTTAGCAGTGGCTGTTCCCTTTGGTGGTACTCCCAGGGTCCCCTGCTCTGTGCCTGAAGTCTGACCCTGCTGCTGTTCCTCACCATCCCAAGACCCTTCAGCCCATTCTGTCAAGGAAACCTCTTGCTTGCTAAGATGCTGAAGTGTAGATACCTGGGCCTGCAGCTGTCAGACTGTCTCTTCCAAGAGGGCTACCAACTTGCACTTGGTGCAGGTAAAGTTCCTCACATCCCTAGGCCAGAAAACAAACATCCCACAAGTGTTGCAGGTGACTGCAGCAAGTCCTTCAGTGTTCATACTGAGAAGTCTTAAGGAGGCACTGAAACAAGACTGTGGGTTTCCCCTTATGAACACCAGTGTAAAGAACCCTGCTAACTTGGCCTTTGTCCCCAAGCTCTGTCACTGAGTTCAACTCACTGGGCCTATAGTTATGTAGAGAGCTCCTGGCTACTAGCTCCTTTGAGAGACAAGTCTCTGGACTCTTTCACACAGGGCTGAATTGGAAGGTTAAAATAGTGCCAATTCGGTATTGTCATCCGAATTCGCGTTATTACGCAAAAGAGGTTCATACGTGATTGCTGGTAATGTGGGGCCAATACGAAGGCATCCATGGGTCATTCTGGGTTTAGGTAAATTCGGGCAACCATCGAAGTTACAAGTCTGTTTCCCGTGCGTATTTGGGCTCCATTCGAATTAGCATTGGTGTGGAATGCATTTTCCTTCCTCCCCTGGGATTCCCCTTCCCGTCATTGGAAACGTCCTGGTTGCCTAGAGACTTCTATGGAGGGGAGGGACTGATGGCAAAGGGGTGTTTACCATCCCTCCTCATTTTTTGGAGATGTCATCCCGCCTGGGATGCCTAAATCAGGAGATCTAGGCATCCCAGGGGCTTGAAGGGGGGGGGGGGGCTGGGATGCCTAGATCGGGAGATCTAGGCATCCCAGGGGCTTGGAGGGGTGTGTGGGATGCCTAGATTGGGAGATCTAGGCATCCCAGGGGCTTGGAGGAGGGGGGGTCTGGGATGCCTAGATTGGGAGATCTAGGCATCCCAGGGGCTTGGAGGAGGGGGGGGGGTCTGGGATGCCTAGATCGGGAATCCCAGGGGCTTGGAGGAGGGGGGGGTCTGGGATGCCTAGATCTCCCGATCTAGGCATCCCAGGGGCTTGGAGGAGGGGGAGGGGTCTGGGATGCCTAGATCTCCCGATCTAGGCATCCCAGGGGCTTGGAGGAGGGGGGGTCTGGGAGGCCTAGATCCCCCGATCTAGGCATCCCAGGGGCTTGGAGGAGGGGGGGGGTCTGGGAGGCCTAGATCCCCCGATCTAGGCATCCCAGGGAGGAAGAGGGGGGTCTGGGATGCCTAGATCTCCCGATCTAGGCATCCCAGGGGCTTGGAGGAGGAGGGGGGTCTGGGATGCCTAGATCGGGAGATCTAGGCATCCCTGGGGCTTTGAGGGGGGGGGTCTGGGATGCCTAGATCAGGTTTTTGCAGGAGGGTGGCCCCTGGGATGCCTGGATCAGGAGATCTCATAGAATCATAGAATCATAGAGTTGGAAGAGACCACAAGGGCCATCCAGTCCAACCCCCTGCCATGCAGGAACTCCTAATCAAAGCATCCCTGACAGATGGCCATCCAGCCTCTGCTTAAAGACCCCTAAGGAAGGAGACTCCACCACCCACTGTCGAATAGCCCTTACTGTCAGGAAGTTCCTCCTAATGTTGAGGTGGAATCTCTTTTCCTGCAGTTTGCATCCATTGTTCCGTGTTCGAGTCTCTGCAGCAGCAGAAAACAAGCTTGCTCCCTCCTCAATATGACATCCCTTCAAATATTTAAACAGGGCTATCATCTCACCTCTTAACCTTCTCTTCTCCAGGCTAAACATCCCCAGTTCCCTAAGGCGTTCCTCATAGGGCATGGTTTCCAGACCCTTCACCATTTCAGTCACCCTCCTTTGAACATGCTCCAGTTTCTCCACATCTTTTTTGAATTGTGGTGCCCAGAACTGGACACAGTATTCCAGGTGGGGCCTGACCAAAGCAGAATAGAGTGGCACTATAACTTCCCTTGATCTAGAAACTATACTTCTATTGATGCAGCCTAAAATTGCATTGGCTTTTTTAGCTGCCGCATCGCACTGTTGACTCATGTTCAGCTTATGGTCTACTTGGACTCCTAGATCCCTTTCACACGTAGTTTCATTCAGCCAGATGTCCCCCATCCTATATCTGTGCATTTCATTTTTCCGCCCTAAGTGCAGAACCTTACATTTCTCTGTGTTGAATTTCATCTTGTTAGCATCGGCCCAGCTATCTAGTCTATTCAGGTCATTTTGAATTTTGATCCTGTCCTCTGGGGTATTAGCTACTCCTCCCAGTTTAGTGTCATCTACAAATTTGATAAGTATGCCCCCAATTCTGTCATCCAAGTTATTAATAAAGACATTGAATAGCACTGGGCCCAGGACAGAACCCTGTGGCACCCCACTGGTCACTTCTCTCCAGTATGAAAAGGAGCCATTGTTGAGCACCCTTTGAGTTCGGCCAGTCAACCAATTACAAATCCATGTAACAGTTAACTTGTCTATCCCACATTTTGCAAGCTTGTTTGCAAGAATGTCATGGGGAACCTTGTCAAAGGCCTTGCTGAAATCGAGATATACTATATCCACAGCATTCCCTTCATCTACCAAGCTGGTAATTTTATAAAAAAAAGAGATCAGGTTCGTTTGGCATGACTTGTTTCTCTGAAACCCATGTTGACTTTTTCTGATTATGGCATTGGCCTCTAAGTGTTCACAGACTCTCTGCTTAATGATCTGCTCTAGAACCTTTCCTGGAATTGATGTCAGACTAACTGGCCGATAATTGTTGGGATTCTCTTTTTTCCCCTTTTTGAAAATGGGGACGTTTGCCCTCCTCCAGTCTGCTGGGACTTCTCCTGTTCTCCAGGAGTTCTCAAAGATTATTGCCAGTGGTTCCGATATTACATTTGCCAGTTCTTTTAATACTCTAGGATGTAGTTCATCTGGTCCTGGAGATTTATATTCATTTAGGTTAACCAGGTATTCCTGTACTACCTCTTTACTTATTCTATGCTGAATTTCCTCTACTCTGTCTTCTGCTCCATTATCCTTAGGTTGAGCACCCTTTGCCTTTTCTGAGAAGACTGAAGCAAAAAAGGTGTTGAGTAATTCTGCCTTTTCTCTGTCCCCTGTGAGCATTTTGCCATCTTTTGCACACAGTGGCCCTACCGTTTCCTTCTTCTTCCTTTTGCTGCGGACATATCCAAAAAAGCCCTTTTTATTGTTCTTAACCTCTCTAGCCAGCCTGAGTTCATTCTGCGCTTTAGCTTTTCTGACTTTATCCCTACACGTACTGGCTATTCGTTTGAATTCCTCTTTCGTGATTTCCCCATTTTAACATTTCTTATACATGTTCCGTTTAAAACTTAGCTCATTTGAAAGTTCCTTAGTCATCCATCCTGGCTTCTTGAGACATCTTCCGTTTTTCTTCCTCATTGGAACTGTTTGAAATTGTGCCTTCAATATCTCCCTTTTGAGAAACTCCCATCTGTCTTGAACTCCCTTTTCTTTTAGTATTCCTGACCATGGGATCACTCCCAGTATTTCTCTAAGTTTATTGAAATCAGCTCTCCTACAGTCTAGAGTGCGTGTCTGACTATGCCTAGCTTCTCCCTTCCACTGTATTACAAACTCCAGGAGAACATGGTCACTTCCACCTAAGGATCCAACCACTTGCACCCCATCAACTAGGTCTTCCCTGTTGGTTAAGATAAGATCTAAAATGGCTGATCCCCTTGTTGCCTCTTCCACCTTTTGGACAATGAAATTGTCTTCCAGGCAAGTGAGGAATTTGCTAGAACTTGAGGATTTGGCTGAGTTTGACTTCCAGCAAATATCTGTTCTAGAAAGGCATCATCCAATTCCTCTGCCTGAGTTGGGGGTCTGTAGTAGACTCCCACAGTAACATCCCTGTTGTTTCCCTCTCCTTTAATTTTTATCCAGATGCTCTCCACCTGGCTTCCAGTATTGACTTCCTGGATCTCTTCACTGGTGTAAATATCCCTGACATATAATGCTATTCCTCCTCCTTTCCTGCTTGGCCTGTTTCTCTTGAAAAGGTTATACCCCTCTATTTCTACATTCCAATCATGAGACTAATCCCACCAGGTTTCAGTGATGCCTATTATATCATATTTCCCTTGTTGTGCTAGGAGTTCCAGTTCATCCTGCTTATTTCCCATACTCTGTGCATTAGTGTAGAGACATTTAAGACCTTGTGTCCTCTTTACTTGCTGCTTTTGAACATTTTTTTGCCTCCTACTGTTGGGTCCTTGCACTGTTTGCCTTGTTCCCTCTATGCCACTTTGACTATTCTCTCCATTCCTTTTGCCTTCCAGAATAATGTCTCCCTCCCCCACATAACTCAGTTTAAAGCCCTCCTATCAGATTCTTCAGACTGTTGGCAAAAACGTTTTTGCCAACTGGCGTGAGATGCAGCTCATCCCTTGCCAGAAGTCCCTCCTCATGGAACCACAGCCCATGATCCAAGAATCCAAACTGTTCTTGGCGGCACCATCTACGGAGCGAGTTATTCACCTCTGCTATTTTGCTCTCCCTTCCTGGTCCATGCCCTTCTACCGGGAGTAGAGATGAGATGACAACCTGTGCATCCATCTCTTTCAGCTTCCTTCCCAGAGCCTCATAATCCCTTTTGATATTCTGAAGGCTGTGCCTTGCAGTATCATTGGTTCCCACATGAACCAAAAGAAAGGGGTATTGATCAGTAGGCTTGACAAGTCTTGTCAGCCTCTCCGTCACATGATGGATCTTTGCGCCAGGGAGACAACACACCTCCCGAGATATCTTGTCAGGCCCACAAACCACTGTTTCGGTACCCCTCAGCAAGGAGTCCCCCACCACGACTATGCTCCTCCTCCTAGGCTTAGCAGTGGCTGTTCCCTTTCGTGATTCTCTCAGGCTCCCCTGCTCTGTCCCTGATGTCTGTCCCTGCTGCTTTTCCTCATCATCTCTGACAACAGAGAGAGATTCAAAGCGATTCTGCAGCTGCAAGCAGCTCACAGAACGTTCCCTGGTTTCCTTACTTCTGTGTGTGACCTTCCTCCAAGCATCTACCTCTGTTGTATGTGGAGTGACCTCCTCCGCCCCAACAACTTCCTCTCTCTGTTTCCCACCCAAGACATTCTGGTCTGATCTGTTCAGGAGAATCTCCTGCTCTCTATGATGCTGGAGTGCAGATATCTGCTCCTCTAGCTGCTGCACTTTCTCTTCCAAGAGGGCTACCAACTTGCACTTGTGGCAGGTGTAGTTCCCCACATCTGTAGGCAAGAAGACAAACATCCCACAGGTGTTGCAGGTGACTGCTGCAGGGCCTTTAGTGTCCATACTGAGAAGTCTTAAGGAGGCACTGAAACAAGACTGTGGGCTTCCCTTGCTAGACTTGGCCTTTATTCCCAAGCTCTGTCACTGAGTTCAAGTCACGGGGCCTATGGTTATGTAGAGAGCTCCTGGCTAAAAGCTCCTTCCAAAGGCAAGTCTCTGATTCACTTCCTCTGATGCTTCAGGCCGGCTCCTCTTCTATTCACTAAAAACCTCCTTGACTAGATAAGAAAAATCAAAATTCGCTTCTGCTAGCCTTAAGTAGCCTTAAGTAGCCTCCCAGCAATGGCTCCCAGAATGCAATGGCTCAAGTGTAAATTAGATTAGCTCTCATCCAAGCACATGGACTAGAGTCTCCTCCTCCTCCTCTCTTAAAGGAAAATGCAGCCTCTCCAAGCCTTGTGTAGCTTAAGAGGTCTGGCTTCTCCAAGCAATGGCTCCAAGTAATGCAATGGGCTCAAGTGTAAATTAGATTAGATCTCACCCAAGCACATGGACTAGAGCCTCCTTCTTTTCTTTCTCCTTTGTTAAAGGAAATGAGGCATCCCAAGGGCTTGGAGGGGCATTGTCAAATTTGTCAAGCGCTATAACGTGAAACAATGGACAAGAAGGAAGGGGTGGGCCACTTGGAGGTGTACAGAGGTTGGGACACGCCTCTGGGCTCTCTGCTCATGCTCAAAATTGTTAATTCGAAGTCTGGAAAGTGTCGGGAAAGAAATCATATGAAGATTTCCTTCGAACCTGCCCTGGCTTACCTTCGCAGGGGCTGCTGTTTAAGGGTTTGCGTATGATCAGTAATCACGTTATAACACTAAATTTCGAATTTACCTCACTTTTCCCTTCATTCGGGATTTAGAGATATTCTCCAGTGTGAAAGAGTCCTCTGACTCATTTCCTCTGAACAAAAGTCCCCACAAGCCCCTTAAGGAAAAAGGGGAAAGAAAAAGGGGAAAATTAAAGGAGAACCCCGCCAACAATGTTCCCAGGTCAGCTTCTCCTCTATACTCCAAAACCTCCCTGACTATATAATAAAATTTTAAAAATTTAAAATTTGCATGCCATTAGGCGCACACCTCTCCCAGCATTTATATAGAATTAGGCTTCTGGCTCCTCCACCCAGTGACCCACAGCAGTAGCTCAAAGTTTTAAAGTTGATCTTTAAAGTTAATCTCACCCAAGCACATGGACAGAGAGGATGTGTCATTCTCTAGTAATGGTGGTTGAGAAATCCTTGCAAACTTTGGCACATGACATTGTTCTGTGGCTCAGAGCAGTGTTATTTTGGGACAGACTGGAGCAAGGAATTAGAGCACATGGTGGCAGGGGAGAAATGGCGTAAAAAAAGAGCTTTCATATTTGGAACCCTGCTTAAGTTTTGGTGGCATTGCTGGGACTTGGCTTACAGGTTGGAACTGTGCTGTTGCTCCCACTTTCTTTCACCAGACAGGCCGAGAGAAGAGGTAGCAGAAGGAACCATGGTTTTGTGGGAGAGTGGACACCTGAAGCTGTGTAGGGAAGATATGTCTCTGGGGGAGGAGTATCTGTGCTTGATTCTTGGAAAGTGTCTTGTTTGGATGAAAGAATAGAGCATGCTGATTAAATTTGCAGAGGATACCAAACTGGAACGGGTTGCTAATTCCACAGAAGGCAGGATTAAATTTCAATAGGGAGAAATGTAAGATGCTACATTTGGGAAGAAAAAATAAAATGCACAGATATAAGATGGGAGATACCTGGCTGTGAAAGGGATCTAGGAGTCTTAGTAGACCACAAGCTGAACATGACTCAGTAGTGTGATGATGCACTAGCCAAGAAAGCCAACACGATATTTGGTTGTATAGAGTCTAGATCAAAGGAAGTGATAGTACCACTCTGCTGCTTTGGTCAGGCCTTACTTGGAATACTGTGTCCAGTTCTGGGCAACTCAGTTCAAGAAAGATGTTGACAAGATGGAACATGTTCAGAGGAGGGCAACCAAAATGTGAAAGGTCTGGAAACCATGCCCTAAAGAGAAGCTTAGGGAGCTGGGAATGTTTAGCCTGATGAAAATAAGGTTCAGAAGGGACATGATAGTCATGTTTAAATATTTGAAGAGATATAATGAGGAACCGGCTTGTTTTCCATGGCTCCAGAGACTAAAGCAAAGAGCAACAAGATTCAAACTACAGGAAAAGAGAGATTCTACCTAAATCTCAGGAGGAACCTCCTGACGGTCAGAGGTGTTCAACAGTGGAATATGCTGCCTCAAAGTGTGGTGGAGTCTCCTTCTTTGGATATTTTTAAACAGATGCTGGAGGGCCATCTGATGAGAATGCATTGATTGGTGTTCCTGCTTGGCAAGGGGCACGAGTTTGTACATCCTCATATTATATCTTTTCATGTTTAAAGTTTATAATCACAGCAGAATGATTTCACAAATTCCTGTAGAAGAACAAGTGTTTTTGTTATTTGTAACAAGACTGAACACATACACAAGTCAGATTCTCCAAAAAACAAATAATGAAGGCACAAAACCCCAGATGCAACAGAGAATGGCTTCTTCATAACCTATCAAGCTCTCAGGGCAGATCCCTATCCAACACTTGCTGAACAAATTTCTTCTGTAGGTGGTCTCACAACCCATGAAGGTTCCAGCCTTCTTTTCTTCCAGGCTAGCTTATCAGAAGACAAATCATGACCTAACTGGTCAAATTCATGAAGGTGAAAGCGAGTTGCCAGTTGGTTTACCATTCTTCTGAGGGCAAGGAATGCAGAAATGACCTGGAATGCAAGGAACATTATAAAGATGATGTTCACTGCTCGTTCCAGCGGCTGGATCTTCAGACCTTCATTTAAAAGCAGGAAGAGAATTAAGGGCAGTTGCAGAAGAATACTCAGGAGCCAAAAACCAGCCAGTTCAGGAACCTATGAAAGGAGGAAAGAATTATCAATATACCGCCTCCTGAAAACATACAGTGCACCTTATGTGCAACTTATGTGGCTTTCAGAATACATTGAAAGCCATGCCGGAAGAAGGCTCAGCGCGCCCCAGAAGGGGTAATGGCGCACTTATCCATGGTCCAGGCACTGCGCCAGAGGCACAAGCCCCAATCTTTTACATGGGGCTTGAGCATAGGCAGAATTCCCCTTACATGGGGGGGGGGTGTCCAGAATAGATCCCCCGCATAAGGGAAGGGACCACTGTAACTCAAAGCAAGAACACAATGGTATAGAAATTCTACTGATTATATGTCCAAAATGCACTCTGAAAAATATAAATTTTGAGACTCAAAGATCTTAGTGGGCAGCTTCTCAAGTGACACATTACAAAACACATTACAGTGACCCACTCCATTTCTTCTCTTTTGCAGATAAAGCTCTTGTCCTATTGTTACTGCTATGACTTTAAAGACAATCCTGTCAACAATATGAATTGCCATTACCAGATTTTCAGTCAGATGCTTCAACTAGATGTCATTCTTTATATTGTTGCAATGACAAGGGAAAAGAGGTGAGGCAATATTAAGGGAATGGAGGAAATAAGACACAAATTGCTCACTTTTCTCTTTCAATAAGAAGTATCCCATCTCTTAGTTACCCTGAACAGCAGTAGATGAGAAATAGTATTGATCCCATTCTTATCTGTCTCACTTCATGTTGGCATCAAAGAGGCTTTGAGCTCAAGTAGCAAGTTTTTATCATGTAGCCCCCTTCAGAATAGGAAGGAAGTAATTACAGAAACAACAGAAGGTATGAATAGAGACCATGGTTTTGACAAGGGGAGAGACAAGAACACAAAAGCTGGAGTTATACTGGGGAAGTATGCTAGTCTACAAAGTGTTGTACAAGATGCTATGCTGTCTCAGAGGCTGCTTAAGTGCAACCCATAATGCAAAAACACAAATAGCTCCCTCTATTATTTTTTTACCTGCTGGGGAAAGTGAGAGAGCCACCATATCCCTTCCTGGCTCCTGCAAACAGCTAGAGAAGGACTGGCTGAATGGTTAAGGGTGAATGTATCACTGCAGCAGAGTTTCCAGCTTGCCCAAAAGAGACTGTGATGAGGCCATTACAATATATGTACATATTCCTAAATCCCACCATCCTCAAAAATTATAGTCTCAAACATTCCTTTTCCAAGCAAGATCCTACAACATGTGATGCCTTACCAGCTCCAGGTATTCCTGGATGAAACAGATTATTTCAATCTGGCTTCAGGCCTGGTTATGAAATGGAAAAAGCTTTCATCACCTTGACTGATGACCTGTTCAAGGAAATGGACTAGAGAGTGTGTCCCTACTGGTTCAGCTGGACCAGCAGCAATTCCCAATACTAATGATCATGGGCAGCTTTTCTGGGACAGGATTCGGGAGCAGTGTCTTGAAATGATTTTGGTCCTTCCAGGAAAGCCAAACTCAGAAGTTGGTGCCGAGAGACTTCTGTTCTGTGCCCTGGCCACTGGGCACAGAACACTACTGGAACACACTTTGCACGGAAACTGTTCAGAAATTTCAGTGAGTCCAAAATGTTGCATCCAAAATACTGGTTGGGGCCAATTACAGGGAGCATTTGAGTTTCTTGATAAAACAGCTTCACCGGGTACCAGATCATTTCCGGGCACCATCTGGTCATGTTCTATAAAGCTCTATATAGTTTAGATCCAGACTATCTGAATCTCCTTATACAAATCTACCAGAATCTTAAGATTCACAGCAGATCTCAGTCCTACCACCATCCAAACTCATCTGGTGAGGACACAGAAGAGACATTTCTCAATGGCTGCTCCAATCCTCTGTAACTCCTTTCCACAGAAGGTTAGGCTGGACATCTTTCGCAAGCAGGCAAAGATCTTTTGATTCAGGGAGGCTTTTAATGAGTAATTACTTGCAACAACACTTCTAATGGGTGTGCTTTATTTTTAATCTATGTTTTTAATGATTTTATATTGTTTTTAATCTATTGATTTACTGGGATGGTTTTAATTGTGTTTCAAAATGTTGTTTTTAGCTGATTATTTTTGTAAGCTGTCCAGGGAAAAGGCAGCATATAAATGAAATGAATCATCATAATCATCATCACCTCCATTAGTCCACCATGTCTGTTCTGTAATCGGTTGTACAACTGTGGCATCCAGAATAACTACACTGACATATATTTAAAATGCAACAAAACTGAGGCCAACTATTAAATTCTCTGACCTTTGCTTGTGATAATTGTAATTCATTAAAAGTTATAATATATATTATGGATTAATTCAGTCTGAGAAGAAGGCACTGAGTTCTGACTTTTAAATACTCTTGGGTTTAGACTTCATGCAGTTTAGAACAGTGATCCCCAAGGATGTGAACATACCTTCTCCTGCAAATTTCCCATGTAGCCTAGGTATAGACGGATCATCTCAATCAGAGACGTTAATATAACAATTGTCACAAGGATGAACTTGTAGTAATCTGGTAAAACTGGATACTAGAATTGAGAAGGGAAGGAAAATATCAATACTTCATTTGGACAAAGTAATCCTGCCAACATAGTGAAACGGCAAAAATAAGGAAGGAACACTCAAAAGCAGGTCTCAGGATAACCAAAGATTTATTGGCCAGACACAGCCCAAAAGATTATGTAAAGCCTTGCCCCAAAGCTTGGCTTTTTATACCTTAACACACAAAGAAAGAATCTCCTCCTAATTTTCCCCCTCCCCTAATCCATTTCTCAATGTATATTCTAGAAGACAAATATGTTTATACTTCAGGAAATGTCTGCGGTTTTGATTCTGCTGAAACATACAGATGTCTCAGTTACATGATAAAAATGTAGCATGGAACAGAAAAAGAGGAACAGAGAATGCCTACATGTTGAAACTTGTTTTTGCAGACTCTGAGAAGCTAAAAAGCTGAGGTCTGACCTCTGAACATTATTTATATAATGGCCTATAAAAGCATTCTGTATGCTAGCTGAGCTGATCAATATGAATCAGTCTGAATCCAAACCAGTCATGGGGGGGGGGGGGGGGGAGTTATAAATTTAACCTGCTTGTAAACTCACCTGAAACATATCTACCACTGTATAGAACATTCTCAGTGGAGATCCTATTATCTAATTACTACAGTAGTTAAATGAGAAATAACCAATTTGTCTTTTCTACAAACTGTATGAAAACAACAATGGACACTATGATGATGTTAGGGCCGTGATGGCGAACCTATGGCATGTGTGCCACGGGTGGCATGCAACGCCATTCCGCCAGGCACGGGACCCGGAGAAGGAGGAGCAGGCACATGAGTGTCCGTTCCTCCTCCTCCCTGCCTTTTCTTGTCTTCCCGCTGTCTCTCCGAGATAGCAGGAAGCCAGAAAACGGGCATTGGCTCACCTTGTGAGATGTCTGTTTTCGGCGTTGAAGGCGGAGTCATCCTTGAAGGGGGTTGGTTTCCCCATTTTGCTCCAATCAGGCAGAGTTAAAACAAAACTGGGCATGCACCGAGGGAAACCATCCCCCTGCAGTTTCAGTAATTATCCAGCCGAGCCATAATAACCTAGAACTCAGAGTAACTGTAACTTAACTGTATAGATAACAATTTCTAATACCAACAGTAAAGAGGTCCTATTACTCCAGTAATTTTTAACCCTACCCCCCGAAAAAACACCGGGACCATTCCCCAGCGTCAGGAGGGTAGGATGACTCCGCCTTCAACGCCGAAAACAGACATCTCACAAGGTGAGCCAATGCCCGTTTTTCCGGCGGTGAAGGCGGAGCCATCCTTGAAGGGGGTCATACCAAAGCTCCCCAATGGGTGGGAAAACTGATATGACCTAATCTACAGAATGGCCTGCAGAATTCGTCTACCGAAAGACGCCTCCGCTGACTGAGAGGCGTCAATCCGGTAGTGACGAATAAAGGTAGAAGGAGTCGCTGCCCTACAAATCTCTGATAAGGAGGCATTGGTAGCCAAGGCGGCGGACGTAGCAGCACTACGAGTGGAATGAGCAGTGATCTTCCCCTGAAGCGTGGCTCCCGCGGAGGCGTAACACTTGGAAATGCAAGATCGAATCCATCTGGCCAAAGTAGAAGAAGACACCTTCCGTCCTATGTACGCCTTGCTGAAAGACACAAATAAACGGTCAGATTTTCGCCACCGACGAGTGCGCTTGATATATATACGCAGAGCCCTGCGTACGTCCAACGTATGCCAGGTCTTTTCCAGCTCTTTCTTAGGGTCAGGAACAAAGGAAGGTAGGACAATCTCCTGAGACCTGTGGAACGTAGAATTAACTTTAGTTTAAAAAGTGGGATCCAATCTGAGCAATACCGAGTCCTCCCTGAAAATACACAACTCCTTCCTAGTCGATAGTGCACCGAGCTCAGAAACCCTCCGAGCAGAAGTAATGGCTGTTAAAAACAGTACCTTCCACGACAAATACTTTAAGTCTACCATTTCCAGAGGCTCGAACGGAGCTTTGGTGAGTGCCTGAAGGACAACATGAAGATCCCAGTTAGGGTACCTATGAACTGTAGGCGGTCTGATAAGAGAGGCAGCTCTTAGGAACTTCTTAACATATACGTGGTTAGATAACTTATGTGCCCTCGTAGACGGGAGAGCCGATGCAATGGCTGACACCTGCCTCTTAAGAGTGTTGGGCCTCAGACCTTTATCAAGACCATCCTGAAGATATTGAAGCAAGATGTCCACCGAGATTGCAGAAGGGGCAGTGTCGTGGTCCCTGCACCATTGACAGAATGAGCGATACGAATATTCATATATCCTGAGATGGAGTCCTTACGTGACTGGATGATCGTGTCCGCCACCCTGGGAGACAGACCATCCTTTAATAACAACCGCCTCTCAATTTCCACGCGTGAAGGTCCAACCATTCCAGATTTGGGAAGGATACCTGCCCCTGTATCAGAAGGTCGTCGCGAATGGGAAGACGGAATCCTTCCAATGCCAGGTTTTTTATTTCTGCGAACCACGCCCTTCGGGGACAATGTGGAGCTACTAAGATGATCGTGGCTCTTTCGTATCTTAGCTTCTGCAGGCAGCGGGATATCAGAGCCGTTGGTGGAAACGTACAAGAGGCCGTGTGGCCACGGTGAGTGCAGGGCATCTATCTGTTCCGCTCCCTGCGTTACGAACCTTGAGAAGAACCTGGGTACCTGATTGTTTGCTGGGGACGCGAACAGATCGACTAGAGGAATCCCGAACCTTTGACATATCAGGTTGAATGCCTCCGGTTGAAAACGCCATTCCGCGTGGTTTATGTCCGCTCTGCTTAGCCAGTCGGCTTTTGAGTTTAGATCTCCCTTGATATGCTCCGATTGAATGGACAAGAGGTTTGCTTCCGACCAACGGAACAAGATGGATGCTTCCCTCATCAGGGACGGGGACCTTGTCCCTCCTTGCCTGTTTAGATGCGCCTTTGTCGTCATGTTGTCGGTGCGTACCAGCACAGATCTGTCCCTCACGTGAGGATCGAACGCCAGGAGGGCCAACCTGACCGCCCTGAGTTCCAACCAGTTTATACTGTGCCTCCTTTCTTGCCGTTTCCATTTTCCCTGAGCACAGAGGTTGCCTATTGTTGCTCCCCAGCCCCTCAAACTGGCGTCCGTGGTCATCACCACCGGTGGAGGAGGCTGGATCGGTCGGCCTTGTCGGATCCGAGCAGAGGGCCACCATCGAAATGACTCTCTGACTTTGCTTCCCTCATCAGGGACGGGGACCTTGTCCCTCCTTGCCTGTTTAGATGCGCCTTTGTCGTCATGTTGTCGGTGCGTACCAGCACAGATCTGTCCCTCACGTGAGGATCGAACGCCAGGAGGGCCAACCTGACCGCCCTGAGTTCCAACCAGTTTATACTGTGCCTCCTTTCTTGCCGTTTCCATTTTCCCTGAGCACAGAGGTTGCCTATTGTTGCTCCCCAGCCCCTCAAACTGGCGTCCGTGGTCATCACCACCGGTGGAGGAGGCTGGATCGGTCGGCCTTGTCGGATCCGAGCAGAGGGCCACCATCGAAATGACTCTCTGACTTTGCGTGGGAGCAGAATTTGTCTGCGCAGGCGGTGAGCTATCGCCCTCTGGTGAGGTAGGATTAGCCACTGCAACTCCCGAGAGTGGAAACGTGCCCAAGGGACACACTGGGATGCCGCGATCATAAGACCTTGAAGTCTCGCCAATAGTAGGAGATCTGATGTTGGGTTCCAAAGAACCTGCCTTATGGTGTCGCGAATTGTTTTGATCCGGTCCGGCGGAAGAAACAGCATGTTGGAGGACATATCTATGATATCACCCAAATGATGAAGGCGCTGAGACGGCACAAGGTGGCTCTTCGCAAGATTTACCAGAAAACCATGGTGAAGCAAGGATGCAAGAATGAAATTGACATCTGTCATGCCCTGCGCCATGGAGGAAGAAGCAACCAAGATGTCGTCCAAATAAGGAAAGACTCGAAGGCCTTGAGTCCGCCAATGGGCCACCAGGGCTGTTAGGATTTTTGTGAATACTCTTGGTGCCGAAGACAGACCGAATGGAAGCGCTCTGTACTGAAGGTGCAGGCCGTGGTAACAAAAGCGCAAGAACCTGCGAGAATCGGGGTGAATCGGAATATGCAAATAAGCCTCCGTAAGATCCAGAGATGTGAGAAAATCCCCCTGATGGAGGGCCTCTGAGATGGTCTTGAGCGTCTCCATCCGGAACTTGCGCTTTATCATGAACCTGTTGACTCTTCTTAGGTTCAATACAGCTCTCCACGACTTGTCCCTTTTGGGAACCAGAAAGATATTGGAGTAAGATCCTGTTGATCTCTCTGATGCTGGAACTGATTCGATGGCCCGAATCTGAAGCAGGTGGTTGATGGCCTCCAACATCAGCTGATGTTTGTGTGGCCTTCGAGATATGGGAGTTATCATAAACCAGTCCTTTGGCTCGTGCCGAAGTTCCAATTGGTAGCCCTGCTTTAGGGTGTCCAGAATCCACCTGTCTGATGTAATCGAGGACCATATCTGGGCGAAGGACTGGAGCCTGCCTCCCACCTTGGTCCCTGAATAGTCATGCGGACGAATTGCGTTGCTCTCCTGGACCACCAGATGAGGCTTGACCTGGGGAGCCACGCTTTCCAAAGGGCTTGTTGTACTGAGACTTGGAGAAATGTCTCTGCTCAGACCACCACAGGCCGCCACCCCCGCTACCTCGCCCTCGAAAGGAACTCTGGTAAGACTTGGAAGGATGAAAGGAAGACTGTCCCTGCCGAGCAGGCTTCCTATCCTCCTTGCGGGGAGCAGAGGGCAGAGCTTTCTTCTTATCTTTAGTTTCGACCAGCACTGGCTCCAGTGCCTCGCCGAAAAGCTTACCACCCCCAAAGGGAGCCATGGTTAGATTTTGTTTGGACTTTGGATCAACCTGCCAATTTTTTAGCCAGAAATGTCTTCTGACTGGGACAGAGGCAGCCTGGGCACGGGCACTAAACTGTATGACATCCAGGGAGGAGTCCGCGGCAAAAGCCAGGACTTTCAACAGTTTGTTTATCCCCTGACATAGTCTGGTATTACCCCTAGGCACTTCGAGTAAAAGATCCCTGGCCCAAAGGTGTGCCGCCCTAGTCAAAATGGAGGTAGAGGAAGCTGCTCTGATTGCAGCGGAAGATGCCTCAAAGGACCTCTTGAGGGCCGAATCGGCTCTCTTGTCCTCAGGTAATTTTAGTGAGTCCTTCCCATCCTTAGAATATATGGCCGAAGTGACCAAAGACGCCACCGGCGCATCCACTAGGGGGATCTGTAGCTTGGACATGATAGTTTTTGGGAGGACATAAAACCTCTTAACTGAACTAGGATAAGGCCTGATTGTGGCCGGCTTTGACCATTCCTTCTTTACCACTCTCATAAATTCTGATGGGAAAGGAACCGCATCGCCCACCGGCCCAGGCTCTGGGAATGAATCTTTCTTCCCTCTAGGAAGGTCATCAACCCCTTGAGAAGATGCCTGGGGTTTGGATTCCAATTCCAAAACCCTAATGGCCTTTTTTAACAAAATAGAGAAATCGTCTGTGCAGAAAAGTCTGGCTGAAGACGCCGGAAGAGAGGCCACAACCTCGTCCTCCTCTGACAATTCCCCTTCCTCCAACTCTGAATCAGATTGGGCTGAGTGGGAATTAGAAACAGAAACCTCATCTGAGGAACTCTGATGTTCTATTCTGGCTTTCTTGGGCTTGCCACCAGATGGCGCTCTGCTGCTGCGTTTGGGCTCCCTAGATCTCTTTCCCGCCCGCAGCGATTTCCCGCCAGATTTTAAATTTCGCGCTACTGGCCGTTTGGGCGGGAAGCGCTCCCTCTCAATGAGGGGAATAGGGTCCCTGGGAGATCTAACCTCTGGGGAGGAGGAGGAGGAATCCCTGGTTACCCTGCGGCCCGAGGCACCCCTAACAGTGGGTCTGGCTGGGCCCGCTCTCCCTCTCTTCCCGGCCACGGCCTAGGCCTGAGCGGAGGCCGAAACAGATGCGGCCTGCTGGGTCAACAGGGAGGACAGGAGGGAGACCAATTCAGGAGGTAAGGACTGGGAAACCGAGCCACTTAGAGCGGCGGTACTCACGGCCCCTCCGTCGCCGTCCTGAGCAGCCGCTCCCTCCCAATCTCGGGACAGGATCAGGCGGCCGGGCGCGCTTGAGCGCGGAGACAAGGGATATCCCTCCTTCGGCTCCGCCGCGCGGTTCCCCAACCGCGCCTCCGACTCCAGGGTCCTGTCCCCTCTGCACTGGTTCCTCCGCGGAATTCCGGACTCTCCGGACATGCCCGGGGAATCTGATTCCTCGGAGTGGGCACTCTGGGATGCCATCCACCACTCCCGATCCTCTCGCTAAACTGCGGAGTTAGATAACGACAGGGCTGGAGGAGATAGCTCTTCCCTTCCTCTCGCCTTTCTATCCTTTCTCTCTCTCTTTTTTTTTTTTTTTTTTGGAGCTAGCCAAAAAGCAGCCTGTTTGGAGCGAGGCATAAACAAAACTGCAGGGGGATGGTTTCCCTCGGTGCACGCCCAGTTTTGTTTTAACTCTGCCTGATTGGAGCAAAATGGGGAAACCAACCCCCTTCAAGGATGGCTCCGCCTTCACCGCCGGAAAAATGCCACTGGGGAGAAGGAGACAGAGGCGCGGGCCTTTGGCTCCTCCTCCTCCCCCTCTCCCGGCCTACAGCTGGTTCACTCATATGTTTCCTGGATGACAGCACCCTGGCTTTTAGATCCCACCGCTGCCACCAAAATATGTGGTGAACTTCCAATTCCTCTGTTCACCCACAACCTGTTCTCCACGGAGGCACTAATCTTTGCGTGTTGGCGTGTTTTAATATTCACACGGAGGCCAAGTAGTATTTTAAAACATGAACAAGAGTTTATTTGTAAAATACAAAAAATAAACTATATAGAATACTTAAAGCTGTTAATCATCTTGTTGCTTAAATACAGAAGTTTCCTTAAAGTATTAATATCAAAACAGCCACTCAGGCAATCTATTCTTCAAAAGCAAAACCAAAATCTTCCTTAAAACTACAGGCTTGTTCTAAGCCTCTCTCTCCTAGACTCCCTCAAGCCTATCCAGTCCCTCTCTGGACTCTTCAGACCCTTTCCTGGTCTCCAAACCAACCTAAAATGTTCCCTCACGATTCCTAAGAGCACACCCTCCCTTGATGTGACTCTTTTCCCTCAAACTAACCCCCTTTTCACTCTCTGCCAACAAGGCTCTTCTATAGCCCCAGCCAGCCTGCTTCCCATTGGCTGGTCTCATCTTGCTCCGTGATTGGCTGGCCTGTTCACTACGCTTGGGGAGGAACAATGTCCCCGTGAAGGCTTCTCCCTGCCTCCACCGGCCTTTCCAGACGCATAGCTTCAGAGGTATGGGTCCAGAAGAGCTAGGGAGGCAGAAAGAAAGCCCCGTGCCAGCTTCTCCCCACCTCCACCAGCCTTAGCTATGGGTCCAGAAGGACCGGGGAGGCGGAGAGAAAGCCCCATGCCGGCTTCTCCCTGCCTCCACCAGCCTTTCCAGACCCATAGCTCCGAAGCTATGGGTCTAGAAGGGCCGGGAAGGCGGAAAGCCCCATGCCGGCTTCTCTGCTCCCTCACAGGCCCTTCCAGACCCATAGCTCCAGAGCTATGGATCCGGAAGGGCCCAGGGGATGGAGAAGCCTCCATGGGGCAGCTTCTCCACACAGGCCCCCGTCCATTATTTACACCCCAGATGTCTAAGACAGCTGGAGGCCAGGGAAAGGGGGGGGAGTCCCACTCCAGAAGTCCCACCTCCAAGGCAGAAGTCCTGCCATCGGGGGCAGAACCCCTGCCTCCAGGGGCGGAAGTCCCACCACCTGGTATGGGGCCCCCGCCCTGGGAGGGAGAGGCCTCACCCCGGCACATGAACTGGGAAAGGTTTGCCATCACTGTGTTAGGGTCATGAGAACTCACCTTCAGCTGCAACATGAGTACATTGCTTACCCACCAAAATGGGAAAAAGCAAAGGTTGAAATAGAGGGACATCTGCAAGGGCAAACTGGAAACAATTTCATTATCTAGGGAGGCAAAAAGAGGAAAGATCATCAACCAATTGACAAATACTATCTTCTAAGAGGGGGTATCATAAAGTAATAATTATCACACGGAAGTTATTATGGCATATTGATTAAATTTTGTCAGTGTCATCATTGGTACCAAAGTGCACGTTGCTGAGAAAAATCAACTCATTGTGTCCTTTATTTTTATGACTGGCTCTGCCAGAAGTGACTAAAGTGTAAAATCCTCATCAGGCGCAATCTGCAGGCTTCTACAATAATGGTATTTGGAGGGTTAAGAAACGCTGGGGAAAATTTGTAAATCTGGATGGTGACTACATAGAGATAAGTTAACAACTACAAATCAAAACAAACTTTCTGTCAAAAAATTTTAAAGGTGATCATTAAAACTTTTGGATACCCCCTTGTATATGCTGGAAGCTGCAGTTGTTGGCACACTTACATTGGACTAAGTCCCACCGAATCTTCAAAGACGTACAGTAGAGATTTGAGTTAAAAGAGATGTTTCTCCAGAACAACTGCTCCAAGGGTCATGATTTTAACCACTAAGTATAATGAAATGCAAGACCAAATACCTTAAAAGCACCAGAGCCCATCTGATCTTGGAAGTTAAGCAGGGTTAGCCCTGGTTAGTACTTGGACAGAAGACCGCCAAAACATGTCAGGTGCTGTAGGCAATATTTCAGAGGAAGGAACTGGCAAAAGCACCAGTGGAGCTTAGTACACTAAGGCTGATTTCAGCATTAAAAAGAGATTAAAGCACATTTAAAGCATCCTGCAAATGAAACTGAAATGGCAAGTGATTATCACACGCAGTTGTGCAAATAAAGTGATATTGGAAACGCATTGTCATTGAAATCCCAAAAGTAAAAAGATGTGCATTAATGCTTCTTTGTGACCACTTTAATGGTGGGTTTTGTTTGAAATTGTCACGCGTAATTACGCGATTTTTCCGGGATATTCACGGGATAAACTCCAAATCTCCTTCACGTGATAAACTCCTCTGAGTCTTCCTTGCCTAAGAAAACCCTAAGGAATTTATGGGGTGGACATAAGTCGACAGGCAACTCGAGATCACATAATTAGAAGTGAGACAGTGTGAAATAAAGAGTGGTCAAAGTATGGCTTGAGGCCACATTTAGCGCCAAGGCCCTTTTCCAGATTTCAACTCCCTCCTGTTCCTCCACTCCAAGAAGAAAAGGGGACTCCTTCTAGATTACCACATACTATTATTATAGTGCTGCTATTCCGTTTTAAATGCTCTGGCCGCCTCCTGTTGCATTCTGGGATTTGCAGTTGAAGGAGGGGCATTTAGCTCAGCAAGACAGCCAGAGAGCTCTTAGGCCTCACTGGACTACAAACACCAGAATGCAACAGGAGGCAGCCAGGGCAATAAACGTGGAATAGCTGCACTTTAAGAGTGTAGTGTGGTAATGTAGCATGCCACTCTTGGAAGGCCAAAGGTAACAGTTTGGGCTTTAGTCGGGTGAGAGTGGGTCTCCCATGCCAGCCCCCCAAAACCAGAAAAACAGAACTCAGAAGGAGCCCTCTGGTCACGTCCAGTCTTGCTTCCCCCCCCCCCAATCTTCTTGGAGTCAATAAAACCGCAAAAGAGGGCAAGGCACCACAAAATGGGGGGTATTTGAGAGAAATGGGGGGTTTTATGACCACAATAAAAACTAAAAACACTCATGGGAATTTAAACCCAGGCTTACGAATCCTGCTCAAAATGGAGGACATTTTTGGAATTCCTCCTGGACGGGACGGAGGACGTGTCTGGGGGGGAGGGAGAGGGCATGGGTTAAAAACAGGGTCCCCGCCATGGCCTAGACCAGTGGCCCCCAAACTGTGCTCTTTATTAAGAGAATTTGGACTTCAGCTGCCAGAATCCCACAGTAACGGCCAACATGGCTGAGGCTTCTGGGAGATGGAAGTCCACAATCTCTTAATAAAGGGCACAGTTTGGGGGCCAGTGAACAGAGATGTATATAGGTATGTGTATGTATAGATATGTATACATATTGAGATGTTGAGGTTGGTATGTGTATATGTACATGTATATAGAGAGAGAGAGTGGTCCCCCAACTGTGCCCTTAAAGGAATGTTGGACTTCAGCTCCCAGAATCCCAGACTATAGCCAACATGGCTGAGGCTTCTGGGAAATGAAGTCCAAAACCTCTTAATAAAGGGCACAGTTTGGGGGCCCCCGAACAGCAGCACTCCCTCCCTTGCCTCCACAAGGGCATAGTGCCACCAAACGGCCCAGAGGCAGAACTGAGAGGGCCGTTTAGAGCCTTCTTCCCAGTCCAAGCCCCACAGCCACAACGCTTCCCGCACAACCAAAGAAGAAGCCACCGCCGTCGCCGCCACCATCTTTGTGTCTGGCGGAACTCCACTCTGCGCACGCGCCTCACCCGGGACGTTACGGCCTCCTCTTCCTCCTCCCCCCTCCGTGCGGCTGCCGCTGTCGATAAAAACCGTCCGGCTGAAGGAGCTCAGGCGCTTCCGCACGGGCTCCGGCAGAGACATCGGGAGGGGGGAACGCGGCTGGTTGCCCTAGCAACGGGAGGGAGCCAGGAGCAAAGATGGCGCCGCAGCCAGCCTCCACTTCCGGTTTCCAGAGAGCCAATCAGATTACAGCCCTACACTCTTGTAGTGCTGCTCTTCCGCTTTTACTGCGCTCGTTGCCTCCTCTTGCATTCTGTGATTTGTAGTTTAAGGAGGGACATTCAGCCAGAAAACTACAAATCCAACAATGCATCAGGACTAGCAGCCGGAACAACGGACAGACCTATAAGGGTGTAGTGCGGTAATGCGGTGGCGGGCCTCCTGACTGTAAACGTAGTTTAAAGCTCAAGTCACTCCCTCGCTAGGAATGTAGGCCCACCATCCTTCTCAGCCAGGCTCAAAGTGGAGGACGGTGTGGGATCCCTGCGGGATAGAAATGTAGGGCGCGCCCTGGAAAAGGAGGACAGCTGGCCACCCTGTCCTGACGGCAAAGGAGGCCGAGGTGCCACAAGATGGAGGACAAAAGAAAAGCTCAAAACACTCATAGACACTTTGGGATTCTTCCTGGGGAGAACCCTGAAATATAGGCCATTTCCAGGAAAAGTGGTGTCCATAGAATCATAGAGTTGGAAGAGACCCCAAGGGCCTTCCAGTCCAACCCCATTCTGCCATGCAGGAACTCCCGATCAAAGCATCCCTGACAGATGGCCATCCAGCCTCTGCTTAAAGACCTCCAAGGAGACTCCACCACACTCCGAGGGAGTGTGTTCCACTGTCGAACAGCCCTTACTGTCAGGAAGTTCCTCCTAATGTTGAGGTGGAATCTCTTCCTGTAACTTGCATCCATTGTTCCGGGTCCTGTTCTCTGGAACAGCAGAAAACAAGCTTGCTCCCTCATCAATGTGACATCCCTTCAAATATTTAAACAGGGCTATCATATCACCTCTTAACCGTCTCTTCTCCTGGTTGAACCTAGCAGCCACGCAACTGCTGCAGGGTGGGGAAGAGGCTGGACAACAGAGGAATCAGCAAAGGCACAAAGGGCATGTGTGTGCCTCACCCCAGTGTGGTCCCCTCCTTGTGCCAGGCTGGCCATGCAGCAAAGCTGAACAAAACCCACATAAGAGGGGTGCTTTTACTGACCAGCTAATATGCAAACAGTATCCCACACAAGCTTTCAAATAAGATCTTTTGCATGGCAAAGAAGCCAGCGGAGCTCTAAAAGTTTGCATGCTCTTGGACCCAGAGGCCCAGGTTTCAGATAATCAGAGAATTGGAAGAGACCACAAGAATGATCCAGTCCAACCCCCTGCCATGCAGGAAACTCACAATCAAAGCAACCCTGACAGATGGCCATCTAGCCTCTGTTTAAAGACTTCCGAAGAAGGAGACCCCAGTCCCCACCCTTCCCCAACTGCACTGGTTCTGCAGTGACCAGGAGAGCACTAAAGCTAGTGCTCCAACTGTACCAGTTCCTTGAGATGCTGGATATGGCCACAGTGGTACATGCCTTAGTTACATCCCGTTTGGACTACTGTAATGTGCTCTACTTAGATCTGCCTTTGAAGAGTGTTTGGAAACTTCAGCTTTCAAAGCTGCAGTTAACTGGGGAAAGTTACAGAGACCACACTATTGAAATAAGCTCCACTGGCTGCCAGTTTGTCTCCTGGCACAATTCAAAGTACTGGCTATGAGCTATAAAGCCCTATATGGCTCAGGTCCAGGCTATTTGGCAGACCGTATCCCCCTGTATGAACCGGCCCAGGCTCTGAGAGCCTCAGGAGGGGCGCTTCACTCAGTCCCACCACCACCATTGCAAGCACAGTTGATGGGGAGATAAGAGACTGCCTTTTTGGCAGCTGCCCCTAGACTATGGAACTCCCTTCTCAGAGAGGCCGGAATGGCCCCCTCATTGCTACCCCATTGGAAGACTAAAATATTTTTATTCAGACAGATTTTTAAAACAGAAGTCTACCTGCCTACCTACCTGTTTAGACAGGCATTTAAAAGAGAATGTTTTTAAAGCATGGGCTGGAGTGTTGTGTTGTTTTAAAGTGTTTTCTAACATCTTTATCTTTCTGATTGTATTTTATTCTTTTAACATGTAACTTGTTTTAATATTGTAATAGTTTAATTCTGTTTTAATTTATTATTTTTGTTTGCTTTTAATTGTACTGCTTTTTAATGTGAGCTGTCCTGAGTCGCAGTTTTAGGAAAAGGGCAGCATATAAATAAATATAATAATACAATAATGGAAACTGGAAGTACTATGGCATAAATTATTCTTGCTTTGGTTGCTACTATCTTTACAGTTGAGGATCTTCTATAGTTCCTTCATAGCTGCCCTTCCAAGTCTTAATCTTAAAATTTCTTGACTACAAGTCTCCATTTTGATTAATAAGAAAGACTAGGTACAAAAACATGCAGTGGCAGCAACTGAGCAACAAGAGGCCATACATACAAACAATCTCACTAGTAAGGAACACACACTGTTACTAAACTATGAACATCACGTTTGTTCTTTGTATCCTATTCCTGTGTTGTAGCTGTTATATCAGCAGAACATGCCAGGATGTTTTAGAATATGGCTCAGAAATTTGTTTTGTACATGTTCGACCTAGGAACTTTCAAAATGTTTTACGTATAAGCAAAATGTTTCTTCAACGTGGCTGTACCTCATTTAGGCCTTATTTTCATCTTCTGAGTTTTCTCCCTCATTCCCTAGTGCCTCTTCCTTTTCTGAAAGATTTATCTGACTGGTTTTTTTCCTGTCATTGTTCCCTCTCTTAAATACAGTTCCTTAGTGTATTACCGCCATAATCTTTTTATTTTGTTCTGTTCATATACCTCAATGTGTTAAGGTAAACAAAGGGTCAATTAACCCATTCACAGCCAATTATGCAAATCAGGCATTTGTGAAAATTTCCAATCAGATTTATTAATTCCAAACAGTCTTATCTGCATGCAGAGGTTCAATCACGGGCTTCCCATGATCGAATGCCTCTAAAAATGGCGTAAACAGTTTTTATTAACCCACAAAATATTCATTGAGCATGCGTAGTTTAACATTCATCCATATATATATGTATTGTCTCTGGGTTGGCTCTCAAGCTAGCCTAATTTGTAACATCAATGAATGCCTTACAGAAAGGAAACCTTATCAGCTTTGCTGTGGCCTTGAATGAGGCTCACTGGCTTCTCAGTGAAGAGGATTTCACGCTTTAGTTCTTCCCTCCTCCCTTCTAAGGTGGGGGCTACAAGCCGAATTCAAAAGGACAAGTTTTTCCTTTAGCTCTATTTCTTACTATGGCTGAACTGTTCATTATTGATCATTAATGGCAGAGATTATTGGTTATCAGTTGGTTATCAATGGCTTTATCAATTTCCACCATAACATTCCTCCCTTTTCTTCTGCTGACAAATCAAGTCTTTGATTTGTCTGCATTTATTCCAATAAAGCCATTGATTGCCATAGATGACATACATTATGATGCAAAACAGTTTATGTATCAATAACAGCAATTAATTCTTTTCATCATTTCATTTTTTTGTCCCCCAAACCCAATTGAACCATGAATAAGTCTTTTGTTAGCTGGAAATAAGAATTTCAACACAATTTCAGCACATTCCATTGGCTAAGTCCATTTTCCTCTTCCTCTTAGGGACTTGGCCACAAAAGATTAATGAAAATTGTGAAACCAACAAGTCTCTTGGCATCCACTGTCTGTGTGAATTTGCAGCTCTTTCTTCCACTGTCACTTCTGCAAAAGTGAAACACAATTTCTTACCAACATCAGGAATCTGGAAAGGTTTTCTTCTTTTTCCAAAACTTAGAGAAGAAGGTGTATCTGGTACTTCTGAGACAGAATAATCCCAAACAGTCACTTAACAAGTTCTTACCATCAATTCCCATTTCACACTTCACTGTTTGGTCTCACTATCTGTGTGTATTGGAACTCTGTGTAACTTAGCTCCCAAGTTTTAACAATGTGAATTCTGTGGACTGAGAATGGTAAAATTAACATAATTGCACTGCTGGACTTGGCAGTCTGTGTGCACTGGGAATTTGTGCAATTTGGCATCAATGTCTGCTGTGCCCAAAGTTGCCCTCATTACACATTTCCAAAAGGGACAGTGAGCATCCTGCAGACTAACACAATCAGCATTACCTCTTCTGGGTGTTCCAGGACATGTGTATTTGTTCTTAAATGAGTAGGCTCTTTGCCACTCCAAAGTTCCTCACTTTGGCCATTTTGCAAATGCTCTGTGCTTCAATGGTTGCCCCTGGCATGGGGAACCCAACCCTAACTCTTGACAATGAGATTCCATTGGCATGAACATATGTGTGCCTGCAAATACCTTGGACTGGTTTTTCTGCAGGACCATAGTAAGTGTTTTCTCTCTAGTTCTTAACATGTTGAGTTATATGATGTTGTGAAAGGCCAATTGTATGCTAGTGCATGAGTGTTTACTCTGATAAACTCATGGTTGCCCAAATTTGTTTCCTGTTCTCACTGTTTTGATGCAATCTTGGCATGGATTACCTTTTCCCATCTCAGATAGTGAACCAAAACCCCCACAATAACTATAATCAACAACAATATTATGACCAAATGAAACAGTTTAAAACAAAGCCTTCTGGCTAAAGTAGGTGAGTCTTCAGGTGGTGACCACTCCTCTCTCCAGGTAGGGAGTGGTTGCAGCACCCTCCAGAACTTCGCTAACTCGGTTTTCCAGGTCCCAAGTTAGTCTTCTCTCGATCGCGTCCTGTTGACTTCGCTGCCTTGAACCCAGATTCAAGGAGGCTTCGATGGGCGACTGGCGTTGGCCTTTTGTCTCCAGGGTCATCTGGAACTCTCTGGTTGGTAACAAATCAGGTTATTGGAACCAGCTCTGTAGTTGGTTGCTTCAGTGGGTGCAAACAGGATCCCCATTAACTTTCAAGGAAGTGGGAGTAGTCAACAGAACAGCAAAGAGTCTTTTTCCATGTTTTCTTTGTAGCTTTTAAACCAAACTACTTCTTCAGGGCTGAACTCTTGAGTAGGTATTATTTGGTCAAGTTGTTTGCTTCTTTAATATCAGAGTCTCTACCATGGCAGGCAAAATAGCAAGGATCTTCCATATTTGGAGATGATGTCTCCAAGGGAATTCTTGACTACTTCTCTAGAACCTTCAGTTTTCTCTGGCCATGCTTCCACTCATCTGAAAAGGGCCATCAGCAGGTGACATGTGGATAAAGTCTACTTGAATACTTGAAATAGTCTGTTGCCTTTGCCAGTTTCCACTTGCTTTAAGTAAAAGTTTGACCTTTACTTCATGTGTCACTTCTCTTTTTTTGTAGCCCATTTTAATGCTCTGATGAGGGCTATTAGTATCTGATTTTCACTAGCCACTGCAGTTCTCTGTTCTTATTTTCATTTACTTCAGCAGTTAAGTTGATGTCATTACCTGCATATCTTTTGCACTCGTTGCTGTTGTTATTGTCTCACATAAGCTGTGATTCTGCTTTTTCCTTTATCATGATCTTCCACATGTTACACACAGTCTATTTGGGTGATACTGGATCACTCTTAAAACATCAATTCCTTAATTTTCTGCCTTTTAGATATTCCAGGCTTTTATTTCTCTTTCTTTTAGTTAACAGATATGTTCTTCTTCTCTTTTTGTTTCCTTCTTATCTTCGCTTTGCTCCCTTTTATAAATTTGAAATACAGTCCTCGGAGCAAGCACACATAGTCATTTCTAAATTTCTCATCTCAAGTCTCTGGTTTAAAACAATTTCATTTCAAAGAATACTGACATCCAGGAGCACTTTACATATTGGAAATTCTAGAAAATCCTTTTCTTTGTAGATGGCCCATATCAAGAAGGCCTACTTGGAATCAGTATAGATCTTACTGCAATGCTTTCATTAAGGCAATTAGCTCAATGTTTTTGAATTTAAGTCCTTCCTGGAAGGGGACCAGCTTCTCATCTTCCTGAACCACAGCGTAGCCAGCTTGTGGATTCTCTGGATTGCACTCAGGTGCTGGACCAACAGGGACTGGATTTAAGGTAATCACATTAAGGTTTTCACACAGCTCCTTGGGTCTCTAATCTTGTCCATAGGTGAATTTGATTGCTTCCTCTGATAGGAGGGGTGTAGCAGCAATGCATATGAGACAACCAGGCTAGGTCTGTACTCTTGCTGGACAATTTCATGTTCCAAGCTTCTGGGTGAGCACGCCCACTACTGTTTGGAAGGGTTTGCTCACATCTGGTAGTCCTAGGGCTGGCAAGCTGCTAAAGGCTCTTTCCAGTTGTCTTAGGGTTGCCCTATCTTCACCAGTCCATTCAAATGGGGTAGGTTCTGGTCTTTTCTTTTTTAGGCTTGGCCAAGATAGCAAAATTTGGTATCCATAGTCGACAGAACCCAGCCGCTCCCAAAAATTCTCTGACTTGCTTTCGGCTTGTGGGGGTAGGGATGGAGCAAACAGTTTGTTTCCTCTCTATCTCCAGGCGTCTCATCCCGTCCCTTAGTTTAAATCCCAAATACTTAACTTCCTGCTGAACTAACTGAGCCTTTTTCTTTGAGACCTTATAACCCTTATTACACAAATGTTGCAAGAGGGCACTGGTTCCTTCAATGCATTCGTCTCTCGTCTCAGTTGCTAACAGCACATCATCCACATATTGTAAAATGTTCCACCGGTTGCCTCCTTGGGTCAGAGGTACTAAATCTCGTGCCAGTGCCTGTCCAAAGATACTAGGGGAGTTACAGAATCCCTGAGGTAGTTGGGTCCAGCTCATATGTGCCTTTTGGCCCGTGTCAGGGTGCTCCCACTGGAAGGCAAAAATAGGTCTACTGCTTTCATGTAGCCCTGATGCAGAAAAAGGCATCCTTTAAGCCTAGGACTGAAAACCATCTGGCCTTAGCAGAAACTAAGCTCAGTAGAGTGTAAGGATTAGGTACTACTGGGTGAAGTGGAACTACTCGTTGATTAACAGCTCTTAGGTCCTGTACTGGTCGGTATGAACCATCCAGTTTCTCTACTGGTAATAAAGGTGTATTCCAAGGTGACTGACAAGGCTCTATAATGCCATTATTTAACAACCTCTGCAAATGTCCATGTATTCCAATTACAGCCTTTCTCGGGAGTCCATATTGGGGAACTGGAATGGGCATTACCATAGCTTTTAGTGTAACAATTACAGGTGGAATGTCCTTTGCCAGTCCAGGAGGGTTATCCTCAGCCCACACTGAGGGGATACTAAAGCTTGCCCAATCCATTCTCTCTTCTATGACAGAATACAACCTCCTCTCTTCCTCCTGGGGTACAGTTCATAAGTTTAGTAACTGTTTGTTGGGGTCCCCTGAAGTGGACTTCCAGGGTCCCATCTGTTTCAAATGTCAGGACTGCTTTCATTTTTTGACAACAGATCTCTGCCCATTAATGGCACTGGGCATGCAGAAATATACAAAAACTTATGAGTCACCATATGATTATCAAGTCTACAACTTCTTTCTTGGAGCACTGGGCAGGGGTGTCGTTTTCCAGTTGCCCCCACTATTATAGAAGCTTCCAAAGTAGGGGTGCTATTTTTGTATTTACAACAGATTTGGTTGCTCCAGCATGAAAACATACAAATTCTTTATCAAAGACAGCTGCTAGGAATGTCCTTGAAGCTACACAGCTTCCTTTGTGTTCACTGAAGCTCCTTTGCTTTCCCCCCTCCTTTCTGAACTTGTGGGCTGTTGCCCCTCCTTTCTGAAGCTGAATTCAAAATGCACCTTTTTTCCTTCTATAGCATAGGCAACTGGGGTTAACTATTCTTGATCTCTGCCATCCACATCTTCAGTCCTCTGTCTAGCATTTCCTTCATTAACATCTCTCCTGCTTCATTAACATCTCTCCTGCAGGCTTTGCTGGAAAGGTGGAGCCTGGGAGTTCTCTTCCAACTTTTCCCATCTATATCCACATCTATTTCTTCTTCCCATAACACCTTTCTCTGGCCACTTTTTCCCTACTGTAGCCAGTAAAACTTGCTTTATGTCTTTCATTCTCACTTGCTTCATCTCTCTCCTTGTGTATCCACTTGTCAGGGCCCTTAACTGGACTGAAAACATTCTCTTCTAAAGCCTTCTGTCTTTTGTGGTTCCTTTAACATCAAGGGCATTTTGGGAAACATCTGCCTTGGGGTCTTCAGGGTTTATCTTGTGTCTCCATCCCTCCTTTATTTCCTGAGTGAAACCATCTTGGTCTCCTGCAGGGCATCTGGACATATCTGACCAGGTAATATGTATGCCCAGTTATTATTATTATTTATCATTATTTATTATTATTATTATTATTATCTTCATCTTCATCTTCATCTTCATATCCAAATGCATCTGAGGAAGTGGACTTCAGTCTAGGAAGCTTATGCTGCCCACTTTCTCTTTCAGTCTTTCTATTATTATTATTATTATTCCTTTTTGCAGATTGGTCTGCATCCGCACATGTTCAGTGGTCCATAATCAGTTGCAATGTATCAAGTCTGGACCTTGGCTTCAAAGCTGAGCCAGATAGTAGAGGGCCTCAGCTGGCTAAAGTTTCCTTGTTCATTGTTCTATCCTCTCAGCAGATCATGTGCTGTGTACATTCACTCCAAATATTAATGTTCCCTTTTTATTTCTTTTTATTTCTTTTTTTTTTCTTTTTTCTTTTTCCTTAGCTTTTGGGCTTCTTTTTGGAAGCGTGGCTTACTTAAAATCCATTCTCTTCAAGCTTATCATTGCATTCCTGAGGTGGGAGGTAGCGGGGATTGAGCCATATTCAAAAGCCCTGTTTCAGACTTTTGGCTCTATGCCAAAGGGAAGGGTTTCATGCACCGTCGCCATTTTCTTCTGGCTTCTACAGATTTCCATGGCGTTGCACCCTTAGATTCAAAAAAGGGTAAAAAGAGAGAGAGAGGACCTCCCACCCCATCCCTCTTTCCTACCTGCCTATCCTAAATGCTAACAAGGATAGAAAACAGACAAAGAGGGATCGACAGGGGATATCAGATTGGCTATGGGAATTGGGGGAGCCAATCCTTGAATCAAGGAGAAGGAGGAACACGACAAGAAACCCCCCAACCAATATGCCTCCCCATAGAAAAAGGCAGAAAAGAACCTTATCAAAAAACCTTATCAGGCTTATCAAAAAGCCTTATCAGGGAGGTGATCAGCCCCCCTCTTTGGGTCACTGACCCGGGCCAAAACCTATTAAGAGTACAGAGAGAGAACCCTTTTCCTCCTACTCACCAGCACGTGCTTTTTTCTTTTCCTTTTTTTTTTCTTTTTCTTTTTCCCCCCCTTTCTCCAGCGCTGGATTCTAAGGCTGTTTGGAACTGAATCCCTCAAAGGTCACCTTGCTAATATGTGGGCTTCTCCAGCCGTCTCCAGCTTAACAGGCACCAGAAAAAGTCTGGGGTGGCCACATTCCTGATAAGATAGATAACGCCAGAGTCCCGCATATTTCAAAGTGATGGGCCTGTCTTGGATCTCTTCACAAAGCCGGGGTCAGGGGCAGAGGTGTTGACCTCTTAAGGTCCCATCTGGGGTGCCAAATGTTAAGGTAAACAAAGGGTCAATTAACCCATTCACAGCCAATTATGCAAATCAGGCATTTGTGAAAATTTCCAATCAGATTTATTAATTCCAAACAGTCTTATCTGCATGCAGAGGTTCAATCACGGGCTTCCCATGATCGAATGCCTCTAAAAATGGCGTAAACAGTTTTTATTAACCCACAAAATATTCATTGAGCATGCGTAGTTTAACATTCATCCATATATATATGTATTGTCTCTGGGTTGGCTCTCAAGCTAGCCTAATTTGTAACATCAATGAATGCCTTACAGAAAGGAAACCTTATCAGCTTTGTTGTGGCCTTGAATGAGGCTCACTGGCTTCTCAGTGAAGAGGATTTCACGCTTTAGTTCTTCCCTCCTCCCTTCTAAGGTGGGGGCTACAAGCCGAATTCAAAAGGACAAGTTTTTCCTTTAGCTCTATTTCTTACTATGGCTGAACTGTTCATTATTGATCATTAATGGCAGAGATTATTAGTTATCAGTTGGTTATCAATGGCTTTATCAATTTCCACCATAACAAATGTGTCCCTTGTTGGTACCGAAGCATCCTTATTCTTGGTTCAAATTTCCCCTTAATTTCACAGATCTTGTGGAAGAGGCCTCTTTCTGCTTTTTTTGTGGCTGTCTTCTGTTTCTTCACATTGATTACTATACTTCTCTTTGTCCTAAGCACATATCACTGAACTATTGCACTCATGATACTGACCCTGTTTCTGTTTCTCATTTGTCAACTGCTTGAAGTGCTTCATCTGTCATCCAGTGAGGTTTTTCATTATTTCTTTTGGTTAGAGGTAGTGTCTTTTTGCTCTCCTCCCTTATAATCATAAAATCATAGAGATTGATGGGGCCTCAATGCAGGATCTCCATTCCTGGCAGGTAGCTGTCCAGCCTCTTTTAGACCCCCCCCCCACCTCCTCTTTAGGCAACTGGTTCTATTGCTGAATTGCTTTAACTCTCAAGAAGTTGCTTCTTATGTTCAGTTGAAATCTACCCTCCTGTAACTTCAAACCATTAGACCTGGTTCTAACTTCTGAGGCAGCAGAGAACAGGCCTGCCCCCTCTTCACTGTGATAGTATTTGTGGTATTTAAAGAGTGCAGTCATTTCACCCCTCAGTTTTCTTTTCACTAAGCTAAACATGCCCAGCTCCTTTAACCTTTCCTCGTATATTTTGTTCTTTGATTTCAATCCACAGTTCTTCTGATTCCCTGTCCATCAGGCTTAATAATAGCCACTCCTTTTTTTGGCCAGCAAAAAGGTGGATTGGTTCTGTGGCATGCAGTTGTCATGGCCTCAATCCGTCTTTATCAGGGCCTTCAGGGTGGTCTGTTTCACCCCAGTATTCCTCTTCTAAAACTCAGGTAGATTACGCCTCAAAACTATGAAGTGCTAATACGAAAAATTAAAGTAAAGTTAAAGTAGTGCCAAAATACAACCTGAGCAACATTCCTGTAGAACTTAAAGACCATGTAAAGAACAGATTTGCATTTGCACTGGCAATTTGTACAAAGCCAATTTTTCCACCCTGCTGTGGTGGGAAGCCCACTTTCAGGTGCTTCAGAGGCATGCGGCATATAAACCCTGAGTTGCTGGAATGCCCAGAAACCGGCCGACATGTGGATAGCAGGACAGCTGGAAGCTTCAGAGCACACAGCATCAAAATGCCAAGCTCTGAAGCTGCCCAGACAGCTGCGCAAAGGGGTGGCCTGTTTCACCCCTAAATCTTTTTATTTTGTTGGTTGTTTAACTAAGTTAGTACATTTATTTCCATGGTCCCACACTTCGGTCCTAAGGACATCTGCCAACAATATTGAGTAATAAACACCAGCCAGGCTGTAGCTTAGCAAAATCAAAATAAAGTTTCAGTAGTTCTTCTTCGTGGTCTCTGCAAATCACACAAATGGGTTTTATTGCGCCCGCGCATTGAATTCCGGAACCGTTTAGAACCGTTAGGGAAGACTTTTTTGGCGGTAACCCCGCCCACCCTATATAAAAGGCCCCAGTCTTCCCGCTCTTTCAGTTCCTTTTTTTCCGCCACGCAAGCAGCATCTTGGAACCTGCAGAATCGCTTTTATCTCAGTTTCTCCATTCTCCTCGGCTTAAGGTTTGAGCTACCAATTTCCCCTTTCTCGTCAAGCCTTTGCGGCTCACGGAGGCCTCCTCCTTTCTAGGCAGCAATGCCCTCTCACTCCTTTAAGAAGTGTACTCAATGTGGGGGAACTCTTCCTTCCAAGGATGGCCACTCCAAATGCCTCTTATGCCTTGGCCCAGAGCATGACGTCTCGGCCTGCTCCCACTGCAAGGCATTTACTTCGCAGGCACGCAAGAATAGAGAAGCACATCTAAACTCCCTTCTCTACACTAAAATTCTGGAGAGCCCTCCAACTTCAGGAGAGAAGAGGAGCCCAGGCAGTCACTTGCAAGATCTCCCCCAAAGAAACAACATAAGAGGTCTGCGGAGGCAGCCTCTGCTGCAACGGTGTCTCCCTCTCTGGATGCCTCTGACTCCAAACGGAGGAAAACTGCTCATTCAGAGCCAAAAGGGCACAAGTCTCCTGCCCATTCTAAGCCCAAGGGCTCATCTCAAGTCAAGCCTAAAAAGGACAAAAAGGATTAAAAAATCCTTGCTAAGGTCCCTGAACCCGACAGCCTCTCGACACGGTACCGAGACCGATGGAATTGTGTCCCCACCCCAGAAAGACCATCTTCATCGCACTGTTGCCTTGATCCACCAACCGCCCAGAGAAAACACCCAGGATACAACTACAGTGCCTGATACCGACTCCTGCAATGCCCATGACTTAGTGTCAGCCTCTGCAAAGGCCAAGCCTCAGTCTGCCCATCTTTCTGAGAGTGAGTTGGAACAGTCACCATCCTCCAGTTCAGGCTCCCGATCTCCAACTCCAATGCAAACCTGTCGATCCCACCACTGGGCTCGCTCTCGGGACCGCCTTTCAGCGTCCTCGGAGGACGTCAATCTTCTTGATGATTACGAAGATGATGCCTATTCCCAGGATTACTTAGAACCGACTCGTCGAGATCTCATCTTTGATTACCATTCAGGCATATACTATCTTCCTCTTGACCCTTCGGAAGTGAGGGATGGGCGCTTCCTCGCAAATTATCACTCCACGCACTCTGCTTCACCTCGTGGGGCCCTGCCTTCACAGACTTCTAATTCATCGGCACGGTCCCGCCTATTCTACGCCTCAGCTTCTGGCTCCCGCCAATCGGAGGCTGCAGCTAGTGCACGCCGCTGCCCTACACCTGATAGGTCCCGGAGCCGATCTCCATCTCCATCTCGGCCTCTCCACACCAGCTCGAGGCGACGATCTCCATCTTCATCCTCAAGTCGTTCTCCTCCGGCCAGTGCTCGCAGACGATCTCCACCCTCACGCCAGTCTCCACAGGCCACCTCTTACCATGCCAGGCGCTCTCGGTCTCGCTCCTCAACTTCTGACGATTCCAGTTCAGATGTTCCTACTGATAGATGTTCTGGCCAGCGTCCATTGGTAGTCCATGATGCCTGCAGAGGATATGAAATCATTTGCAGAACAGGTCATACGGATGGGCAATGCCCTTCACATTGAAGTTTACACACCGATGCAGAAGCTTTGGACCCCATTGACCAACGGGTGCAGGACAAGTTGCCGACACCGCCGTCGATCCCGTTTTTGCCTTCCATGGTCAAGATCGCAAAGAGGTCCTGGGCCACACCAGCCACTATACCTTCTACATCTAGAAAGATTGACCATCGTTACAGAATTACTCCGTCTGACCAGACCTGGCTTTTTGAACATCCACGCCCAAATTCGGCAATTGTAGAGGCCTCACAAGTTCGTTTCACTCCAAAGACTGCGTCTGCTCCAAATGATAAATAAAGAAGGGCGCAAACTGGATGCTATGGCTAGAAAGATCTATGGCTCAGCAATTTTAGATCTTAAGGTTGCTAATTATTCAGCATCTATGGCTGCATACCAACAACTGCTTTGGGAACGAGCCCTCCCTCTGTATGAAGACCTCTCGGGGGAAAAACGAAGACTTGCTATGGCCCTGCATGTTGAGGCCCATTCTTTGGCAGCACACCAGATTACCGCAGCAAGACACTCTGCAGATTGCGCAGCAAAGGTGCTTGCAGCCTCCGTCGCCCTACGGTGACATGCATGGCTGCGGTCATCAGACCTTACCATCCAGGCTAAAATGGCCATTGAGGACCTCCCCTTTGATGCCTCAGGGCTGTTTCATAAAGAAACCGATGACAAGCTGGACTATAAAAACAAAATGAGGAACACAGCAAGAAAATACGGTACGTCCTCTTCCTCTCGGTCTACATACCGCCGCCGTTTCGGTTGGCAAAAAGGGCCATACTCCTCTAGCCAATTTAAACCTAATGACCAGCAGCGCCAACGCTTCCTGTCACACTCTTCAGCTTCCGTGGGCAAGCACCAGTCATCTCAGTCCCAATACAAAAAGCCCTTCCGTAAGAAGGACTCTGACCAATCAAAAAAGAGGTTCTGAAACCTTTCTGCGCACCTCGCCCCCTGTCGACCCTTTGGGGATAGGCTAGCCACCTATTACCATTCTTGGGAGGCTATTACATCTGACTCTTGGGTGCTTACCATCGTCTGGAAAGCTTATGCCCTTGAGTTCCAAGACCTTCCCCCAACTGGAAGGATGCTGGTAACCCCCCCTTCAGACACCCTTCTGGACGAGGGGTGCACGCTGTTGCAAAAAAGGGCCATTGAACCTGTGCCTCCTTCTCAACCCTCTCGTTGTTTTTTCTCCAGATATTTCATAGTCCCTAAGCCCGATGGAGGCTTGCGCCCTACAGTGGTCCCCCGGGTTACGAAGGTAATCCGTTCCGGGATTACCTTCGTAACCCGGAAGCTTTTGTTTCCCGGGGGACCGCTTTCGCCAAAGGACCGCGCGGCCGATTTAAAGGGGCCGCGTGGTTTTTTTATTTCGGATCCCGGGGGATCTTTCGGATCCCGGGGGATACAGTAGCGGTCCCGCCGGTTTCGGATCCCGGGGTTTTCGCAACCCGGGGGATTCGTAAGCCGGGGGACCACTGTATTTTGGATTTACGATCTTTAAACTCCTTTATCTACTACAAGCGCTTTCACATGGTAACTCTGGCCTCCATTCTCCCTTTGTTGCAGCCTGGCGATTAGTTCACTACTCTGGACCTAAAGGATGCTTACTTTCACGTAAGCATCAGGAATGGACATCGTCGTTTCCTCGCCTTCACCATGGGTTCGTCTTGCTTCCAGTTCCGTGTCTTGCCCTTCGGCCTGGCCACGGCACCCCGAGTATTCACCAAATGTATGGCAGTCGTCGCCGCTTACCTGCGTCAACACGAGGTGTCTGTTTTTCCTTACCTGGACGATTGGTTGCTAGAGGCACCATCCAGAGACCTCCTGCTCCATCACATAGACCTCGTCCTCACACTTCTCGAATCCCTAGGCCTCCTCCTCAATCACGAGAAGTCACATCTCGCCCCGGCTACATCAGTCCGCTTCATAGGCGCCCTTCTAGATTCCACCACTGCAAGGGCTTATCTTCCGCCAGACAGGTTTCAAAAGCTCAAGCACGCAATTCGCGCCTGTCTCATCAATCGATGATCAGAGCTTCCACAGTTCAGGTCGCCCTCGGCCACCTGGCATCAACCACTTATGTCACCCCCTGGGCACACCTCTGTCTCCGCCCCCTCCAGTCATGGTTCCTTTCGGTGTTCAACCCTGCCGTGGATCATCCCCGAAAGTGGCTTACGGTACCCAGACCGGTAGCCCGCTCCCTCCATTGGTGGCTGGAATCAAGCAATGTGTGTGCAGGTGTCCCGTTCACCCCTCCGCAACCTCAGCGGACCATTACAACAGACTCTTCCCTGACAGGATCGGGCGCCCATTCCGACGGCCTCTCAGTCCACAGCCAATGGTCATCCCAGGAGCGTCTACTGCACATAAATGCCTTAGAGATGTTGGCGGTACTCAAGGCTCTCAAGTCTTTCGAGGCCCTTCTTCATCACAAGGTCGTCTTGCTCCTCACCGACAATACCACGGTGATGCATTATATCAACAAGCAGGGCAGGAAACGGTCTTCCACACTTCTCCATCTCACCATCCTGATCTGGGACTGGTGCATCCAACGAGAGATTCTACTCCAGGCGGTTCACCTCCCAGGAGACGAGAATGTCCTGGCAGACAGATTAAGCAGATCCAAAACCTCCTGCCACGAGTGGAGGCTTCATCCTCAGGTGGTGGCCTCACTCTTCGCTCTCTGGGGAACCCCAGAGGTCGACCTCTTTGCCTCCCATCACAACCGGCACTGTCACCAGTTCTGCTCCAGAATCCGGTCGAAGGGGTCCAGAGGAGATGCCTTCCTCTTCCAATGGTCCCACAAGCTCCTCTATGCCTTCCCCCCCTTCCCGCTGATCACCAAAGTGGTTTCCAAAATGATGCACGACAGATCAAATGCCATCCTTGTCACCCCGTGGTGGCCCCCTCAACCTTGGTTCGCCCCACTTCTCCGCCTCTCCTCCAAGCGATACTGACGTCTCTCCTCTCGCCCCAACCTTCTGACTCTGCACAACGGCAGAGTTCGTCACCCAGAGGCCAACACACTCAATTTGGTTGCTTGGAGGATCCACCCTTAGCTGATCTCTCGGAGCCAGTCCAAGAGGTTATCCGAGCTGCTCGTAAGCCTTCCACCTTAAAGTCCTATTCTTTAAAATGGAATAAATTTTTGTCTTTCCTTACCTCTTTGGGTCTCCGACCCTCCCTGGTCAGTGTTGCCATCATACTGGACTTCCTCAATTCTCTGGCACAGTCAGGCCTGTCCATTTCCTCATTGAGATGCTACCTATCAGCCATTTGTGCCCATTATGACTTTGGGAGACGCCCCTCGTTCTTCACTCAACCTCTAGTCAAGAAATTTTTCAAAGGACTGACTAACCTCTGCCCACCTGTGACTCAACCGGCTCCCCCCTGGAGCCTTGACCTTGTTCTCTCCGCCTTGTCCTCGGGTCCATTTGAACCATTGGATACTGCGGACCTCCGCTTACTTACTTGGAAAGTTGCCTTTTTGGTTTCCATCACCTCTGCCCGCCGAGCAAGTGAGCTGTGTGCACTCCGGGCAGACTCTCCCTTTCTAAAGTTCTTTGAGGACAAAGTTGTTCTGAGACCTGATATTTCCTTTCTGCCAAAAGTTGTCTCAGCTTTCCACTTGAACCAAGATATAATTTTGCCCACTCTTGCTCCCCAGCCCACCACAGACTTTGAACACCGCCTTCACTCCTTGGACGTTAGGTGGGCCCTCTCCCTTTATGTCAACCGAACTTCTGGTTTCAGGTGTACCACTAGGTTGTTTGTCTTTTATTCCTCTTCCAAGTTAGGACACCCTGTATCCCTCCAAAGGTTTTCCAAATGGATTACAGCTGTGATCCACCTGTGTTATGACCTCTCAGGGAAGGCCCCACCAGCTCACCTCAAAGCCCATTCTACCAGAGCAGTAGCTGCCTCTTCGGCCTTCTTGTCGGGCATCCCGTTGGAACAGATCTGCCGAGCTGCAGTTTGGTCCCAGCCCCTCGATACCAGAGACAGACAGGAGGCCAACTTTGGCAGAGCTGTTATCCTCTCAGGGATGCACTCAGACCCTTCTGGTTTTTTCTTAGTGACATGTTTATTAAAAAAAAAAAAAAAAAGAGGAAAGAAAAAGGTGGGATTTGTTTGTACTTTTCCTGATGTTTCTCTTATTAAAAGTTCATTCATGTTTCATGACTTCTGGTCATGCTATATTTTTGTTCTCTTTGTTATTCTCATTTGGGGACACTCCCTCATCCGTTGACCTAAGCTTGCTAATCTACCCATTTGTGTGATTTGCAGAGACCACGAAGAAGAAGGACAGGTTGCTTACCTGTAACTGTAGTTCTTCGAGTGGTCATCTGCAAATTCACACAAATCCCACCCATCCTCCCCTCAGTCGTGTCCCACTCACTTCTTCTGGTCTGCTTCCTTTGCGGCGGACCTTTGGAACTGAAAGAGCGGGAAGACTGGGGCCTTTTATATAGGGTGGGCGGGGTTACCGCCAAAAAAGTCTTCCCTAACGGTTCTAAACGGTTCCGGAATTCAATGCGCAGGCGCAATAAAACCCATTTGTGTGAATTTGCAGATGACCACTCGAAGAACTACAGTTACAGGTAAGCAACCTGTCCTTTTTAAATTTGGCATTTCAGAAGCCCAAGGCCACACTTAAGCATAGCAATGCCAAGTGATTTAACATTCCACTATAATCAATATTAAACAGCTACCTAATTTAATTTATCATTCTGAAGACCAATTTTGCCATGGGACAGCATGCAGTTCTGTTTAGCATATTCTGGATCTGACTGAGGACCAAAACAAATTCAGTTGGAAAACAACTAAAGGACCCAGGTAGCTTTTTGTTCAGGCCTCTGTTTCATCATGCAGTGGGAATGACTCTTGGTTTTATACCTCATTAAGAGGTATTTTTCTCACAAGGCTGAGAAAAATATGTGAGAAAAATATGATAAGGTCATTACATTTTGTCAATTTTTCTCTTAAATTTCCTGCATAGTAAAAAAAAAAAATTGAGGCTCCGTAATTGTAAAATGGATCAGTGGAGAAGAAGCTTTTTCAGTGTGGCGCAAATATCATGATTCTTGCTTCCAATGTAGTATTGTTCTCAAAACAAAAGAACAAGGAACATAACATCCTCATAGATTTTAAAGAAAAGAACCTTTGGCAAAAGCTCCTCACATGGAGAAAGATCACTACCTGTGAATCAGCACTTAGTGCTTCTCCATGCCTGTTGAAATCCCTTTTGCAGAAGAGCCACATCCTCTCTGGCCTCTGATCTGATTGCTCTCTAGGTGACAAACTACATAGGAAACTACAATTATTATGCTTGTTCCAATACATGGGGTAGGGGTTTGGTATGGTTTGTTTTGTTTTTTTGGGTTGTTTTGTTTTGTTTTAAATGTACAATTAGCTTGACATCCTACTGCCAGAATAATTTTAAAACAGTTTTTTTGGCTCAGGACATCTTGATAGCATAATCTTCAAAGCACTTCTCTCTCCCACCCATTGTTAAGAACCTGTGAAAAGAATGGGCTTAATGCCAGCACAGTGTATTGAAGATCACTTTGTTAGCCGATCTTCTATTTATGTCACCACCACTTTAACACCCACTGAATGTTTTGTCTGGCTCTGAAGAATTAGTGCCAATGATCTGGCCTTTTTGGAGCCCCTGATTTGTCTCACATAATACTTAAGTGTCATACAACACGTGCTATTTGTCATTGCATTGCCAAGCCAAATATTCCAGACTTTCTCTTAGTGAACTCAGTATTAATTTTTTTAATAAAAAATTTATTTCTTACCAAAAAAGGCAGAAAGCAATAACAAATACAAACAAAAACAAGCTAAAATAAAAATCCTTTAAAAACATCGATGATTCAAGGTCACATGGGACGAAAAAGGGCATCGTTACTGAACACAGTATTCATGACTGGCAGGAGTTGTACAAATGTGTATTATTTTCAGTCTTACTGTCTCAATTCCAGTTAATACAGTCTTTAAGGGTAGCTCCAGTTTAGCTATCCATGCAGAATCAATTATAAGCAGTCAAATGTTGCTTGCAGAATTTTTCTGTTGCTCTGATATGAAAAAAGAAGTGTTAAAACAATAGAGAAAAGCTTCTCAAGGGTCTGACAAGAGTTAGTAATTTATGATAGGTTTAAATACTCAAAACAAAGAACCATATCTATATGAAACATTATTATTATAATTCTACTTCCATTCTGCCTCTACAAGAGTCAAAAATGCATAAGTCATTTGGGCTGGAATTCAGAAATATCTCTGTGGATATTCCAGACTTTTCCTGTGTTATGAATTATGCAGACAGCATCCTACAAGCTACGTCTTGGAGGGATGCATTTAACTGTCTTGTGCTGAGATTTCCTAGCAAAATACATGGCATTTAAAATCCTATATGATTAGAAACCAAGAAAATACAGGATGGTGCTAACAGTGACCGACTCTTAGGGCCGACACAATACAGTGCTAAAATGTGTCCTTAGAAAACATATTCAGTCTACCAAAATTTAAAACTCGAGGTATTTTTAGTAGATGCACAATGTGTTCATTTATTTGGGGAGGGGGGAATCTTAATCCTTCGCAGTTGTGATCCCAATGAAATCAATGTAGGGAGTGAAGCTTATTAGGATTGGAGTTGCTCATAACCTTGATGAAATTACCATCCCCCAGCACCTGCCATTCTTTTCTTGGTTTTGTTTTGTTTTTGAAAAAGTGCTAGAATGTCTGCTTGCATGCAGAAAAGAATTAGATATCCAGTAAGAACATTACCCATTAAAGAAGTGGGTTTCTGGTCTGCATCTGTATCAGAGTTTAGCAGCTGCCTCCATGAAAGCACTGGTCCTGCTGGTACACTCCCCACTTGCTGATACTCTGAGCTGAGAGTCTGCCTCCTTCCCACCACCACCGAGGTTAATCCGAGGCAGCTCTCCTACAGTGAGGAGGAATGCGAAGGAAGTGGAAAGCTTAAAAGCAGCCCTCTTCCAGCCAGCTGTGAACATCTCCAGCCTAGACACAGACTCTGAGCTGAGAGTCTGCCTCCTTCCCAACACCACCGGGGTTAATCCGATGCAGTTCTCCTATAGCGAGGAGGAACCCAGCCCTCTTCCAGCCAGCTATGAACATCTTTCAGCTTCTTTCCCCAGACCACCTGCAGCCCACTGGACTGAGGCAACTCTGGGAGACTGTCCTGAGGAGAGCAGCACCCTTAAATGCTGGCTCCTGGGCTTCTTTCCTGGACCACCTGTAGCCCACCGGACTGAGGCAGTGCTGGGAGTCGCCTTGGGAAAGCGGCACCTTTAAATGCTGGCCCCCGGGCTTTTTTTCCCAGACCACCTGGCCGCACCGACCCCAGAGTATAATAACCCTAAACATATAATAGATTTGATTGTTGTTTTATTACTAGGAGAGAGTTAGGGATTGCTGCTCAGATGTTTATACTATGCAAGTTTTATTACTGAATTGCCATATTGTACTTGTTGTATTTTCTATTTCTTTTTTGCATTGACTTCTGTATAACTACATTATTATTATTATTATTATTATTATTATGCTACTGTGATATGATGTATTTGGTGGGTGGGATATATTTTGTAATTTCTTGTAAATTTTGTTGATCTTAGGTTGTAATTACTTAAGTATTGGTTAGAGGATTGGGAAGGATTATTTTGTATTTTATTGTATTTTTGCATTGTATTTTTCTATTGCTGTTAGCTGCCTGGATTCCCTGTGATTGGGCAGGATACAAATACATTTATATTATTATTATTATTATTAGTGATGACATGAAGCTGCACTTTCTGATCAGACAGCAGTTAGTGGTGTGACTTCATACAAGAGAAGTGATTGTTGAGTTACAGGAGTCCCAGGCAACACATGTCTTTAAAGAGCTTTAGAATCAAGCCCAAGAGCAGTTTAGTAGGCATTATAATTGGTACAGATAGGAGCACATGCACATAGCTGACAGAAGCTACACAGCTATACTTTGCAACATTTGAAACTTCTGGGTTCTCTTCAGCTCCAGCTAAAGTGCATTACAGTAACAGCTTAGAAATTACAGAAGCATAGATCAACAACAAACCTGCTGAAAAGGAAGAAAAACAAAGACATTTCAAGAAGCAGACTTGTTTGAGATGAATTTCTGAGCTTTTTCCCTGGTCAAATAAGGCAACAGCACCAACTTCACATATCACAATCAAATTCATTCACCCCAGAGCATGGTTGTTCCCTACCAAGTCAGCACCATCAAGTGCAACTTTTTCACCTTCATCCACTTGACCACAGCTTCCCAGCATATTGATCACACCATAGAAGTCTAATCTTGGTTAGCTGCCTCATACAGATGTTAATAAATAGTAGAAATACAACTGAACTTTGCATTTCCCAGGAGAAAGGAAGACATGGAATCTTCAGTAATCATCTAGTGGTAAAACCACTAAAGAATACTCTGGGAGAAAGCTGCCAGAGGTTCTAAGCCAGCCAGAAGAGTTCTGAACTCTCTCAATCTCTCTCTCTCTGTGTGTGTGTGTAACTGTTTGAGAAATATTTGTGTTTGTTTCAGCCCAAAGTCTACCCCCAATAATATGCTTTCTAATGGCTTTAGTCACCTGCTTATCATTGGGATGACAAACGGATCAACTCAAGAGTTATTGGAATTCTAGGCTTTCAGTACTCCATTAAATATTAGGCTATAGTCTTCCTACTTTGGTAATGAATTATATATTTGTATTCAGAATAGGGATGTTCTCCAACTCACTATCACATAGACTTGCTGATTTACTCCAACTAAGTATGTCCTGAATTTTTCAATTCTTTTTTATGACTGTATTTCAAACAGTGCTCAGTTATATAAAATAAATGCAATTTATCTACAGCATTTTTGTACATTTGGACCTTTCCTGCTGTACCCTAGAATTATAGGAAACCTCCCCCCTCCAAAAAAAAAAAAACCCACCAAAAAACTTCTTTTCAAAGTATCTTGGTTCTTTTATGATACCATGGTATTCATAATTTGCCACAGACACACAGACACATTTTCATTTTCTTGCAAAGATTTTGTTTCTCATAAGAAACACTTGGCTTGGCTTTATTATAAATAATTTCTTAAGAACTGCCCACAATAAATATTCCTTCCCGAATCTGAATTCCAACTGGGCCTGCAAAACAACAACAACAACAAAAACCAGTTAGATATTTACAAAAACACCAATAAACTATTTGGCTAAAGTGTGAGAAGGGTTTTTAAAAAGCTTCTCAAACAGCTGCTGATCACCAGTATTGTAAATAACTGACTGTCTACACATACCCAATTTCAGAAAATTGCATACTTAGCATATGTCTGCAGTGGTGTGGTGATAAATTTAAAATGCAGGCACTGATGTTGATAGCCAATGTCCATGATGAGAATCCAAATATGCAGGCAACTGTATTGATCCATATGAACAAACCAATTATAGCAGTTTTCATCCCCACTAAGAAATTAATCTCATGGGCCTTAATTGCCCATTTAAGACCAGAAAGACATTCACTGCAGTTAGAGCACTATTATTGCACTTTAACTGCCATGGCAACATTTTATGAAATCTTGGGATTGTCAGTTTGGGGAGAAGCATCTAGAATCCTCAGCCAGGAGCTCCTCTAACATCTCTGATCTTTTTATTTATTTATTTATTTATTTATTTATTTGAAGTATTTATACTCTGCTCTTCAGTCACAAAAGCTCTCAGAGCAGTGTACAAATTGTTAAATTAGACAGTTCCCTGCCCTCAGAATTACAATTTAAAAAGGCATGATGCAAAAGGAGAAGGGAATGGTGGCAGGGAAGGGATCAAGTCCAGCAGTTCTCTCCCTTGGAGGCCTGGACCATGGCAGATGGACTGCAGGGAGGGCTCTTCTTCTTACTCTAGCTAGGCCCAATGGAGTCGGCCTGCCCCTCTCTCCCTCTGAGGCTGGATGATGGCAGGTGGACAGGAGGGAGGGCCCTTCTTACTCTGACAAGGCCTAATGAAGCTGGCCTGCCTTTCTGTCCCTCTGAGGCCAGATGAACAGCAACTGGTCTCCACTGCAAAATCAGGAGTCGGTGAACCACCAGAATCTGATCAGCCCCAAGGACATGTTTGGGAGAGAAAAATGTTTTGAATCTCACTCTTGTTAACCAGGGCACTGTGGTCTCAGCTGAAAACCAAACTACAAAATCGAGATTTCCATATGAGGGAGCCATGGCAATTAAAGTGGAATAATAGCACTAGAATTATGTAATGTGAATGGACCCCAGGTCACACACGTACCCCAAATATCTTGCATTCCAACAGAGATAACTCACAACAATATGTTGTTGCTGCAAACCACTACATAACACTGTTTTCCGCACTTCTTATACAATATCCAAAAGCAACGATGTAGATACTGAAACTCTCACACCATTGCTTCTTTTTCTCTGTATGATATTTTATCATTTTTGTCTGATAAAGAGGACTGTAAGCTTTGAAAGCTAGCATGATACATTTTGTACCTTTTAGTTAGTTGAATAAAACTATCACCATATGATGGATTATGGATTTTGGTGAGTGTCTGTTTTTTGTTTTGTGGTCAACATGGCTCCCTTGCCACTTCAGCGTTATCCAGGTATCTTTTATAGTTAAATGTTGCCATGGTCTGTTCTATAACCTCCTATATATTTCACCAATAACAATAGCAATAGCAGCTTCATTTTATATACCATTATATACCATTTCATGCTGCCTAAGCAGTCTGTAAGTGGTTTACAACTGTAAGGTAATTGACCCCAACAAGCTGGGTACTCATTTTAGCAACCTCCTGTCAAACCTGAGTGCCTGTTTGGTATTGAACTCACAACCTTATGGTTTGCATAAATGAGTGGCTCCAGTACAAGCATTTAACCACTGCGCCACTAGTGCTCCTTTCACCAAAACAAAAATCCCTTTGGAATGTGATCTTTTCACTTTGTGTTCATGTGTATTTTTCTCTTTATGTTAACTGGATCCCATATCTGCTCTTAATGCCTTTCATACCCTTCCTCTAATTAGAACAAAACAAACAAAACAAACAAACAGCTTCATTTATATACCGCTTCATACCCTTAAGGAGTGTCTAAGCGGTTTACAATTGTAAGCTATTTGCCCCCCAACAATCTGGGTACTCATTTTAGCGACCTCGGAAGGATGCAAGCCTGAGTCGAGCTTCAGCCCTTTGCTGGTCTTGAACTCGCCACCTTCTGGTTTTGAGTGAGTGGCTGCAGTACAGGCATTTAACCACTGCGCCACCAGGGCTGTTGAACATGTTGAACATTAGAACATTTATCTTCCCAATTCTCCTGTGTTAAATTCCCATTTTTAAAAATCTGCCCCCCCCCCGCCTCGACAATGTGTGGATTGTTGTTGTTATGGATTACCCTAATTAAAGAGTGGTGGCCAGTTCCCAGAGCACATGGAGACAAGGAAGGGGTATCTCTTGGAAAAACAAGTAGACTCTATCTTTGTGAGGGGATGAGAAGGTGCAAATGCAGCTCCATAAAAGTCACTGTAATATAGGCCTGTCAGGGTCCGTCTTTGACAGAGCAAGGTGAACTTAGCCTCCTGAGGTGCATGAGGTTAAATAGCCATGTGATTGGGCATGAGGTTAAATAGCCATTTTATCGGGCAAGGGTTCCAGGGCTGTATGATTGCTGCCAGGAGTGTGCCATACCAGATCACCTCCTGGAGCAAACAAGAGGTCCACATCCTCCTGGACATCCTGATGGATGCTGCTGCTCAGAGTTATGACCAGCAGCAATAGTCCCGGGGCAATTCTTCACAGGGGCTGTCCATGCTCTGTAGGACCTACCTTCAGTGCTGGAGCAAGTTCAAGGCCCTGAAGGGATGGTTCTTTGATGCCATGGAGGAGCATGGGGAAGAGTGCCCAGTGAGGAGATAGTCTTCCCTCTATGACTGGCTGCATGCTCGCTGAGCCGGCATGACTGATCACCACCAGGTGAGTGCCTGGTCCATGCCATGATGGCCAATGCCCCTAGGGACCATGCCCCTGGCCTCCCACCCATTGCTATTCCCTGCTGCCACAAGCTGTGCCTGATGGCATTCTCATTGTTTGTCCCCCATTACAGGGAAGTGCAGGTGCTAGCAATAGGGGATTGGAGTGGGGAGAGGGAGCCATGCAATTCCCTGTCATCAGGCTCCCAGGAGGCAGCCCTGGCATTGAGGCCAGTAGAAGCATGACCACCAAGAAGGTAGATCCCCCAAGAGGAGTGGCATGACTGCCTGGTGCAGCTGCTGTGGTCATCCTGTGGGTGCCCTCTCCCCTTCCAGCACCATGGTGACGTGACAGGTGACCCAATTCCCCCCTCCCTCACAGTGGTGGAGCTGGACCCAGACATGGCACAGAGAACGGTGCCAGGGAGGGGGCACCTCCATCTCATCACCTCACAGGGTCAGGACTGAACAAGAGGTGAGACTGGCTGTCAGACAGGACGGGATGTGCACCTCTGTGCAAAAAGGTTTAGTGCAGGGAAAAGTGGACCTTGCCTATGTCCCCTGGTTGTTATGTTTACATCTGTCTGCTAACCATCTGCTTCCCTGTATCATTCCTGCAGATCCCTGGCTTGAAGAAAGGGTTGCCACCAAGGGCCAGCTGTGGGAGAACGAAGGGAGACATCAGGTCCTCTTGAAGCAATGTGCACCCACCCAGCCATGTCCCCTCGTACATGGCCCTTCCTACCCTCATTGTCCCCATTTGACAGCTGTGACAGTATATATTTTTAATGAATGTCTTTTATTGTTCTTACAGTTCACTCTTTCAAACAGGGAGGAATTTCTCCCAACTCCGAATGGAGCCAATGCGGATTCATGTAAATTCGCTTGTTTAGCGAATTTACATGAACCCCTGCTCCGTTCGGAATTACTTCCCATTACCCGAAAATAACCCCCTCCTGCCCGAATTTGCATGCGAAGCTTTAATTCGCAATAAAGTAAAACCCATGATTGCATTCGAATTGGCTTCCCTCTTGCCCGAATTTGCATGTGAAGAGTTAATTTGCAATAACATAAAACCCATGATTGCATTCGAATTGACCTTAAATTATACTTCCAATTTAGCCTTGTATGAAAGAGTCCAGTGCTGTGTTTGTCATTCATCTGCATTGGGAGGCAGGTGGTGGATCAGTGTGGTGCATTTTTGGATTGTAAGCCTGGGGGCAGGAACCTGTCTAATTAACAATGTGTAAGCCAATATGAGAGCATTTCTAAAGATTGGGGTATAAGTAGAATAAATAACAACAACAACAACAACAACAATAATTAAAAATAGGGACAGGGTCATCTTGAGAGGCTGGTGCAGGAGGGGGCAGTGGAACATCTATCTCAATTTCACATGGCTTATCCAATTTTGTGTAGGATTTGTGTAAGGGGTTTTTTTTAATCCTAAATAATTGGATATAAACCAGATTACTTAGAGGTTCTTCTAACTGAGTGGCTTGCCATGGATTGCTCAGAAAATTAAATGTGAAAACCCAAGAAAAGTAATGATGCCCCCACCCAGGCCTTCATAGCTCCAACCCAGGAGTTTATCACACGGAGGAAATTGGAAGGTTAGTGCAGGGTCAATGCGAAGGCAATCATGGGGTTGCATGAAATTTCGCAAGAGGCTATCATATGACATCGAACGCATTGCAGCATCCATCTGAACGCAGTGAGGAGTCAGTTCGCAAAAGTCAAATTTGCTACACAATCAAAATTTACAAATCCTTTTCCCTTCCAAATACGAAGTCAATTCACATTTACCTGGTGTGGAAGGCATGTGTGGATCGCGTTTGGTGGAAAAGCCCACTACAATTCCCAAGATCCTTTGGACTCCAGGGCCAGGGGTAAGGAAGGAGAGGAGAAGGGAGGGAGGGAGGGAAGGTGCCAAGAAGAGACCCTCGGAGGGAGCCCGGCCAGAGCCCACCTGGCCCTCCTCTTCTGTCTTTCTCCTCCTCCTGTTGCCAGCTTGCCATGGTCCCGGCTCCAGGAGGACATGGAGCACCTCTGCTGCAAGTCACACTGGACTCTTTCAAACGGGAGGAATTTCTCCCAAATCCGAATGGAGCCCATTCGGATTCATGTAAATTCGCTAGTTCGGAAGGCGTTCGGAATGTCTTCCTAGTACCCGAAAATAACCCCCCTTGCCCAAAATTGCGTGAGAACCTTTAATGCGCAGTAATGCAAAACCCATGATTGCATTCGGAGTGACTTCCCTTTTGCCCGAAATTGCGTGAGAAGAATTAATTCGCAAAAATGTGAAACCCCAGGATTGCGTTTGGATTGCCCTTGCATTATACTTCCAATTTCCCACATCTCAAAGAGTCCTGAGCCAAGGGAGGAGGAAGGCAGCCAGGAGAGAGCCCTGGAGCCTGGCCAGAGCATGCCTGGGCCTGCCTTCTCCTCCCCCTTTTAGCTGAGAGAGTGTGACTTGCAGCAGGGCAGGGCAGTGGAAGTGCTCCATGTCCCTCTCCTCCTCCTCCTCTTGCCAGCTTCCCCTGGCCTGGCTGAGCGCCTCCAGTGCCCTGCCGTCTCCCTGCAAGTCACACTCTCTCAGCCAAAGGGGGGAGGCAGCAGTGAGGGAGGGAAGGAGCCAGGAGAGAGCCCTGCAGCCTGGCCAGAGCACACCTGAGCCTGCCTTCTCCTCCCCCCTTTGGCTGAGAGAGTGTGACTTGCAGGGAAGCAGGGCAGCAAAGGTGCTCCATGTCCCTCTCCTTCTCCTCCTCCTGTTGCCAGCTTGCCCTGGCCTGGCTTCAGGACATGAGCACCTCCACTGCCCTGCCTCCCTGCAAGTCACACTCTCTCAGCCAAAGGGTGAAGCAGCAGGAAGGGAAGGAGCCAGGAAAGAGCCCTGAGCCTGGCAAGAGCATGCCTGCACCTTCTTTCTCCTCCTCCCTGCGGCTGAGAGAGTGTGACTTGCACCAGGGCAGCTGGCAAGAGGAGGAGGAGGAGGAGAGGGACATGGGGCGCCTCTGCTACCCTGCCTCGCTGCAAGTCACACTCTCTCAGCCAAAGGGGGGAGGAGAAGGAAGGCGCAGGCGTGCTCTGGCCAGGCTCCAGGGCTCTCTCCTGCCTCCCCCCCTCCCCTCTGCCTCCCCTTTCGGCTGAGAGAGTGTGACTTGCAGGGAAGCAGGGCAGCAGAGGCGCCCTATGTCCCTCTCCTTCTCCTCCTCCTGTTTCCAGCTTGCCCTGGCCCAGCTTCAGGAGGACCTGGAGCACCTCCGCTGTCCTTCCTCCCTGCAAGTCACACTCTCTCAGCCAAAGGGAGGAGGAAGGCAGTGGGGAGGGAGGGAGGGAAGGAGCCAGGAGAGACCCCTGGAGCCTGGCCAGAGCGCGCCTGGGCCTCCTGCTTCCTCCACAACAAGAAGGCTGGAAAAGTAGTCAGTGTCCTGGCAAAGGAGGACGTGCCTGGTGGACCTCTTCTTAAGAATGGAGGACCTTTGGCAATCCCTCCTGGACAGAGAGCTGAAACCTCAAGGCAGGTCAATATAACACTCTGGACTCTTTCAAACGGGGAGGAATTTCTCCCAACTCCGAATGGAGCCAATGCGGATTTATGTAAATTCGCTTGTTTAGCGAATTTACATGAACCCCTGCTCCGTTCGAAATTACTTCCCATTACCCGAAATTAACCCCCTCCTGCCCGAATTTGCATGCGAAGCTTTAATTCGCAATAAGGTAAAACCCATGATTGCATTCGAATTGGCTTCCCTCCTGCCCGAATTTGCATGTGAAGAGTTAATTTGCAATAACATAAAACCCATGATTGCATTCGAATTGACCTTAAATTATACTTCCAATTTAGCCTTGTATGAAAGAGTCCTCTGACAGGACACAGGCTACAACTCCCATGAGCCTTTGCTACCATTTCCCAAGATGCCTTAATTCGCAACAGAAAGCCGACCGGTATGTACACATGTGATGAGTTCTTTTGTATTGACTCTGCATTTTCTTTTTGTGTAGATGCTGCACTGGTCTTGTGTGTGATGAGCTTGTGCGTAATCACATGCATTTCCGAACTGACCTCCCTTTCTCCCTCTTTCGGAATGGTCCTGTACTCCCCCATGTGATAAGCTCCCCAGTGTTTGAAATCAGTAACTGATGAACAAATTAAATTATTGAAACATTGGTACAGTATACCTATGATGTATTTCCACAGGGGAAAGGATTTCATTCATACTTATGCTCAAATGCTAGTAACTATTATCCTTTTCCTTTACAAAGAACAAACAGGAACAAACAGGATGTGTAGCTTCTAGTAGTACTATTTTGGTTTCCCATTATGACATTTTGGGCTCGTCCAGAAAGAAAAAAATCTGTGGAAACATTGAGACTTTCCCATTTTTGTTTTGTTGTTACCTGCATATTCCCAGGTCTGCCGCCAAACTCTTTATTGAAATATCTTGGATTTCCTCCCTCTGTTCTTCTTTATGTTCTACTTCCTCCCACTCCCACAGATCCCATATCACATCTAGACTCATAAAGCTTTTCAGAAATTGATTGCCCTCATTTTCCACTGAGCCGTCTTTATTCAGGAGTTATGGTTAATGTATTGAAGTATTTTAGCACTATTTAACCATTATGATCATTATGTTCTGGTGCAAACATCCCTCTTCCCTTCATTTGATCACTGTCAAATCTGTACCTTGGAAAGAATAGGTGTGTTGTACTGGTGGCAACCACCTTAGTCAGTTCCAGAATAATACAGATGGCCAACTAGTGATATATTTCATTTTGGAAAATACTGGATTAAATACTGGATTAAATACTGAAAATACTGACCGAGGAAAATGAAAAGTTACCAGGAAATATTTTGGGATGACAAAAATAAAATTGTTTTGTATAGGAACAAAACCTGGGACTTTCTGTGGACTCTTTCAGATGTGGGAAATTGGAAGTATAATCCAAGGGCAATCCAAACGCAATCCTGGGGTTTCACGTTATTGCGAATTAATTCTTCTCACGCAAATTCGGGCAAAAGGGAAGTCACTCCGAATGCAATCATGGGTTTAACGTTATTGCGAATTTAAGCTTCTCACGCGATTTCGGGCAAGGGGGGGTTATTTTCGGATAATGGGAAGTAATTCCGAATGCCTTCCGAACGGAGCAGGGGTTCAGGTAAATTCACTAAACAAGCGAATTTACATGAATCTGCATTGGCTCCATTCGGAATTGGGAGAAATTCCTCCCGTTTGAAAGAGTCCAGAGACTTTTTTTTTCTCATATGGAGCGGCTCTTATAGAGTCATAGAATCATAAATCTCCACTCAGACATGGAGTTCACTGGATTATTTTGGGCATAGCATTATTTCTCATAGTAGCCTAAACTGTTGCTCTGAGGAAGGACAGAATAAAAATGCACTGAACCAACCATGTTATTTTCTGCAAGGAGGCAAAAATGTATTGGTATATACACACACATACACACGTTCATACACACATGCACACAGAGAGAGATTGGAAGGGCTTTAAATGTTCTTAAATCCTTGACTCACAAAACCTTTGAAGGTGTAGGAAGGGGCACAGAAAGAGAAGCACAGAAAAAATTAGAAAATCTTTTTGTGAAGTTCCTTTACTTACCTTGTGATTTTCTTCATACATCCCTATTGTACAAGTTAAGCAATGGAGGAGGAATCAAAATGGTGAAAAGGATTGTGATAAAAAATATACAGCAAATTACAGACACATTGTAACATATTTGTTGGATTTTTAAAGTGAACATGGAAGCAGAAGACAATACATTTTAAAAGAAATCTCACTTCCATATCAGAGGATTCCATCAACATGTGACTCTTCAACAATGTTTCAGTTTATATTTTTTCTTCTGAGCTGATCACACAGGTCAAAGTGTAAAACTCTGGAACAAAAAGAAAGCAGAATCAAATATCTGAACTTTCTTAAACCATGATGGATTAATAAAGCCTGCCCTTATAGGTGTACAAGTGTACAAATAGTTACTATTATTAAAGAGTCACTAATCTACATTATGTGATCTTAAGTATGTGCCACAACTTATATTCTGATTTAACTGTCTTATCAGCTATCTCTAGAAATAAAATAGCAAAATCTTTTTATATCAAGTCAGGAAATATCAGGTGACATTCTCAGAATTTGTTCAAGTTTTTTAAGTCCAGTTCAGCAGGAAAAAAACTGCCATACACTGCTTTACAACCTTCTTTAAAGATTTTTGGACTAATGCTTTAATTAACTTTGTTCTGGTTTAGCTCATGATATCCATCAGCGTGTCAACACTGGGCTGATTAAAATTTCCAATATGTTTTACAAGGCTATTGATGTCAAATAGGAAACATTGCTGACAGAAAATTAAAAACAAAGTTATAAAAAACAAGAGAGGTGGTGATTCTGCTGGGCAGACAAGCTTTGTCTCATGCTGACTGGCCCTACCTCCGAGAGTGCATTTTGCCATGTGTAGTGCTGTCCAAAATGTATCTTGGGATGCATCTAAACCCTGCCAAAGAGTGCTGGTGCCTCACAAAATCCCAGGATTCTGTAGGATGAAGCCATGGCTCTTAAAGTAGTGTCAAAGTGCATTATTTCTACAGTATAGATGCATCCTTGGAGGAGGCAGTAGGACAATTTTATTATCTGGTTCAATAGAAATTGGAGGAGTTGGTGTTTGAGACTAACTCTTGCATGGAAATCCCTAATAGAAAACAAATGCAAAGAACATTTCTTCTCCAACACTGCATTGATTGCTTCTCTAAGAACTGTTTGTATATACACATCTACTCTGCTCCAGACTCCAGGTTAGTAAACCAGTTCATAAAAGTCAACAGGAGCTTTGATATGGAGACATCCAAATTGACCAGGCACTGTCCTGATGTTGGGAAACCTTTCCCCAGGGCTAGCCAATACACTTTGCTGCCTTGGGTGGGGAACCTTCCTATTCACAAAAGTCAACTAGAATGCAAGGGAATCTTTCCTCAATACTTGCATCTGGAGGCAGCCAGCTAGCTTCAGGAGTCCAGAGACAACTCAAAGGTTTACCTATTCCTTTACTTCTATTTCTGCTCCTCTGTTGTTTCAGCTCTTCACTTCCCATTTGTCAGTCTCTGACAGTGGCATCACTGGGGTTGGTTTCATATGGCGTGGTAACTCATATAAATTTATCACATCAGAACCTGTAACGTTCCCATCGTGTCCTGAAAACGTTCTGTGGGAGAACGATCTGGGAATGGGACTTATCACATTTGAGAAGTAATAACAGGATGATAACGTGATGGGAACACATTTTGTTGCACAGCACCCCCTTTGAATGGGTACTTTTGCTGAGTACATTCTCATATCGTCCTGCTGTGGCACATGCGTATTTTGTTTGGTGGGGTGTGATACCATAATGTTATCGCTCTATCGTCTTTTCATAATCTCAGACAAGTTCAGGTATTCTGTTTGTGGGGGTTCAAGATGGCATCCGAGACAGTGTTTGTTGATCTTATGTACACTATGGTGTCCCTAATGGAAAGAGAAAGGAGGCTTTCAGTATCAATACTGATTATATGTGTGTGTGTAACAATACCGATTATACACACACACACACACATATAGATAGATAGATAGATAGATAGATATACATGCATATACATATCACACACACACACACACACACACGTGTGTGTATATATATATATATATACATATATGTACATAAACACATACATGTATGTATGTGTATATATATATATATATATACACACACACACACACATTATCAAAACGCTGTACAATAAACTTAACAGTGTCACCCTCCCATCAACCTCTTCTCATCCCACACCATACAGAATCCTTAGTCATTTTTTGTACTGATGTTACTCATAAATTGTAATTCTCATATATCACTGAATATAATGGTAATAGTTGTGACAAAAACAACTAGCAAAATTAAAATTAGACCTTTAAATAACAATGTTATAATCAAAGCCTAAATGTATTTATATATACATAGATCTATGTGGTAAATGTGAAAATTTGGTAAGATGTGAATATTTTCAAAGAAAATTTTAAAATAATATTTTTTTAAAAAAAAATTAAATTAACATTAATTTTTTTTTAAAAAGCCTGGGGATTTTCTTCTCCCACTAATCCTCAGCCCACTTACACCATCTCTTCAGTGTTTAAAAAGTATGCAGGAAAACACCATAGCCTGTTTCTGCCCAAAAGCAGATGTTTGGAAGCAGTGGTGTCACCTTCTCCCTTGGGGTGTCAATTGGTACAGCCCACACCTCCCACACACTGCTAGTGATGCTGTTGGTTTCTGAAGTTCCCTATCCTGCCTTGTCTGTGTCTAATATGGATGATTAGTGTATTGAACACAGATTGGTCTCAGATGAAAACACAGATTGGTCTCTGCACTAATGCACAGAGCATGGTATTTAAACAGTATGAACCTGAGCTCCTAGCACAAAAAAGCAAATATGATATAATAGGCATCACTGAAACCTGGTGGGTTGAGTCTCACAATTGGAATGTAGAAATAAAAGGGTATAAACATTTTTAGAAAAACAGACCAAATAGGAAAGGAGGAGGATTGCATTATATGTCAGGGATATTTACACCAATGAAAAGATCCAGGACATCAGTCACGGAAGCCAGGTGGAGAGTGTCCGGATAAAAATTAAAGGGGAGGGAAACAACAGGAATATGATTGTGGGAGTCTACTACAGACCCCCAAGTCAGAGTGAGGAATTGGATGATGCCTTTTTGGAACAAATGACCACACATTCAGAAAGGAGAGATGTAGTAGTGAAGGGTCACGTCAATTATCCTGATACTTGCTGGTAGTCAAACTCAGCCAAATCCTCAAGGTCTAGCAAATTCTTCCTTGCCTTGAGACAAGTAAATGGGACACATGGTCTTCGATATCTCTACACTAATGCACAGAGTATGGGAAATAAGCAAGATGAACTTAAACTCCTAGCACAACAAGGGAAATATGATATAATAGGCATCACTGAAACCTGGTGGGATGAGTCTCATGTTTGGAATGTAGATATAGAAAGTTATAACCTTTTTAAGAGAAACAAGTCAAACAAGAAACGAAGAGGAATAGCTGTATATGTCAGGGATATTTGCACCAGTGAAGAGATCCAGGACATCAATACTGGAAGCCAAGTGGAGAGCATCTGGATAAAAATTAAAAGAGAGAGAAATAACAGGGATATTACTGTGGGAGTCTACTACAGACCCCCGATTCAGCCAGAGGAATTGGATGATGCCTTTCTAGAACAGATGACCACGTTCTCAGATAGGAGAAATATAGCAGTAATGGCAACTATACTGATATTTGCTGGAATTCAAATTCTGCCAAATCCTCAGGATCTAGCAAATTCCTCACTTGCCTGGAAGACAATTTCATTGTCCAAAAGGTGGAAGAGGCAACAAGGGAGTCGGTTATTTTGGATCTGATCTTAACCAACATGGAAGACCTAGTTGATGGGGTGCAAGTGGTGGGATCCTTAGGTGGAAGTGACCACGTTCTCCTGGAGTTTGTTATACAGTGGAAAGGTGAAGTGAGGCATTGTCAGACACGAATTCTAGACTTTAGGAGAGCTGATTTCAATAAAAATAGAGAAATACTGGAGGTGATCCCATGGTCAAGTACACTAAAAGAGAAGAGAGTTCTAGACGGATGGGAGTATCTCAAAAAGGAGATACTGAAGGTGCAATTTCAAACAGTTCCAATGAGGAAGAAAAATGGGAGATATCTCAAGAAACCAGGATGGATGACAAAGGAACTTTCAGCTGAGCTAAGTTTTAAATGGAACATGTATAAGAAATGGAAAAATGCAGAAATCACTAAAGAGAATTCAAACAAATAGCCAGCACGTGTAGGGATAAAGTCAGAAAAGCTAAAGCACAGAATGAACTCAGGCTTGCTAGAGAGGTTAAGAACAATAAAAAGGGGTTTTTTTGGGTATGTCCGCAGCAAAAGGAAGAAGAAGGAAATGGTAGGGCCATTGTGTGGTGAAGATGGCAAAATGCTAACAGGGGACAGAGAAAAGGCGGAATTACTCAACACCTTCTTTTTTCAGTCTTCTCAGAAAAGGCAAAGGGTGTTCAACCTGAGGACAGTGGAGCAAGGGACAGAGTGGGGGAATTTCAGCACAGAATAAATAAAGAGACAGTACTGGAATACCTGGTTAATCTAAATGAATACAACTCTCCAGGACTAGATGAACTACATCCAAGGGTATTAAAAGAACTGGCAAATGTATTATCGGAGCCATTGGCGATAATCTTTGAGAACTCCTTGAGAACAGGAGAAGTGCCAGCAGACTGGAGGAGGGCAAACATTGTCCCCATCTTCAAAAGGGGGGGAAAAGAGGATCCCAACAATTATCGCCCAGTTACTCTGGCATCAATTCCAGGAAAGATTCTGGAACAGATTATTAAACAGAGAGTCTGTGGATACCTAGAAGATAATTCCATAATCGCTAAAAGCCAACATGGGTTTCAGAGAAACAAGTCATGCCAGACAAATCTGATCTCTTTTTTTGATAAAATCACCAGCTTGGTAGATGAAGGGAATGCTGTGGATGTAGTATATCTTGATTTCAGTAAGGCCTTTGACAAGGTTTCCCATGACATTCTTGCAAACAAACTTGTAAAATGTGGGCTAGACAAGTTAACTGTTACATGGATTTGTAATTGGTTGACTGGCTGAACTCAAAGGGTGCTCAACAATGGCTCCTTTTCAACCTGGAAAGAAGTGACCAGTGGGGTGCCACAGGGTTCTGTCCTGGGCCCAGTGCTATTCAATGTCTTTATTAATGACTTGATTGACAGTATTGAGGGCCTAATTATCACATTTGCAGATGACACCAAACTAGGAGGAGTAGCTAATACCCCAGAGGACAGCATCAAAATTCATAATGACCTGAATAGACTAGAAAGCTGGGCCAAAGCTAACAAAATGAAATTCAACACAGAGAAATGTAACGTTCTGCACTTAGGGAGGAAAAAATGAAATGAACAAATATAGGATAGGGGACACCTGGCTGAATGAGACCACATGTGAAAGGGATCTAGGAGTCCAAGTAGATCACAAGTTGAACATTAGTCAACAGTGCGATGAAGCAGCTAAAAGGGCCAATGCAATTTTAGTTTGCATCAATAGAAGTATAGTGTCTAGATCAAGGGAACTAATAGTGCCACTCTATTCTGCTTTGGTCAGGCCCCACCTGGAATGCTGTGTCCAGTTTTGGGCACCACAATTCAAGAAGGATGTGGAGAAACTGGAGCGTATCCAAAGGAGGGTGACTGAAATGGTGAAGGGTCTGGAAACTATGCCCTACGAGGAAGGCCTTAGGGAGCTGGGAATGTTTAGCCTAGAGAAGAAAAGGTTAAGAGGTGATATGATAGCCTTGTTTAAATACTTGAAGGGATGTCATGTTGAGGAGGGCACAAGCTTGTTTTCTGCTGCTCCAGAGACTAAAACACAGAACAATGGGTATAAATTGCAGGAAAAGAGATTTCATCTCAGCTTTAAAAGGAACTTCCAGTAAGGGCTATTTGACAGTGGAACACACTCCCTCAGAGAGTGGTGGAGTCTTCTTCCTTAGAGGTCTTTAAGCAGAGGCTGGATGGCCATCTGTTGGGGATGCTTTGAGGGAGAGTTCCTGCATGGCAGGGAATTGGACTGGATGGCCCTTGTGGTCTCTTCCAACTCTATGATTCTATGATTAATTTCATTGTCCAAAAGGTGGAAGAAGCAACAAGGGGGTCAGCTATTTTGGATCTGACTCCAACCAACAGGGGCGACCTGGTCAATGGGGTGCAAGTGGTGGGTTCCTTAGGTGGGAATGATCATGTTCTCCTGCAGTTTGTTATACAGTGGAAAGAAAAAGCCAGGCATAGTCAGACATCCCTTCTAGACTTTAGGAGAGCTGATTTTAGTAAACTTCGAGAAATACTAGCAGTTATCTCATGGATAGGAATACTAAAAAAGAAGGGAGTTCAAGACAGATGCTCAAAAGGCACAAATTAAAATAGTTTCAATTCGGAGGAAAAATGGAAGCTGTTTCAAGAAACCAGGATGGATGACTAAGGAACTTTCAGCTGCACTTATTTTAAACAGAACATGTATAAGAAATGGAAAAATGGGAAAATCACCAAAGAGGAATTCAAACAAATAACAAGCACATGAAGGGGTAAAGTCAGAAAAGCTAAACTGCAGAATGAACTCAGGCTTGCTAGAGAGGTTAAGAACAACAAAAAGGGCTTTTTTGGGTATGTGAGCAGCAAAAGGAAGAAGAAGGAAATGGTAGGCCACTATGTAGAGAAGATAGCAAAATGCTAACAGGGGACAGAGAAAAGGCAGAATTACTCAACACCTTCTTTGCTACAGTCTTCTCAGAAAAGGAAAAAGCAACTGGAGGATAATGGAGCAGAAGACAGAATAGGGGAATTTCAGCATAGAATAAGTAAAGAGATAGTACAGGAATACCAAGTTAAATTAAATGAATATAAGTCTCCAGGACTAGATGAACTACATCGAAGGATATTAAAAGAACTGGCAAATATAATAGTGGAACCATTGGCAATAATCTTTGAGAACTCCTGGAGAACAGGAGAAGTCCCAGCAGACTGGAAAAGAATAAATGTTGTCCCCATCTTCAAAAAGGGGGAAAAGAGGATCTGAACAATTATCGTCCAGTTACTCTGACATCGATACCAGGAAAGATTCTAGTGCAGATCATTAAACAGAGGATCTGTGAACATCTAGAAGGCAATTCCATAATCACAAAAAGTCAACACGGGTTTCAGAGAAACAAATCATGCCAGACAAATCTGATTTTTTAAAATAAAAATTACCAGCTTAGTAGATGAAGGGAATGCTGTGGATATAGTATGTCTTGATTTCAGTAAGGCCTTTGACAAGGTACCCCATGACATTCTTGCAAACAGGTTGGTAAAATGTGAGCTAGACAAAGTAACTGTTATGTGGATTTTTAATTGGTTGACTGGCCAAACCCAAAGGGTGGTCAACAATGGCTCCTTTTCAACCTGGAAAGAAGTGACAAGTAGGGTGCCACAGGGTTCTGTCCTTGGCCCAGTGCTGTTCAACATCTTTATCAATTACTTCAATGACAGAATTGGGGGGGGGGGGGCACACTTATCACATTTGCAGATGACAACAGATTAGGAGGGGTAGCTAATATGCCAGAGGACAAGATCAAAATTCAAAATGACCTGAATAGACTAGAAAGCTGGGCCAAAGTTAACAAAATGAAATTAAATATGGAAAAATGCAAGGTACTGCACTTAGGGTGAAAAAATGAAATGAATAGATATAGGATTGGAGACACCTAACTGAATGAAACTATGTGTGAAAGGGATCTGGGAGTCCAAGCAGACCTCAAGTTGAACATGGGTCAACAGTGCGATGCAGCAGCTAAAAAGGCCAATGCGATTTTAGGCTGCATCAATAAAAATATATTTTGCTTTGGTCAGGCCCCACCTGGAATATTGTGGCCACTTCTGGGCAACACAATTCAAAAAGGACATTGAGAAACTGGAGCATGTTCAAAGGAGGCGACTAAAATGATGAAGGGTCTTGAAACCATGCCCTGTGAGGAAAGGGAGCTGTGGATGTTTAGTCTGGAGAATAGAAGTTTAAGAGATGATATGATAGCCCTGTTTAAATACTTGAAGGGATGTCATATTGAGGAGGGAGCAAACTTGTTTTCTGGTGCTCCAGAGAACAGGATCCGGAACAATGGATGCATGTGGGGTGCAAACTCAGCCTGCTTTTAACTTTGTATTCTTTCAAGAAGAGCCCTCCCTCCATCCACCAACTTGAGGGAGGGAAAGGCAAGCCAGCTCCAACAGGCCTTGTCTAAAAAGAAGCAGAGCCCTCCCTCTAGTCCATCTGCCGTGGTCCAGGCCGCCAAGGGAGAGAAGTTCTGCTGGACTTTCCCCCTTCCTCACCACCATTCCCTTCTCCTTTTGTGTCGTGTCTTTTTAGATTGTAAGCCTGAGGGCAGGGAAAAGTCTAATTAACAAATTGTAGGCCGCTCTGATAGCCTTGGCTGAAGAGCGGAGTATAAATAAAACATTCTTGTTGTTGTTGTTGTTGTTGTTGTTGTTGTTATGTGGGCAGAAATGATTTCCACTTCCTCTCTGTCATGGACGGATCATTTCCTGGACAAGATTGGACTGAAGGCTACTATCCCCAACCCCCTCGGGGGTGGTGGATCTATTAGAATGGTCCACCCTCGAAGGCTGATGGAACCCAAAAGGTTCCAGGAAGCCCTAGAGGATTTAATGGACAGCAACATAAGTGACTCTGTCAAAGCTTTGGTTACCACCTGGAATAAAAATCTCTCCAAGGCTATCGACACAATCGCTCCCAATTGTTCAGCCCACTTTAAATCGAAATCCTTGGTATATGGAAGATCTTAGAAGGATAAAGTGGGCTGCACAGTGACTAGAGCACCGCTGGCAAAGAACTCGATGTTTATCTGACAAGACACATCATAGGACTTTTCTTATCGAGTGGCAATAGCTGCAGCAAAGAAATCTTTGTATGCTACATCTATTGCATCTGCGAAGTCCTGTCCAGCAGAGCTTTTTAGGGTGGTTAGGAATTTAACACAAACTCCTTCCACCCTAAATCCTCTTTTTAATCTATGAGAGCCTGCTATGCCACTTTCAATGATCACTTTGCAGATAAAATCTCTCAGATAAGGGCTGACTTAGACACCAGCATTAGTACAGAATTAACAAGGGAGGTGTCCAGCAACTCCATTAATGAGGTTATTTTGGATCAGCGTCAGTCTATGAGTACTAATCACGTAGACAAGCTGCTTGGTAAGGTAAAAAAGACCACCTGTCCTCTAGATCCCTGCCCATCCTAGCTGGCCATCCAGGGAGGTGAAGCAACCTTGAAATTGATTCAGGCTATAATTAATGCCTTCTTCAGGGAAGGCCATTTTCCATCTATTCTAAAATTAGCAGTGGTTAAACTCGTCCTAAAGAAACCTTCCCTTGATCCCCTGGATAAAAACAATTATTGGCCAGTATCCTTTCTCCGTTTTTTGGGTAAGGTGATCAAGAGGGCAGTTGCAAACCATCTCCAAGCAGTCTTGAATGACACCGATTATTTTGATCCATTTCAAATTGGCTTCAGGTCAGGAGTAGGAGTGGAGACTGCCTTGGTCGCCTTGGTCAATTATCTCCATCTGTGCATCGACAGGGGAAGTGTGGCCCTGTTGGTGCTCTTAGACCTCTCAGCGGCTTTTGATACCATTGACCATGGTATCCTTCTGGAACGCCTGAGTTGGGTATCGGAGGCAGTGCATTGCTGTGGTTCCGGTCCTACCTCTCGGGCAAATTCCAGATGGTGTTGCTTGGAGACAGTTATTCGGTCAAGAGGGAGCTCAAATCGGGCATCCCTCAGGGTGTGATTCTGTCTCCAATGCTATTTAACAGTTAGATGAAGCTGCTTGGTAAGATCACCCGGAGACATGGGGCAGGGTGTTATCAGTAGGCTGATGACACCCAAATTTATTTCTCTATGTCTCAGACTGTTTCAGTGACCAAGGAAGGCATCGTCCCTCTGAATGACAGCCTCAGGTCGGTAATGGATTGGATGACAGAAAATAGACTTAAGCTGAATCCAAACAAAATGGAGGTACTCATGATAGGTAACCCTAATCCAGGTATGGAGATAAGTCCACCAGTCCGGGATGGGGTCACACTTCTCCTGAAAGACTGTGTCCACAGCTTGGGGGTGCTCCTGGACTCGTCACTTCAGCTGTCCTCTTAGACTGACGTGATGGCCAGGAGTGCCTACTATCAGCTTTGGCTGATACCCCAGTTGCGATCCTACCTGGAGCAGCGGGACCTAGATATGGTTGTACATGCGCTGGTAACCTCCCGTTTCGATTTCTGTAACACGCTCTACATGGGGCAACCCTTGTGCCACATGCGGAAGCTTCAATTGGTACAAAATATGGCAGCCAGACTGGTCACTGGGAAATCTAGGTTCGACCATATTACACATATTTTAAAATCATTGCACTAGCTGCCTATTAGCTTCCGGGCACAGTACAAGGTGTTGGTTATTACCTATAAAGCCCTATATGTCTTAGGTCCAGTTTACTTGAAGGAACACCTCCTCCCATATAATCCTTCCTGCACACTCCGTTCATCCATGAAGAATCTCTTACAGTCAAGTCAGACCATACTGGTAGTGACTTACTAGAGGAGTTTTTCTGTTGCCGCTCCAAAAATTTGGAACAGCCTGCTGGAAGAGATTCGCTAACTGCCCTCTCTCGAGGCTTTCAAAAAGGTGAAAAAATCAGTCCTCTTCCGGCAGGCCTTCCCTGAATGATTATGGCCAGAACGGATTGAATCTTTCCACCTTCTATGCTCCCCTGCTATTTCGTCACTTGCAAATGTTAACTAATTTGATTTTATTGCTAGGTTTTTATGTATGGTTTTACTATGTTTTTAATTCTTTTAGGAGGGAAGTTTTGGGTTGGGGGATGGAGGTTTCTGTCAAGTTTACTATTTGTTATTTATATTGTATAAATTCTGCTGTTACCCGCCTCAATCTCCAAATGGAAGAGGTGGGATATAAATAAATAAATAATAATAATAATAATAATTATTATTATTATTAGTCATGGCACACCTCGCTAGCATTCAATTGCTCCACAATATGTGACTGGGATGGACTTAATGCCTGAAGGCACACAACTCAGCCTCTGTTGCATAAATGTGAAGGGATCTTGTAGTACCTTTGAGACTAACTGTTGTAGCATAAGCTTTCATAGATTTGGTCTATCTCTTCAGATGCAAGATTCCTTTGCATACTGATATTCCAGACTAATACAGCCATGTCTCTGAATTCTGTCACACATTTACTTCCCAAATGTCTGGCTCTGAAGCATGAGTTAGAATATATATGCTACCATGGGTTTTAGAACATCCCAAGACCAATAGGTGGAGAACACTGGAAGGAGGATGTTGTTACACTTGCATCCTACTTGTGGGGTTCTTATTGGAGCATGTGGTTAGCCCCCATAGGACCAAAATGCTGGGCTTCATAGGCCTTTGGTCTGACCCAGCATTAATCTTCTTACCTTATCGTCTTATAGTACAGGCCTCTTCTGCAACTGCCTTTTAAGACCCAACTTTCAACTGAAATAGTCATAACAGTGGCAAGTTCACCAAGGGGGATTATTGCACATTTGCTAGCCAAATCTGTGCTAGGAGAGATGCAGGTTGTAATCATCACTGACAGATCTTACCACACTGCCCTGTGCCCAGGCAGTAGGCAGTCTGTATCCTGGGCTTCTCAGGCAGCTTTTCAAGAACGGGAAAATCCAGAGAAGCCTCGGTTGGATATAGGCTGCCTACTGCCCAGGCTTACATGATAAGTTCTGTCAGTGACAGATACAACCCACGTCTATCGCAGCACAGATTTGGCATGTGATTATGTCCAAAGTGAGCCCTAAAATTCATTTCCATGGTTCTTGTAGGGGACAGCTTCTCAGTGAGATTAGTGTCTTGTGTGAATTAAGGGAGGAATATGTCATCTGAAGTGTTCATATCAGGCTTCAAAGCATCTTGGCTCATTCTAGAATCAGAAGAAAGTCCTGTGTGGATATAGAACTAAGGAAAGCTTTGGATTAGATCCAAATAAATCATAGAAGCTTAGGGAAAACTATGCACACAGAACTATCTCTCTTATGTTTTGTTTTTTCTGGATTGTAAAACTTTTTCTTGGAAAGAGAGATTGTTATCTGAAAACATGAGCTCTGGACAGAAGAATGCTTTAGAGAGCTGAGAAGAAAATCTGTGCATCATATGAACTGCTGTGGTTGCTGTTTTGCAATAATACTTCTGTTTCAAAGGGCAGTTGCTGAACTAGAAGTCATTTACAGTGGCATTGAAAAACTCTTCTTTCATGAAGAATATCACAAAGATTGATAAAACATTTATGTAAGATCTACTGATGTTAAGAAGCCTGTCCAGTTTCTCACTGTTTCATCTTTGAAAATACTATATAAAATAAAATGAAGTTATACATTGATCCCTTTATTGTGAGATTTTTTTTAAAAAAAATACAATGTGGAACAATTTAACGTTCAATACTATATTTCATACACAGCAGCATACAGATTTTTTTCGTGAAAGTGTTGGGAACCATATACTTGTGCAGTATCTTATGTCTGGGGTTTTTGCCTCACTCTTTCTGGTTTTGATTTTCTCTAGTCTGTTGATATACGCAATGTTATCGACTACATTTTCACATTTCATAATTGAGGTAGCTTTTTCAGGTGTGAAATAAACACTAAGGACCTACCACATGGAGGTAAAGGAGCAGCTTACCTTTCCTGAATTCAGTGTTATTTCAGAAGGCAGCTGTGTCCTATCACACCCAAATTGCCCCTGAATAGCCACCCAGGTCAATCCTGGGTGCAGCCAGGTTCATCTAAGCCACTTCCACAGCCATTTTTAGAAGTCAAAATCTTCCCAGGTCCATCCTGGGTGCAGCCAAGGTTGTCTAACTCGCTTCTGTGACCATTTTTAGAAGTTCAAAGCTTCCAACTTCTATTTGGATTGCCTTTTTAAAGAAACCTGGGAGTTATGTTTCAGCACTTTGTTGCAGCATTTACAAATGTGAGGATTTTAAATTGTCTTCATAAAGTTTAACACTCATGGCTCAGAGGGATTAGATACAAGGGGGTTATGCCATTTTTTTGTTGTTTATTCTTTTCTTGTAATGGAGAACAAAGCTCTTTATCATGTCCCTGCCAAATATCTTCTGTAACTAGCCAAGTAAAACATTATAATCCAAAAATATCAAAATATTTTGTGAATTCTTCAAATTGACAAGAAAAAATGGTGCTGACTATTTATTTTTCTTCAGATAATTCAATATACTCAGTACTCCTTCATGGACAAATTGCTCTATGCTTTTTTGCAGCCAGCATCAGATCCAGCTTGGAAGGAAGCAAAAGGGCAAATATAGAGCTGTCTTCTATGTGTAAATATTGTTGGTGGACATTTTCATGCAGGGCCAAAACCAGCAACTCATATGGACAGGGCAGTAGGTTTGCATACTGGACAAGATAGATATGCTAGTGGCCATGTCATCATCTGTGCAACACTGGCATTGATTCAAAGGCAAACAAGGATGCCTCTTGATATGGATTTGTATGAGCATGTGATGACTCTGTCTTTAGTGCCCTTACTTGTATCCTCTGCCATCATGAACTTTTTACTATTCAGTTGAAAATTAAAAGCTTAACTGACAACCACTTTATTGCTACATTCATCCACCAAAACGCTGGCATATAAAAGAGATTCAATATACTGTACTCTCCAGCTACAGCCTGATATCAAGTTCTAGTAATTTATTATCTCCACTATTTCTTAGGCTCAACATAAGTGCTTAAAATTATAGATAAATATAACTAAAATATAGTGGAGGTTTCCCCCTTCCTTCATCAGATAAAGTGAGTAACACAGGGTAATGACATTATATGGCCCTCATCTGCAACTGATCTTTGTATGCTGCTGGTAAGAGTGGACAAAATTGGAAACCTGACTCCAGCTAAGTTTATTGACTGTATACCAGTAACCAGCATATTATGGTTTCTCTCTCCTCCCCAACATTATCTGAGAAGATGCAGTCTTCTGAACCATTACTGGTCCTCCTTAAGTAACACAACCATTCTTAGTCAAGCCCTAATTTTACTGACCATTTCCCTCAAGAGTCAGTTTCGGATTTTGTACTTAGACACTTACCTCAGTTAATAAAGCCTCTGAGAAGAAGATTCATTTTACAAAGCCTTTTTATGCTTTCCAAGCCTTCCTTTTCCTTCTTGTCCTTTTCTAGCTAGAATTTTTGAAGAAGCATCAACATTAGGAAGATGGTGAAAGAGTGGTGGAAAAACACAAACTTTTGATGTTTTGGATACCCTGTCATATATATATATATATATATATATATGTACTGACTGTGACTACACAGGAAACAAATATTTATCTTAAACCCGCTGTCTCTGCTTTATCTTAAACCTGTAAAAGGGCCTTGACTCCTTGGGCCAACTCTGTTCAATGGCACTGAGCAGATGCAATGGCAGCAGAAAAGAAAGCAACAGCATAGGCTTTCCAATGGGTACTATCCTGTGTTTGGCCAGACTCACTCCAGGTTTTCTGCCATCAATACTCTAGTTTTGTAGTCACTCATTTCATCAGCAGCAGCTCCCTAGTAAACCTGGCTCCACTTCATGGGAGGGAACACTTAAGAACCATTGTGTCCATTGCCCTGGTCATTTCCCTGTTCTGAGAGCTGCCAGAATGTTGATGTGAACACCTGCCAAGGCAACAGAAAACGGATTTGATTCACGGATTTGATTAATATGATCTCTCTAAGAATCTCTTTTCCACTTTCACTGGGTCTTGCGCCCCTAACCCCAGCAAATGTGGAGGGTCCACTGTACTTGGAGGGAACAAGGCTCCATGCGAATGCTACAGACAACAACTAACACAACTGTATGATTTGCAGCATGAAGAGAGTAAGCTTGTAGGAAGTGAGAAAATCAGTTGTCCAAGTAAAAGTAGGAGTAATGGGGGATGCTGATAGGATTTTCCCTGAAGATTCTATATGAGGAATGATGTTTTTTTAACTTTTAACTTCATAAATGATCTTGAGGCAGGGGTGAACAGAGAAGTGGACAGGTTGATGGTGGGGTGCGACTGGGAAAACTTCAAAATAATGTCTCCAGACTAGGTGAATCATTAGTAAAGACACAAGTGAAATTAAATGTGTATGCACGTTTAAAACTCTGAATATTGGGGCAAAAATCTTAATCCCAAATTCACAGATATACCGATGAGATTTGATTCTGCAGCAACTGACCAAGAAAGGGATTATTGGGATTGTGGTAGACAGTTTAAGAAAAATGTTGAGTCAGTGTACAACAGTTGTAAAAAGGGGGGATTACATGTTGAACATAGATTACAAAACAATTGAAAATAAAACTTCCATTATCAGTCTCCCTTCTGCAAATCTGTAATGTGATTATACATACAATCTGTTCTGTTTTGATTACTATACCTTAAAAAAGGATTCGGTAAAGCTAGGCAATATACAGTAATCAACATCCAAAGGATTCAAGGGATGAACTCTCCTTTGTGGAAAGGCTACAGTGTTTGGGTCTCTTTGGGTTAGAAAAAGGGGGAGTATGTGGAAACATTAAGAGTTGTGTAAAATATGCACAGTGTGAAGAAAGATTTATCACCCTCTCTCATAAAAATTGCAACCTGCTTGAATCCCATTGTGGGAGAAAGATGGGATCTAAATTCTTGGAATAAATAAATACATATATAAATAAAAAAAAACCTATAGTTTAGGGTCTTCAGCACATAGAGCCCAATCTATGGATCTTATCACACTAGACGAATCCCAGGCAGAAATGGAATTTTAAAAGTAGAAAAAACCCGCAAATGTGGGATGTTTTTTAGATGATGTTTCTTCCAAAAATCAATAATGTGAAAATACAGTGAATGGAAAGTTGACAAGAATAACATTTTTGTCAACTTTCCATTCCTTTTATTTTCACGTTATTGCTCTTTCATGTAAACATATCTGAAAAACATCCTGTATTTGTGGGTTTTTTCTACTTTTAAAATCGCATTTCTGGCCAGGATTTGTTTAGGGTGATAAGATCCATAGTTAAACTGTTGACTTCACTGCCAATGGCTACCAAGTTGGATGGCTTCAAACAGAGCATGGACAAATTCATGGAGGATTATGGATGGATGGTAAAGTTTTGTGTACATGACGATCAACATTCAGAGAAAATACAGTACTCACTATTATTATACTGCATTCTTTCCAAGAAAAGATGATGTTACTGTATCATCCCCCAATATTGCTATTCCCAATCATCTAAGCAGACTGGGTATTTTTAGCCTTTTGTGTAATTTTATGCCTATTATGCACCCAGATTTAACCTGCACTGCAGAAATAATACAGTTTGACACCACTTTAATTGTAATGGCTCAGTGCTATGGAATTCTGGGATTTGTAGTTTTGTGAGATATTTAGCATTCTCTGACAGAGAGTTCTGGTGCCACAACAAACTACAAATCCTATTATTCCATAGGATGGAGCCATAACAGTTAAAGCGGTCTCAAACTGCATTATTTCTGCAGTGCAGATTATTCCACAGACTGTACATTTCCTTCATTTTTCAATAATTTTCTTCAAGTTAAACTTTTTTTATGTATTAAAGGAAACCTAGAGTTGATGTAGTTTTTATATCAAGAATAATCATTTCAATCTCTTATTGTGATGGTGTGCTTTTCTGTGCCCCTTTTGTGTTGTCTCATAAGCCTTTTGTTTTCATAGGCCTTTTACAGACAGCCAAAAAGGGCTGTCCCCACACCATAAGTAAAGCTGCGGAGAGTGCAGCATCCACACGCTCTCCAGCCCTAGGGCGTCGCACCATCTATATGCGCACATGATGATGGCATCATGGAGCGTGCCATGTCCACATGGACCAGCGCGCTCAAGATGTCATTGCGACGTTACAGGGTGCTTGTGGCGCCCTTTCAGTGTCATGAAAAGGAGCTCCAAAACAGAGCTCCTTTCCACCATGTGCATCGCTGGCGTGGCCTTTACACATCCACGCCAGCGATGCAGAAGAGAAAGGGGCCAAGTGGCCCCTTTCTCCCCTTCCTTGTGCCTGTCAGGGTGTCCCTGGGGCATGAATCCCCAAGGACACACCTTTCCAGGCCGCGGGAAGCTTCTCCGAGGCCTGGAAAAGCAGTGGATTGGGGCCTCTGGGACTGCCGATGAGGCTGCCCTGGCCTCAATCTGGCATGTAAAGGGGTGCCCATGTACCGCCCTTTTGGGGTGGTCTGTAAAGTCCCATAGTCTTATCTGCTATTACAAGATGCAGCATTAATTAATTTTAAAAGCCTGCCTTTATCTACAAAATGGTTCAAGCCAGTTGTAATTCATTTTAGCCTGCCCTTCAGAGATAATGACTTTCTTGTTTCACCCCTGCCCCACAGCCCTCACTCCAGCAATTAGATTTCCATATTTGCTACACTGTTTATGTGGTGATGCCTTTTGTTTTATGAAGTGAGCTTGCCTTTCATTGGACTTATCCAAACAAGGGGAAAGCCCAGGAAGTATTGAGTCTTTCCAGTTCTTTTTGTTTTGATTTTATCTGCATATTCAAGGTTTTGCATCCAAACTCTTTCTTGAAATATCCTAGGTTTCCTTCACTCTCTCCTCCCTTGTTTTCTTCCTCCTCCCTCTCCCATTGATCAAGTGTCATATCTAGGCTCAAGCAACTACTTTTCACCAGTTTCCACTCAGACCTTTTAAATTATTATTCAGAACTCACAGTTAAAGTGCTTTTGCAATATTACACTTTTAAGCAGCAGGATCATTTTATTTTGTTCCTAGCATTAATTCCTCTTTTGCTCACTTGATCTCTATGGAATCTTCTGTCCTTGTAACAGTCACAGTTTTTCTTCGCAGTAGCCATCTTAGCTAGTTCTGGGATAACACAGCCCGTCAATCATGGAGAGGCACATTTCATTTTGGGAAATGTTGGATTAATTTAAACTGATCTTGGGAGCAACAATAATAAAATTTATGTAAATGCAGAGAGTTTCCTGGGAATACTTCAGGATAGAAAAAATGTTATGTAGATCTTCCCCTGAAACCCCCCCCCCCCAAGTCAGAAAGAACAGGTCAGAAACCATAGAGTTTCCCAGTCTTTCTGGAAGGGCCAAAAGAAGAAAATGCAATCATGACACGAAGGAAGGACTTTTGCTTGGTGGATTACCTGATTCACTGCTAGGTGACCAAAGCAGAATAGAGGGGCACTATTACTTCCCTTGATCTAGACACTATACTTCTATTGATGCAGCCTAAAATTGCATTCGCCTTTTTAGCTGCCGCATCGCACTGCTGACTCATGTTCAACTTATGGTCTACTTGGACTCCTAGATCCCTTTCACACATGGTTTCATTCAGCCAGGTGTTCCCCATCCTATATTTGTGCATTTCATTTTTGCACCCTAAGTGCAGTACCTTACATTTCTCCGCATTCATTTTGTTAGCGTTGGCTCAGCTTTCTAGTCTATTCAGGTCATTTTGAATTTTGATCCTGTCTTCTGGAGTATTGGCTACTCCTCCTAATTTGGTGTCATCTGCAAATTTGATAAGTATGCCCCCAGTTCTGTCATCCAAATCATTAATAAAGATGTTGAATAGCACTGGGCTCAGGACAGAACCCTGTGGCACCCCACTAGTCACTTCTTTCCAGGTTGAAAAGTAGCCATTGAGCACCCTTTGGGTGCAGCCGGTCAACCAGTGTCTGTCTTCAGTAATGGACTGAATCTAGGCAAACAAGTTGAAACTTAATCCAGACAAGACAGAGGTGCTCCTGGTCAGTCAGAAGGCGGATCAGGGAATAGGGATCCAGCCTGTATTAGATGGGGTCATATTCTCCCTGAAGACACAGGTTCGCAGTTTGGGAGTATTCTTGGACTCAGCTTTAAACTTGGAGGCCCTGGTCTCTGCTGTGTCCAGGACTGCTTTCGCACATGTAAAAATCGTGCACCAGGTGCGTCTGTTCCTTGAGAAGCCAGATTTGGCCATGGTGGTACATGCCTTGGTTACATCCTGTTTGGACTACTGTAATGGGCTGTAGATGGGGCTGCCTATAAAAAGTGTTCAGAAAATTCAACTGGTTCAAAGAACTGCTCCCAGCCTGTTAACAGGGGCAGATTACAGAGACCATAAAATGCCCCTGTTGAAACAGCTTCATTGGCTGCCAGTTTGTTTCTGGATACAATTCAAGGTGCTACTTGTCACCTATAAAGCCCTACGTGGCTGAGGTCTACACTATTTGGCAGACTGTTTCATTTGGTATGAACCGGCCCGGAGTCTGGGATGCTCTGGAGAAGCCCTTCTCTCCATCCCAACATTATCACAAACATGGTGGGAATGCGTGAGAGAGTCTTCTTGGTGGCTGCCCCTAGACTCTGGAACTCCCTGCCCAGGGAGATCAGAATGGCTCCTTCCTTGATAGCCTTCCATCAGCAGGTTAACACTTACTTGTTCACACAGGCGTTTAAGGAATTGTTATGAGGACAGGCTGGGATGTTGAAACATTTTTTAAAATGTTTTAATTGTACTGTTTTTAATGTTGTGAAGCCGCTCTGAGTCCCACTCCTGGGAAAAGAGCAGGATACAAATAAATATAATAAATAAATATTATGGTGTCATCTGCTTTTCTTAGATGGTTGATATTCCTCCCTCCTATTTTCACTCCTCCTTCTTCTGTGTCCAAGCCTGCTTTCTGTATAATATGTTCTGCATATAAATTGAACAGATAGGATGAAAGGATGCAGCCTTGCCTGACCTCTTTGCTAATTGGGAAGCATTCTGTTTCCCTGTGTTCTGTTCTGACAGTAGTCTCTTGTCCTGAGTTCAGATTTCTCATCAGGACAATCAGATGTGTTGGCATTCCCATGTCTTTAAGGGCATTCTATAGCCTTTCATTATCTATGCACTCAAAGGCTTTGCTATAGTCTTTAAAGCACATACAGATTTTTTTTTTGGAATTCCCTGGTGCAGTCCATTAAGCATCATATTTTTGCATCATATGTTTGCAGGACTCATTACTACATTCCAATTATGAGTTTCATCCCACCAGGTTTCCTGATGCCTATTATATCATATGTGCTTTGCTGTGCTAAAAATTCAGGTCCATGCTGTTTACTTCCCATGCTCTGTGCATTAGTATAGAGACATCTAAGACTGTGGACCATTCTCCCATCTGACTTTTAAAAACCACTTTTTGAACATCTAAATATGTTTTCCAGATATTACATGTTCCTTTTGAGCCTTTAATTTTGCAAGCATAATTTTAAAACCTAAAAGCTTAACCATGGGCCCTTGAATGGATATTGTAGATCCAATTCTGTTTTTCTCAGTTTGACCCACTCTAGCAGATGGAATGGATATTTAGCTAGATGCTTAAGGCATTCCTAGCATATGGTAAAATCCAGAGCTGATGAGCTTTCAAATATCTCTAGCTGTTAACCTAACTATAACTGAGCATATTGTACATGACTTGGCATCTCCTGGGATGCAAATTATATCTCAACAAACTTCCATGTGTAATTTTCAAAGAAGTAGCTAAGGAAGGGGTGGGTGGGAGAAGGAATGTAATAGTACTTTTAAGACTAACTGGTTTAAATTTTACCATGAGCTTTTGTGGATATAAACCTTCTTCTTTGGATTCAGTACAGAGTGATTGCCAGGACTAAGGATATAAAGCATATAAAGAATGGGATGGAATATCCAAGAAAATCATGTTCTGTGTCTTAAATTTTCAAGTGGTTCCATACTATCATGTAGGTCTTTCAGATGTTTACATTGGTCAGTTAGTATTGATATGTGAAAGCAATAAAACTACTTTTTCCAGTCTTATTGGATTTAAAACATTCTCTGAAAAGATTCCTTTTATTTCATGGGCAGTAGGGAGTACTCTCTTATTAACACATGTAGTGTGCCATGAAGTCATTGTTTTTGTTGATATGTGTATATATTAGATAATAATACTTTGAATACTGCTCTTGGTCAGGACACGTGAAGATGTTTTATCATGTCACATTTGCATCATGAATTAAAATCAGGTAATATACTTACCCACTTTTCCCCCATAAATCTTTACCTACTTAGAATTGGTACCTCTCAACCAGGTGGATTTAAATGACCATCAATAAAATTATGAACCCCAAAACCACAATCACATTAATTCCTAGTGACCATTCACTAGGAATTACTTCTAGGGGATAATCAGATTAGGAGGGTATGAGGATTTTCATTATTTAAATCATGAAATTTAAACTAATTTAAATTTTAACAGAGTTAAACCATCTGGTTGAGTTGTATCAGTTATAAATAAGTAAAGTTTTTTTTTACATTTTTTGCATTGCCTAATAATTTTTAGTTGTTGTTATGAAACACTCACGAAGATCTGACACACCAAGAATACTGAAAAATACAATAGTCTTTGAAATGCTAAATGCATGCTCTCACTGCATAAGAAAACTTTTAAACACTCCACTTGGTACACAACAAAGCTTGTTACAGTAGTATCCTAAGGATTGCTAAGAAAAACATATTAAACAATCACAAACAGCCGCAAACTCCTTTCCATAATAAAATGTAGCAAATTAAAAACTCAACCATAATAAGTAGAAACAACACTTCTGTTCCAAAATCCACAGGAAAAAACCTGAAGATGCAACAGCTGATATATCAAATTGATGCATCAATTACTTGACAAAAAGGAACATGAAAGCTAAAGTTTTTTTTTCTTTTTTGTTTTTTTAAATATCAGCAGATGTTCAGAAAAGAGTTGTCAGATAAAGTATCAGGGACACTTTACTAGGATGAAGGAAAGGAGACCATTGGAAAACTTAGAGGAAATTTACAGGAGTGCAAGAAGGTCAAGATCATATTTAGGCCTCTAGGGACCAAATATTTTAATTGTAGAATCCACTGTACCTCTTTTTTAAATGGGATCCTTTCATATTGACCTTTTCTATAGCCCAAAATTTAAGGTCTGTTTCAGGAGGATGTTGTTCCAAAGGCCAGTAAAAGTTCATTGGCTATTTTTGGACAAGAATTTTTAAAAGGAAGAAGTTGTGATTGCTAAGAAGATCCTGCTCTTTGTTCTCCTCAAATTTCAGGGAAGGATTATTCTTAGGTCAGGGTATTGCCCTCTCTGACACATGCACTGTGACTAATGTGTACATGCATCAGAACCAACATGGAAACAATAGGCACTGCTCAAGAGCTATGGGAGCAACTTATGCCCATTACTCCCACAAAATGGGGAAACTCTTCAGGATGCTGAAAATTACATTGAGGACAACTATTGTGATAAATGACATAAGAAGTAAAGACAAGAAAGAGGTGGAAGAACTACTGTTTGCCAATACTTCGCAGAGAGGATTGTAAACAAATGGCAAAGGAGAGAGCATGAAGATGCTTACAAGGAGTCCTAGTGAAGATCTGTATAGCTGTGTATCCGCAAGCCTCACTTTTAAGGTGCCTTTTCAGTGATGTGCCATACTGGCAGAGCTGCTTGGCATGGCCACATTTTCAAATTTTGTGTTTGTGTATGGGGAGGGGGTGTTCAAAAATGCTCAAACAGGATTAAAGTCATGCAGTTCTTTAGTAATTCTGAAAAGCAGAGATGTGTACCCTCCCAATAAAAATTAAAAGAAACTTAAGAGAAAGATTCTGATGTGGCACAGTGGATGTTTAAAACCATTCCTCCCAGAATGTCCAGCAGAAGTCTACCTTCCTTTCAATACACACATTGTACTACTCTGAACAATTGCATCACACATCACTGGCATGCAGCTAGCTTTAGCATTTCACAGGTACATACAGCTAACCGATGAGCCAAAGCTAAGTCTTCTTCCTCCTGTCCCTTTTGCATGGCATTAGGAGACAAGTGGCCTGGCTATCTGGCTGTCTGCACCTAAGAATAGCTACAGTTCGCTGTATGCATGTGGGAGGGCAGTTGTCCAGAATAGGATGCTGAACAACTGCACAGAAGCTTGGACTGCCACTGACATTGACAGACTTCTCAATTTCTTCTTCAGCCTGTTCATGGAAATGACTTTTGAGTTTCACACTGAAGTATCTGCAGACATTGGAAACTGCACAGCAAATAGTTAACATGTGCTAACATTTTAGTTTTGTGGGAAAGAGAACATTTCCATGGAAATTATTAACTCCTTTAATTGTAGGTATCACTGTCGATTTTACCTGTGAGTTTAGCTAAAGCCACCCTAGACACAAAATCATTGTGCATTGCTCAGTTCATAGTAGCTTAGAATCATAGAATCATAGAATCATAGAATCATAGAATCATAGAGTTGGAAGAGACCACAAGGGACATCCAGTCCAACCCCCTGCCATGCAGGAACTCCAAATCAAAGCATCCCTGACAGATGGCCATCCAGCCTCTGCTTAAAGACCCCTAAGGAAGGAGACTCCACCACACTCCGAGGGAGTGTGTTCCACTGTCGAATAGCCCTTACTGTCAGGAAGTTCCTCCTAATGTTGAGGTGGAATCTCTTTTCCTGCAGTTTGCATCCATTGTTCCGTGTTCTAGTCTCTGCAGCAGCAGAAAACAAGCTTGCTCCCTCCTCAATATGACATCCCTTCAAATATTTAAACAGGGCTATCATATCACCTCTTAACCTTCTCTTCTCCAGGCTAAACATCCCCAGTTCCCTAAGGCATTCCTCATAGGGCATGGTTTCCAGACCCTTCACCATCTTAGTTGCCCTCCTTTGGACATGCTCCGGTTTCTCCACATCCTTTTTGAATTGTGGTGCCCAGAACTGGACACAGTATTCCAGGTGGGGCCTGACCAAAGCAGAATAGAGTGGCACTATAACTTCCCTTGATCTAGAAACTATACTTCTATTGATGCAGCCTAAAATTGCATTGGCTTTTTTAGCTGCCGCATCGCACTGTTGACTCATGTTCAGCTTATGGTCTACTTGGACTCCTAGATCCCTTTCACATGTGGTCTCATTCAGCCAGGTGTCCCCCATCCTATATCTGTGCATTTCATTTTTCCGCGCTAAGTGCAGAACCTTACATTTCTCTGCATTGAATTTCATCTTGTAAGCATCGGCCCAGCTATCTAGTATATTCAGGTCATTTTGAATTTTGATCCTGTCCTCTGGGGTATTAGCTACTCCTCCCAGTTTAGTGTCATCTGCAAATTTGATAAGTATGCCCCTAATTCTGTCATCCAAATCATTAATAAAGACATTGAATAGAACTGGGCCCAGGACAGAACCCTGTGGCACCCCACTGGTCACTTCTCTCCAGGATGAAAAGGAGCCATTGTTGAGCACCCTTTGAGTTCAGCCAGTCAACCAATTACAAATCCATGTAACAGTTAACTTGTCTATCCCACATTTTGCAAGCTTGTTTGCAAGAATGTCATGGGGAACCTTGTCAAAGGCCTTACTGAAATCGAGGTATACTATATCCACAGCATTCCCTTCATCTACCAAGCTGGTAATTTTATCAAAAAAAGAGATCAGGTTCGTTTGGCATGACTTGTTTCTCTGAATCCCATGTTGACTTTTTGTGATTATGGCATTGGCCTCTAAGTGTTCACAGATTCTCTGCTTAATGATCTGCTCCAGAACCTTTCCTGGAATTGATGTCAGACTAACTGGACGATAATTGTTGGGATCCTCTTTTTTTCCCTTTTTGAAGATGGGCACAACGTTTGCCCTCCTCCAGTCTGCTGGGACTTCTCCTGTTCTCCATGAGTTCTCAAAATTATTGCCAATGGTTCCATCTAGAAGCTGTGCAGTTGCTTCGGTATGCTTATGCACGCCATCTAAAAGCTTTAGAGTGATGTCGCAAGCGCCATTACGTGCTAGGGTTAGGGAGCGTGCAAACGCTGAGCACTCCCTAACCCTCATGGCGCTGCCCAGGTGCCTCTTAGTGCCTGTATGTATGAGGCCAAAGATTATATGATAACTGTCTTCTCAATAATTAATTCTGAGTATAGCACTTAATCAAAAATTACCTCTTAGTCAAGCTATTGCAATATGAAGGTCTCTTCTTTGAAAAATTTTGAAAAGCTACAGGTAGCACAATATCTAGTAGCCAGACTGTTGCTATCCAATTGCATTGGCTTTCAGCTGTTTCTGAATTCAGTTCAAAGTGCTAGTTTTGATGTATAAAGCGTTTAATATCCAGGAGTCATATCAGAAAGATTGCCTTCACTTGTAGGAGCCTGCCTAGAATTTGAGCAGAGGCCCTGTTGCATTTCTCATCACACCTAGGGAATCTGATTTGTGTTTCCCTTTGAAAAATCGCACTGAATCTGGATTATTTTGCTTGTGTGGATTCAGCCCCTGTCACCCCTGCACGTTTATACTTCCTAACACTTGCTCCCAGATGGAACTGAGAGTGGGTTATATAGAATACTATTGTGATGTTTCCCCTTATAGTTCCATAAGCAAGAAGGGTCAGAGACTTATTGTATAAATGAAAGTTGGATATTCAGAGGAGGACCCCGAAGAATTCTTCAGGGAAGAAGTTTTACTATCCCCACACCCAATCCTCCGTGAATGTAGCCTACATGTGAAAATCACAGTTCATTAAAATCTACTCTTGACATTCCTTTCAATACTCTGTGGTTACTTGGAAAACTGAAAGTGATTAATCTCATTGGCTTCAAATGAGCACTGTAGAAGCAAAGAAGACTGGAGGCTCTGGCCACTCCAGCTTTGAGCGGGCCGCAATTGGCCCAGGATCACAGTGACTTCACAACCTGCTCTCAAAGTGGGCCATCACAGCAAAATCAAATGAGCCACCAGCAGGAGCGGATTTTTATCACTACTTTTGCTGGCAGCTTCGGGTTTCCTTAGGCGGTCTCAGAGAACCTTCCTGCTTCTCTAGGGACATGTGCATCTATCTGCACACCACGTCACCAAAACAGCCAGAAGCTGCTTCTCTTGGGCCGCCTGTTTCAGGCCATAATCAATTGGCACTCAAGACACTAGATGAAACTTCAGCATGTAGCCTATTTTCTCTTAAGTGGTAAAAGTGATTTCTCAGCTGGCTGTTTGGGAAGTGTGTGTTGGCTCAGCCACAGCAGACCCTGCCTTAATGCACATTGTATTTCTAAGAGCAGATGAGATGTGGGTGAAGAAGGTATAATGGCTGAATATTTACAGGCAGATATTCACTTACTATGAAGCTGCTGAGGAACTGTGATTTTTTTCCCTATGGCTGAGAGATGGTGTCAGACCTTTTAATATTAATGTATCACAAAGTCTGTCAAATTACTTATCAGCCTTTTCAAAGTAGCAGAAGTAAAACTAAAGTTGTCATGTTACAACAAACATTTATCCATACCTAAATGAGAAACTATTTTTAAATGCTCTTATCTTCTCTATGCTCTGTGTAATATGAACCTAACAGCAAAGAATGAAATGGAAAATGTTAATAAATAATGATGTCTTGAAACACAAGTTGCTGAACAGCAACCAGATCCTTTTTATTTATTCTGCCACAGAGAGAAGAGCTTGCTGTGTATGGGAAGCAATAATGTTATGCATAAATAAATACATGAACACATCCTTCAACTGTACCAATTTGACAAGGACAGTCACAATTAACACTCTGTTGTCACTTTTTTCCCAGCTACCTTTAAAATTTTCTAGTTTCTATCTCCCCCTCCCACTTTTCCCCTTTGTTCTTAGTTTACTTCAATTTCTGCGAAGTGAGTTCAGAGTGCAAAAATAGTTTCCACTCAGAAGGGAGGCAAGGAGGGGTGGAATCCTGCCCTTTCCTCTAGGCTGAGGCAAAAACAAAGTGCTGCAGCCACTCGTTCCTATTGCAGTTTGTTCCTAAGCAGGATTCGGGGCAAATTACTCTCATTCCCATTTGAATCCACTTCCGATCCTCATTGGATCAATTCCAGGAGGAAAGACGTGGGGCAAACACAAACAACCCGGGGTTACTTTATACCAGTTTTTTTGCTGTTCTTTTCACAGGAATTGATCCTTCAGCAAGTCAAATAAGTGGGAACGACAGATTGGAATCGCAGTATTCAGGAAGGGAGGGACAAATGGCAGAGGGGTGTTTACCATCCCTTCTCAGTTTATGACAGATCCACCATTTCTCCCCCGTCAGTGCTGCCTTTGTACTTTTAAAAAAAATTAAACTGAGCGTAAATTTGATTGATTGCTTTTGCAGCTACTTTCAAAGGCATGTGGTTGCTAAAGCAATCAATCACATATGCACTCAGTTTAATTTTTTTTAAAAAAAAACACATGGTCCTCTGTTTCTCCCTTCCCAGGATGCCCCAGCAGTCCTGCCTTTCTTTCCCTCTTTGCTCCCAGAAGTCCCCTGTTTCTCTTCCTCTTAGTGCTCCCAGAAATCCCTCCTTTGCCTTGCCTTTGCCAGAGTCCTCTGTTTCTCTCCCTCCCTGCTCCCAGAAGTCCTCCATTTCTCTTTTCTTCCCAGGCCTTCTTCCCCCTCCTCCATCCCCAATTTGGGGCTTGTCTCTCCCTCCCTCCCTTTTCTAGTCCTGCCATCAAATAATTGACACCCAGAGCACAAATGAGAACAAGAATCATAACAAACCCACTTACTCTGGAGTAAGGTAAATCTTGTTTGTAGTGAAGACGAGGGACCTTTTGGAATTGTTTTCTGACACACAGCCAAGCCGGATCAGGTATCAAGTCATTCCTCCAATGGGAATGTGTGTTCTTCCTCATTAATAACTTTTGCCATCTTCATGACACTCTGATGTTTCTTGGCCACACATCCCAGTTTTGATCTGTGAAATGTTGGAGGATATGTGTAAGGTAGCTGCATCCTGTGTCTCTTTCAATGCAGTTATAAACACACTTCATTGGATGAATTTTCTTCCACATATGGCCTAAATTATGAATTGTCTTGCTTATTCTTCCAGAGGTTCACATAACTGGGATGAATTTAGGAATGAAGAACAAAAACTCCTTGAACATATTTTAGGGCCATAGCTACACATCCAGTCTTAACAATTTCTAAGCTGTGCAAACTACCATATGGAGTAACTTCAGCTGCTTTAGATGTCAAATGCTGGAGATGTGATGTGATTACAGTTGTCAGGTCAGAACTATCCTAGGCCCTGAGATTTAAGGCCCAAACCTGAAACTTGGGGATTGGTCCTTATGTTATTTGGTTGCCCTGGTATGCCATTAAGCAAGACATCATGCATCAGTCATAGTTATACAAATATGCTATTCAAATAAAAAACACTAAGGAAAGAAATAGATGTACACACACTTTTCAAGGGAGTGCTCTTTTCATGAAATTCTTACCCTTAGCTTGAGTGAAGATGGTTCAGGTCTTGAGATTTGGGATCAACAAACTGGATATTATAGGCAGGTCTTTGGCATTAATCTCAATTGTGTGCTCACCCCACGTATTACCTTCTGTAGGAGTACATGACCTGTTTGTGCCTGTATGTTTCAGTATAAATCCAGCTGGTCTTTGTATATGAAATGAGGCACGAGATCAAACTATCTTAGAATGGCATTATAGAGTGGCATCATTATAAAAGGAAGAATTACAGACAGTTTGTGTCTCAGTTTGTATTGTTGCTATCACATAATCCTCCTTGGAGATAAAAATGTTTTCATATTACAAGATAGTTTAGGTCAATTTATACTGCATATTGAGGAGAATGTTTTCAAATATCTTCCTTCCATCCAAAATTTGCAATGTATATTAATGAAGTACTAGCACTTCACATGATGACTGCAGAATAAAATGATATCTTTGTACCACGGACTAAGTTTTCCACTCAGCTAACTGTACCTCAGATGCAAATATTTCCCAAGAAAGGCAGGTCACTTGTACAGACAAGCTCCTCTGGTAGCCTCATCAAGATTTTCTAGAGTTGCAGCTACTGTCTCACCACAAGATTCATGGAAGCATGTAGCTGAAAATGTAATTGAAACATTAGAATCAAAATCTTTTACCACAGCTCAATTTTTCTGTGTGTCTAGATGAGGCAACAGGCAGGAATCAGTCAGCAATGAAAAGGCACAAGGATCAGAGAGTGAGAAAGCAAGATGTAAGAACAAGCCAAGAGAGACTAGAATGAAGAGACATTGAAAGCAAAAGGCCACCCGGGGGACAAGACGGAGAACAAGACTAGACACAATAGAGCTCAGTCTGTTCTCAAGCAAAGTTCAACAGAAGCCCTTTGTGCTCCTTTTTGCCCAGAAAGATGCAATTGTCAGCCTACGTGGGCAGAGTCAGCAGGACATTTCTTCACTGAGAAGGTTGTCACCTGTAGTTCAACATTTCACCACATGGCGCAGCCACATACAGAATCCAGCAGCCCCTGTGAAGTACTTTGTGGATGCTGTTAAAAAGCAGTATATAATTATTCACAATAAAGAAAAGTTACAAAACTGATGAAATGTTGCATGATGGACATCTAGATATTAATCAGTCTTATTTCTGTACCAGGAGACAGCCCATTATATGTATGAGGACAGTAATCTCACCTCTTCTTTAAAATTAATCAAAAGGGTTCAGAATTAAATTTCTCAGAACATTATATTTTAACCCACATAATAAGGAACTATAAGGACTTTTCTTCTCTGAACTGAAACTTTTACCTGATCCTTTCTCCCTGTATGTTTGTACATATGAATAACAAACTTGAAGATCAATCTTGATCCCTATTGACATACAAGAAGGGGGTGTTAGCATGACCTTGGGAGAAGTCCAAAGTTTACAGAATTACAAAACCATCATAACTTTGGGAGGAGGAGGAGGAGGAGGAGGAGGATCTGTTGGGTTGGGCAATTGCCTGAACAGCCAAAAGGAGAGTGAGAATGCTCAGTGGGCATTTTATTTATTTATTTATAGGATTTCTGTATTCCTCCTTGCCTCCAGCCCATAAGGAGTCTGGAAGGAATGAACAAATAATAATCAATTAAAACAATACAAAGATTTAATTTAAAAACAAACAAACATAGAAATGTTTAAAACTCTTAAAAACAGTCTAAAAAAATCCTCGAATCAAGTTTTGAATGCTGTTAAGAACAACAATATTTTGCCTGCCCACCAGAAGCTTCAAAGAGATGGGGCCAGCCTAACTTCCTTGGGTAGGGAGTTCCACAGCTGAGGTGCTTCTACAGAGAAAGTTCTGTCACATATAACCAACAACCTAGCATCATGAGGTTTTGGGATGTACAATAGGGCTTCCTCTGAAGATCTCAAATTTCTGGCAGACTCCTATGTCTGTCAGGTATCTTGGCTCCAAGTCATTTAGGGCTTTGTAGTTCAGCTTGAATTGACCTCAGAAGCAAATTGGAAGGCCGCATTGTTCTTGCAAGACCAGTGTTATATGGTCTCTGATATGCACATCTGACACCACTCTGGCTGCTGCTTTTTGCACTGGCTGCAGCTTCTGAACACTTTTCAAGGACAGTCCCATATACAGTGCATTACAGTAGTCTGAGATGTAATTAAGGCATGTGGCATGATCTGCCTTCCCCAAGAAAGAAGACAACTGGCACACCACCTGAACATGGGCAAAGAAACTCCTGGCTACTCTAGCAACCTGGCTTTTCAGGACCAGTGCTGGGCCTAAGAGCACTCTCCAAAGACAGATCAGCCCCTCCAGACCAGGCTGTGATTCCAATCTGGATTTCATAGGCAAAGTGGGACTCTGTCGCAGCTAGACTGCAGTCCCAGGTTAAGAGCCATGGGGCAAGAGCCCTTGTGCATGGGATACTCACTCATTTTTAGAAAACAAACAAACAAGATAACCAGGGAGGGGCAGATGGATCAACAAAAATCAACAAGACAACAAAAATTGTTGTCTTCCACAGATGATCTACATAATTTTAAAGCAGATGGAGGAGAGATTGAAACAATGCAAGATTTTCCATACTTGGGTTCAGTCATCAATCACAGCAAAGATTGCCGTCAAGAATCAGAAGACTAGGAAGCTTATCACACTCGCTTTTGCCCCTGATCTGGGCATGGGCAGGGGATGCACGTGGCTGAGGGAAAACACATTTTATCACACGCCACACTGTCCCCAAGGTGGCTCCATGCCATTGCCTGGCACCAAGCCATCCCCAATCAGGGCTCAGCTGAGGCCTGAACCCTGATTGGGGATGGCTTGGTGTCATAGAATCATAGAGTTCGAAGAGACTACAAGGGCCATCCAGTCCAACCACCTGCCATGCAGGAACTCTCGATCAAAGCATACTGGACAGTTGGCCTGTTGGAAAATCATTGCATTCTTTCTCCCCCTCCTAAGATAGATAGGATTTTCCTTGCATGCATCTTTCACTGTCTTCTTTCTCTGTTTGCATGACATTTGGTTCTGCTAAATTACAGGGGCCATAAATACCTTTTAGGTTGGTAAACAGATTATGTGACCCAACTTACTTCCTTAAGAATTTCTTACACAAAAGGATTTTCCTGCTTTCCCCAGCCTCTCCATCACCTTGCTCTCTCAACTTTCTTCTGAAAGATGGTGAGATTAAAGACTTCTTCTTTTACCTGAAGTATTATTCACTAGATAGGTTAGTATTTAGCTTTCATGCATATGTACGCAGATTTAAGCCATTAGTAAAGTTTTGTTTTTAAACTACAAGCTATTTCTGTCAGCCTCAGTTCTTAAGAAGCATTGTTAGACAAAAGACCACTTTCTGCTGTTCTGCTGATTTAAAAGCAAGACCCTAATAGGCTTAGCTATGATATTTTTTATACTTTGATATTTTTGTTTCTTACCAAAGGCTGAAGCCTTAGGAAACACGAATTCCCCTACATGGCCATACAGCCTCTGCTTAAAGACCTCTAAGGAAGGAGACTGCACCACACTCCTAGGGAGTGTGTTCCACAGTCAAACAGCCCTTACTGTCATGAAGTTCCTCCTAATGTTGAGGTGGAATCTCTTTTCCTGGAGCTTGCATCCATTTTTCTGGGTCCTGTTCTTTGGAGCAGCAGAAAACAAGCTTGCTCTCTCCTCAATATGGCATCCCTTCAAATATTTAAACCAGGCTATCATATCACATCTTCACCATCTCTTCCCCAGGCTAAACATACTCAGCTCCCTAAAGCATTCCTTATAAGGCATGGTTTTGTTAGGAAGTCTCTCACTTAGGGGCTCAAAATATGCAGAGTGGAAGATCCTAACAAAGTCTTATGCCGGAATCGCGGTCCCAGTATTGTCTACCAGAGGTCCACCAACAAACCCCAAGAGAGATGACACTCGTCCAAGTGAGTTGAATGAAAATACACAGTTTATTGGGGGGCATAAATACCACACACAACCAAAAGAGACATACACACACACAGACGTTCAATACTAGCGAAAAGGGAGGGGTATGATTGGGAGTTAGGTTTGAGAGAGAGAGACACTGCTGGATACTACCTTAGAAGTCTTCTCCGGGAAGCCTGATAGATGTGGATGAGGATGATGGACATGACTGCCGGGATGAGGGGAAACGGGCCACAGGAGCTATGAGCAGACTTCAAACTGGCGTGAACCAGCCTGCACTCTGAGGATAGCATCAACTATGTGTGTGTGTGTGTGTGTGTCAAACTCAGGAGCTTTTATAGGGCTAGACATATCCGGGGGCTATGCAGCAAGGCTTGGACAAAGGTGCTGATAGCCTGGGCTTTGTTAAGCCAAGAGCAAATAATCTGTGTACAATGCACTTAGGTTTGGACACAATTCAGAGGAGCATCTGGCTTAATGGCTGGGTTGTTAAGTTAATCACTGGCTCATCAGATATGATATTGTCTTACCTGGGAGAAGTGGAAATGTGTTTGGCGACTCCCAAACTTCCTATAGAGAACTTCCACTAATCTCATCTCCAGGGACCCTACTGGTCTTTCCAAGGCCCTTTACTGTCTTGCCCAGTGGTTTCTCACCCTTTGCGGGCCCTCTAGGAGGTCAGCCAGGGGTCATGGCACAGACCACATGTTCTCAAAATTTTATTGAAAGCACATTTCGTAACAGTTTCCAGATCTTTCATCATTTTAGTTGCCCTCCTTTGGACATGCTCCAGTTTCTCAAAGTCCTTTTTGTACTGTGGTACCCAGAACTGGACACAGTATTCCAGGTGGGACCTGACCAAAAGCCGAATAGAGTGGCACTATTACTTCCCTTGATATAGACATTATACAGTGGTCCCCCGGGTTACGAAAGGTATCCGTTCCGGATTACCTTTCGCAATCCGGAAATATTCGTAACCCGGGGGACCGCTTTGTTTGCCGGACCGCGCGGCAAATTTAAAGGGACCGCGCGGTTTTTCCTTTCGGAACCTGGGCTTTTATTCGTAAGCCAGGGCCGTTTTTGCGGCTCCGGCTCTTTCGTACCCCAGGGTTTTCGTACCCCGGGGGATTCGTAACCCGGGGGACCACTGTACTTCCATTGATGCTAAAATTGCATTGGCCTTTTTAGCTGCCGCATCACACTGTTGACTCATGTTCAACTTATGGTCTACTTGGACTTCTAGATCCTGAAGAACAGGAGAAGTCCCAGCAGACTGGAGGAGGGCAAATGTTGTCCCCATCTTTAAAAAGGGAAAAAAGAGGATCCCAACAATTATCGTCCAGTTAGTCTGACATTAATACCAGGAAAGATTCTAGAGCAGATCATTAAGCAGAGAGTCTGTGAATATTTAGAAGCCAATGCCCTAATCACAAAAAGTCAACATGGGTTTCAGAGAAACAAATCATGCCAAACAAACTTGATCTTTTTGATAAAATTACCAGCTTGGTAGATGAAGGGAATGCTGTGGATATAGTATACCTCGATTTCAGTAAGGCCTTTGATAAGGTCCCCCATGACATTCTTGCAAACAAGCTTGTAAAATGTGGGCTAGACAAGTTAACTGTTACATGGATTTGTAATTGGTTGACTGGCTGAACTCAAAGGGTGCTCAACAATGGCTCCTTTTCAACCTGGAAAGAAGTGACCAGTGGAGTCCCAAAGGGCTCTGTCCTGGGCCCAGTGCTATTCAACATCTTTATTAATGATTTGGATGACAGAATTGGGAGCATACTTATCAAATTTGCAGAGGACACCAAATTAAGAGGAGTAGCTAATACCCCAGAGGACAGGATCAAAATTCAAAATGACCTGAATAGACTAGAAAGCTGGGCCAATGCTGACAAAATGAAATTCAGCACAGAGAAATGCACAGATATAAAATGGGGGACACCTGGCTGAATGAAACTACATGTGAAAGAGATCTAGGAGTCCAAGTAGACCATAAGCTGAACATGAGTCAACAGTGCGATGCGGCAGCTAAAAAGGCCAATGCAATTTTATGCTGCATCAATAGAAGTATAGTGTCTAGATCAAGGGAAGTAATAGTGCCACTCTATTCTGCTTTGGTCAGGCCCCACCTGGAATACTGTGTCCAGTTCTGGGCACCACAATTCAAAAAAGATGTGGAGAAACTGGAGCATGTCCAAAGGAGGGCAACTAAGATGGTGAAGGGTCTGGAAGCCATGCCCTATGAGGACCGTCTAAGGGAGCTGGGGATGTTTAGCTTGGAGAAGAGAAGGTTAAGAGGAGATATGATAGACCTGTTAAAATATTTGAAGGGCTGTCATATTGAGGAGGGAGCAAGCTTGTTTTCTGCTGCTCCAGGTACTAGGACGCGGAACAATGGATATAAATTGCATGAAAAGAGATTCCACCTCAACATTAGGAGGAACTTCCTGAAAGTAAGGGCTGTTTGACAGTGGAACACACTCCCTCAGAGTGTGGTGGAGTTTCCTTCCTTAGAGGTCTTTAAGCAGAGGCTGGATGGCCATCTGTCAGGGATGCTTTGATTGGGAGTTCCTGCATGGCAGGGAGTTGAACTGGATGGCTCTTGTGGTCTCTTCTAACTCTATGATTCTATCTCTTTCACACGTAGTTTCATACAGCCAGATGTCCCCCATCCTATATCTGTGCATTTCAATTTTCTGCCCTAAGTGCAGTACCTTACATTTCTCCTTAATTCACTCCATAAGCACAATAGAGTGGCACTATTACTAACCTTGAGCTAGGCCAGTGGTCCCCAAACTGTGCCCTTTAATAAAGCGCACAGTTTGGGGATCACTGATGTAGACACTGTATTTCTATTGATGCAGCCTAATAATAATAATATATTTATTTGTATCCCACCTCTCCTTGTGTTGTATCGAGGCGTGTAACATCAAGTGGGGAACAGTTAAAAACAAAAATAAAAAACAATGTGCTACAGCATTAAAAACATAATAATCTAAAATAGTAATTTTAAAAACATTAAATTAGAATTCCTAATAAAATTGGGGGAAAAATTGATGGGGGCAGTGAGACAGATGGACTGTTAAAAAGTCTGAGGAGGTCAGTTAGGGAAGGCCTGCCAGAAGAGATCCGTCTTTATTGTCTTCTTAAAGGCCTCCAACGATGTTATATGGCAGATCTCCTCCGGCAGGTCATTCCATATTTTTGGAGCGGCAGCTGAAAAGACCTTCTGGGAGGTCGCCACCAACCTGGTTTTCTTTGGCTTCAGTAGGTTCCTCCCAAAGGACCTGAGTGTGCGGGAAGGACTGTATGGGAGGAGGCGTTCCCTCAAGTATGCTGGACCCAAGCCATGTAGGGCTTTATAGGCAATAAGCAACACCTTATACTCCGCCCGGAAGCTAATAGGCAGCCAGTGTACGAATTCTAAAACAGGTGTAATAGAATCAAATTTAGAACTCCCTGTAACTAATCTGGCTGCCATGTTTTGAACCAATTGCAGCTTCCGAACATTGCATGAGGATTGCCCCATGTACAGCACATTGCAGAAATTGAGACGACAGATTACCAGTGAATGCACAACCATTTCTAAGTTCTCCCGTTCCAGGAAGGGTCGCAGCTGGCATATCAGCAGAAGCTGATAGCAGGCACCCCTGGCTGTTGCATCAACCTGAGATGATAGGCGAACCGACGAGTCCAAGAATACCCTCAGGCTACGAACACAGTCCTTTAGGGGAAGTGTGACCCCATCCAGGACTGAAGAATTATCTCCGCACCCAGAATAGGATTGCCTATAGCGAGTACCTCCATTTTATTTGGATTCAGTTTAAGTCTATTTTCCCTCATCCAATCCATTACTGACTTCAGACAGTCATTCAGAGGGGAGATGCCATCCTTGGTCACTGTAGCTGTCCGAGACATGGAGAAACAAATTTGGGTGTCATCAGCATACTGATAACACCCCGCCCCATGTCTCCGGGTGATCTCACCCAGAGGATTCATTTAAATGTTGAATAGCATTGGTGACAGTATCGCACCTTGAAGGACACCCGATTTGAGCTCCCTCTTGGCCAAACAACCGTCGCCAAGCGACACCATCTGGAGCCTGCCTGGAGCCTGCCCGAGAGATAGAACTGGAACCATTGCAGGGCAATGCTCCAGAAGGATACCATGGTTTACAGTATCGAAGGCCGCTGAGAGGTCCAAGAGCACCAACAGGGCCACACTTCCCCTGTTGATGCACAGACGGAGATCATCGACTAAGGCGACCATGGCAGTCTCCACTCCGTATCCTGACTTGAAGCCAGTTTGAAATGGATTGAAATAATCAGTGTCATCCAATACAGCTTGGAGTTGGTTGACAACTGCCCTCTCAATCACCTTGCCCAAAAATGGAAGGAGAGATTACCGGCTGATTTTTCCAGGGGATCAAGGGAAGGCTTTTAAAGGATAGATTTGACTGCAGCCAGTTTTAAACTGGCTGGAAAGTGGCCTTCCCTGAAGGAGGCATTAATTATTGATCTCAGCAAATTCATAGTTGCCTCCCCTCTGGATGGCTAGCCAAGGAGGGCACGGATCAAGAGGGCAAGTGGTCTTTTTAGCCTTTACAAGTATTTTGTCTGCATCATTGGTACCCAAAGACTGATCCAAAATAACCTCCTTAACGGAGTCATTGGACATCTCTCTTGTTTCTGTATTAAAACTGGCATCTAAGTCGGCCCTTATCAGAGAAAGTATCTACAAAGTAATCATTAAAAATGTCACAGCACTCTTTAATAGGTTGTAATAATGGATTCAAGGTGGAAGGAGTCTGAGTTAACTTCTTAACCACCTTGAAGAGCTCTGCAGGACGAGACTTAGCAAATGCAATAGATGCAGAAAAGTAAGATTTCTTTGCTGCATTTATTGCCACTTGATAGGCTTTAAGTGAAGTCATATGACGTATCTTGTCTGATAAGTATTGAGTCTTTTGCCAGCGGCGCTCTAGTTGTTGTACATCCCACTTCATCTTCCTGAGATCTTCAGTGTATCAGGGATTTCTATTAGAGGCGGGCTGAAAAGGACACTCAGGTGAGGTCATTGTTCCAAGTTGTTACCAAGGCTTCGACAGAGTCGCCGATGTTACCAGCCATTAATCCCTCTAAGGCTTCCTGGAACCTTTTGGGTTCCATTAGCCTTTGAGGGTGGACCATTCTAACAGGTTCACCACCCCCGGAGGGTTTTGGATAGTGGCCTGTAGTCCAACCTTAACCAGGAAATGATCCGTCCATGGCAAAGGGGAAGTATGGGTTACTTCAGCACACGGATGTTCCTGTTCTGAACAAAACACTGCATGGAGGGTATGACCAGCACAGTGCGTAAGCCCGGAGACAATCTGGGATAGGCTAATGTTTGTCATGGTCTACATGAACTCCTGAGTCGCACCCGCAAGATTTGATGAATTGGTCTCGAGGGGGATGTTGAAGTCCCCCAGAACAATAAGCCTAGGGGTCTCCAACATCAGCTCCTAAAATTGCATTGGCCTTTTTATCTGCCACATTACACTGTGTGTTGACTCATGTCCAACTTATGGTCTACTAGGACTTCTACATCCCTTTCGTACGTAGTCTCGTTCAGCCAGTATCCCCCATCCTATACGAGGGGGTATCCAAAAGTTTTAATTATCACCTTTAAAAAAATTGACAGAAAGTTTGTTTTGATTTGTAGTTGTTAACTAGTCAGCATCCAGATTTACACATTTTCCCCAGCGTTTCTTGACCCTCTGAATACCTGATATTGTAGAAGCCTGAAGATTGCACCTGACAAGGATTTTACACTTTCGTCACTTCTGGCAGAGCCAGTCACAAAAATAAAAGACGCAACAAGTTGATTTTCTCAGCAACATGCCCTTACAGACCAATGATGAAACTGACAAAATTTCATCAATATGCCATAATAACTTCCAGGTGATAATTATTACTTTACGATACCCCCTCGTAAGGTGCAATCTGCAGACTTGTACAATATCAGGTATTCGGAGGGTCAAAATATGCTGGGAAAATTTTATAAATTTAGATAGTGACTACATAGAGCTAAGTTAACAACTACAAATCAAAACAAATTTTCTATCAATTTTTAAAAAAAAATTGGATACCCCCTCATATCTATGCATTTGGGGGTCTCTCACACATGAGCTAGGCTGCTGCAGTAGTTTGTGCATGGGACTTATAGGACTCTGGAGACTGGGGTTCGAATCCTGGCTCAGCTATAAAACCCATTGGGGTGACCTTGGGCTAGTCCAGTAGTGTCCAAACTCTGGCCCTTCAGGTGTGTTGGACTTCATTTCCCAGAAGCCTGAGCCAATCACCAGCCACATGCAAATTTCCTTCCTGCCTCAGGATTCTACTGTCAATCTGAACAGACAGAGCCCCACAAGGGCCCCTCCCTCCTCTTTGCCCCTCAGCCAATCAGCATCCACATGCAAATTTCCTTCCTACGTCATAATGCCTTCCCTGCCAGCTTGGCCAATGGTCTGGGATTCTGGGAGGAGAAGCGGAAGTCCAAAACATCTGGAATGGGGGGCCAGAGTTTTGGCTAGTCACACTCTTTCAGCCTCAGGGGCAAAGCTATGGCTAACTCCCTCTGAGGAAACCTGCCATGAAAACCCCATGAGAGGACGACCATGGGCCAGAAACGACTCGGGCTCTATCCACACTGGAGAAATAACCCGGTTTGGGACCGCTTTAACTACCCTGGCTCAAGGCTATGGGATTCTGGGAGTTGGAGTATGTTGTGGGCCCAGAGCGGAGCTTAAGGAAGGAAGGCCCCAAAACATACTCCCACTCCCAGAATCCCATAGCCTTCAGCCAGGGCAGTTAAAGCGGTCCCAAACCGGGTTATTTCTCCAGTGTAGATCCCTCAATCCATTCCTCACCCACCCAGAGGCAGTTTCCCACAAGAAGACTGACGGACACCCTCTCTGCCCAATCAGGACGCCGCTCGCTGTAAACAACCCCGCCCCCCAATTCCAGAGCGCCGCCGACCAATAGGAGCGCCGCGGTTGCAGAGTGGCGGCGCCGGCCACCAATCCGCGCGCGCAGCCTTTGGGCGGGGCTCCCCAGCCTCTTTAATGCCTTTGGGTTTTTTTTTTTTTTTTTGCCTAGTAGCAGGGTCCAGTAGTGTGCGGTTCGGTTGTGCAGCAGCAGAGCTAGTCGTAGTCGTGGGCCGACCAGGTTTGTGTGAGGCGCGGAGGAGGCCGTGGCTGCTGCTGACTGTGGCTGTGGCTGGCGGGCGCCATGGGCAGCAGCTCCAGCAGCGGAGGGCGGGCGGGGTGAGGTGAGCTGGGAATCCTCCCCAAAGGGACTCCTCCAGGGCCCCTTTGAGCCCTCAGCCCTTAACGGGGGTCCTCTGTCCATGGCTCAAAATGAGGGAGGGCTTGCTCCTTTTTCCCTTCGGGAGGGAGGGAGGCAGGGAAGAGGCCTCTCCTGGCTGGGCCCCTGGAACTAGCCCCCCCCCCCTGTCTCTCTCTGTGGGTTTGTGTCCCCCTTCGACCCCTTGCTAGGCTCCTGCCTCCTCCTCCACTCCCTCGCCTTGCTGCTCAGGTGCCCCCAGCCAGGAAGGAAGGAAGAAGGAAGGGAGGGAGGGAAGGAAGGAAGGAAAAGAAAGGGTGGAAAGAGAAGGGAGGGAGGAGAAGGGGAAGGAGAAGGAAGGGTAGAAAGAAGGAAAAGTAAGCGTGGAAGGAAAGAAAGAAGGAAGAGGGAGGGGAAGGAAGGAAGAGGGTGGTAGGAAAGAAAGAAGGTTGGGGGATGAAGGAAGGAAGGAAGGAAGGAAGTGGTAGGAAGGAAAGAATAGTGGAAGGAAGGTAGGCAGAGAGGGAGGGAGAAGGAAAGAAGGGTGGGAGGCAGGCAGGTGAGGAGGGAAACCTGCTGCGCCTTTCTTGTCCCCCACTGGCAGAGACAAAGAACCTCTCCTCCTTTCCCTGGGATCTCCATAGGATCAGTACAGGGCTGTGCCTCCCAAAGGAAGAGAGAGAGAAGGATGGGAGGATGACTCTGACTTGGGCTTCCTTGGAATACAGGCAAGGTTTGGTCTGTTTGTTTCCAGACAGGCACATGGCTCACATTCTTCACATTGTTTCTGCTCCCCCCCCCCCCAAGGAATGGAGGAAGAGTGTGTCTGTGTTGATTGTGGGTCTGCAAGAAACGGCACGCATTTTATAGTCAATCACATATAACTTGTCAGTTAGTCACTGCTGTTTAGTCATTCTGTTCTTTTTTCCATTCCAGCATTGCCTCCTGTATCTCGTTTGAGCCCATGAAGAGAAATAGTGACTCCATAAACTTTATTGCAGCTGCTTTCTCTTGTCATTATGGGTAAATAATGTGCTATTGACTTTGAAATGGGAAAGGGCTGTCCATGCCATGCATCCTGAGGATCCTGTCAGCCTCTGCCTTGTCTGTTGTTTTTGTTGAACCTGCATGTAGACCACTCAACACAAGCACACTGTTACACTGGCTTCCTTCCACCTGAAACTCCCTGTGCCTGTTGAGTCTTCAGGTGTTTTGCCTCTTCATTATCATGGCTTCGGTGTGGAAAAGGCTGCAACGTGTTGGAAAACATGCATCCAAGTTCCAGTTTGTGGCCTCTTACCAGGAGTTGATGGTTGAATGCACCAAGAAATGGTAAGTTGCATCCTCTCTTGAAACAAACTACTCTTGGCTGAACATAGCCTTTGACTCTTCAGCTGTAGATTGCTTCTGCTTATCTCCAAGTGGGACAAAAAGCAGCTTGCAGGCCTCCCTTTCCTAGAGTTTTGCTGTGTACTGATTTTGCCTTATGGAAATAATTTTTGCTTGTCTTCAGGAGTTTTCCTGTAGACATATACTAGGCATTTATCAGCTCTGTGCTGCTTTCTTCCAACTGTGTGGATTTTCTTGGTTTTAATAGATGTTACTAAAACAGGTTCTTGGCAGTCACATACCTTGATAACTAGTTTCTGTCAGAAGAAAACATGACAATCTTTCAAGGCTGAAGTATGGTTTATTTCATTCTCTTTACTTCACATTTTTGCCTTTGCCTAAAAATATTTCATTTTCTCTTTCAACTCTGGAATGGGAACAGTCAAGATTCAGCCTTGGGAATTATCTCAAGTTATTTGCTTAGTCAGACAAGAATTCCCTGCAGCATTAACCCAATAGGACATAGTTTCAGTTGGCGAGACAGTTCTGGGTAATCAGTTGTACAAGCTTGTCCTAGACACCTGTCTTCATTTCTGTAAAGTCTGATTTCAACTAGTAGGTTTGTGCATTCTCTTTCTGTTCTCAGAAAGGTCTCAGCAGAAATCAACCAAAATAATCTTTGAATGAATGTAGTCTCTCTGGCACAATTTTACATATGCATTCTCTATTCTTTTCTTTTTAGATAGCAAATACCTGACACTTCATTGGAGAAGTAACAATAGATAGTGAGTGGGAAATCTTTTTTCTTATTCTTGCTGTCAGGCTCAACACCTGCACAGGGTATTTAATTATACTCAGTTTATGTATATCACTTTGAATTGTCAAAGCACTCCTACCGGTATGCAATATCTTGCTGTAAATTTTACAGTATCTCTGTAAGTTATTATTATCCCTGTGTTTTACATAGGACTGATAGTTAGCTTAGTTTCCTCATGGTCAGTTCTTGGTGGTGGTGAGATCTGAATTTGCCAGGATTGAGATCTGATGAGATTTGAACTTGGTTTGTCTAAAATGCATAGTTCATTGAATCGTATGTATTTTATGAGATCAAAAGAGTTGTTTTTAGTACAGAAAACCCTGCAGTGTATAAGTGTTAAATAGACAAACTTATACAGCATTACTGGTGACACCACTTGCAGCAAATAATTCAATGAGTTTATAGGAAGACATTCCTTCTTTGGGTCGGGTTGTCTCCTTTCCTGGCCAAGATCCTGTGCTTCTAATATTGGCACAAGAAGCAGAATTCAGCAAGTATTGCTCCAAGTATTGGAGTTGTGATGAAGAAAATGTGGCAAACCAATCCTAGGAGTTGCAAAGGAACTCTGTTCTGTCTTTTCCCATGTATGTGTTCTTTCCCATACAACTCTGGTTCCTAGAAGTGTTGTTGCTGTGTGCCTTCAAGTCATTTCTAAGGCAAACATATGGGGTTTCATATGTTTGAAAGATAGCAGCAAGATTTTCCTTCTGAAGGGAAACGGTAGTTATGGCAGCACTTGGCCATATATCAGTTCCTCAGTTGGCTTCTAATCTCTAATTTTTTGAGGAAGATTATTTTTTTTTAAATGGGATACCTATTTACTTTGTTAGTATTTTTTAAGGTGATCATTTGTACAGCTTTCCTTATTTTGCATTTTCTTTAATGTCTTCCCTGTTCCAAGGGTTTGACCCTAGAGGGTTTAATTACAGTTAAAAAGTCTTACTGTTGAATTGTCTGTTATAACAGCTTTTAGTCCAGTGTGTTATATTTCCCAAATGCTTACACTTGCGAGTGGTGAAACACACAAGATTTAAGTCAAAGGCATTTAGGGGCAGCCATTCTCACTGGCAGAGGGTGTTACTACCCTAAAGGCAACACATCCTCTCTGATCTTAGAAGCTAAGAAGGGTCAGTCCTGGTTAGTACTTGAATGGGAGACTGCTAGTGAATACCAGGTGTTGTAGGCTATGTTTCAGAAGAAGGAACTGTCAAAACCACCTTTGAGTGTTTCTTTCCTTAAAAAACTGCTTGGAATTCATGGGATTGCCATAAGTTGACAAGAGACTTGAAGACACATTTACATTCATTCTCTCTCTCACACAATCACTATCTGAACTTCAGCAGAAGGATGTCTGTTCTCCCACATGTCTGCATTTGAAATGTAGCCAAACTCTGCATTACTACAGATGATTGACCTGTCTTGATGTGAGAGAGTTCACTCTCACATCAATACTCTGCATGGATGTGTTTCAGGCTCAATGGAGCCAGCATGGCATATTGGTTTGAGGGTTGAACTACGATTCTGGAGACCAGGGTTCAGTTCCCAGCTTGGCCATGGAAACCCACTGGGTGAACTTGGACAAGTCACATGATCTCAGGGGAAGGCAATGGCAAACCTCCTCTGAACTAATCTTGCCAAGAAACTCCATGTGTTTGCCTTAGAAATGACTTGAAGGCACACAGCAACAACACAGGAAGTGTTTGCAGTATATACTGCAAATGTTGGTTTTACATGTTGACATTGGTTTTCCATTGAAAAAACATGTAGTCTGGTCCTGTGAGGATTTGAGTATTGCTAAGCCCACTGATTTCAGGGCAGTTAGGCATTGGATTTGGCTTCCAACATGAATGCTGTCTTGAATTTCATATGCTCTCTTTATGAAGGTGGAAGCAATCTTAAAATAATAAACAAATGTTCCATTGGCATTTAAACTAAAACCATAAAGCTTTTCCTTCCAAAAACAGCAATTTTGTGCAAACCATGGACGACCATATTTTGGCAACAGAATGGCTTCTTTCTTTCTGAAGTCTTGATGCTTGCTTTGCTATGTCTGTGAACAACTTGGAAATTCTAACTTAGCTGCTGCCTTAATTGATTTGAACAGGGCTGCAAAATTGGCACAAATAGCAGTAAGTTATGAAGAAAATGCTTTCCAGTGCACTGTTTTTAGGAAGGCAAGGCTGTTTCTCATGATGTGACAGTTAATGATTAGAATGTATGCCCTAGGACCCGTACTGTAAGTGCCTCTTTGATTAAAAATCTAGTAAACATGGTTTTATTTTAATGTACTCACATTCCAGCATTCCAACAGTACAAGAATAATAGACCATTTATATGTTTAAATGGCCAACAATGAAGCAGTAAAATACCCTTGAGAGGAAAATAGGAATCTGAGAAAAGATTGTTCTTGAAATAGTGGTGGCTTGGCGTAGCTGGTTCCTTCCCTCTCATCTTTTTCATATGTGCAAGTGAAATTTCCAGGAATTATAGTATCAGTAATTTTATAATGGTATATAGTTTCTACTTTCATTTCATTGCAATTGAAGTTACATCTGTGTTGTGTTGCCCTTGAATATGTATTTTTTCAAATACTATTGAGAGCAATGTTGACAGTAGACAATGTTAATGGGAGGCTGATGTTGCTCTACTCAACTTTTTTCCATCTTGACAGGCTTTCCTGTTTAAATGGATTTGTTCTTGGCAGACCTTCATCTGTCCTGCATAGCACAGTGATTTTCTGTTTTGCTTCTCCATCTTAGTTTTAGGGGTTTCTTTGATATTTTTTTTAAAAAACTATCGGTTCACCTGAATTCTTGTTCTTTTGGATTACCTAAAATTGTCAGCATGCCATAAAATGAAAACAAGGCTGTGTATTTTATTGGAATATGCTGTCTTCAGCTTCCTTCCTTGACCATGTCAGGTTTAATTTACAGGTTCTTATTGAGGCTAATGAGTATTGCTTTTCCAAAGCCCTTCCGACTCGAGCTTCTTGGGTCTAATATTTGTAAGGTGGGCAGGTGAGGGGGACGGACTATAAGCTCTTTACAGCTGTGAAGATCCCTCTTTGTATTTTTTCTACAGTCAACATTCTGCTAGTGATTTATGCCCTGGATAACTGTTGGTGTGTTTTGAATGTTTTTCACTTGTCTACTGTGCTCTTTGGCATTGTGTTATATGGCAGTAATTCTCATAAAGTTAGGTAATGTACTATGCCTTCTAGAATTCTTATGTCCATGTTGATTAACTATTTTGCAAGTAAATTACTAAGTCCATCCTGCTACTGTATGTATAGATTTGTGGAATATGATATTTAGAGTGGTTATTAAAATGCCATTTTAGAAGTGGTACCTTCCACTTATGTCTGGAACCAGTGTCCTCCTAGCTGCTCTAAGCATTAACCCAAAGAGCAAGATCTAAGCAGCTTTCCCTCTCCCTCTCCCATATGCATCTTGCAGCCCCCAGGGAATATGACCCCACAGTTTCTTTATCTAGATCTCTATTTGCAATGAACTCCTGTTTTGGGGGGGGGGGGGGTTGGGGGGGAATGTTGGGTTCTATAAACAGCTCAGTCTGTAAGACTGGTTGAAAGGATCAGCGTGATGTAGTGGTTTGAACATTGAAGTCCAGGGTTCAAATCCTGGCTCAGACATCTAAACCAACTAGGTGACCTTGGGCTAGTCACACCCTCTCAGCCTCAAAGGATGGCATTGACAAATCCCCTCTGAAGAAAACCCCATGATAGGGTCACCTTAGGGTCGCCATAAGTAGGAAATGACCGAAAGGCACACAGCAACAACAATAGAACTGGTCCTGTTATTGGAAGGAATAAGACTGCTCCTTCAGGTAGAAGATGCTGAGGGTAAAGGAAGGAGTGTAGCAATAAGAGATTGAAAAACAAAGGTGTTTGTATGTAATGCAGCCTGTCCTGACCTTCCTAAGATTGCTTGCTGCTGTGTATTGCAGTGAAAGGTGATGTCCTGTCACCAGCACTGAAGAAGGAGTACAAGTCTGATCAGCTTTTGAGCATGGAATGAGGAGAGGTGCTATCCTTTCCCTCTTGGGCCTGTGTTGCATCTATACTAACTTTTTGTTGAATTCAGAGCTGCTTGGAAGTGCTTCTAATGTGCATTTGATTTTAAAATTGCTGATGAACTGGTGTACTTGCTAAATATTTTTGAACACGAGGGGGAAATTTCTTCAGTGTGCATGCTTCCAAAATATGAGTGATTAGAAAACCCATTACTGCTGCATCGAAGTCTGATCATTAGCAAAGCCTGCCATAATCTCCTTTTTCATCCTTCCTTGGCAATTGTACGGGTTCCAGTAATGAAGCTTTATTGTTTTTATGCTGCATATTGTCTCAGGTTGTAGCTGGGTTAGGAAAGTCTTGATAGTCTTTTTACTGAAAGGTAACAGTGATATAAGGGCTTATTTAAAAATGTAAAAGTATAGCATTGCCCAAATACATATAAAGAAGTCTAATGGAGTTAGGTGACAGTAATGAAACCATTGCTGGGTTGAATTAACAGTAATTTATCACACCCTGTGTCTTTCCATGTTCTTAGGAGAAGTAGAAAGAGATTATGTGAACTGCTGTGCATTCAGTTAAGATAATAATTAAATACTGCACTCACCTTTTACACAACATTTTCAGTACTTTTAGTGCATGAAACAAATTTTGCGTAAATTGAATCATCAGAAAGCAAAGATGTAATTAGCTCAGCCAATACTCATGTATGCAGTGTTTTATATTCAAACTAAGTTTATTTATTTATTTATACCCCGCTCTTCAGCCCTAGAGGCTATCAGAACGGCTTACAATTATTATTTTAATGAGACAGTTCCCTGCCCTCATGCTTACATTCTAAGAAGACACGACACAAAAGGAGAGAGGAATGGTGGTGGGGAAGGGGATCAGGTCCAAATGTTCTCTCCCTCTGATTCCTGGACCAAGGCAGATGGACTGGAGGGAGGGCTCTGCTTCATTATCTAGGACAGGCCCGATGGAGTTTGGCCTGTCCTTTCACTCCCTCCTAGCCCTAGGTCAGATGCTGTTGCCATGGAGAGAGGGCACTTCAACTTGAGGCCGGGTCCAGTGGTGTAGCTAGGCCTCTCTTTCGCTCCCTCCTAGCCCTAGGTCAGATGCTGTTGATTGTTTTGTTTTTGTTTTTGTGTAATGAGTTTGTGTGTGTATGTAGGTTATACACTGATGCAAAAAGTCTCCAAAATATAAATATATTTGACTATAAAATTCCACTAAAGCACAACCTGCCAACAACAGGGCCTGGAGAGAAGATGTTTGCAGACAGAAAGATGGGTGTATAACTCAGTCCACAGCTTGCTGCTCATTTTGCTTTCAGACAACTTCATGATAGTTTGTGTATCTGATGAAAAAAGTATAGCATGCTGTTATTGTAGCTGATGTTGGCCTAGTAGAGTCACAGCCTCCTATGCAAGTAGTTCTAAACTTGTGGTCCTTGGACCCTCAGTGGATTGCAATGTCCTCACATGAGGTCCTTGAAGTCTTGAACATTACTCCTCAGCTTATCCTCCTTCCTGCAGTGGAGAGGCCACAGGACAGGAGCCAAGGCAGAGGGTGGCTGAACCTGTGTGTGGTCTGTCATGTGGGTGTTCCACAGTGGAACACACTCCCTTGGAGAGTGGTGGAGTCTCCTTCCTTGGAGGTGTTTATACAGAGGCTGGTTGGCCATCTGTCGGGTATGCTTTGATTGGGAGTTCCTGCATGGCAGGGGGTTGGACTGGATGGCCCTTGTGGTCTCTTCCAACTCTATGATTCTATGAACAGCTGATTGACAGGCAGTCGTTGCCCTTCTCTCTCCCCTGCCCTTCATTCCAGTCCAGTCTGCTGCCCTCATCAGGAAAGGAGGAAACTGAGACAGGAGAGAAGGAAGGAAGGAAGGGTTTTGCACCCTTCCTCAGCATTGATGTCAACTAACACTAACCTATTTAGGGTTAACTGGGGCATTTATACATACACACCCTACCTCCCGTCCCTCCTTCTGTTCTCTATCTCCTTTCCTGCGAATAGCCCCATACATCCCATTTCTGCTTTGGCACCATGATGCCTCTAGCTTGCTTTGAGGCCCTGTCTGCCAAACCTGAAACCCTCCCCATTCTGCCTCTTTTCTACTTCCCAGATCCCATCAAAACATTGAGGGGTATGATACAATCATAGAATCTCAGAGCTGGAAAGGGGCTGCAAGGGAACCAGAATTATTGATGTCCATATGCACAAGCCCCTTTTGGGACAGTGCTTTCCAATTTGGGGAGCAGAGTTCAATCTGCTCCACCCTCAGAGCAGATTTAATAGCAACACAATGGCCTACCTAGCCAGACTTGTGTTGGCTTCTTTCACATGGTCACTCACCTGCTCAGCCCACTCCCTCTCTGGAGTGGAGCAGCCATGTGAAAGGAGCCAAGGCAAAGATGATGTCATTCAGTACACTCTACCGGTAGCTACAAACTGGTGGAAAGAATCAGGATAAAAGTTTTCCCTGCTCCTCTGGAACCTGTGGTGGTTTAATGGTTCAGCGTTCAGGTACTATTTATTTATTTATTTATTTGGATTTTAAATCTTGTGATTTAAGTCTTGTGAGGGGGCTCTGTGGCAACAAAATATATTTGAAGGGGATTCCTAGTAAAGAAAACTTTGAGAACCACTGTTCCGTGCTACCTGATGTTTATGTTTCATGAACGTAATAGCTGAACTGCTGTAGAGCTTATCTATATTATCATAAGATCTATTCTGGACACATGGCTTAGCACTTGATGTACTCAGCGCATCAGATGCTTTTACTGTATTATATATTTCCTACATGCAGAAGGACAATGAATCCACTAAGACATGCCAGGAAACAAGAGAATTCTTTGTCAAGTGGGTGTTACTTCCTTCCTAGAATATCATAGAATCATAGAGTTGGAAGAGACCACAAGGGCCATTCAGTCCAACCCCCTGCCATGCAGGAACTCCCAATCAAAGTATTCCTGACGGATGGCCATCCAGCCTCTGCTTAAAGACCTCCAAGGACGGAGCCTCCACTACACTCCGCGGGAGTGTGTTCCACTGTCAAACAGTCCTTACTGTCAGGAAGTTCCTCCTAATGTTGAGGTGGAATCTCTTTTCTTGCAGTTTGCATTCATTGTTCCGCAATCTAGTCTCTGGAGTAGCAGAAAACAAGCTTGTTCCCTCCTCAATATGACATCCCTTCAAATATTTAAACAGGGCTATCATATCACCTCTTAACCTTTTCTTCTCCAGGCTAAACGTACCCAGCTCTCTAAGATGCTTCTCATAGGGCATGGCTTCCAGACCCTTCACCATCTTAGTTGCCCTCCTTTGGACACGCTCCAGTTTCTCCACACCCATTTTGAATTGTGGTGCCCAAAACTGGACACAGTATTCCAGGTGGGGCCTGACCAATGCAGAATAGAGTGGCACTATTACTTCCCTTGATCTAGACACTATACTTCTATTGATTCAGCCTAAAATAGCATTGGCCTTTTTAGCTGCTGCATCACACTGTTGACTCATTTTCAACTTATGGTCTACTTTGACTTCTAGATCTCTTTCACACTTAGTTTCATTCAGCCAGATGTCCCTCATCCTATATCTGTGCATTTCATTTTTCCACTCTAAATGCAGTACCTTACATTTCTCCTTAATTCACTCCATTCTGAACATGGATTGGCAAGTGTGTGATATCTCTCTCAGCAATTTTCTTCTTTAGGTTTGGTGTGAATTGCAGCATTTTCCCAGTATGCTTCATACAGAATGCAGGGGCTCGCTTCATTTTATCAGGTCATGCTAATAGATTGAATGGGCTCCTCATGTTTTTTATTTTAATGACAAATAATTTGCACATTTCTTCTATAATTTGTTTTCATTTCTTATTAGACATGTTTGAATTTGATTGTTGGAAAGAAATTGGGAAAAAATGATGTTTACCATCTGCTTTTTGTGTACTTGTCTCATAATTGGAATAAGTATGAAACTGCTTTCACAAAGACTAGGAGAGATAAATGTGTTGCCTTGTCATTCTGAAAGGGAAAACCCCTCTTTGGTAATGATTTCAGTGGTTGTGTGTGCTTAGCTTGGTAGGTTGTGGAGGTTAAGAGATGCCTTCTGCAGCACCTGGAAGCTGCTCAATCATGAATGCAGCAAACTTTTTTCAGCGTTTACAAGGAGAGTTTGTTCTAGGATTTTTCAAGGCAGTGAAGTTTAGGACCTAGCGCATGTTTATTAGCTTCATATTCACTTACCATTTTAGAGGAATATGCACATCATCCCATTGCTGTCTGGAAACCCTATTCTACTTTCATTTTCTGGGTCATCATATCTGAGGTTTTCTGTTTCCTTTTCTGTGTCAGTTTAGTATAATATGAAATAACTACTAAATCTGTTTTCTCAGTTTACAGTCAGAAGATATGTGTTACTATTATACTGTATATATCTACTTAAAAGGAACTTGTTATTTGGCAAATACGTTTAAATAATTCATCTTTCTACTCCCCAGCTGGAGTAGCCGAGGGAGCTGGAAGATAAAGAAAACCCGATGGGATAGTCTCATGATTAGAGTGGAGAAATACAGGGGTATAATCTTTTTAAGAGAAACAGGCCAAACAGGAAAGGAGGAGGATAAGCATTATATGTCAGGGATATTTACACCAGTGAAGAAATCCATGACATCAATACTGGAAGCCAGGTGGAGAGCGTCTGGATAAAAATTAAAGGAGAGGGAAACAACAGGGATGTTACTGTGGGAGTCTACTACAGACCACCAACTCAGGGGAAGGAACTGGATGATGCCTTTCTAGAGCAGATGACCATACACTCAGAGAGGAGAAATATAGTAGTGATGGGTGACTTCAGCTAACCTGATATTTGCTGGAAGTCAAACTCAGCAAAATTCTCAAGGTCTAGCAAATTCCTCACTTGCCTTGAAGACTGTTTCATTGTGCAAAAGGTGAAAGAGGCAACAAGGGAGTCAACTATTTTAGTTCTGATCCCTAACCAAAAGGGATGAGCTAGTTAATCGGGTGCAAGTGGTTGGATCATTGGGAGTGATCATGTTCTCCTGGAGTTTATTATACAGTGGCAAGGAGAAGCCAGGCATATTCAGTCACTTCTGGCAGAGCAAGTCACAAAAATAAAGGACGCATTGAGCTGATTTTCTCAGCAACGTGCACTTAGGGACCAATGATCATAGAATCATGGAATCAGAATCATAGAGTTGGAAGAGACCACAAGGGCCATCCAGTCCAACCCCCTGCCATGCAGGAACTCCCAATCAAAGCATCCCCTACAGATAGCCATCCAGCCTCTGCTTAAAGACCTCTAAGAAAGGAGACTCCACCACCCTCCGAGGGAGTGTGTTCCACTGTCGAACAGCCCTTACTGTCAGGAAGTTCTTCCTAATGTTGAGGTGGAATCTCTTTTCCTGCAATTTGTGTCCATTGTTCTGCGTCCTAGTCTCTGGAGCAGCAGAAAACAAGCTTGCTCCCTCCTCAATATGACATCCCTTCAAATATTTAAACAGGGCTATCATATCACCTCTTAACCTTCTCTTCTCCGGGCTAAACATCCCCAGTTCCCTAAGGTGTTCCTCATAGGGCATGGTTTCCAGACCCTTCACCATCTTAGTTGCCCTCCTTTGGAATGCTCCAGTTTCTCCACATCTTTTTTGAATTGTATGACACTGACAATATTTAATCAGTATGCCATAATAACTTCTGGGTGATGATTATTACTTTACGATACCCCTCGTAAGGCGCAATCTGCAGACTTCTACAATATTAGGCATTTGGAGGGCAAGATATGTTGGGAAAAAGGTATAAACCTAGATAGTGACTATGCAGGCCCAGGAATTCTTCTCTCCTTCCCTCCTCGCTGCTGCTGTTGTGCCGCTGCTGCTGCTGGGCTGGGGAGGGACAAACTGGGGCCTATGTAGGCCTAGGAGTTCTTCTCTCCTCATTAAAACTTCTGGATACCCCCTCGTACATTGTCAGTTATACAAAGGAACTGAAAAAATATTATACATTGTCTTTCTTATAAAAGTAGTTATCTAATGTATGAGAAGCAGAGGAACTGCTCCTAATAGCCATAAAAAAAGTTACACATCCACACACACACACCCATATATATAAAAACACACATATATAGGAAACATACACGTAAGACGTGTGTCCATACACGTGAAAAAGTTAACTCTGAAATTTGACCAAATAGGTATTCATTAATCAGGAGTGCTGCACTCCAATAACTTGTACCAATGACCATTCCAACCTTTGTGCATTAACTGTTTCTGAGTTATTTAGTGATATGCTGAAAATCATGGCTGTTATTACAAATTAAGAACCTCTTCTGGTAAAGGAATGAGCCAGTGTGGTGTAATAATTTGAGTCTTGGACTATAACTCTGGAGACCAGGGTTTGAATTCCCACTTTGCCATGGAAACTCACTGGATGACTTTGGACAAGTTACATATTCTGAGCCTCAGAAGAAGGCACTAGCAAATTGTCTCTGAACAAATTTTGCCAAGAAAACACCATGATATAGGATCACCATAATTTGCAATTACTTGAAGGCACACAAGAACAACTAGCAACAGAATACTTAAGATTTGCGATAGAGGATCTCTAACCTTTTGAACTGTTTAACACATTTCAAATTTTAGGAGTGTGTTGTGGGCACTATTACAAGGAGGGCCAGCCACAAAATGTTTATTTCCTAGAAAAAAATGGGGCTAAAAGAAAAGTAATTTGCCCAAGTGGTATCTGAGTTTCAAAAGATAAAACTCAGTTTTTCTAACTTGCAAACCTGTTATAAAGATTAGCCATTTATTTATAAGTGCTATATGAATATTAAGAGATAGTATGGACTTAGGTGAAGGGATCTGGTAAGCCTTCGAAAGCTTAATGAAATGCTGAGTGGGTGCAAGGGAATCTCTTTCCCTTCCACCAAGCATACTGTAAAGCCTGCTCTTGATGATTATCTAAATCGGAGTATCTCACACTTGTCCCAAATCTGAGCTAGTGGAGGTTTGTGTTTGTTTCCACAGTGTGTTTCAAAGACCCATCAGACAGAGACTCCAAGGAAACATGACATCTTTGCAAAATTAAGTCTTCCCTTATTCAGTCTTATAAACTTATAACAGTGGGTACACAACCATCCCAAGTTGCACTGAGTTAGCTTGCTTATCTGTATTATTGCACTGCTATAGGCAAACCCCTCAATTTATTCCAATATCCCTGTTGTCATTTGAATAGAGTTGTATAGCTAGATACATTCTGCTGTGGGAAAAAGGACAAACAATTGATTTGGATGAAACATTATCTAATCCATGGTTATTTAGTGTTCATGTGAAGTGGAAATGATTATGAGCAGACATGTTATCTAAGTACACAGTGAAAAGCCCTGCAGAGTCAAGTGGCTAGCAGAGACATTTCTTGGCCATGGTAACTAGCATCCTTTGATTAAGAATCTTGGGTAATATGGCATCTAGCTAAAGCATGTGCTCTACAACTTAGATGCTTTTTGAGAGGAGGGAGGAATCTTTTTCTAGGGCTGCCATATCACTCAGATATCTGGGTACTAGAGATAGTGGCCAATGCCTATTTTGATCATCGTTTGGCCTGGATTCCAATTTTCATTTTTAAAAAAGCAAGTCTTGCCCCTGTTGAAGCCTAAACATGGGGCAAAATGGTGGGGGCATTCTTCTGTCAAGTGTTTCTATAAGAAAGAAATCTGCCTAGGAATTTCAGGCATGAGGGAAGTGAGGGTGAGCTTTATGAGACCACCGTTAACAGCAGTCTCGATCTCCGTTGGACGCCTGCGGTGAGTACAGGGCAATTTTGCCTCCCCCTCACCACTGGTACAATGTCAAGGCTGCCTGATCCATTTCTGGTCTCCACGTTGGCTCCGACAGTGACGACGACATCGACTTCGACACTGATTGTGTCTGCTGCCCCCCTTGAGGCCTTGACGTCGACAGCTTTACCTTCGGTCCTGACATGGACACCAACCTTTTTACCATCGGTGCACAAGCTCTTCCTGCACCAGTTGCTTCGGCCCACTTGACGGAGGAATCGGCGTGCGAACTGGAGCGCTCTCCGGCTTCGCCCATACCAGTAGTGTCATCTCCCAATGATGAGGTTGAGGACTTGGCTTCAGACTCTCCAATAGAAGATGTCCACCTGTTGTCAGGAATTGTGGACAAGATGTCCTGGGCAGTCGGCCTACAAACAGCTCAAGCCCCGAAACCACCTAGGGATCCTATTGATGGCTTATTCGCAAAACGCGTGCAATCAGCCCTCATTCCCTTCCTGCTGTCCTTTGTTGACATCATGGCCTTCTCGTGGACCAAACCGGCCTCCACTCCACCGGCCTCCACTCCACAGGCCTCCAAGAAGTTGGACTTGCTCTACAGGGTGCAATTCGACACTGCTCCCTTCTTTTTTACACACCCAGCTCCAAATTCCTTGGTCATCGAATCTACCTCCAAGTCCTTCGGCAAATCCCAATCTGCCTCTGTGGACAAGGACAGCAGACGAATTAACATTTTTGGCAGAAGGTTTTATTCGTCTACAGCCTTGAATGCCAAGATTGCAAACATGCAAGGTTGCATGGCCGGCTACCAGAAGATTATTTGGGACAGGATGGCAGCATTCATCCCATTCCTTCCGCCAGAACAGAAGGAAGCGGCTCTGGAGTTCTACGGTGAGGCCTTGTCACTCACGGCCCAGCAAGTCTACTCCACTGGACATGCTGTGGACTGCTCTGCCAATATTATCTCTGGAGCTGTTGCCCTTGGTAGGTTCACTTGGCTGAGATCTACTAACCTCTCCGAGGAAGCCAAGGCTAAAATTGAAGACATGCCTTTCAAAGGTGAGGGACTATTTGCAGCCAAGACAGATGACTCCCTGGACTCCAAGGCCAAAGCTTGTCTCAATGGCAGGAGGTTGGGGGTGTCATCGACCAAGTCATCTGCAAGCCAGTCTGGGCGTGGGAGACCTGTGTCTTTTGGCTACCCTCATTCCTGCTCTGCACCATCCTCTAGCTACAGGGTTGTCCCCAGCAATACCCTAGGAGGCCCTACAGGCAACCTCAACAACAACATCAGCAGCAACGACAGAGCCAACAACAGCAGCAGTCCCAATCTTCCAGGAAGACATCCTCCAAATCTCACTTTTGATGGGTCATCGGGAGCGACACCGATCTTCCACCTGCCGGTCACCTCTTTCTCCTCACCATGTTCCCAGACTACGCCGCTTTTACGAGAACTGGCATCGGATCACTTCAGATTCCTGGGTCCTTACCATCATCTGCCTGGGATACGCCATAGAATTCTCAAGTATTCCACCAAGTGGCGTTTTCTGCTCTACTCCTTCTTCCCCTCCTCTTCTGGAGGAGATCTCCTCCCTTCTCGACAAAGGAGCCGCCCACTGGATCCCAGCCATTTGCAGGCTAGAGGGCTACTTCTCTCGATACTTCACTGTGCTGAAGAGAGATGGTGGTCTTTGTCCCATACTTGACTTGAGAGGCGTCAACTCCTTCATCACTCCTCGCAATTTCAAGATGGTGACCCTGCAGTCCATTCTCCCTTTCCTCCCTCAAGGGGACTGGTTTGCATCCATCAACCTAAAGGATGCCTATTTCCACATCAGCATCAGACCCCAATGCTGGAAATTTCTGCTCTGTCGATGGAGATCTCTTTCAGTATACCGTCCTTCCTTTCGGCCTTCGAGTCTTCACAAAGTGTATGGCAGTGGTCATATCACACCTTTGGCTGGGAGGCAAAAGATCTTCCTTTACCTTTATGACTGGCTACTGGTGTGCTTTGAACACAGCTGTTCAAAGACATTTATCTAACTCTATCCCTTTTCACCGACTTGGGACTCACCATCAAACCATCGATCCTTCGACCAGTGAAGGTGATAGATTATATAGGCACTTCCCTGGACTTTCTCATCGCTCATGCCTACCTTCCAACCAGAAGGGCAGAAGCCCTCTGGGACCAACTTTGCTATATCCTTGTCCTTCAGCCAATAGCAAAGGACATACAACATCTGCTAGGCTACCTAGCCTCCACGACGGCTGTCACTTACTTCACACTTCTGAGCTTCAGACCACTCCAGGAATGGTTTCTGTCCTCACGAGACATCCCCAGCTCCCTAAGTCGTTCCTCATAGGGCATGGTTTCTAGACCCTTCACCATTTTAGTTGCCCTCCTTTGGACCCGCTCCAGTTTCTCCACATCTTTTTTGAATTGTGGTGCCCAGAACTGGACACAGTCTTCCAGATGGGGCCTGACCAAAGCAGAATAGAGTGGCACTATTACTTCCCTTGATCTAGACGCTATACTTCTATTGATGCAGCCTAAAATAGCATTGGCTTTTTTTAGCTGCTGCATCGCACTGTTGACTCATGTTCAACTTATGGTCTACTTGGACTCCTAGATCCCTTTCACATGTGGTCTGATTCAGCCAGGTGTCCCCCATTTTATATCTGTGCATTTAATTTTTCCACCCTAAGTGCAGAACTTTACATTTCTCTGCGTTGAATTTCATCTTGTTAGCATTGGCCCAGCTTTCTAGTCTATTCAGGTCATTTTGAATAATAATAAAATATTATTACGGCACTTGGCCAGCACAAAAATAAATAACACTCATTACAGAGAATCTGATATGTAACACAAGAATATTACATTATATTCTTACTAAAGTGTGTTTACCAATAGAAAATAAGAATACCCATAGTCTCACTTCGTAGCCTACTCATGGGTACCAAGCATTAAATTATGTTATCATACTAATAGTACAGTGAATAAAAGCAATAAAATGGTTACCCAAAGTATCCAGATTTACTAGCAATATTGCTACAACTGTTTTAAAAAAATTTTGGGGCAGATGATTGCGGCTGCAAGAAACTTGGCAACTGAAACAGTTATCTGTTCCTTGTGGTCAGAAAGGAGATAATTAGCATAAAATTGCTCTTGTCTGCCGGGTAAATGTTGTAAAAGTGGGGTTATGTATAACGAATTTCTTTATAAAGGGAGCAGCAGAAGAAAATGTCATTTTGAATTTTGATCCTGTCTTCTGGGGTATTAGCTACTACTCCTAGTTTAGTGTCATCTGCAAATTTGATAAGTGTGCCCCCAATTCTGTCATCCAAATCATTAATAAAGATGTCGAATAGCACTGGGCCCAGGACAGAACCCTGTGGAACCCCACTGGTCACTTCTCTCCAGGATGAAAAGGAGCCATTGTTGAGCACCCTTTGAGTTCAGCCAGTCAACCAATTACAAATCCATGTAGGAAAAAGGGATTTGTGGGAAACATAAGCAGCAATGAGATCATACAAGATGCAATGAGGAAAAGCAATAATCAATATGAGTTCAATGTGGACAGCACTCAATATGCAATGTGAAAAGGCAGAACTGAGTCCAATGTGTCTCTGAGTCCAACGCTCAGGGGAACAACCATACTTTGGAGTCCAATGACTGCGAAAGAGAGCAAATGCAACATAGTCCAAACAGTTGGTGGTTTGTACATGGGGTGGCAGAGTCCATAACATGTGTGCACAGTAAGATGGATGCAGAACAGCTTGAACTTCCATCTGGAGTGGTTATGAATGTCCTTATGAGTATCTCTGAGGTACGCCTGGGAATGTGGGCATATAGATGTAACGGAGTGGATAGTAATGTTCGTGGATGGCCTGCAAGGAACAATTCCCTTGTAAGCAGTGTCCATGCAGCTGGAACAAAAGTCTGATGGCATATGATAGCATTCAAGATGCGGGCATGTATGGCCATCTGGCCGGGTAATGTGGTGATAGCAATGAACAGGTGAGCATGTGGGCAGTAACATAACAGACAGCTGTTAGTATCTGGAGGCGGAGTTCCAGGGAATTGTCTGGGACGGCAAGGCGATGGAGGGTTCAGCGGCAGGAACTAGAACAAATTGCGTTATGGCGGGATCACTGAAAGGCGTCAGGGCTTGGATGACATTTAAACCGGGATAGCAACCTGGAATCGGGAACGTCTCGCGGCTTGGAGGACTTGGCATCTGGGTGTTGCTGTCAGAGCGTTGCGGGCTTACCTACCCTTTTGTTATTGGTCAGAAAGCACATAGAGAGAGACATGCACTTAGGAAAAATGACCAGGATTGGTTGGAGCGGGTCAGGTGGGGGAGAGAGGGAGAAAGCATTGGTCAGTCAAGCTCCAGGTACTGAAGCTAGAGTGGCCATAGGGGAAAGGGGTCCAGGCATGCTGGGAGAAATATGCAGATTAGGTGTTTATTCTGGGTGGAATGTGTTTGTAGTCACCCAACAAGCGGGTCGGGAGTAGTATAAGACCTGGTTTTGGATAGAGCAGAGAATGGAGGTCAGGACAAGGGGAAAGGAATTTTGGGTCACCGTGACCTAGAAGGCAGTGTGAATTTGTAGGGTCGAGTATGATTTGAAAGCCAAATTGCCCAGTCGGGGCCCCCATAAGGGGAAACCCGACTTAGGTTGACATCCTTGGCGGTGCAACAGTATTGAAAAAGGGCTGCCTGTGCTGAGGCGCACTCCATGCTGAACCCGTGGTGAGCCATCTCATGAGATGTCCCACTGGGCAAGACTGGGCGGCCTAGCGCTTCATCACCCTGTTTTCGTATTGTCCCACCTCCAAGGATGTCGGTATAGGTTCCCCTGCACATAAACAAAAAGGGTTGGGGTGGAATTCCCCCATCTCGCATACTGGTTAAAGAACAGAAAGGAAAGAGGAAGCCTCCCCCCCCTCCATCCCCCAATGGACTGGCTCATCATGGGAGGAGGTGGGAGTGGCAAAAGGAGGCATGCAAGGTGGAGCTTTCTGCTAGTCAGACATGGAAAGTGAAAGAGAGTGGGCCGCAGGCGGCTAGCCCTGGTGATTGGTTGCCTGATGGGTACTATGTAAATAGCCATCCCGCTGGGCACAGAAGATAAACTGGAAAAATAGGGGAGTCTGAGTGTCCAACATCTCGGAAATTGGTTGTATATCTTAGTGGACATGTTTGGCGGGCTCTTGGGCATAGTTAACCCTGATCTACCCTCATGTAAAGGGTGGTCCAAAAGAGTGAGGTTCTTGGGTATCCCGTGTGTAGCTAGTTTTGCAAGTGTCCCTGTGAAGGGGCCTTGCTAGGGAAGAAAGTTGCTTTCCTTGGCACTGATGCCAGGTATCACTCGGGTGGTGTCTCTCACCAGCTGGCACGTTTTTGCTAACTGGCAGAATAGTCTTGTAGCACTACCAAGGATGGCAATTTTCTACCTGACAACTGAGGTTGCAAAAACAGCGAGTAATAGGGAGTTAAGGCTTGAAGCCTAGTAGAGACTGAGCAGGTTGCCAGGGGAGATCTAACTCATTTCGCATGGCCCTAAACTCAGCCATTTGCCCTCACCCAGTATATTAAACTGTTAGACCTTGCCACGGTAATAACTTGTACAATTACTATAATGGTCAAGGGATTCATGAATGTGTTTAGTATGGCGTGTCCGATGGCAAACCAGTTCCAGTCTCCCCACCAGGATTTAGTGGTGGTTTGCTTTATTTCCTGGGTGATTCTTAGGATCTGTTTAGTCCAGAGGGCTACGGCTATTTTGATGTGAGCCTCAGTCTGCTCAATTTGTTTGGTGGCCTCACTGAGATTTGAAAGCAAACACAACCTTTTAGAAACCGCCAATTCATCCTCAATATGAAATCCCCTTAATAGCTTCCTGTCAATGTGGTATAGGGTTTCACTGGTATATTCCCTTAGTATCTCATGCAGGTAAAACTCCTGGCTGAGGCAGTCCCTTACATGCATGTGGCAAAAGCAGGGGTTTCCCTTGAACCGGTCTATATCTATCTCATATTCTTGGGGCAGAATGGTAAGGTGATTACATGGGGTGTGTAGGCAGAAGCAATCGTGGGTCATTTGCACCATCAACAAGGTTTTTATGGGAATTATGGCCTGTTCCTGTATGTCTTGTATGGGGGCGCCTTCTAGGCCGCCATAGCAATGCATCCACTATCGGGTTTTAACACACCCAGCTAAGTCATATACGTGGGTGCCATTAGACAAATGTAATATCTTGTCTGCAATCATGGTGGTGTTGCTCTCTGATAGAGATAGGCCCAAGTGAGAGACTGGGTGCATGATCTCTTGATCCTAGACCCTTTCATGGTATATCCCAACCTTTAGAATCATGTCGTGTCACTGGGCCCCTGTTATTGTCATCAGATCAGCTGGGTATTGGAGGGAGTCTGGGTATTTCAACTTGAGTAACCCAAGTATCTCGGGATGTATTAGTTTTATGAGTGAGGCCTGTATTAATTGAGATGCAAAGGCCATAAGACTGCTCTGTATCTGAGTGCACTGTATGGTTATGGATATATTATGTATGCTACTTTGAAGGGACTGTCTTAAGTCCAGAATGATTTCCTTCTCCACTCTCACCCACTGGGGCAGGATGTATCCAGTTGTATCGATTCCTTGTGCCACATTTGTTAGACCTGAGGCTATGAATACCCCAACGTCCTTTGTTCTGGACCCAACTAATCCAAGTTTATTGGCCAATACTTCGGTGCTTATTGCATTTAATACACCTTCCCCTACTCCAAGACCTCCCAGGATAGTACCTACTGTGTCTTGCCTTTCTCTAAAAAGGGGGTGTGTTACGGGCTGCCATCTCTTTTCTAACTGTTCCCACTGCGCCCAGGCTGCCTTTAAATATGGGCTGCAGGAAGGAATTGTGCGTGCAACGTTTACTGCTGTGAGGTTTAAGACCAGGGTTGTAATTATGGGCTGCGTTTCTGAATAGGCATCTTCCCTGACTATGAGATTTCCTATGTACATTGGGGGTTCCTTGAGGATGGCTGGGGTATAGATAGGAATGTATGGGCAATCCATGCTATGGCAATCGATATTACATCGAGTGGGGGTGCGTGTGAGGAAAAATCTTGTTTTCCAGGTCCATGTAGGATGGCACAGTTTATCTAAGGTGAGGGTGGTGAAAAAGGAAGCTGGTGTCGTGCTGAGTGGAGGATCGAATCGGTGCCTGTTCCAAAACCCGGTTGTGAGCGGGAGACCCCCTGAATCGGCCACAACCCACGTATGTCCCTGGGGACCAAACATAACTTCAGATTTGATGGTTCTAGCCTCTGTAATGTAGATCTGGGTTTTAACTTTAAGGTGGAGCTTAAAGGTACGGGCTTTGCCCATGGCGTCCAGGACGTCATATATAGGGCGTTGCCCACTGACAGACTGCTTCTCTGTTGAACTCCCACGTGGGTCCGAATTGAGTAGGATATATAGGGAGGGCAGTGCCCATACTCTGCCACGCCAGGATCCATAAGGCTCATATATGGGGCGCCATCTCACGTCCCTGTAGGGAAATAGAGATGGTCTTAGCATCTGGTTCTAGCTCCTAACCTCCATCATCATACAGAAAGGTCTTGGCTAGTTTGATTAAGGGGGGTGGGTTCAGGCCATTCCTGGACTGGCCTAATAGGCACTGGTCCTCCTTTCCATTCCTTTAGTTGGAAGGAGTGAAAATATTTGAGCTTGTCCCCACGTTTACTGGGAATACAGACTTGGTAGAAAGCGGGCGAAATTCTTTCTGTGATTTCGACTGGACCAACCCATTTAGCAGAGAGAGCATGTTTGTGTTGGGAGAAATTCCTATACATGACTTTCTGTCTGGGATCCCACTGTTGAGGGTTGCGTACCCATCCCAATTTGTGATCCATAGGGGCTTTCCAGACCTCCCAAAAGGGGCGGTCCATACTCACCCCAGGAAGCAGCGGGATGGGGCCAAGGCTGCCAGACCGGCAGCCTCCACCGTCTCATTCCGCCGCTTCCAGAGGCTGCAGGGAAGCTGCAAACTGCCGGTTCCCCACAGCCTCCAAACGGAAGCAGGCGGAAGGGAGAAAGGGGCCGCTGCCGCAACCCCTTTCTCCCTGGGTCTTTGCCGCGGTTGTCTAAAAGCCGCGGCAAAGACCCACGCCAAAATTTTTGCGCCGTGGAAAGGGCGCGATTTGCACCCTCCCACGGCGCAAAGGCGTCATGGCGTGTGCAGTGCATCTAGCAGCTGTGCACGCCATGACGCCATCATGGCGCGCCCGTGTGGACGCCGCCATTTAATTATGGCGGCGCCCATACGTGCTACGGTTTGTGAGTGTGTGAAAGCTGCGCGCTCACAAACCCTAATGGCGCCGCCCAGGCGACTTTTAGTGCCCGTCTCGGCTATAGACTGCATATTCTTTCTCAAGGTTCTGGCTCCCTGTTTGTGAATCAGACTCAGGTTCTGTAAGAGAGACCTGATCCATTCATGGTTCAGTAGTACTGGTTCTAGCTCAGAAGGCAGGGCAGTATTGATCCAGAATGCTTTGGGCATAATCATTTTTTGTCCTGTCATGACCTGGTGTGGAGTAAAGCCATGGGAGGCCACTCTGCCCCTGAAAGCCATGAGAATTATGGGAAGCTTCGCATCAGAGTCCTTTCCAGAGGCCTTCACCACTTTGCGCAGTGCATTCTTTAGGGTCCTATTGGTGTGTTCAATTCCCCTCGAGCTCTGTGGGTAGTGAGGGATGTGGAATTTCTATTTGATTCCTAGGGCACAACAGAGCTCCTTCATGACCACCCTGGTGAAGTGTGGGCTGGAGTCATGGTCCAATTCATGCACCATCCCGAAGCGGGAGAACACTTGGGTAAAGAGGATGCGGGCTGTGGTGGCTTTAATGGGGAAGGCTTCGACCATTTGCTAAAGGGGTCGATAATGGTGAGGTAGTATTTATTGTGTCGGGCAGTGGTGGGCAATGGTCCTATGAAGTCAATCTGGAGGCGCACCCAGGGTCCATTGATATGCTGATGTCCCATGGTGGCCTTGGGGCCTTTTGGGTCTGCATTTACCATAGTGCATGATAGAGAGTTATCCACCCACTGGACTACATCCCCTCTCATTTTGGGCCACCATCCTGCCTCTCTTACTCATACCTCCCTTGTTTGCCTCTATGTCCAATTTCGTTTACAAACTGGATCAGATATCCACGGAGTTCCATGAGCACAATCCAGCTGTGATTTCCTTCACTATCTACTGCCCACCACACTCCTTCCTTTTGCTCTATTTTATATTTGTTAGAGGGGTCTTGGCCAATGGTGCTCAACTCTTTTATCTCTCTGTCACCCTTCTGTAGCTGAGCTAAATCTAGGGTAAGTGGCATTAACAGGTCCTTAGGCTTTACATTTATTGGGTGCAAAGGTGTGGGAGGTTCAGCTCCTTTTGCAGCTTCCTTTGCCAAAATGTCTGCCTGGTTGTTCCACCTAGCTTCCTCTTGTGTTCCCTTCTGATGTCCCTTTACAAATGACACCTGAGTATCTGTGGTTTGGGATAAGATCCGTATGGCAGCCTGCTTCCATATCTCTCCGTGGGCCACGGGTTTGCCGTCGTTGGTCTTCCACACATGGTTTACCCATATGGGGAGCCAATCTATGGCAGCATTAACAGACCACTGGGAGTCTGTGTATATGGCCACTGGGGTATCTGGTGGTTCGAAGACTAAAACAGCCAGTAACGTGGTTACTTCTGCTGCCTGGCTTGAGTGGGGGTGGACTGTTCCTTGAAGGATGTGTGAGTCATTGGCTTGGATGGCTCCATACCCTGTGAAGCGGGTGCTGTCCAAGCAGTAGGAGGAGCCATCACAGAACCAGCATTGGAATCCCTTTTCTAGTGCAGTGGATAAGGGTTCTCTGGGGGTAACCGGCCAAGTGTGGTCTGCACTAGGGGGTAAGGGACACTCGTGAGCGGAATCGGTGACTATCAGCCCATAGGGAGTGGGTGGCTCACTGGCTTTTCTCTGGTAACTGAACCTCTCTTCACTAATTCCAGTGTCCATTTGGCTATCCGAGCATTATGGACTTGTCCATCCTGGATCTGCAAAGGGATATCTGCCCAAGCTGCTGCATGTTGTTAGCCTTTCTCATACTCCATTAATTCCATTCGTGTGGGGGTCCTAACCTCAGTAAGAGCCAAATCGGGGTGCATTGTATTGACTGCAGCTCCAAGTCCACCAGGAGCAGGTCGGGAGTCGAGGGTTCCTGTCCTACTTCTGTCCTTACTAGAGAACGCCCCCAAAGATCAGGCATGAGCCTCGCGATTACTTGTTGACAAGGAGGGGGCTTTGGCTGCTCAGCCGGGGTGGCCGGAGGGGGGGTCGGGGGATTTCCTCATGACAGGTGCTAACGGTACCGCAGAGTGATAGGGCTTAATCAGTCCGGTGTGTCTGTTTCTGGCAGGCGGGGGTCATGGCCATGGGATCTTAGGCCTTGCCTTAGTCGCTGGTTTTACATGGGATCCCGGGCTGTCCTAATCTCTGGCCTCTCTCCTAGGGAGGGGTCGCTGGGGCACCTCTTCCATCTTCTCTAGCAAGAGCGCAAATAGTTCATCATTGGGCAAATGGTCTATTTCCTGTCGGGGTACTCCCATGTTTAGTAGCCGCCTCCACACACTATTTCTAGATGCCTGGGAGATTGCTCCTCCTCCATCCCTCTTGTCGTAGTCTCTCTGTGCCAGGGGGCCTCTGTACTCTGTCCTCCTTATTACTCTGTTCCCATTGGGGGTTGTAGGGTGGCAGAGTTTTGGTTTCTGGGGGAGCATGGTAGGATTCTTCCTCTTCCCAGTCAATTGCTTCTACGTACTGGGGGCTCACAGTAGCTATTACTGAGTTCCAAAACGGTCTCGAGCTCACGGATATAGTGTTCGCATTTAGTGTGGTCAGCTTTTGGATGTCCTTCAGTTTTGTGGGCCAAGACATAATCTGTTGCCTGCTTTGCTTGCTTGATTTTTTTCTCTAGGTCCTGGATATACTTCCTCGTGGCCTCCTTCGCCAACTTGTCACTTTCTGCCTGACGCGCTGCTTCTTCCCTTGCTCTGATATGCAGAGCAATTTTGGCCGCCTTTTCTTTTACTTGCGTGACCGCCTCCTCTACTTGTTTCTTGAGGAGCTGCTCTCCCTCTGAAAGCCTTTTGTAGGCTTTGGTGGCCTCGTGGGCTAACATCCAAATTCCCCACAATGCCCATCTGTCCTTTTCTGATTTGGACACCTTTTAAAACCTCTTTTTCTGAGTGTTCAAGTTGTACACTAGCAACAGTGTCTCGAAGGGATCTTCGGTCAGAAAGCCTTCCGCTTTCCAGGGATTAGGTCCCTTTCCGAGGATCCTTTTTTTTTTTTAAGCAATCCTTTGGCTCCTCTGCCTTTACTAACCTTTCTGAGGCTAGCTGTACCTTTTCCATATTGAGTCCTGCCCTTGGGGCCGTACACAATCAGCTTGGTGCAAAAGTAGAGCAAAATGAGATGCTGTTATTGAAATAATCAATAAAAAACAGACCAGTTCTCAATGAATGTGTGTGCCTTTTTTTTTTGTCCAGATCTTTTTTTGAAGGAATAGGAATGTTTTCCTGACAACCATGTGTCCCGGAACGTTTCCCACCAGTTTTCAAGTAACAAATTCCCTGTCTTCCAGCATTTCACAATTTCAGTTCTAGCTGCAGAGATTAGGAATATGATGAGTCTCCAGTGTTTTAGATGACTATTGGTTTTGCTAAAGATTGATAACAATAATAAGGCCAGACAAAATTTCACTGGTTTATCTGCATCAATATTGCATTCCAAAAAGCATTGATCCTAGGACATTCGAGCCACATGTGTGCGTAAGAACCTTGAGCCTTACAGCCTCTCCAACAGTATGGTGAAACATTTTTCAATACTTTTGAAAATTTCACAGGGGTTAAATACCATTTGTATGCTACTTTTAAAGCACACTCCTTTGCATCTGCCAATCTTGACTATGGAGGAGGGCCAGATTTCTCTGATAAATCCATATTTGAATCTAACTGCCAGGTTATTCTGGCAGAATAATTTTTACAGTTAAGTGGACTGTATTAGGATTTTGTATATAGTGGACACTCCCCTCTTGGATTTTCCCTTATGTATACAGATGGATTCATAAAAAGTTGGGGTTCTAGAACTGTAACCTTTTAGCAGGATATGGCGTGCAAAGGAGAGGATTTGCAACATTGGAGCCAAGTGGGATTGTCTCAAGGCATTGAACAAACTATGTTCTCTGTGAGAGACAAAATGAGAAAACAAATCCAGACAATCACACTGTCTGATTAGGAAAGAATTTATTTGCAAATTATGGTGGAAAATAAGTATTTGGTCAATATCAAAAGTTCATCTCAATACTTTGTTATGCATCCTTTGTTGGCAATGACAGAGGTCAAATATTTCCTGTAAGTCTTTGCAAGGTTGACACACACTGTTGGCGCACACTGTTGGCCCATTCCTCCATGCAGATCTCCCCTAGAGCAGTGATGTTTTGGGGCTGTTGCTGGGCAACATGGATTTTCAACTCCCTCCAAAGGTTTTCTATGGGGTTGAGATCTGGAGACTGGCTAGGCCACTCCAGGACTTTGAAATTCTTCTTATGAAGCCACTCCTTTGTTACCTGGGCAATGTATTTAGGATCATTGTCAAGCTGAAAGACCTAGCCATGTTTCATCTTCAAAGCCCTTGCTGATGGAAGAAAGTTTGCACTCAAAATCTCACGATATGTGGCCCCATTCATTTTATCCTGTATGCAGGTCAGTCATCCTGGTCCCTTTGCATGATATTGCCACTCCCATGCTTCATAGTAGGTATGGTGTTCTTTGGATGCAACTCAGCATTCTCTCTGCTCCAAACACGACGAGTTGTGTTTCTACCAAACAGTTCTACTTTGGTTTCATCTGACCATATGACATTCTCCCAATCCTCTTCTGAATCATCCAAATGCTCTCTAGCAAATTTCAGAAGGGCCTGGATATATACTGGCTTAAGCAGGGGGACAAGTCTGGCACTCCAGGATCTGAGTCCCTGGCAGCATAGTGTGTTACTGATGGTAGCCTTTGTTACATTGGTCCCAGCTCTCCACAGACCATTCACTAGGTCCCCTCGTGTGGTTCTGGGATTTTTGCTCACTGTTCTTGTGATCATTTTGACCCCATGGGGTGAGATCTTGTGTGGAGCCCCAGATTGAGGGTGATTATCAGTGGCCTTGTATGTCTTCCATTTCCCAGTAGATAAGACCCCCACATCCTTTAGTTTGGGTTATGCTCCTCCCACTCACTCCAATAGGCAGGCAAACTCTTGAGACCTTCTGGTGACCCCACGTGGGGGGAGCTAACCCTGGAAGCCCAGTCTTGTCCTGCCTGTCACTCCAGTAGGATGCGTTTGCTGTTGCTCTGCAACTTCTTCACTACAGCCACTTCAATCCTTTTCCTTGGTGCCTTGGAAGCATGAAGAAAGATTTAATATGGCAAGGGCTCCCAGGATTGGAGAAAGGTCTTGGCTTTGCCAGTGATTCTCCTTCTCCTCCAAATCTGCCCCCCTTTCATGGTGGGAGCACAGGAGATTTCTGCAGCTTTTTACAGCACATGGGAGCTGTGGGAACAGATGGTGAGGGTTTCCCCTCCATGTCTCTGTTTCTCCACATCACCTCTGCTCAGGCCTTTTAGGGCCAGGGATCAGAGAGGCAGCTGGCCAGAAGTTATGGAAACTTCCTTTCTCAGCATCTCTGCCCAACCCGTTTAGGGCCACGGTTCAGAGGACAGGCAAGCAGATTCAGTCTTCCCAGCCTGGTGCATGTCTACAATTTTGTTTCTGGCATCCTTTGACAACTCTTTGGTCTTCAGCATAGTGGAGTTTGCAGTGTGACTGAGGTTTTGGACAGGTGTCTTTTATACTGATAACAAGTTCAAACAGGTGCCATTAATACAGGTAATGAGTGGAGGACAGAGGAGCCTCTTAAAGAAGAGCTTACAGGTCTGTGAGAGCCAGAAATCTTGCTTGTTTGTCAGTGACCAAATACTTATTTTCCACCAGCAGTTTGAGACTGATTTAACTGCCCTGGCTCAGTGCTAGGGAATTCTGGGAACTGTAGTTTATTATGGCACCAGAGCTCTCTGACATAGAAGGCTAAATGTCTCACAAAACTACAGTTCCCAGAATTCTCTAGCATTGAGCCAGGGCAATTAAAGTGGTCTCAAACTGGATTATTTCTGCAGTGTGTTTTAGACCCTCATTGAAAAACTCTTTAACACCTTCCTTACTCTTTGCAAGAAAGGTCTTTGCAGGATTATTTCATTCAGTCATATATTACAACATAGAAACATCAAAGAAAGTTGTGAAACAGCTGTAAGTGATGGAGCAAATTTGAGGTCACTTAGATTTAGAATGCCAAATCCCTAGAAAAACCAGCATGCATTAAAAAAAGTTTTAATAACTCTCAGTTTTATGGGCCTTTGTAATTACACAGTGTTTTTACTCAGTAAATGAAAATCTAAGAAGAAATGGAGTGGCATCAACAGTGAGGAGAGATGTTGCAAAAACAGTCAAGGGATCTAATTAAAGGTCTGACCAAATAATATCAACAAGGCATCAGGAAAACCTATCAACATAACTATAATCCAAGTTTATGCTCCAGCTACAGAGGCAGATGAAAAAGGACTGAAAGATTATGTGCTGGAATCCAGGAGAAAATTGCTCACATACCAAAACAGGATTTCTTGTTAATCATAGTTGACTGGAATGTAAAAGTAGGAAACAGAGCAGAATGAAAGACTGTAGGAGAATTTGGCCTAAGATCAGTAAATGAAGCAGGAGAGCGAGTGATTGAATTTTACAAGGTCAGTAGTTGTTCATCACAAACACATTCTTCAAACAACCAATGAGGCAACTGTATCTGTATGAGGACATCACCTGATGGCAAATACAGAAATCTAATAGACTACATAATTGGAAGCAGAAAATAGAGAAGTTGCATTTTCTCTGCAAAAACAGGACCAGGAGCAGATTGTGGCAGACTGTGAAGGCTAATCTAAAAAAATCAGAATAAAGCTAAAGAAGAACACTAAACCAACTGTTATGCCAGAAGACAACCTGAAGAACACTCCTATATAGTGTGTCATATAAATTTGCACTATTAAACCTAATTAACTGGGAGCTAGGAGAACTTTAGCGAGAAGCAAGGGACATTATCTGGGAAGGATGCAAAAAACTATAATCAAAAAGAAAGAATAGCCTCAATAGATAACAGACTAAATTCTTCACGCAGTTAAGGACAGATGAGATGAAAAAGTAAAAGATGACAGAAATAGATTCAGAATTCTGAATACAACTATTCTGCAACTTGTGTACAGGGACAAGAAGAACTACTATAACAATCAGTACAGAGAAACAAAAGATTATAACAAGAAAGGAAGAACAAGGGACATCTTTTAGGAGATCCATGAATGCAAGGGGACATTTAAATAAGAGTGGGGATACTCTACAACCAGTAGGGGAACACATTACCTGAGCAAGCAGAAATAAAAAGACAATGGAAACAATACAAAAGCAATACAAAACAATATAAAAAATTTGAAAAGATGACAGATTCATTCAAGGAAGACCATTTTACAATTTACAAAATGATTTAGAGCTTACAATTTTAGAAAGTAAATAACAATTTATTTATTTATTTATATTCTGCCCCTCTGGGTAAGCAATCAGGGGGGAGTACAGCATTTAAAAATACATACAGTTAAAATAACACTTTGGTCTCCCCTCCCACCCCTTAAAAACAGATTAAACTAAGAATAAGATTTAAAACAGTGAAACATTAAAAGATAAACTAATAATAATAATAATAATAATAATAATTTTATTTCTAGTCCGCCCCTCTGAACAAAGCAGTCGGGGAAGATTACAACAGAAGTTAAAAACATAACAGATTAAAATATTCTCATCCATCCCCACCTCTCCCCTTAAAAAAGGATTAAATCAAACTATAGATTAAAACATATACAATGTGCAATGGGTTAGGCCAAAAATGCCTAGACAAGGATTTCTAGCTCTAGTAGAGAAAGAGCACACGGGCAGAGGTTGGGGAGGTCTATACCCTGATTTGGAGCCGGGGGTATTAACTAGTGTCTGGGAAGGCCTGCCGGAAGAGATGCGTCTTTAAGGCTTTCTTGAAGCCATCGATGGAAGTTATAAGATGCATCTCATCCGGCAGGACATTCCACAACTTGGGGGGGTGACTGCAGAAAAGGCCCTCTGGGAGGTCTGCACTAACTTGGTCTTCATGGGCTGTAGTAGGTTCCTCCCAGAGGACCGGAGCGTTTGCGGGGGGGACTCATACGGAAGGAGGCGGTCCCTTAGATAAGATGGACCCAAGCCATGTAGGGCTTTAAAGGTTAAAACCAACACCTTGTACTGTGCCCGGAAACTGATTGGAAGCCAGTGGAGAGCTTTAAGCACAGGTGTTATATGCTCTCTCCTGGATGTTCCTATAATAAGTCTGGCTGCCATGTTCTGGACCATTTGTAGTTTCCGGGTTAAGCACAAGGGTAGCCCCATGTAGAGTGCTTTGCAGTAGTCTAAGCGTGAGGTTACCAGAGTGTGTACCACAGTTTGCAGGTCCCTCATGTCCAGGAAAGGGCGCAGCTGGCGTATCAGCCGAAGCTGATAACAGGCACTCCTGACTGTCACATTCACCTGACTAGTCATGTGAGGCGATGGGTCAAGAAGTACCCCCAGATTGCGAACAGAGTCCTTCGAGGAGAGTGTGACTCCATTGAGTACTGGAAGTTGTATTCCCAGACCTGGTTTCGGGCCTCTGACCTTGAGTACCTCCGTTTTGCCTGGATTTAATTTCAATTTGTTTTTTCTCATCCAGTCCATTACCGCTGCCAGGCAGTCATTGAGAGGAGAGACGCCATCTGAAGTCTGAGTAGACGATCTGGTCATGGAGAGGTATATCTGAGTGTCATCAGCGTACTGAAGACACTGAGCTCCATGCCTCCGAATGACCTCACCCAGCCGCTTCATATAGATATTAAATAGCATCGGGGACAGGATGGCGCCCTGAGGGATGCCACAATTAAGCTCGATTTTAGAAGACAACTGTTCCCAAGCCTCACCCTTTGATACCTACCAGAGAGAAAGGACCGGAACCACTGGAACACAGTGCCACCGATCCCCAGCTCTCTTAGTCTGTTCAAAAGGATGGCATGATCGATTGTGTCAAAGGCCGCTGAGAGATCCAAGAGCACTAACAGGGTCACACTACCCCTGTCGATGCTCAAGCAGAGGTCGGCTGTCTCAACTCCAAATCCTGCCCTGAAACCGGTTTGACATGGATCTAGATAATCGGTTTCATCCAAGACGGCTTGGGGTTGGGAGGTGACTGCTCTCTCGATCACCTTGCTGAGGAAAGGCAGCAAGGACACTGGTCTGTAGTTGTTCCTGTCCAGGGGATCAAGAGAAGGTTTCTTCAGGAGGGGCTTCACAGCCGCCTCCTTTAAAGAAGATGGAACAGTGCCTTCCCTGAGAGACGCATTGATCACATCCCGAAGGAATGTTCTCAATGCATCCCCTCCCTGGATGACCAGCCAAGATGGCCCTGGATCGAGAGAGCAAGTCGTCTTCCTCTCACATCCAAGGAGCTTGTCCACGTCATCGGTACTCACAGATTGAAATTCATCCAGTAAACTGACAGCACCGGAGTTACTGGGCACCTCACCAATGGGCACTGAACAAATATTGGTGTCCAAGTCAGCTCTGATCCGAGAGATTTTGCCTGCAAAGTGGATATTAAATGCCTCACAGCAGGCTGTTGTGGGTTCTAGTAAAGGATTTGGCGCATTAGACAAAATCGCTCTAAAATTGGGTAAATGGGCTGCCTCAAGAGTATCAATGTCTTGATAAATGAGACTGGAGGGACAGTAGATGATAGAAAGTTAATCATTTTCTGGGAAGGCCTGCCGGAAGAGATGTGTCTTGGTGGTTGTCTTAAAGCAATCCAAAGTTGTATAAGACGCATCTCATCCAGCAGTTCATTCCATAGCCTGGGAGCAAAGGCAGAGAAGGCCCTCCGGGAGGTCTGTGCAAGCCTAGCTTTCATAGGCTGTAGGAAATTCCTTCCAGAGGACCGAAGAGTGCGAGGGGGCTCATATGGGGAGAGGCGGTCCCTAAAATAGGATGGACCTGAGCCATGAAGGGCTTTAAAGGTCAAAACCATCACCTTGTACTGTGCCCAGAAACTAATTGGCAGCCAGTGGAGAGATTTCAGCACAGGTGTTATGTGCTCTCTCCTAGATGCACCGGTAACTAATCTGGCTGCCATATTTTGAACCAGTTGACGTTTCCGGGTTAGGCACAAGGACAGCCCCATGTAGAGCGCATTGCAGTAATCTAAACGTGAGGTGATCAAAGCATGTACCACAGTTTCCAGGTCCCTCATCTGCAGGAAAGGGCGCAGCTGGAGTATCAGCCGAAGCTGATAACAGGCACTTCTGACCGTCGCATTCACCTGACTAGTCATGTGGAGCGACGAGTCTAGAAGAACCCCCAGACTGCGAACAGGGTCCTTTGAGGAGAGTGTGACTCCATCTAGGACCGGGAGTTGTATTCCCAGACCTGGTTTCGGGCCGGTGACTGTCAGTACCTCCGTTTTGTCTGGATTAAGCCTCAATCTGTTTTCCCTCATCCAATCCATTACCGCTGCCAGGCAGTCATTGAGAGAGGAGACGCCATCTGAGGTCTGAGCAGATGATCTTGTCATGGAGAAATATATCTGACTGTCATCTGCGTACTGATGACACTGAGCTCCATGCCTCCGAATGATCTCCCCCAGTGGCTTCATATAAATGTTAAATAGCATCAGGGACAGAATGGCGCCTTGAGGGACGCCACAGTGTAGCTCGATTTTAGATGAGCAGCTGTCCCCGAGCCTCACCCTTTGGGACCTGCCAGAGAAAAAGGAACGGAACCACTGCAAAGCAGTGCCTCCGATACCCATTTCTCCCAGCCGGTTGGACTCAAAATTGGACTCAAAGCGCTTGAGAGAAATGAATCACTAGCCTACAGAGACAGAATCTACTCTAGTTTTAACTAAAATCTCTCAATAAATATGGAAAACAAAATAATGGCCGACAGATTGGAAATATTTAATATATATTCCAGTCTCCACAAAAGGAGACACCAGGGATTACAGTAACCACAGGGCCATAGCATTAATCTGCCATGCAAGCAAAGTGAGTCTCAAAAGTCTGCAACAAAGATTTTTACCATATATGGAGTGAGAAATGTCAGATGTCCAAACTGGATTTAGGAAGGGAAGAAGCACTAGGGGTCATATTGCAAGCATAGTTTGGATAATGAAGCACACCGAAGAATTTCAGAAGAAAATTAGCCTGTACATTATATATTATAGCAAAGCTTTTTGTTTTATACAACTAGGGATCACTCTTAAAGAAATCGCTGTGTCATATTTCATTGTCCTGATGCTCAACCTATATTCAGGACAAGAGGCTACTGTAAGAACAGAATATGCAGAAACTGAATGGCTTCCAATTGGCAAGGAGTCAGGCAAAGCTGCATTGTACGTGCTGAACATATAAAGCAGGATAAGACTTAGAGGAAGGAGGCTAGAAAATGGGAAGAAGGAATATAAACAATTTATGACATGCAGATGATGCCATACTACTATCAGTAAATAACGAAGACTTAGACCTATTAGTGAAGAAAGCCAAGGAAGAAAGTGCAAAGGCATGTTTACAATTGAAGATTAATGTGCTGTAATGCTGTTTGAACTGTGCTGTGTTAAGGACATAATAATATGAAATGATTTTCTAGTAAATTTTATAATTTAATCATGGACAATGTAAAGGGAAATTGTCAGTTTGCAAAATGGGGTGGGAACTGGACTTAAATGTGATTTCTTATGCTGAATGGTCAAACATAACTGCTTGGAGAGGAATTCTGGGCCATACCTTGCTAAAGGTAAACCTGGTGCTTCTCTGTGTGCCTTTTGATTGGGTAAGAGCTTAAAATTTGAAATTGTGAGCCATTTCCTTTGGTTCATTGGGGAGGAGGAAAGAGAAATCTCATTCTATATAACTGCTTGGAGAGGAATTCTGGGCCATACCTTGCTAAAGGTAAACCTGGTGCTTCTCTGTGTGCCTTTTGATTGGGTAAGAGCTTAACATTTGAAATTGTGAGCCATTTCCTTTGGTTCATTGGGGAGGAGGAAAGAGAAATCTCATTCTATATAACTGCTTGGATAGCCAAGGCGAGTTGGAAGTACAGAGGAGAAGGTAGCCTGAGCACAGTGTTGGAGGACAACTCATTCAATATTTATACTTTTCTTCTCACTATTCCCTTAAGGGGCTGTGGGGATTTATTAACGATTTGGATGACAGAATTGGGGGCATACTTATCAAATTTGCAGATGACACTAAACTGGGAGGAGTAGCTAATACCCCAGAGGATAGGATCAAAATTCAAAATGACCTGAATAGACTAGAAAGCTGGGCCAGTGCTAACAAAATGAAATTCAATATGGAGAAATGTAAGGTTCTGCACTTAGGGCGGAAAAATGAAATGCACAGATATAGGATGGGGGACACCTGGCTGAACGAGACCACATGTGAAAGGGATCTAGGAGTCCAAGTAGACCATAAGCTGAACATGAGTCAACAGTGTGATGCGGCAGCTAAAAAAGCCAATGCAATTTTAGGCTGCATCAATAGAAGTATAGTTTCTAGATCAAGGGAAGTTATAGTGCCACTCTATTCTGCTTTGGTCAGGCCCCACCTGGAATACTGTGTCCAGTTCTGGGCACCACAATTCAAAAAGGATGTGGAGAAACTGGAGCATGTCCAAAGGAGGGCAACTAAGATGGTGAAGGGTCTGGAAACCTTGCCCTATGAAGAACGCCTTAGGGAGCTGGGGATGTTTAGCCTGGAGAAGAGAAGGTTAAGAGGTGATATGATAGCCCTGTTCAAATATTTGAAGGGATGTCATATTGAGGAGGGAGCAAGCTTGTTTTCTGCTGCTGCAGAGACTAGAACGCGGAACAATGGATGCAAACTGCAGGAAAAGAGATTCCACCTCAACATTAGGAGGAACTTCCTGACAGTAAGGGCTGTTCGACAGTGGAACACACTCCCTCGGAGTGTGGTGGAGTCTCCTTCCTTAGGGGTCTTTAAGCAGAGGCTGGATGGCTATCTGTCAGGGATGCTTTGACTTGGAGTTCCTGCATGGCAGGGGGTTGGACTGGATGGCCCTTGTGGTCTCTTCCAACTCTATGATTCTATGATTCTATGATTCTATGATTCAGAGGAAGTGAATCAGGGACTTGCCTCTAGAAGGAGCTAGCAGCCAGGAGCTTTCTAGATATCTATAGGCCCAGTTGATTGAACTCACTAACAGAGCTTGGGGACAAAGGCCAGCCCCACAGGGGTTCTTTACACTGGTGTTTAACAGGAGGAGCCCACAGTCTTGTTTCAGTGCCTCCTTAAGACTTCTCACTATGGACACTGAGGGACCTGCTGCAGTCACCTGCAACACCTGTGGGATGTTTGTCTTCTTGCCTATAGATGTGGGGAACTTCACCTGCACCAAGTGCAAGTTGGTAGCACTCTTAGAAGAGAGAATTCAGCAGTTGGAGGCCCAGGTATCATCAGCATCATAGAGAGCAGGAGGTTCTCCTGAACAGAATGGACCGGATGGTCTTGGGACAGGAAACACACAGAGAAAGTTCCTGGGGAAGAGGAGGTCACTTCACAAACCACAGAAGTAGATGGTTGGAGGAATGTAACACACAGAAGTATGGAAACCAGGGTTCTTTTTGTGAGCTTGCAGCTACAGAATCGATTTAAATATCTCTTTGTTATCAGAGATGATGAGGAAAAGCAGCGGGGACAGACTACAGGGACAGAGCAAGGGAGCCTGGGAGTACCACTCAAGGCAACAGCAGCTGTAGGGAAATCACGGTTCATTCTGTGAGCTTGCAGCTAAAGAATCGCTTTGAATCTCTCTCTGTTATCAGAGATGATGATGAAAAGCAGCAGGGACAGACATCAGGGACAGAGCAGGGCAGCCTGAGAATAGCACGAAAGGGAACAGCCACTGCTAAGCCTCGAAGGAGGCGTGTGGTGGTTGTGGTGGACTCCTTGCTGAGGGGTACAGAGGCAGTGGTTTGTGGGGCTCACAAGATGTCTCGGGAGGTGTGCTGTCTCCCTGGGGCAAAGATCCGTGATGTGACAGAGAGGCTGACAAGACTTGTCAAGCCTACTGACCGTTATCCCTTTCTTTTGGTTCATATGGGAACCAATGATACTGCAAGGCACAGCTTTCAGAATATCATAAGGGATTATGATTCACAGATATAGGATGAGGGACACCTGGCTGAATGAGACAACATGTGAAAGGGATCTAGGAGTCCAAGTAGACCACAAGTTGAACATGAGTCAACAGTGTGATGCAGCAGCTGAAAAGGCCAATGCAATTTTAGGTTGCATCAATAGAAGTATAGTGTCTAGATCAAGGGAAGTAATAGTGCCACTCTATTCTGCATTGGTCAGGCCCCACCTGGAATACTGTGTCCAGTTTTGGGCACCACAATTCAAAAAGGATGTGGAGAAACTGGAGCGGGTCCAAAGGAGGGCGACTAAAATGGTGAAGGGTCTGGAAACCTTGCCCTATGAAGAACGCCTTAGGGAGCTGGGGATGTTTAGCCTGGAGAAGAGAAGGTTAAGAGGTGATATGATCACCCTGTTTAAATACTTGAAGGGATGTCACATTGAGGAGGGAGCAAACTTGTTTTCTGCTGCTCCAGAGAACAGGACTCGGACCAATGGGTGCAAACTGCAGGAAAAAAGATTCCACCTCAACATTAGGAGGAACTTCCTGACAGTAAGAGCTGTTCGACAGTGGAACACACTCCCTCGGAGGGTGGTGGAGTCTCCTTCCTTGGAGGTTTTTAAGCAGAGGCTGGATGGCCATCTGTCGGGTATGCTTTGATTGGGAGTTCCTGCACGGCAGGGGGTTGGACTGGATGGCCCTTGTGGTCTCTTCTAACTCTAAATTTCTATGATTCTATGATTCTATGAGGATCTGGGTAGGAAGCTGAAAGAGATGGATGCACAGGTTGTTATCTCTTCTCTTCCAGTAGAAGGGCATGATCCAGGAAGGGAGAAGAAAATAGCAGAGGGGAATAACTGGCTCCGTAGATGGTGCTGCCAAGAACAGTTTGGATTCTTGGTTCATGGGCTGTGGTTCCATGAGGAGGGACTTCTGGCAAAGGATGGGTTGCATCTCACACCAGTTGGCAAAAACGTTTTTGCCAATAGTCTCAAAAATCTGACCAGGAGGGCTTTAAACTGAGTTATATGGGGGAGGGAGACATTATTCTGGAAGGCAAAAGGGCTGGAGAAAATAGTCAAAATGACATAGAGGGAACAAGGCAAACAGTGCAAGGACCCAACAGTGGGAAGTAAAAAAATTTGCACAGGCAGTAAGTAAAGGGAACACATGTTCTTAGATGTCTCTACACTAATGCACAGAGTATGGGAAATAAACAGGATGAACTTGAACTCCTAGCACAACAAAGCAAATATGATATAATAGGAATCACTGAAACCTGGTGGGACACGATTGGAATGTAAAAATAGAGGGATATAACCTTTTTAAGAGAAACAGGCCGAACAGGAAAGGAGGAGGAATAGCATTATATGTCAGGGATATTTACACCAGTGAAGAGATCTACGACATCAGTACTGGAAGCCAGGTGGAGAGCATCTGGATAAAAATTAAAGGAGGGAAACAACAGGGATGTTACTGTGGGAGTCTACTACAGACCTCCAAGTCAGACGGAGGAATTGGATGATGCCTTTCTAGAACAGATGACCACACACTCAGAAAGGAGAGATGTAGTAGTGATGGGGGACTTCAACTATCTGGATATTTGCTGGAAGTCAAACTCAGCTAAATCCTAAAAGGTCTAGCAAATTCCTCACTTGCCTTGAAGACAATTTCATTGTCCAAAAGGTGGAAGAGACAACAAGGGGATCAGCCATTTTAGATCTTATCTTAACCAACAGGGATGACCTCGTCAAGTGGTTGGATCCTTAGGTGGAAGTGACCATGTTCTCCTGGAGTTTGTTATACAGTGGAAAGGGGAAGCCAGGCATAGTCAGACATGCACTCTAGACTTCAGGAGAGCTGATTTCAATAAACTTAGAGAAATACTGGGGGTGATCCCATGGTCAGGAAAACTAAAAGAGAAGGGAGTTCAAAACGGACGGGAGTTTCTCAAAAAGGAGATACTGAAGGCGCAATTTCAAACAGTTCCAATGAGGAAGAAAAATGGAAGATATCTCAAGAAGCCAGGATGGATGACTAAGGAACTTTCAACTGAGCTAAGTTTTAAATGGAACATGTATAAGAAATGGAAACATGGGGAAATCACGAAAGAGGAATTCAAACAAATAGCCAGCACATGTAGGGGTAAAGTCAGAAAAGCTAAAGGGCAGAATGAACTCAGGCTGGCTAGAGGGGTTAAGAACAATAAAAAGGGTTTTTTTGGGTATGTCCGAAGCAAAAGGAAGAAGAAGGAAACAGTAGGGCCACTGCGTGCAGAAGATGGCAAAATGCTCACTGGAGACAGAGAAAAGGCAGAATTAACACCTTTGCTTCAGTCTTCTCAGAAAAGGCAAAGGGTGCTCAACCTAAGGATAATGGGGAAGAAGACAGAATAGGGGAATTTCAGCACAGAGTAAGTAAAGAGATAGTACAGGAATACTTGGTTAACCTAAATGAATATAAGTCTCCAGGACCTGATGAACTACATCCAAGGGTATTAAAAGAAGTGGCAAATGTAATATCGGAGCCATTGGCAATAATCTTTGAGAACTCCTGGAGAACAGGAGAATTCCCAGCAGACTGGAGGAGGGCAAATGTTGTCCCCATCATCAAAAAGGGCAAAAAAAAGGATCCCAAGATTTATCGTCCAGTTAGTCTGACATCAATACCAGGAAAGATTCTAGAGCAGATAATTAAGCAGAGAGTCTGTGAACATTTAGAAGGGAATGCCATAATCACAAAAAGCCAACATGGGTTTCAGAGAAACAAGTCATGCCAGACAAATCTGATCTCTTTTTTTTTTTTTATAAAATTACCAGTTTGGTAGATGAAGGGAATGCTGTGGATATAGTATATCTTGATTTCAGTAAGGCCTTTGACAAGGTTCCCCATGACATTCTTGCAAACAAGCTTGCAAAATGTGGGCTAGACAAGGTAACTGTTACATGGATTTGTAACTGGTTGACTGGCTGAACTCAAAGGGTGCTCAACAATGGCTCCTTTTCAACCTGGAAAGAAGTGACCAGTGGTGTCTCACAGGGTTCTGTACTGGGCCCAGTGCTATTCAATATATTAATGACTTGGATGACAGAATTGGGGGTATACTTATCAAATTTGCAGATGACACCAAATCAGGAGGAGTAGCCAATACTCCAGAAGACAGGATCACAATTCAGAATGACCTGAATAGACTAGAAAGCTGGGCCAACGCTAACAAAATGAAATTTAATGCGGAGAAATGTAAGGTACTGCACTTAGGACACAAAAATAAAATGCACAGAGAGAGATATCACACACTTGCCAATCCATGTTCAGAATGGAGTGAATTAAGGAGAAATGTAAGGTACTGCATTTAGAGTGGAAAAATGAAATGCACAGATATAGGATGAGGGACATCTGGCTGAATGAAACTAAGTGTGAAAGAGATCTAGAAGTCCAAGTAGACCATAAGTTGAACATGAGTCAGCAGTGCGATGCGGCAGCTAAAAAGGCCAATGCTATTTTAGGCTGCATCAACAGAAGTATAGTGTCTAGATCAAAGGAAATGAAACTAAGTGTGAAAGAGATCTAGAAGTCCAAGTAGACCATAAGTGTCCAGTTCTGGGCACCACAATTCACAAAGAATGTGGAGAAACTGGAGCGGGTCCAAAGGAGGGCAACTAAGATGGTGAAGGGTCTGGAAATCATGTCCTGTGAGGAACGACTTAGAGAGCTGGGGATGTTTAGCCTGGAGAAGAGAAGGTTAAGTGGTGATAGCCCTGTTTAAATATTTTAATGGATGTCATATTGAGGAGGGAGCAAGCTTTTTTTCTTCTGCTGCAGAGACTAGAACGCGGAACATGGATGGAAGCTGCAGGAAAAGAGATCCCACCTCAACATTAGGAGGAACTTCCTGACAGTAAGGTCTGTTCGACAGTGGAACACACTCCCTTGGAGTGTAGTGCAGTCTCCGTCCTTGGAAGTCTTTAAGCAGAGGCTGGATGGCCATCTGTCGGGGATGCTTTGACTGGGAATTCCTGCATGGCAGGGGGTTGGACTGATGGCCCTTGTGGTCTCTTCCAACTCTATGATTCTATGATTCTGTGATTCTATGCTTTACAGATCTCCTCCCTTTAAATCCAAATCTGCTTCCCTTAAAGAATGTTCCTTGAAATCGATACACAAATGGCACTTTAGTTAGCAAGAATTACAGGCAATATATCTCCCAAGTGCTGGAATGGTTGCGATTGTATTGGTGCATTTTTACATGTTCGTGTATATTGTAACAAGATCTATGAATTTTGGGCTCACTGTACTTTCAGTTTTCTCAGGTATTACAAAACAGAGTTTTGTCTCTTGTCCTGGGTAATTATTTTTGCCCTTATTTAATGGTAATCGTAAGAACTTAAATCATAAACATACAATTGGTTTTCTTCTTGTCACCACTTGTTCGGAGATAGTACAGATTGGAAGACTGGCTGCTTGCTCATGGAGAACAGGTGGAAAAGGATCTGGAATACTTTATGAATAGAAAAGCTATCAGACAGAATTAACAGTTCTAGATTGTGTCATACTCCTTTCAAGGAGAAATGGTTTCCCTTTTTGACTTTTGTTAATTCTTTAGAATGTCCTCCTCTGTCACTGTCTTGAACGTATGGAATGACATTGTTTCCTGATCTGTCCCATCCTCTCCATTGCCGTAATGAATTTTTAAATTGCCTCATTGGAATAATGACCCCCATAACATCATCAGTCTGATGGTTTTATATTATATCTACTGAACTATGGTAATATTGTAACTTTTTATTTTTTTATTTTTTTATTCTGTTTTATTAATTAAAAAAAACATTTTAAAAAATAGTTGAACATTAAGAAAACAAAAATAATGACCACAAATTGCCACAGATGATTTACGTAAATTTAAAGTAGACAATGAAGACACTGAAATAGTTCAAGATTTTCCTTACCTCAGTCATCAATCAGAATGAGACCTCAGTCAAGAAATCAGAAGAACCTGAAAGGGCAGCTGTGAAGGAACTAGACAATATCCAGAAGCATAACGATAGATAATTGAATACTAAAGTTAGGACCGTCCATGTTATTGTATTTCCAGTATCTGTTTATGGTTGTGAAAGCTGGACATTGAAGAAAGCTGACAGGAAGAACATAATTTGGAATGTAGTAGAGAAGAGTTCTATTATGGATTGCTATAAAGACTAATAAATGTTTCTTAAAGCAAATCAAGCCTAAACTCTCCATAGAAGCCAGGAGGACTAAACAGAGGCTATCATAATTTGGCCATATCTCATGACCTTGTGATGCAGACATTATTGAATCTCTTTGTAAGACTCAATTTTTTTTTGAAGTGACTGACTGATTTTACTTCAGGTTATGCTTATTTTGTTATTAATAATAATAATAATTTTTATTTATAGCCCGCCCCTCTGAACAAACAATTGGGGCGGGTTACAACAGAGTTAAAACAGTACAAAATTAAAAACAAAACCATCCCAACACCCACCCCTTAAAATAAGATTAAATTAGCTATGAATTAAAACACAATACAAAAATATACAGTAAAAGGATTCCTTAAAAACAAAATTCCTGGGGCTGTATGGGCAAGATTAAATGTGAAAAGAAAAGAGCTGGATGAAAAACTAAAACATAAGGTTTGGAACCGGGGAAATTAAGGCTTGTTAAAAAACCTTCAATGGATGTTATGAGATGCATCTCATCTGGCAGGTCATTCCATAGCTTGGGGGCAATAGCTGAAAAGGCCCTCTGGGAGATCTGCACCATACTAGTCTTCATGGGCTGTAGCAGGTTCCTCCCAGAGGACGGGAGTGTGCGGGAGGGGGGGGGTTCATACGGTAAGAGGTGGTCCCTCAGATAGGATGGACCCAAAACCAAAACCTTGTACTGTGCCTGAAAACTAATTGGCAGCCAGTGGAGAGCTTTAAGCACTGGTGTTATGTGCTCTCTCCTAGGGGTTCCAGTAACAAGTCTGGCTGCCATATTTTGAACTAATTGCTGTTTCCGGGTTAAGCACAAGGGTAGACTCATGTAGAGTGCGTTACAGTAGTCCAAGCGTGAGGTTACCAGAGCATGTACCACAGTTTCCACGTCCCTCATGTCCAGGAAAGGGCACAGCTGGCGTATCAGCAGAAGCTGGTAGCAGGCACTCCTGACCGTCACATTCACCTGACTGGTCATGTGAAGCAACGAATCTAGAAGTACCCCATTATCATTATTATCATTATTATTATTATTATTATTATTAGCTTTATTTATAAAGCGCCGTAAGTGTTCACAGCGCTGTACAAAAACCAAATAAAATCAAGAATATGTAAACGCCTGCCTATGGCGTACAATCTAGAGATTAAAACAAGTTAAAAACATCATAAGAAACAAGTTAAAACAGCATAGATCAAATATTACTCAGGCATCAAAACAACCAGGTCACAGTCACAAACTTCCTGGGAACGCTTTCCTAAAAATATGGTCTTTAACTCAGTTTTAAAACTGGTTAGAGACGTGTTGAGCCGTGCTTGTAAAGGGAGGAGGTTTCAGGAGTGAGGGGCAGCAAGCGAGAAGGGACGAATCGGGGACAGCGCAGTAGAAATCCTGTGCTGGGACAGGAGACCTTGGCTACCAGAACGGAGGGAACGTGTAGGAATGTAGAGAGAAAGAAGTTCAGAGAGATAGGGAGGGGCCAGCCCATTCAGGGCTTAGAAAATGACCAGGAGCAGACTGCGAGCAGAGTCCTTTGAGGAGAGTGTGACTCCATCTAGGACTGGAAGTTGTATTCCCAAACCTGGTTTCGGTCCTGTAACAGAGTACTTCTGTTTTGTCTGGATTGAGTCTCAATCTGTTTTCCCTCATCCAGTCCATTACCGCTGCAAGACATTGAGAGGAGAGATGCCATCTGAAGTCTGAGCAAACGATCTAGTCATGGAGAGGTATATCTGAGTGTCATCAGCATACTGAAGACACTGAGCTCCATGCCTCTGTATGATATCACCAAGCAGCTTCATATAAATATTAAAAAATCTGTTAAGAATCTGCCTTTTAAGTATTTTAGGCTGGTGCATCCCTGCCTTGAGTTAGTGCATGATCATAGAATCATAGAATCATAGAATCATAGAGTTGGAAGAGACCACAAGGGCCATCCAGTCCAACCCCCTGCCATGCAGGAACTCCAAATCAAAGCATCCCCGACAGATGGCCATCCAGCCTCTGCTTAAAGACCCCTAAGGAAGGAGACTCCACCACACTCCGAGGGAGTGTGTTCCACTGTCGAATAGCCCTTACTGTCAGGAAGTTCCTCCTAATGTTGAGGTGGAATCTCTTTTCCTGCAGTTTGCATCCATTGTTCCGCATTCTAGTCTCTGCAGCAGCAGAAAACAAGCTTGCCCCCTCCTCAATATGACATACCATCAAATATTTAAACAGGGCTATCATATCACCTCTTAACCTTCTCTTCTCCAGGCTAAACATCCCCAGTTCCCTAAGGCGTTCCTCATAGGGCATAGTTTCCAGACCCTTCACCATCTTAGTTGCCCTCCTTTGGACATGCTCCAGTTTCTCCACATCTTTTTTGAATTGTGATGCCCAGAACTGGACACAGTATTCCAGGTGGGGCCTGACCAAAGCAGAATAGAGTGGCACTATAACTTCCCTTGATCTAGAAACTATACTTCTATTGATGCAGCCTAAAATTGCATTGGCTTTTTTAGCTGCCGCATCGCACTGTTGACTCATGTTCAACCTATGGTCTACTTGGACTCCTAGATCCCTTTCACATGTGGTCTCATTCAGCCAGGTGTCCCCCATCCTATATCTGTGCATTTCATTTTTCCGCCCTAAGTGCAGAACCTTACATTTCTCTGCGTTGAATTTCATCTTGTTAGCATCGGCCCAGCTACCTAGTCTATTCAGGTCATTTTGAATTTTGATCCTGTCCTCTGGGGTATTAGCTACTCCTCCCAGTTTAGTGTCATCTGCAAATTTGATAAGTATGCCCCCAATTCTGTCATGCAAATCATTAATAAAGACACTGAATAGCACTGGGCCTAGGACAGAACCCTGTGGCACCCCACTGGTCACTTCTCTCCAGGATGAAAAGGAGCCATTGTTGAGCACCCTTTGAGTTCGGCCAGTCAACCAGTTACAAATCCATGTAACAGTTAACTTGTCTATCCTACACTTTGCAAGCTTGTTTGCAAGAATGTCATGGGGAACCTTGTCAAAGGCCTTGCTGAAATCGAGATATACTATATCCACAGCATTCCCTTCATCTACCAAGCTGGTAATTTTATCAAAAAAAGAGATCAGGTCCGTTTGGCGTGACTTGTATCTCTGCAACCCATGTTGACTTTTTGTGATTATGGCATTGGCCTCTAAATGTTCACAGACTATCTGCTTAATGATCTGCTCCAGAATCTTTCCTGATATTGATGTCAGACTAACTGGACGATAATTGTTGGGATCCTCTTTTTTTCCCTTTTTGAAGATGGGGACAACGTTTGCCCTCCTCCAGTCTGCTGGGACTTCTCCTGTTCTCCAGGAGTTCTCAAAGATTATTGTCAATGGTTCTGATATTACATTTGCCAGTTCTTTTAATACTCTAGGATGTAGTTCATCTGGTCCTGGAGATTTATATTCATTTAGGTTAACCAGGTATTCCTGTACTACCTCTTTACTTATTCTGTGCTGAAATTCCTCTATTCTGTCTTCTGCTCCATAATCCTTAGGTTGAGCACCCTTTGCCTTTTCTGAGAAGACTGAAGCAAAGAAGGTGTTGAGTAATTCTGCCTTTTCTCTGTCTCTAGTGAGCATTTTGCCATCTTCTGCACGCAGTGGCCCAACCGTTTCCTTTTTCTTCCTTTTGCTGCAGACATATCCAAAAAAGCCCTTTTTATTGTTCTTAACGTCTCTATCAAGCCTGAGTTCATTTTGCGCTTTAGCTTTTCTGACTTTATCCCTACATGTGCTGGCTATTTGTTTGAATTCCTCTTTCGTGATTTCCCCATGTTTCCATTTCTTATACATGTTCCGTTTAAAACTTAGCTCATTTGAAAGTTCCTTAGTCATCCATCCTGGCTTCTTGAGACATCTTCCATTTTTCTTCCTCATTGGAACTGTTTGAAATTGTGCCTTCAATATCTCCCTTTTGAGAAACTCCCATCCGTCTTGAACTCCCTTCTCTTTTAGTATTCCTGACCATGGGATCACTCCCAGTATTTCTCTAAGTTTATTGAAATCAGCTCTTCTAAAGTCTAGAGTGCGTGTCTGACTATGCCTAGCTTCTCCCTTCCACAGTATTACAAACTCCAGGAGAACATGGTCACTTCCATCTAAGGATCCAACCACTTGCACCCCATCAACTAGGTCTTCCCTGTTGGTTAAGATAAGATCTACAATGGCTGATCCCCTTGTTGCCTCTTCCACCTTTTGGACAATGAAATTGTCTTCCAGGCAAGTGAGGAATTTGCTAGATCTTGAGGATTTGGCTGAGTTTGACTTCCAGCAAATATCAGGATAGTTGAAGTCACCCATCACTACTACATCTCTCCTTTCTGAGTATGTGATTATCTGTTCTAGAAAGGCATCATCCAATTCCTCTGCCTGAGTCGGGGGTCTGTAGTAGACTCCCACAGTAACATCCCTGTTATTTCCCTCTCCTTTAATTTTTATCCAGATGCTCTCCACCTGGCTTCCAGTATTGACTTCCTGGATCTCTTCTCTGGTGTAAATATCCCTGATATATAATGCTATTCCTCCTCCTTTCCTGCTTGGCCTGTTTCTCTTAAAAAGGTTATACCCCTCTATTTTTACATTCCAATCATGAGACTCATCCCACCAGGTTTCAGTGATGCCTATTATATCATATTTGCCTTGTTGTGCTAGGAGTTCAAGTTCATCCTGCTTATTTCCCATACTCTGTGCATTAGTGTAGAGACATTTAAGACCATGTGTCCTCTTTACTTGCTGCTTTTGCACATTTCTTTGCCTCCTACTGTTGGGTTCTTGCACTGTTTGCGTTGTTCCCTCTATGCCACTTTGACTATTCTCTCCATCCCTTTTTCCTTCCAGAATAATGTCTCCCTCCCCCACATAACTCAGTTTAAAGCCCTCCTGATCAGATTCTTCAGACTATTGGCAAAAACGTTTTTGCCAACTGGCGTGAGATGCAGTCCATCCCTTGCCAAAAGTCCCTCCTCATGGAACCGCAGCCCATGATCCAAGAATCCAAACTGTTCTTGGCGGCACCATCTACGGAGCCAGTTATTCACCTCTGCTATTTTCCTCTCCCTTCCTGGACCATGCCCTTCTACTGGGAGTAGAGATGAGATGACAACCTGTGCATCCATCTCTTTCAGCTTCCTTCCCAGAGCCTCATAATCCCTTTTGATATTCTGAAGGCTGTGCCTTGCAGTATCATTGGTTCCCACATGAACCAAAAGAAAGGGGTATTGATCAGTAGGCTTGACAAGTCTTGTCAGCCTCTCCGTCACATGATGGATCTTTGCCCCAGGGAGACAACACACCTCCCGAGACATCTTGTCAGGCCCACAAACCACTGCTTCGGTACCCCTCAGCAAGGAGTCCTCCACCACGACTACGCGCCTCCTCCGAGGCTTAGCAGTGTCTGTGATTACAAGATATATTTCTGTTTCCTCTTATCCTCTACAAGCTATAACCTAGAGGCATATTTTCCCTATTGCTGTCACACTGAGAAACATTGCCTAGGAAGTTTATTTTCCCCTTGCCTCTAGTTGACGATTTTTTGTTGTTGGCCAGTTATGTCTATCCTGGTATGTTGTGTCCAATGATCTCTCTTTTGGTGGAGATCTTATAACAGAGATCGAGTAGCTATCTTTCAGGAAGTGCATTAGCAGAATCTCCCTATTTGAAGGGGATTGTACTATACTCGGTGGTCCTAGTGGTCCCTTCTATCTCTATTCTATGTTGGCTAAAAGGGTAGCTTTAGGATGTCAGTTGGATCACACAACCTGTTGAGTGATGCTGGTTAAAAGGCATCCTGTTAAAATGTGGCACCTTGAGCCATGTAGGGGGCTGGTAATCTGTCACATCCTGATTGTGCTGTGAGTTGAGTGTTCAGCTGCTCCTGCAGCTAGCAGGTGCAGCAAGGCTTACTAGCTTGTCATTTGCCTGGAGTGTATAGACACATAGTTGCCATGTGATGTGGTTAAAAGCAGCTGTCATGTGGTGGACATCTGTTCTGTCATACAGGAGTAAGTAAATGTTCTATGATGATATGCTGAAGTGATGTTATAAGGTACAAGGGATGCCAAGTGTTGTTTTTTTGTATTTCCTGTGCAATACAATTAAGCTTCCAATAATAAGCTTTTTAAAAATTCGGCTGCCTCTTTCTGTATGCTAATTTTACATGAAAATACTGTGCATTCACCCAAATTAATATCTGTATCTCTAATTTGTGATATTTGGTGCCAATTCTTGATTGAGAACAGTCATTCTTTTCTAAGAAGTATTTTTCTTTATACCTCAGATGTGAACACTTGGACTATTGACCTTTCCTTGAGTATTATAACTGGAAAGAACTTGGGCTATAAAAACCCGAATTCCCAAGAAGGATGGGTAGTGGCTGCGTTGACTATGTGATTTTGGGAGCTGAACTTCACTTCTTATTTCTGAGTTGTAGAAGAAAGCTGTGAGTTCAACATAGTGATTTTGTGTCTCAAAGCTTCTAACTTCCACTTCCGCTTTGTACTTAGTTTGGGGAGGTTTTCTCCCACACTTTTTTTTTTTTGGGAGGGGGGACACATCATTTTGACTTCTAAGAAATTATTTGTGAACTGCTATGCCCACCACGGTGGACATTTTTATGGCTTATTCATAGCAGCCAATTTCAGATGACCCATCAGTTGTGGATGTCTCTGAAATTGTAGTTTTCGCATTTATCCCTATGGAATGTTTGGTAAGGTTGTTTGTACCTGATTGCCAGCTGCTCTCGGTATTAGTTGGATCTCTAGCTATACTTTGTGCTGTACTTTGTACTGCACAGGAAGACATTTTCCATCTGTGTTTAAAAAGAAAAATAGAAAATGAAGCATGAAATAAACACAATAATTACAAGATTTACATTGTCCCTGGAATAGGGGGTACGATGACTACATGAGTATTTCAGGTGGAAAAATATTCCACATAGTAGGTGCCACAGTTCCAAACTTCATGCTTGAACAACTGCTGAACAAACCTCAGATGGTATGGCACTACTGCGAGATTCTCTCCAAGTGACTTCATTGACTGACTGGTCCAGTAAAGAAAAGGTAGTCTCTCAAGTAACCAGGTGCAAAGTTATTTAGGGCTTTAAAAACTAACTCATTCAGCCTGGCCTGATAGCAAACCTAAAGTCAGTGCAGTTCTTTCATCAGAACTCCTGGCTGTTTTTGAAACAAAAACATCTGATAAATGCATGTGATTGCTCCAATACTGTGAAAACTGTCCGGAAGGCACTAAAGAACTGACTAGATTGGGACTTGAAATCAAAAGGACATTCCAATTTTACTGGCGATACATATGGCATTTTAATGAGGGAATAGTATTTCCTGTTAAAATGAGATGTGATGTTAGCTTTATTTGGTTTTTAAAATCCTATTCTAAACTAAAACATCACACAGACTTAAGCAGTGTTAAATTTTCAGATAATTTTGAGAGGCACTTAAAAATGTTCTAAGCTTGGTTAAAAGAAGAGTTTCCCAGTGAATAACTCCGCATGTGGTGCTGAAAAGCAAAGACAGCAGTGAACCAATGACACAGTATAAAATCTTATCTCCAAAGTACTCTGACTTTATTCCTCAAGTAATTATTTTTATCCTTCAATAGGTGCATCTGCCTGCTATTGTGCTAACATAGCTGCCTCTCTTGTTAATTATTCTCTTTTATGCTTGCTTCACAAGTGCAGTTTAGCAGAGTGTAGTAATTAATTCAACCCAAATCAAACACAGTTAAAAAAAAGCAATTAGGGTGCCAAACTACATACACACCCACACACTCTGTAGCAATACGATTGGCAAACAGAAGGAGAATGTCAAGGTATTATGAAATAAAGTGAAAGTATGACTGCACTCTATTCTGCCTTGGTCAGGCCCTACCTGGAATACTGTGTCCAGTTCTGGGCACCACAATTCAAAAAGGATGTGGAGAAACTGGAGCGTGTCCAAAGGAGGGCAATAAGATGCTCCGGAGACTAGAACGCGGAACAATGGATGCAAACTGCAGGAAAAGAGATTCCACCTCAACATTAGGAGGAACTTCCTGACAGGAAGGGCTGTTCGACAGTGGAACACACTCCCTCAGAGGGTGGTGGAGTCCTTGGAGGTCTTTATTATTATTATTATTATTATTATTATTATTAAATTTATTTATATAGTGCTGTAAGTTTACACAGTGCTGTACATACAATCTTATAGTTAGATGGATCTTTAAGCAGAGGCTGGATGGCCATCTGTCAGGGATGCTTTGATTGGCAGTTCCTGCATGGAAGGTGTTGGACTGGATGGCCCTTGTGGTCTCTTCGAACTCTATGATTGTATGATTGTATGATTCTAAGTTCATCTTGCTTATTTCTCATGCTCTGTGCATTAGTGTAGAGACATTTAAGACCATGTGTCCCCTTTACTTGCTGCCTGTGCACGATTATTTTTTGTGTGTGTGTGCTTCCTACTGTTGGATTCTTGCCCTATTTGCCTTGTTTCTTCTATGTCAGTTTGACTATTTTTTCCAGCCCCTTTGCCTTCCAGAATGCTGTCTCGCTTCCCCACATAACTCAATTCAAAGCCCTCCTGATCTGATTCTTGAGACTTTTGGCAAAAACGTTTCTGCCAACTAGTGTGCACTGCAGCCCATCCTTTGCCAGAGGTCCCCCCTCATGGAACCGCAGCCCATGATCTAAGAATCCAAATCATTCTCGGCGACATCATCTGCGGAGTCAGTTGTTGACATCTGCTATTTTCTTCTCCCTTCCTGGACCATGCCCTTCTATTTGCAGAAGAGACAAGATGACAATCTGTGTGTCCTTTTCCTTCAGTTTCTTACCCAGAGCCTCGTAATCCCTTCTGATATTCTGAAGACTGTGTCTTACTGTGCCATTTGTTCCCACATGGACCAAAAGGAAGAGGTATTGATCAGTAGGCTTGACCAGTCTTGTCAGCCTTTCTGTCATATCATGGATCTTTGCCCCAGGGAGACAACACCTCCTGAGACATCTTGTTAGGCCCACAAATCACTGCTTCTGTACCTCTCAGCAAGGAGTCCCCCACCACAACCACATGCCTCCTCCGAGGCTTAGCAGCAACTGTTCCCTGTGGTGGAACTCCCAGGCTCCCCTGCTCTGTCCCTGAAGTCTGTCCATGCTGCTCTTCGTCATCCTCCTTGATAAGGAGGAGTGGGACTGATGGAAATATCCCGCTCACCTCCCTCACCAAACCCCAGCCCTTAGTCTAGACTTGTTAAAAAAAGAAAAGAAAATTAAAAACATAAAAATAGAAAAACAATCAGGAGGAAGAAGAATAGGGTTGAGAGCTGCTGAGAATCTCTTTACATTCCTGTCTGTCAACCCAGGGCTTCTAGGATGCCAGATTTTTTTAAAATGGAAAAGAGTTTTCAAGAATGAGAATAAAAGAGGAAGGAACTGGGGAGCAGGGGAGGATTATGTGGGTTCAGAACTCATGGAACTGCTGCCCCCTCCAAGTAACCTAGGCTGCCAGAATACCAGATACTTTTTTTTTTTTAAAAAAAGAGGGAAACAAACAAGACTGAAAAAATAGGGGACAACCTTAATTACCACACGGCAGAACACCACTTCTTGAATTACCAGTTTATTTTATTATTTCATTAGAACAATTAATGGTGATGTCTTTATTTTTCCCAACAGGCAACCCGATAAATTGGTGGTGGTTTGGACAAGAAGAAGTCGTAGAAAATCTTCTAAGGTTTGTTTTGTCAAAAATGGAAATGTTAAGTTAGCAGTATGCTTTTTGATGTTATTCCTGTTTTAAGATAACAAATCATAAACTAACTGTGTTCTGTTGAAACGGCCACTGTTATTAATGTTGCATCCCTGTGAACCTAACAGTGGTTACAGAACTCAGCTCCGTATCTGTTACAGAAACTAGTGGCACTGTGGTGTTAAGTAGAAATAGCAATATTGTAAATAGTTTGTTCAGTTAGAATTAACCATTCTAATTCATGCATTTGATACATTCTAATCTTGTCTTTCCTTGAAGGTTCTCAATGTGTCATCTGTTATTCTCCCCTCTTTCTGCCCTCATTTCCCCCTTTCACAAATCTGTGAGGAATTAGGCTGGGAAGTAGTAACTAAGATCGTATGGGGTTTGGATTTAGAGGTGAGGAACCCTTCTCATTTTAAGCCACACTTTCCTCAGGGCTAATGTGTTGCAAATTGCACATTGATTTACAGTGCACGCCTGCATCATATGCAAGTGCGACATACACAGCTTTCAGCATACACTAAAGCTGCACCAGAAGAAGCCTTGGCGTGCCCCAGAAGGGGTAATGGCATGCGCCCATGGCGCACCGTGAGCACAAGCCCCATTATTTTTAATGGGGCTCGAGCATACGCGGAATTCCTCTTATGCAAGGGGAGGGGTCCAGAATGGATCCCCCACGTAAGGGAAGGGACTATTGGAATTTGAAGGGCAAATTGTCCAGAACTCTGGCAAGGGTGAACACTACTTTTACTATGCTTCCACCCATGAAGAAGGAAGAATCGACTGGGGTATTTCATATTTGTTTCTCTCTTCTCCTTTCTCCTAATCTGTTTGAAATCAGGCTTGGGGTGTAGGTTGCCCACTGCTCTAGATAACCATGACATTATTCTAGCCACTAAGCAAATGTTAGACATAATTAGAGTAAATGTTCCCTTATGTTAATATAAGAACAAATGAGCATACTTAAATCCTTTTATTATTTGAATCAGCTCTCAGAAAAAATGGCCCCCAGTCAGCAAATTTACTCTGCCATCTCTCCTGAGCAGAATGTTTACTAAAACATGTTATTCTGATATTTATTTACATAAATGATTGTACTCAGTTTTATTTATTATTTAGTCATGGGATTTCTATCCTACCTGTCTCTCAAAATGGGACTCCTGAATAATATATACTGCAAAAATTCAAAATGTCCTTCACTTCCAAAGTTCCCAGCTATCAGTTTGTTAACAATTAACACCCATGAAAACTAATCTAGTGCTAGCACGACAAATTATTTTTGTGCTATTAGGAACAAAGTATGTACAAAAATGGTGAAAATTAGAAGAGTTGTATCTGAAAACCATATTTGCATCCACATTATTGTATGTGTTCATGGTCTTTATGCATTGTTTAAAAAGTGTTTCATATCATAAAGAAATAATTTCATAGAATCATAGAATCATAGAATCATAGAGTTGGAAGAGACCACAAGGGCCATCCAGTCCAACCCCCTGCCATGCAGGAACTCCAAATCAAAGCATCCCTGACAGATGGCCATCCAGCCTCTGCTTAAAGACCCCTAAGGAAGGAGACTCCACTACACTCCGAGAGAGTGTGTTCCACTGTCGAACAGCCCTTACTGTCAGGAAGTTCCTCCTAATGTTGAGGTGGAATCTCTTTTCCTGCAGTTTGCATCCATTGTTCCGCATTCTAGTCTCTGCAGCAGCAGAAAACAAGCTTGCTCCCTCCTCAATATGACATCCATTCAAATATTTAAACAGGGCTATCATATCACCTCTTAACCTTCTCTTCTCCAGGCTAAACATCCCCAGCTCCCTAAGGCGTTCTTCATAGGGCAAGGTTTCCAGACCCTTCACCATCTTAGTTGCCCTCCTTTGGACATGCTCCAGTTTCTCCACATCTTTTTTGAATTGTGGTGCCCAGAACTGGACACAGTATTCCAGGTGGGGCCTGACCAAAGCAGAATAGAGTGGCACTATAACTTCCCTTGATCTAGAAACTATACTTCTATTGATGCAGCCTAAAATTGCATTGGCTTTTTTAGCTGCCGCATCACACTGTTGACTCATGTTCAGCTTAAATTTGTTGAGTTTAATTGACTATTTAAAATTAATTTAACCAAAATGACACATTTACTAGACATACAAATTCTCCAGTCCAACGAAGAAGATCTGGGCAGATAAACAAACTTCAACACATACATCACTGATAAATCTAGAGCTACAGGCATTGCTTATCACCTGGCTATATTATACACTTGGTGTCATGCTCCCAGCTTTCCTCGATTTTTTCACAGCAACAGTTGAACTAATAAAAATGCTCAAAATTTAACCCATTCTTTAACTAGTTCATTACATTTTGTTAGAGGTCACAGGTGCCTTCAGAGTTAGAGCTCTCTCCCAGTTTGCTAATAAGAGCAGATTTGTGCACGTACTTGTGTACTCCTTAGAATACTACATACTAGTATGCCAGCTAAGCAGTGTCACTGTGATATTCAGAAAACTACCTAGACTATAAAAATAAATTGTCTTCTACCAAGTTTAGAATCTATAGAAAAAGGTATGTTCTTAATGTGACTAGTATAATTCTATGTGACTTAACCAAGGAATATAGATCAGTAAGCATCAGTAAGCTATCAGTCATCCTGACAGCATTACAAATTATTATACATGTTATTAGTTTCATCTAATTGTGTTCTTGGAGGCATGTCAAATGCCAAATTCTTTTGTATTAAGAAGATACTTTCATCCTAAAAATAATGTAAATATTTGGTAGTCCATCCTTGGCTTTCTTGGCTTTCTCTTTCTATAAGGATGAATTGATGGGAGACATCTCATTTTGGTACTCGGTGCAATGAAAATTGGAGTAAATCTATATAATCAAAAAATTAGAAAATGGGGCTGTGTGTTTCTTTCTTTTTGATTAGTTAATTACTGTATAACATTTTAGGCCCTTACTGCTTCTCATTACAAAAGAAGTTGGTTTTTATTATGATGCCTAGCAGTTACAAGCCTTCAATAAAATACAACAAAATAAAAAATCCACAAACGAATGATACCTTTATTGACAACCAAAATGCACAAAATACATCATGCAGGTTTTTGGAGCTCCACTGGCTCCTTCCTCAGACAAAAGCAGTTTAAAAATCATACAGGAGAAGAAAGGTGATGGTGTCATTCCTGCTGGTTAGGACCAGATCTAAAATAGTGATCTCCTTGTTGCCTCTTGCAACTTTTGGACATGAAATTGTCTTTGAGGCAAGTAAGGAATTTGCTAGACCTTAAAGTTTTGGCTGAGTTTGACTTCCAGCAAATATCAGGATAGCTGAAGTCACCCATCACTACTACTTCTCTTATTTCTGAGTGTGTGGTCATCTGTTCTGGAAAGGCATCATCCAGTTCCTAAGTCTGACTTGGGAGTCTTTAGTAGACTCCCACAATAACATCCCTGTTGTTTCTCTCCCCTTTAATTTTTGTCCAGATGCTCTCCACCTGGCTTCCAGGATTTTAGTCCTGGATCTCTTCAGAGGTGTAAGCATTCCTGAGATATAATGCTATTCCTGCTCCTTTCCTGTTTGGCCTATTTCTGTTAAAAAGGTTATACCCCTCTATTACTATATTCCAATCATGAGACTCATCCCACCAGGTTTCAGTGATGCCTATTACATTGTATTTACTTTGTTGTGCTCATTTGGCCAATATAGGAACTGCATCACTTGTTTGTGGATTTTGCTTAATTTGTAATTTGCTGAATGGCTAATATGGCTACCCCTAATTATGTAAGCATTGGATAACTGATTGCAATGGAAGAAAACTGAACATCTTTCTTGCCACTTTCCTTTGTTATCTAGCATATTCTACCAAGTGTAAGCTGAGCAAACCCTGTCATGGTGTGCCTCATCTTCAGTGAATGCTGTTAGTCTTAATTTGGTACTAGCTACTGTATTACCACTCATTTATATACAGAGGATTTTTTTGTATTTGTTAGCTGTCTTCCTTTTTCTTGATTTTCTGTTGCCTCATAACTTGTGTCTGATCTGCTGTGATGGTTATAATGATGCAAAACACACAGCAGAAATAATCCAGTTTGAGATTGCTTTAATTGCCCTTCAATGCTAGCAAATTCTGAGAACTGTAGTTTTGTGAGGCATTTAGCCTTCTCTGTCAGAGAGCTCTGGTGCCACAATAAACTACAAGTCCCAGGATTCCCTAGCACTGAGCCAGGGCAGTTAAAGTGGTCTCAAACTGGATTATTTCTGCAGTGTGTTTTGGACCAATGTTATTCATTCATTCATTTTCTCATAGTTCATTCATTGATTCCTTCTGCTCTCCAGCTTTGTGTAGTTCTCACCTTCCAAATAATATGCTGTAGTTGTTCTGGGAATTTCCTTATTCTTTCCTTTGTTCTGCATATATATAGAATGGTTCACAAGCGACTGAGAGTTAAGTCACAACAGAATTGTTCAGCAAGGTGTAGCAAGATCAGTTTGAATCTCAGCATGAGTTGTTAGTTGTTCACATATTTCTCTTATCATTTAAAGAGACTCCTATGTGTTTCCTACTTATAGATAACTATTATATATAGAAAACATTTGATAAATTAGAAACATGATCTCCCAAGTGTGCTAAAAGTGGACAAAAATGACAGTAGGGTTTTCCTTGCCTTTTCTGTAGGTAGAAAGATGAGCCAGGGTATTGCTTTGTAGCCTTTGCGCTATCCCATTTGAATTATTTTACTCCTGTATGTTTAGCTACCATATATCCTTGTCTGTAAGCCTAAAAATTTATGCCCAGAAACTGACCCCAGAATCCCAGGTCAATGTATTTATGGGTCAGTATAGCAATGTGACGGCAGTTCTTTCAGTTTTCTCCATCAGTTTCTTTCTGTCATGAGCCAAGCAGATAGAGTCCTTGATGATCTCTGTTTGTTTAACAGTCCCTCTCTCACCTGCATGCTTTGCTGTCTCAGGAGTGAAGGTTGAAATACTGAAACCTTGTATTGGTTGCTGCTTCCCTCTTGCCCCTCTCATACATACACTGAAGGAGACTCTTAAGTTTTACATACAACCTATCCATGATTCATGTCAAAATCCATAATTCTGGCCCTCAAATTTGCTCTCAACTTATACATGAGGTCAACAAGTATATATGGTACTTGAACTTTTTAGAGAGCCCTACAACTCATATCCTTCCTTTCAGCCTGTGCATTCTGAATATGTGCCGAGGGTTAGAAAATGTACTGTTCATTTATTGCTGCTGAGATTATACATACAGTACTGTAATGTATTATTAATTGGATGATCTCATAAGGCCTTTATAAGGATTCACTAATATTTCTGTGGTTTCAAGATGATTCTATGAATACAATGCCGATGTTGCGAATTTTCCATTCTTAAATGCATTATGATTCTTTCTTAAAAACATTCAACTTACATATAAAGAGAATTGAAGGGGTAGCCATGATCTATATATGCTGTTTTTTAATCACCAGGGTGTGAATTTTAGATTTTGTCATAAATAAAAGATTGAGAGAGACTGAGAGTGAAATCAGACCTTGGTAGTCTGTATATATAAATCATAGCCCTGGCTGATAGTGACAGTTGAGATGCAGAATATTTGTCTGACAATTTAAAAAAACACAACTCAAATGGAGGGTAGACGAAGAGAGGAAGTTGCCCAGGTCTTAGATAGTAAGCATCTTGTGTAAGTGGATATATTTGAAGAGATGCTTCTAGAAATGTGCCCACTTCCCACATATCCAGGTTTTGGATTGGCATCTCTCTAGTACTATATAGGATAGCACTTGTGTCCTTTCTCCCTTCCTTCTCTTCCACCCCCCAGGAGGCCAAAACACTGTTATGAAATTCCTGATCTAGGCTTTCTGAAACCATGTGCAGAAACATGCAGTTCCTCATGCAGAAACACTCCTCATGCAATTCAGAAGTCCTGGTGGTGCAGTGGTTAAATGCCAGTACTGCAGCCACACCATTGTGAGTTCTGTCCCAGGGCTCCAAGGTTGACTCAACTTTCCATCTTTCATAGGTCAGTAAAATGAGTACCCAGTTTGTTGTGGGCAATTGGCGAACACATTGTAAACCACTTAGGGAGTGCTGGATTCACTATGAAGCAGTATTGAAATGTAAATGCTATTGCTATCACAGTTCCTACTTGTATCGACTATGATTATTGAAGGAGATGTGTACCTCATTAATTTACTTACACATTCAAAGATGGAAGTTGATCAGGGAGAGTGAACCTCATCCCAGCAGTAGTCCAAGAGCAGTTGGTGTAGCTCCCAGTCTGAACTAAACACAGCAGAGGTAAAACAAGCACAGAACAAAACCCCTGAAAAGTACTGCAGGCAGAGCAACAATGGGGAATAAGCCTGGATGTACCAGCACTGAATTTCACAGACAACTTGGCAGCTGAGTGAAATGGTGACAAAGGCCACCAGTTCTCCATTTTCCTGATGCTCTGGTTCACTTTAGAATTTTCAAGACCTTAATAACAATAGATTTTCAACCCCAACGTCCAATATTATCTGTATTGTTTCTTTTAGTTATTGCATTTGCATAACATAACATTGGATACGTAACAGTTTTGGTTTATAAATACATATGAAGACTTCTGCATTCTACCCTCCCCACTCTGGTTTCAGGCTCATAGCTGGCAGCCAGGAATAAAAAACCCATACCGTGGTGTTGTTGTGTGGCCTGTTCCGGAAAACATTGAAATCACTGTGACACTTTTTAAGGTAAGTGTGGTGTTTTGTTTTGTTTTTTTAATTGTCATGTTCTAGGCACATATCAGTAACTGACCATTTCCATATGTGAGGGGAGGGCAACTCAGGGTTTGGCGGGCTCTATTGGCATCTTGCAGGACCTCAGCCTCTCTGCTCACCTCTCCTCCCCTCTGAATTTTTTTTTTAAAATAAAAATAAATCATTCTAACCTTAGGGATACTATATGCAAAGAACTGCATTCCACCAACCTTTTGTATAGCCTTATGGTATGGAGGGGTGTGTGCGTTGCTGTAGTTGGTGGTGATGATAATTCAATTCTTATTATTATCATTATTATTAATAATGAATTATTAGTAATTAATTCCTTCTTTCCAATAAATACAGCATAATTATTTACTTTTAAAAAGTATTTATGTACTTTTAAAAAAGTATTTATGTACCTTCCAGCCTCAAAGGGCACCCACATGGTGCTCAGCACACTGATTATTTTTGTGTGAAAAAAGATCTTATCAGTACACTCTTAAGCATGCTTTCTCAGATGTTCCACTGAACTCAATGGGACTTATTACTCAAAAATGTATATAGGATCAATCTGCAGTTTATTAACACCATTCATTTATAAAACATATATTTCACTTCCCCTGCTTTCAAGAAGTTTAAGTTTATAAGTTATTAATACATAAACCATGGGATGCAGTGGCTTAGTGGTTAAGACACCAATTCTGATGGTTGGAAGGTTGGCAGTTTGAGACCCAAGTGCTGCATGATGAGGTGAGCTCCTGTCACTAGTCCCAGCTTCTGCTAACCTAGAAGTTCGAAAGTATGCAAAGTAGAAATGCAATGGGAAGGTAACAGTGTTTGGTGCAGTCATGCTGCCCACGTGACCACCAGAGTAGTTCTCGGACAATGCTGGTACTTCGGCTTAGAAACAGAGATGAGCACTGCCCCCTACAGTCAGTTATGACTAGACATTAATGTCAAGGAACTACCTTTACTTTTACCTTTAATACATAAACCAGATAAAATGGTCTATAACAGGGGGCTGCATTAGCCTTCCAGGAGACCTTGGGGGGCTGCATCCCCACCCTTGGGGGCTGTATCCCCACCTGTTCTTGAAAAAAAAATCCTCCAGATGGAGACATGTTTCGGGTCTTCCAGGGCCTTTAGATACCCCCTCTAGAGGTATCCAAGGGGGCTTCAAATATGGTAGGAGTGCCCTTCTCACACCCCTAGACATTATTTTTGAGCATCTCAGAGAAATTTTTTACCCCTGGGGAGCTGGAGTGGACACAGAAACAGCATTGGGCCCTCATGCTGTCCAGAAACCACACTATGCCTTGTCTATCATCATAATATTAAAAAAAGACAACTTTGGGATCCTTCTGAAAGAAGCTGAAGACTGAGGACTCTTTCACATAAGCCCTGTTCTGGCAGCAGTCACAGAAGTAATAATAAATAGTAACATACCACTTGCCAGGCATCCGTTACTGTTCCTCTCTCAATCACATGACCAGGGCTGCTTCCCCCATTGTGCTCTTTTCCTAACCTCTGCCTTATCCACACCTCCCTGCCTTATGACCAACACAGCATGCCTTTAGGATTTGTGTTACCCTCCACTTTCCCCCCATGCAGTTACAGAGCTGCAATTTTAGTGTTTAACAGTAAAAAAAGAAAGAAATAGAAATGGAAACAATAAAGAAAGCTAATCTGGTGCTTTGGAATAGTGAGGTGGGGAGGGGACACTGACATTGCCCTAGGAGTGACATTTCATACCTGGGGACTTGCATGATTGACAGATCTTTGATGAGATTCCCCTGTCAATGAAAAGAGACGGGGTCATAAGCAGGGAAGCTACAGGTCAGATGTGTCATCATACAATGCGTATCTCCAAAGCCTCTTCTTTCCTGGTGAAATTGCAGTTTAAAAGTTATGTGTACAAATGTCCTTAATTAGCAAGGGTCTTTCTTTTGGATTGGATGAGGAAAAACAGATTGAAACTGAATCCAGATGAGTGCTCATAGCTGGGGGTCCTAATCTGGTTTTGAAGGTTTGTCAACCAGTCCTTGATGGGGTCACACTTTCCCTAAAGGACAGTGTTCGTAGTTTGGGAGTGCTCCTGGATCCATCGCTCCAGATGTCAGCCCAGATAGATGCAATGGCCAGGAGTGCCTGTTACCAGCTTGGCCTAATGCCACTATGCCACTTTCTAGAACCTGAGGACCTAAAAACTATGGATTATGCACTGGTAACCTCATGACTTGACTTCTGCAATGTGCTCTACATAGGGCTACTTTTGCACCTAGTCTGGAAACTTCAACTAATTCAAAATATGGCAGTCAGGGTGGTCAATGAAAGATATAGAACCTCCTTCTATATAACAGCTTGCAGAGGAGTTCTGGGACATTCCTTGCCAAAGAGAAGCCTGGTGATTCTCTGTGTCCAGCCTGGAGGGCACCTAACGGAGCACAAATTTTTCTTTTTATATTCTTTTTTTTTTTTTTTGGTAGTCGAGTACAGAGGAGAAGGTGACCTAGGCACAGTGATGGAGAGCAACTCATTCAATTTTTATACTTGCCTTTTCATTATTCCCTTAAGGGGCTCTGGAGATTCAGAAGAAGTGAATCAGGGACTTGCCTCTGGAAGGAGCTAGCAGCCAGGAGCTCTCTAGATAACAATAGGCCCAGTTGATTGAGCTCACTAACAGAGTTTGGGGACAAAGGCCAGCCCCACAGGGGTTCTTTACACTGGTGTTTAACAGGGGAAGCCCAGAGTCATGTTTCAGTGCCTCCTTAAGACTTCTCACTATGGACACTGAGGGACCTGCTGCAGTCACCTGCAACCCTTATGGGATGTTTGTCTTCTTGCCTACAAATGTGGGGAACTTCACCTGCACCAAGTGCAAGTTGGTAGCCCTCTTAGAAGAGAAAGTACAGCAGTTGGAGGCCAGGTATCATCAGCATAAAAGAGAGCAGGAGGTTCTCCTGAACAGAATGGACCGAATGGTCTTGGGACAGGAAACACACAGAGAAAGTTCCTGGGGAAGAGGAGGTCACTTCACAAACCAAAGAAGTATATGGTTGGAGGAATGTAACACACAGAAGTATGGAAACCAGGGTTCTTTTTGTGAGCTTGCAGCTACAGAATCGATTTAAATATCTCTTTGTTATCAGAGATGATGAGGAAAAGCAGCAGGGACAGACTACAGAGACAGAGCAAGGGAGCCTGAGAGTACCACTCAAGACAACAGCAGCTGCTAAGCCTCGGAGGAGGTGTGTGGTGATCGTGGGGGACTCCTTGCTGAGGAGTACAGAAGCAGTGGTTTGTGTGGGCCTGACAAGATATCTCGGGAGGTGTGTTGTTTCCCTGGGGAAAAGATCTGTGATGTGATGGAGAGGCTGACAAGAGTTGTCAAGCCTACTGACTGTTACCCATTTCTTTTGGTTCATGTGGGAACCAATGATACTGCAAGGCACAGCCTTCGGAATATCATAAGGGATTATGAGGCTCTGGGTAGGAAGCTGGAAGAGACGGATGCACAGGTTGTCATCTCATCTCTTCTCCCAGTTGAAGGGCATGGTCCAGGAAGGGAGAAGAAAATAGTGGATGCAAACAACTGGCTCCGCAGATGGTGCCACTGAAAATGGTTTGGATTCTTGGATCATGGGCTGCGGTTCCATGAGGGGGGACTTCAGGCAAGGGAAGGGTTGCATCTCACGCCACTTGGCAAAAATGTTTTTGCCAATAGTCACAAAAATTTGATCAGGAGGGCTTTAAACTGAATTATGTGGAGGAGGGAGACAGTATTCTGGAAGGCAAGAGGACTGGAGAAAATATTCAAATTGACATAGAGGGAAGAAGGCAAACAGTGCAAGGACCCAACAGCGGGAGGAAAAAAAAACTTGCACAGGCAGCAAGTAAAGGGAACACATGTTCTTAGATGTTTCTACACTGATGCACAGAGCATGGGAAATAAACAGGATGAATTTGAACTCCTAGCACAACAAAGGAAATATGATATAATACGCATAACTGAAACCTGGTGGGATGAATCTCATGATTGGAATGTAGAAATAAAGGGGTATAATCTTTTTAAGAGAGACAGGCCAAATAGGAAAGGAGGAGGAATAGCATTATATGTCAGGGACGTTTACAACAGTGAAGAGATCTAGGACATCAGTACTGGTAGCCAGGTGGAAAGTGTCTGGATAAAAATTAAAGGAGAGGGAAACAACAGGTGTGTGACTTCAATTATCCTGATATTTACTGGAAGTCAAACTCAGCCAAATCCTCAAGGTCTACCAAATTCCTCACTTGCCTCAAAGACAGTTTCATTGTCCAAAAGGTGGAAGAGGCAACAAGGGGATCAGCTATTTTAGATCAAATCTTAACCAACCAGAAAGATGTAATTGATGGGTTGCAAGTGGTTGGATCCTTAGATGGAAGTGACCATGTTTTCCTGGACTTTGTTTTACAGTGGAAAGGAGAAGCCAGGCATAGTCAGACACACATTTTAGACTTGAGGAGAGCTGATTTCAATAAACTTAGAGAAATACTGAGGGTGATCCCATGGTCAGGAATGCTAAAATAGAAGGGAGTTCAAGACAGATGGGGTTTTTTCAAAAGGGAGATAGTGAAGGCACAGTTTCAAACAGTTCCAATAATGAAGAAACATGGAAGGTGTCAAAAGAAGCCAGGATGGATGACTAAAGAACTTTCAACTGTGCTAAGTTTTAAACGGGACATGTATAAGAAATGGAAAAATGGGGAAATCACCAAAGAGGAATTAAAACAAATAGCAAGCGCATGCAGGGGTAAAGTCAGAAAAGCTGAAATGCAGAATAAACTCAGGCTTGCTAGAGATGTTAAGAACAATAAAAAGGCTTTTTTGGGTATGTACGCAGCAAAAGGAAGAAGAAGGAAATGGTAGGGCCACTGCGTGAAGATGGCAAAATGCTAACAGGGGATAGAGAAAAGGCAGAATTACTCAACACATTCTTTGCTTCAGTCCTCTCAGAAAAGGCAAAGGGTGTTCAACCTGAGGACAGTGGAGCAAGGGACAGAGTGGGGGAATTTCAGCACAGAATAAATAAAGAGACAGTACTGGAATACCTGGTTAATCTAAATGAATACAAATCTCCAGGACTAGATGAACTACATCCAAGGGTATTAAAAGAACTGGCAAATGTATTATCGGAGCCATTGGCAATAATCTTTGAGAACTCCTTGAGAACAGGAGAAGTGCCAGCAGACTGGAGGAGGGCAAACATTGTCCCCATCTTCAAAAAGGGAAAAAAAAGAGGATCCCAACAATTATCGTCCAGTTGGTGTGACAGCAATACCAGGAAAGATTCCAGAGCAGATCATTAAGCAAGAGAGTTTGTGAACATTTAGAAGCCAATGCCATAATCACAAAAAGTCAACATGGGTTTCAGAGAAACAAGTCATGCCAGACAAACCTGATCTCTTTTTTTGATAAATTTACTAGCTTGGTAGATGAAGGGAATGCTGTGGATATAGTATATCTAGATTTCAGTAAGGCCTTTGACAAGGTTCCCCATGACATTCTTGCAAACTAGCTTGTAAAATGTAGGCTAGACAATTTAACTGTTACATGGATTTGTAAATGGTTGACTGTATGAACCCAAAGGGTGCTCAATAATGGCTCCTTTTGAACCTGGAAAGAAGTGACCAGTGGGGTCCCACAGGGCTCTGTACTGGGCCCAGTGCTATTCAACATCTTTATTAATAAATGATTTGATGACAGAATTGGGGACATACTTATCAAATTTGCAGATGACACTAAACTAGGAGGAGTAGTTAATATCCCAGAGGACAGGATCAGAATTCAAAATGACCTGAATAGACTAGAAAGCTGGGCAATGCTAACAAAATGAAATTAACATGGAGAAATGTAAGGTACTGCACTTAGGATGCAAAAATGAAATGCAGAGATATAGGATGGGGGACATCTGGCTGAATGAAACTATGTGTGAAAGGGATCTACGAGTCCAAGTAGACCATAAGTTGAACATGAGTCAACAGTGCGATGTGGCATCTAAAATGGCCAATGCTATTTTAGGCTGCATCAATAGAAGTATAGTGTCTAGATCAAAGGAAGTAATACTGCCGCTCTATTCTGCTTTGGTCAGGCCCCACCTAGAATGCTGCGTCCAGTTCTGGGCACCACAATTCAAAAAAGATGTGGAGAAACTGGAGCAGGTCCAAAGGAGGGCGACTAAGATGGTGAAGGGTCTGGAAACTATGCCCTATGAGGACCGCCTTAGGGAACTGAGGATGTTTAGCCTGGAGAAGGGAAGGTTAAGAGGTGATATGATAGCCCTGTTTAAATATTTGATGGTATGTCATATTGAGGAGGGAGCAAGCTTGTTTTCTGCTTCTCCAGAGACTAGGACGCGGAAGAATGGATGCAAACTTTAGGAAAAGAGATTCCACCTCAACATTAGGAGGAACTTCCTGACAGTAAGGGCTGTTCAACAGTGGAAAACACTCCCTCGGAGTGTGGTGGAGTCTCCTTCCTTAGAGGTCTTTAAGCAGAGGCTGGATGGCCATCTGTTGGGGATGCTTTGATGGAGAGTTTCTGCATGGCAGGGGGTTGGACTGGATGGCCCTTGTGGTCTCTTCCAACTCTGATTCTATGGGGCTTTCTAGATTGGCAGGAAAGTGTGACATGAAGTTGCCTTTTCCTTAATGCTTAGCAGCTGCACCACAGCCTTTAGATGGAGCTGTGCTGTTCTGCAGTTTTTAAAAAAGAAGTTGGGAAAACCAGCACCTTTTATAAGGCGCTTCTTCTCCCCTAAAACGCAAAAAAAAAAAAAAAAAAGCGTTTTCATGGCACACTTTCCCTTTTTATCATCTAAAGGCTAGAGTTTCATGCAGCCATGAACACACTTCTTTTTGCCAATCTAGAAAGCCCCTATGTTTCTATGTTTCTATTAGGAGGAACTTCCTGACAGTAAGGGCTGTTCGACATTGGAACACACTCCCTCGGAGGGTGGTGGAGTCTCCTTTCTTGGTGGTCTTTAAGCAAAGCCTGGATGGCCATCTGTCAGGGATGCTTTGATTGGGAGTTCCTGCATGGCAGGTGGTTGGACTGGATGGCCTTTGTGGTCTCTTTCAACCCTAATAATAATAATAATTTTTATTTCTTACCCTCCCCTTTGTGAAAACAATCGGGGCAGGGTACAACAAGATTTAAAAGCAGTTACAGTTAAAATCAACAATCCCATCCCCAACATCCCACCCCTTAAGATAGAATTAAACTGACAAGATTAAAAACAAATTAATATCAAATAGAAATAAAGCAGCCTTTTAAGCATCTTAAAAACCACAGTACTAGCAAGAACATAGGGTAGCATCAAAATACAGATGGCCAGAAAATAAACTGGAAAATTCTAGGAGCCAGGAAGATTATACAGTTTCTGGGAAGGCCTGTCAGAAGAGGTACATGTTTAAAGCTGTTTTGAAACTGTCTAACGTTGTAATGAGATGGATCTCGACCGGCAGGCCATTCCATAGCCTGGGAGCAGAAGTTGAAAAGGCCTTCTGGGAGGTCTGCACCAGCCTGGTCTTCATAGGCTGCAGCAGGTTCTCCCAGAGGACCGAAGTGTGCGGGGGGTTCATATGGGGAGAGGCGGTCCCTAAGATAAGATGGACCCAAGCCATGTAGGGCTTTAAAGGTTAAAAGCAACACCTTGTACTGTACCCAGAAATTAATTGGCAGCCAGTGGAGAGCTTTAAGCACAGGTGTAATGTGCTCTCTCCTAGATGTTCCGCTAACAAGTCTGGCTGCCATATTTTGGATTAATTGGAGTTTCCGGGTTAAGCACAAGGGTAGCCCATGTAGAGCACATTACAGAATTCCAAACGTGAGGTCACCAAAGTGTGTACTGCCGTTTCCAGGTCCTTCAAATCCAGGTAGGGACGCAGCTGGCATATCAGCTGAAGCTGATAACAGGCACTCCTGACCACCGCATTCACCTGACTCATCACATGATGCGACGAATCAAGAAGTACCCCCAGACTGCGAACAGAGTCCTTCGAGGAGAGTGTGTCTGCATCTAGGACTGGGAGCTGTATTCTCGAACCTGGCTTCAGGCCTTTAACTGCTAGTACCTCCGTTTTGTCTGGATTAAGTTTCAACCTGTTTTTCCTTATCCAGTCCATTATCACTGCAAGGCAGTCATTAAGAGGAGAGATGCCATCTGAGGTCTGAGCTGACGATCTGGTCATAGAGAGGTATATCTGAGTATCGTCAGCATACTGAAGACACTGAGCTCCATGCCTCCGAATGATCTCATCCAGTGGCTTCATGTAGATATTAAATAGCATTGGAGACAGGATAGTGCCCTGAGGGACGCCACAATTAAGCCCAATCTTGGAAGAGCAACTGTCCCCAAGCCTCACCCTTTGGGATCTCCCGGAGAGAAAGGATCGGAATCACCGGAGCGCGGTGCCTTCAATCCCTGACTCTTCTAGTCGATTCAAAAGGATGGGATGATCTACAGTATCAAAAGCCACTGAGAGATCACACTACCCCTGTCAAAACTCAAGTGGAGGTTGTCAGTCAGAGCGACCATGGCAGTCTCGACTCCATGTCCTGTCCTGAAGCCGGTTTGAAATGGATCGAGATAATCGGTATCATCCAAGACAACCTGGAGTTGGGAGGTGACAGCTCTCTCAATCACCTTACTTAGGAAAGGCAGCAAGGACACTGGTCTGTAGTTGTTTCTATCCAGGGGATCAAGAGAAGCCTTCTTTAAGAGGGGCTTGACAGCCTCCTACTTCAGACAAGATGGTAAGCAGCCTTCTCTGAGGGACGCATTGATTGTATCCTGAAAGAATACCCTCAGTGTGTCCCCTCCCTGGACGACCAGCCAAGATGGACAGGGATCGAGAGGACAGGTCGTCTTTCTCATACTTCCAAGGAGCTTGTCCACGTCATCGGTACTCTATGATTCTATGATTCTATGATTCTATGTACAAACTATACTTTTGGATGGAGGGGTTCATGTGAGCCTTGTGTGAAGAGTGAATAGGTATAACTTAAACACAGATCTGCTAAACTTAGGAGAACTAACTCATCTGTACATGTGGATTAAAAGGAGGATTTTTGTAGATAGGCAGTTGCCTGTGCAAGGTTAGAAAAAGTTGCACATATTTTACTTATCTTTTGTTGTGCCACATGTATCAGATTATAACCTCTTTGCTCCAGATTCAAACAAAATAACTGCTTTCCTCTGGTTGTATTCTTGCATCAATAATTCATTTTTCACTCCTATCTCTGAGTTGGAAGCATGAGTTGGAAGACTGAAAGATGTACATCTAGGTGTCCACATTAAAGAAGAGCAAAAGCAAAGTTAATATTTACTTATAGCTGCCCCTCTGTATTGCTAGGATGTAAGCTACAGCACCTGGAATCTTGTGAGCCAGCTGTGCCAGTTGGAAGCAAATTGTAGTGTTAATATTGAAGCTTGAATGTGCCCCTGTATTCCAACTGTTTGCACTGATTAAAAACTCAAGATTGCAGCTGCGCTGCTGGCTTATTATCTGTATTGGCAACAACTGCAGGTTGAATGTGCTTCTCATGCAGAGCTATGTAGGAATAAGAGATAAACATTAGATTCTGTTTGTAAAGTAGCAATCTGCAATAGTAGCATATAGTGGCAGTAATGAACCAGAGGCAACGATAGACAAGCCATGTGTTTTGAGAAGTGATATAGATTGCCATGACTCTGAATCTGTAAGTGGCTGTTGAAAGGGTGTTGCTGGTAGAATTAGAAGATAAATCTTGGCTTCAGTTACTAATGAGAATGTTAAGTATAGCCTCTTAGCAGTCACCAATGGATACTTGGAAAAAACACTACTTAAAAGCCTAGGCAGTCTATTAATGAGAAGAATGTTTACATGATATGGAGGCATCTGTGTCTTTGGAACAGTTTTGTATTTTATATGGGAAGGATGTGCATCACCATGGTAACATACCATCTCTGACCTGCTCCCATATCTTGGCATTGAATTTCTGTCCCTCTAAGGCTAAGAGAGTGTGACTTGCCCAAGGCCATCCTGTGGGTTTCCGTGGCTGAGTGGGAATTGGAACCCTGGTCTCCATGCACATATCTTTTAGTTCTGACACCACTGCATTCAGAAGTTAAGACTTTTTAGAGTTCTAGGTTCACTGTTTAAAGAGAATCCTTCAGAAGGTATGTGAAGTGCCTTAACTTCTATTACTGAAGAGAGGATTCACAAGGTTAGTGACAAGCTCCTGGTTGATGAGGACTATTGCAACACAAAACAATGGCTTGACTCCTGAGAACTGTGAAGGGGAGGGGATTCATGAGGGGAGACATTCCTAGCTCTTTTCCCCACTTCTGGCTTCCTGCTTTCCTGAAGCCTTCTTCAGAAGCTCAAAGAACATTTTGGACTATGTTGTGACATGTTGAGAGAAGAAGTTGCCCATTATAAGACAGAGGCATCTTGTGCAAACAGTGCTTCACTCATGCAAGGTTCCTCTGTCTGATTTTTGCCAGTTACCTGTTCCCCACTATACCTTGCCATTCAAGAGAATTCCTGATCTTTCTGAAAGGCATTTCAGAGGATTTAGCAGAGAGAAGGGGATGGAAAGTTTTCTTTTCTCGAACAGCCTTCTGTTCATAGTTCTTAGAATCCAAGCCAATCTCAGATCCCCAAAGGGATATTCCTATGGATATTCCGATGAGACTTCAGGGATATTTAAGTGCAGGCACTTTTCTTTAAAAATTATGTAAAATTATTGGAGACACTGAAGAAGTCTCACAAGCTGAGATAAAAATGAAACAGGGCAGTCATAGAGAGCAAGGGTCAAAATTCAGCACAATGTTAAATGTGTTGCTGCATTTCACTTCAAAAGAAATTGTGCCTGTCTTCTAAATAGCAGCTCTGAGGCCCCTAAATTAAGGAATGGAGAATTTAACTCCTCCCTACCCCCCATTATTCCTGATAGATTTTTCCACCTGGTGGTAAAGATTTTTATAGTCTGAAAGCTTGCAAAACAGTTCCCTAAATTATATGAGTTACAGTGAAAACAGTTTGCAGTTCTGAAAAGATCCAGATCCTCTCTTCTTCCTGAGCAAAAGAGGTGCACATATCACATGGAATACCAATATTTATTGACTTATTTTAGGTTGTCCATAAATACAGTGGTCCCCCGGGTTACGAATCCCCCAGGCAACGAAAATCCTGGGATACGAAAGCGCCGGGGCCAGAAAAACGGCCCCGGCTTGCGAATAAAAACCCGGGTTACGGGAAAAAAATGCTGTACTGTACTTACTGTAATGTGAGTGGAGGAGACTTCCTCTGGAAAGAGGCCTGCGCCTGCGGGGGGCGGGACGAGCTCCCCGTGTGGGCCGCGCGCGCCTGGCAGAGGGGAAGGGACGACCCCCGCGCACCCACCGGAAGCCCCCGTCACGCGTGTGCCGGCTCCGAGGAGCCCCAGAGAGCAAGCCGGCCCCGTGGAAGCCACGTCTGGCCTCCCTTTTGCGCAAGGCCGGCGCGTCCCGACTGGCCGCGGCCGGCCCCTCGGCCGGGCCCGACCGGCGGCCAGACCTCAACCACATCCCGGCCATGGCCGGGGTTCCTCGGCACCAGCGCGCGTGCGACGGGGGCGTCTGGTGGGTCCACGCAGGGCCGTCCCTTCCCCTCCGCTGGGCGCGCGCGGCCCTGATGGGGTCGAGGTCTGGCCGCCGGCGGAGGGGAAGGGACGGCCCCGCGCGGACCCACCAGATGCCCGCGTCGCGCGTGCGCGCCGGCGCCGAGGAGCCCCGGCCGCGGCCGGGATGTGGTCGAGGTCTGGCTGCCGGTCGGGCCCGGCCGAGGGGCCGGCTGCGGCCGGTCGAGACGCGCCGGCCTTGCGCGAAAGGGAGGCCGGACGTGGCTTCCACGGGGCCGGCTTCCTCCCTGGGGCTCCTCGGAGCCGGCGCGCGCGCGACGGGGGCTTCCGGTGGGTGCGCGCAGGGCCGTCCCTTCCCCTCCGCCAGGCGCGCGCGGCCCGCACGAGGAGCTCTTCCCGCCCCCCACAGGCGCAGGCCTCTTTCCGGAGGAAGGCTCGAGGCCTAAGCAGCAGCAGTGGAGGAGGCCTTTCTCTTCGCCTCAAGCGGAGCGGACATACAGGTACGTACTGTACTGTATGTAAGTTACTGTACAGTGGTCCCCCGGGTTACGAAAATTTTCAGGTTACGAAAGGGGTGCTGTAACGGATTACTTTCGTAACCCGGGGGACCACTGTATTGGAAAATGGTCTACAAAAACCGATTTAAAAAGAATCAAAGGCAACATAGTGGAAACATGCCATAGCAAGGAGAAAAATAAATGTGCTTGGACCTGTTTGGGACTTAGTTTTATCAAAGCTACTATCTTGGGCAACCAGATGGATTATCTTTGCCAAGTGAAGGACAAGGGAAATTGAATTTAATTATTCTGGACCATTCAGTGGTTTTTGTTTTTTTTTTAGTTTTTATTATTACTACAAAAAATACAATACAAAAACACAAGTACAATCCATACACTACATACACATTCATTACACATTCAGTACATATACAAATACAATACAAATACAAAATCAACACCAAGAACATATATAATTAGATATTTATACCAAAAAACAGAATACAAACTATTACCACACTTCCCAGGTAACGTAAGTATCGTTAATACCAAATTTCAGTCAGGTTCTGCGGTATATATCTATATATAAAAAATTAAACCTTGGGTTCATCCCAGACATCACTCCCTTTTCTTAGCATGTCCCAACAATATTTTTCTACACATTTCCATTCTTCTTCAGCTATATAGTATCAATAGGATCATTCCTGATGGAGGAAGTTAAGATATCCAATCTCTTAGTTTCCCATAGTCTACATAGCCATTCTTCTTTTGTTGGAATTGATTTGCTTTTCCAGTATTGAGCATACAGGATTCTCGCTAAAGTCACCATATAAAGAATCAATCTGGAATATTTTTTTTCAACAGATTTATCAAGCATACAGGTCATATTTAGAAGAAATAATAATGGATTTAGAGGAATAGTTACATTTAACAACTCAGACATTAATGTACATATAACATTCCAGAATTCCTTTGCCTTATTACATTTCCACCAAATGTGAAAGAAGTTCCCTTCATATGTTAAACATTTCCAACATTTAGAATCACCCGCATTATATATTTTATTAATCTTTACAGGCGTCATATACCATCTGAAAAACATCTTGGTATAGTTTTCTTTATATGTTTGACATACTGTAAATCTTTTGTTATTTTCCATGAATACTCCCAATCTTCTAATTGAATAGGCTTCCCAATATCCTTAGCCCAGACTATCATCGGGTGCTTTACTATTTCATCCTCCAGGTCTCTACTTAACAAAACTTTATAATATTTCGATAAATGCTTACTTCCATTATCAAAAATAATGTTATCAACCTCATTACGTGTATTGGAGATCCCTGGATCTTTTGCATCTATTTTATATCTCTCCAATAATTGACGATATAAATACCAATCTATTGAGTTATTATCACGTCCAAGCTGCTCTCTAGATTTAAACTGTACGTTTACATTTCTATCCCACGTCAATAACTCTCTATAAGTTACCCATTTGAGCACATTATCCTTAGTCCTCCCAAAAAAAGCCTCTTGAGGAGAGACCCATAAAGGGAGATGCCTATATAAGGCCCTTTGGATTTTAAGCCAAGCACGTAATAATGCTCTTCTTATAACATGGTTTTCGAATCCACTATCCTGTTTAACTTTATCGTACCACAAATATCCATGTATGCCAAATTTAATCCCAGAATGTTCAACAGATGATAATTCCTCATTATAAAGTTTAAATCAATCATCAAGCCAGCACATACAAGAAGCATAGAAATATAATTTGAGATTAGGGAGGGCACAACCACCTTTATCACAGTTCTCCGTTAAAACTTTCCATTTCATCCAGGCACGTTTACCCTCCCAGAGAAACTTAGAAAGCTCTTTCTGCCATAAAAGAAAACATTTTTCTCCAGATATAATTGGAAGATTATTAAACAGATACATTAAACGGGGAAGTACATTTGTTTTTATAGTGGCAACTCTACCTGAAAAAGATAAATGCAATTTGGTCCAAGATATTAAATCTGATTGGATCTCCTTCCAAACCTTCCCATAGTTATTCTGATATAGGTCTATGTTACTATTAGTCAGATAGACACCCAAATATTTAGCTTTATTTACCACCTTATAACCTGATTTAATAGTAAGTTCCAGATTTTCCTTTGCGGAGAGATTTTTTGTGATTATTGCAGTCTTATCCTGGTTTATCTTTAGGCCTGATAATTCTGCAAACTCTTTTAAGATTTTATTCAATACTTCTATTTTGCTTAAGGGGTCATCCAGAAAACATATAAGGTCGTCTGCAAAAGCTCTTACACAATATTTTTGCTTTTTAATTTTAATGCTACTCACTTCTGAGTTCATTCTTATCTTATTTAATAAAACTTCAAAAGCAACGATAAATAGTAGTGGAGAAAGGGGACATCCCTGTCTCGTACCACGTGTAATTGGGAAGGATTCCGTTCTTTCATCATTAACCAAAATTCTTGCATTTTGCTCACTATATATAGCTTCAATCCAATTAGTTAATTTATAACCTAAACTCATTTTCTTCAAGACTTCCGTAAGAAACACCCAATTCAATCTGTCGAAAGCTTTTTTCTCATCAATTAATAATAAAGCCAGTTTTTTATCATTATTTCGTTCATAGTGTTCAATTATATTTAGAACAATTCTTATGTTATCCTTAATTTGTCGTTTTGGCAAAAAACCACACTGGTCTGATTGTATATGTGACAGTAATATTTTTTAAAGCCTTTCTGCTATTATCTTAGCATATATTTTATAGTCTGTGTTAGTAAGCGATATTGGCCTATAATTACTTATATCCTTTTTATTTTTATCATTCTTCGAAATTAACACAATAACCGCTTCCTTCCAAGATTCGGGAGTACCGTTAATAAGTATATCGTTCATAACAATTTTTAAGTGTGGGACCAAGATATCATCGAATTTTCTATAATATATTAACGGAAAACCGTCAGGGCCCGGGACTTTATCCCTTTTCATATTCTGTATAGCTTTTCTAATTTCCTCTTCCGTAATATCGTGATTCACACTATCTCTTTCTTCATTATCCAATATCAGCACCTTCTGGTTACTTAAATATTCTTGGATTTTCCTAATATCCTCATAGTTATAATCTGTTCCTACATAAAGTTTTTCAAAATATTCTTTAAAGAGGTTCTTAAGAGCAGATTGTTTATTTATAGATTTCCCATCATTAACAATTTCAGTTATTATCTTTTTATCCTTTGATTTCCTTAATCTATTGGCAAGCAATTTCCCGGCCTTATCTCCATATTCAAAATATTTTTGTTTTAAGCATAACAGTTTCTGTTTAATCTCGGCAACTTCCAGAGTTTTTAAGTCCTGTCTTAATATTTCCAACTTAATTTTTATGCTTTTGTCACCATTTAACTTCCATTCTTTCTCATTCCTTTCTATTTCATCTTTTAGATGCTTAACTTTATTCAATTCTTCCTTTCTTTTTTCAGAATTTAATTTAATCAAAATCCCTTTTATAACTGGTTTACTGGCATCCCATATAGTTTTATATTTCATGTCATTTGTTACATTTTCTTTGAAGTAGTGTTGCAGAGACTCTTTTATTTTATTATAGATATGTCTATCCTCCAATATATCCTGAGGTAATCTCCATACAAATTCATGTGTTTTAATAATAAGATCCATCACAATAGGACTATGGTCCGAATAGGATAATGGAAGAATATCCATAGATTGGATATTCAGTGGTTTTCAGTACAATCACTGTCTTTTTTGGGAAAAATTTTTTGGCTGGATCACAGTGGCTCCTTTTTTTTTAAACCTGGATGATCATTTCCACTAGTTGATGTTACAGTAATATCATTTTTTTTTAAAAAAATAATGTTGTTCTGTGCCTCTTGCTTTGCCTTATTGACTGATTACTGTGTAGCTTAGTTTATGTTATTTGGCATAGTAATGCAGAAAAATAACTTACACATTTTTAAATAAATAAAAATTAATTCAGATCCTTTGAGTTTTCAAAGACCCATCTATTGAGTCAGCAGGACTTCTGTGATACCCAGGGTTGATTTAAATAGCGTTTCTGAAGAATTCAGTTGTGATTCCTGTATTAAATCACTAGTCAGATCACTAACAAGGAGGATTCTTTTTGTCACAATCTGTAGAACTACATTGTTATTTAATACAACTATAATTCATATTCAGAGATAGGTACACAATTTTTAATTATCAAACATGTGGCACCATGTGGCCTCTCCTCTTTGGTCAGCTCATCTGTCCAAAGTATCTGTTTGTTGACCTTCTCTGTCTTTGCATTTAGAGAAAGGCAAAGCAGAGAGAGAGAGAGAGAGAGAAAGAGAGAGAGAGAGAATACCATTGGCATAATAGGATTGATCAGGTTATTTACCATCTCTGTAAACTACCATTAACATATTCATAGAATATAATTAAAAGTTGTATAGTTAATATTCATGATAATTCATTATTTTTTATTAATTGCTTTAAAATTTGGTGTATTTTAAAAAATTCAATTATTTTTAAAAAATTATCAAGCTTTACCTGTAAATCCATAATTTTTCCATTTCTCTGCCTGTTTCCAAATTTAATGTTAAGTGGGAGGAAAATTTAAAAAGTGAGTAATAAAAGAAGGGAAGATTTTCATACTAATTGGAAATGAAATATATATTGTATTTCCCCCTTCTAGGATCCTCATGCTGAGGAATTTGAAGACAAAGAATGGACATTTGTCATAGAAAATGTAAGTGAAAAAAATATGCTTCTCCTTATTCTGGTTTGGAGGTAACTTCAGATGGAACAATTTGCTATTAAACAGGATAGGAGGCTTCCAATATCTGCCCCTCCAGTGGTAGAGATAAACCAAGTTATAACAGTATGCTGCTACTGCTACTTGAAGTGTAAATTAATTCTGTTTTGTATCAGCTGACTGTAATAATCTAAACATTATTGTATATGCGCATCTATTGCTATTTTTTCCATTTATAATTAACAAATAGTACAATGTGCTTTAAAATGAACAGCATAGAATTTATGTGTACAGCTACATGGAATGGCAGTTTTGGTGCATTTAAATATATGGTAGTTATTGAAATATTCTGGGGTAACCCTGATGAGGTAACTTGGGGTAAAGTGAATTCAAAATGGTGTACTTCAAACAAACAAAAACAAACAACTAAAATAGCTCACCATTTCCCTCAAATAAACTTTTGAGTAAAGCTGGAATTTTTTCTTAAGGTTCATAGCACCACACAGTGGTCAGAGAAGACATATGCAGCTTTCAGCTTAAGAAAATAAAAGTATACAGTATTTGCCTTAGAGAACTTTTGGGAGCATTACTTTACAATTGATATTGCCCAAAGTGAGTGTTTTGTGTGTGTTAGAGAGAAAGACAGAGATTTTCATCAGTGCAGTATTAGGTTGATTACATTGCTCTGGAATCAGTTGCACAGGTCTGTTATTGTTAGCTCACTAATTGATTGAGAAGTTGAAGTATAACAGCAGATAATTAATAATTTTGGAAAAACAATCATATTGATCTGCAAATTTGCTTATTTTTCATGTGCCAATAAATGATGATCCCTACATGGCTAATGTTTGAACTATTGTACTCTTGAAGCACTGCTTTCTTACATTGAGCAAAAGGAAGTGAAAAAATAGTTCTTAGTGATTGTTAATTAATCAAATGAATGACTGCTCCTGCAATTTCTGCTGTTTTTATGCTCAATCAGTAGTCCCAACTAGATTAGAACCATTTAATCAATTGATCAGTGTTAACACATGCATAAATCTCATTGAATCCGTGTGTTTACTCTTCTTGGAAACTAGCAATTGGACATAGGTCACTCCAGTCACTTTGAGTTTTCCTTCTTGAGAAGTGTTAAACAGACATAGGGGAGTAAAATCTAATTTAAATGGCCCAGTTAGAGCCTCTGGAAGTTTTAATGATGGCATTTAAAAATTGTGGTCGCTCACCACAGGCCATGTAAAAGCGTGTTAGAATTGAACAACATATGGAACCTGGCACAATTCATGAGCGTTTTCATTCTCCTAGTCCACTGATGTTTATTATTCTGTAGATAACAATTCTAGGTCTTGCTTTAGTTTTGTTACAGTCCCTTGTTCTGGACTAAAGTAAAAGATAAATAATTGTCATAGTTAAGGATTCTTACTGTTTTTTAGCTGAAATAAAAATGTCCATTTTAGAATTAAATATCTTTATTTAATACATTTGGATCAGGGAGCCTCAGACATGCCTTCCTAGCCTTCTAATTTGTCTGTCTGAATGTAACAGAAAATCAGAAACGTGTGCGCAGTTTATAAATACATCATTCTTCAAGAGCTTCAGGATACTGTATTCATTTTGACTGGGAAAGTAATAGCATACTCTTAATAATACATCTTGTATTTTATTTTGATTTTGCTTTATAATCCCCCCCCCCCCCCCCCCCCAATATTCATGCCCATCCAAACAATGATATGGTTTCAATCTAATGAGTGGATTTTTTTTAATTTTATTTTTTGCTAAAGCAGTAGGACGCCCCCAAACTATCTTGCCCCTCCACATCCCCTATATTCCTTCCCTAAAATGTTCTCGGGAGGATCCTCCAGTACTCCAGAACCCATTTGGGATGGGGTACAGTTGTGGAGGAACTTTTTCACCCAGTAGCTTTTTTCCCCTTCTCTTGGAAGGATACTGATGGCTCCTTAAAAGGTGTGTGTGTGTGTGTGTGTGCGCGCACACACACACGCTCATGTACTCATGTACATACTCATACACCATGTATAGTTACAAACTCCTACTGAATTAATCTGTGCATAATGAAAGTTGATGCCACAATATATTGGTTAGCTACAAGATACCACGAGAATTCCCTTGCTATTTTGTTTCCTGTTGCAAACCACAGGAATATGCCTTTGGAATTGCCTAGTTTTACTTGACTAGGGATGGGAATAATGTGATCCTGCAGATGTTGTTGGAGCACAGCTACCAGCACACATCGCCAACACAGTCAGTGGTGAAGAGCTGTATGGTTCTCATTTCTGCTCTAAGAGAAACTGGCATGATAGGAGGATGGGATAGGGTGGGATTCCCCCTCCCTTGTTTTAGCCCTTTTTAGCAAATAATTCTGTGATGAATAATTCTGAATTTTTTTAAGTCTAAGTACATGCCTCCATCCAAGAAAGCAATAGATTCTTTCCTTAGAATTAAAAACTGGTACAGTTCTCTGCTTATTTTTCTGGTTTATAGTATATCTTATTTTGTTTAAACAAATTATAATAGAATCATTACCCAGAGTCATAAAAGAGAAGGTGTATCTGCCTGTCTCCATCATAGTTCCAGTATTATGAAATCCAAGTACATGAAACTTGATGTGAATACAAAAGCAACATGGGTGTGTTTTCTTGTTCTTAGAATAGATGGATTGATTTAAATTAATTAAAATCTCTCCACAGCATGCAAAAATAAATACATCATCAGCCACTAGATGCCTGACCAGGAGAAGCTAAGTCAAAGGCAGGCCTGGAAGATTCATTTTTCCACAGGGTCTGTAGACCACCTTTGTCTCTACTTTCTGTGAAGGACCCCCCAAACTCTTCAAAGAGAGGGATAGGGAAGCATCTGATTCCTGGTTGATGGAAAGGGAAACTGAGGATGAGGATGAGTGGCTGTTTTGATGAAGGGAGAGAAAGGCCAAGGCAAAAGAAAAAGGGACAGGAACAGGGAGAAAAAAGGGACAGGGAAGGAAGAAGCACTAGGATAAGAATTTATAAGGGGCTTTTAACCTATTCAAAGATAGTATTTTTGCTAGTATCTTACTACACCTTCTAGAATCAATACTGCCCTATAATTACAAACGCTTTCACTATGAATATGGTAACAGAGTTTATTTTAAAATGAAATTGAAGTGATGTATTTTTTTACAGAGTACAAGCTTAGGTTTTTGTACATTTCCTATCATTCACAAGCTGAACAGTTTTTTTAGCTGAAATAAAAATGTCCATTTCAGAATTAAATATCTTTATTTAATACATTTGGATCAGGGAGCCTCAGACATGCCTTCCTGGCCTTCTAATTTGTCTGTCTGAATGTAACAGAAAATCAGAAAAGTGTGCGCAGCTTTTAAATACGGCATTTGCTTACATTGAATATTTAGCACTTTGTCCTAGTTCAGGAGTCTTGGAGATTAGGTTTTTGGAGCAAAACACATGCGTAGTCTTGACTGGCTTGTCTTGACTGGCTAATTTTTTTAAAGCCAGGGGAGTGGTAGAAAGTCAGCTGACTGTTGCATTGTAACTGGACCTGATCCCTTTACATACTGCCTTTAATTTCCTAGCTGCATTTTAATTTTGGTATGTGTATGTACGTGTGTGTGTGTGTGTGTGTGTGTGTTTGTGAAAACTGTAAAGAATATAAGCCAAGGAGAGCTGCACCCACCCTCTCTACCCTGCCAATAATGGGATTATGAACTGGAATGGTTGGCCTAGAGTAGTCTATATAGACATATGTTTCTAGACAATGGTGTATTTCACTAAAATTCTATTTTCCAGTAAAATAATTACATTCCCAACTAATGCAAGTGATTCTTGACTGAGATGTGTCTCAAAGCACAATATGCTATTGCTGTTGTTAACTGCCCCGATGTTGACCTCAACTAATGGCGACCCTGTGGATGAGACATCTGCAAGACCCCCCAGCCCTCCACTGCTCTGCTTAGGTCCTGCAGTCTCTTGGCTCTTAGATTGAGTCTAACCATCTAGCATATGGTCTTCCCTTCTTTCTACTGCCCTCTATCTTTCTGAACTTCATTATCTTTTCCAGTGATTCATGTCTTCTCATGATATGGCCAAAAGATAACAACTTCAATTTAGGCATCCTGGCTTCCAGGGATAGTTCAGTCTTGATCTATCTTCTTGGCCATCTATGATGTTCTCAGCACTCTTCTTCAACATCACATCTCAAATAAGTTGATTTTTTTTTCTATTGGCTTTCTTCACAATCCAGCTTTCATATCCCTACATGGTGATGGGGAATACAGTGGATTGAACAATCCTCAATTTAGTATCCAGTTATATCTTTACACTTTAGGATCTTGTGCATTTCTTGCATAGCTGCCCTTCCCAAACTATTTTTCTTCTAAATTCTTGACTGCAGTCTCAGTTTTGATCAATATTTGATCCAAGATATGAGCATTCCATGACTATGACTATTTCAATTTCCTTGTTAGCTAAGGTGAATTTTTGTAGATCTTCTATGCTCATTCTTTTAGTTTTCTTACTGTGGCGTATGTTCAACATTAATCCTAGCTTGGCAATTTCCTCTTTGACCTTCTTCAGCAATTCCTCCAGGTCTTTCTTAGTTTCTGCTACAAGTGTTGTGTTGTCTGTGTATCTTAGGTTGTTCATGTTCCTTCCTCTGATCTTCACTCCCTCTACCTCTCAGTCTAAGTGTGTACTGTGTATAATATTTTCTGCATACAGAATGTCTGACCACAGCTTCTTGTCCCGAATACAGGTTATGCATTAGGACAATTAGATGTAGGGGCAATCCCATTTCTTTGCTTTGTTAATGTCAATAAAGCAAATTTTCTTTTAGCATTCTCTGGTGTTTTCCAGCGTTGAGGGCGGAGCCATCCTTCATGAGGGTTGGTTCCCCCTGTTTGCTCCAATCAGGCAGGACTATGACTTTTGGGCGTGTCCACCAGGGGAATCCATCCCCCTTGTTTGCCCAGTCTAGTTCCTGCCTTCGCTCCGTCAGGTCGTGTTTTCCTAACTCTCCTTTACTCACAAAACAAAATCTTCTTTATTCTCCTTTTACTCCTTACCTCTTCTCTCTCTGTGAGGGCCGACTAAGGTCCGAAGAGCTAGAGGGCCCAGGCATGTCTGGGGAATCTGGCCATGCTACACAGGCTCTCCACAAGAGGAATGGATCAGCCCTGACCCGGGAGGTGCGGCCTGTAGGCCGCTCGGCGCAGCCGGAGGAGGGATATCCCTTTTCTCCGCGCTTGAAGGCGCCGGACCGCGGGAACCTGTCCCGAAATCGGGAGGGTGCGGTTAGCAAGGAGGACGCCGAGAGACCGCAGGAACCTGTCCCGAAATCGGGAGGGTGCGGTTAGCAAGGAGGATGCCGAGAGACCGCAGGAACCTGTCCCGAAATCGGGAGGGTGCGGTTAGCAAGGAGGACGCGAGAGACCGCAGGAACCTGTCCCGAAATCGGGAGGGTGCGGTTAGCAAGGAGGACGAGAGAGACCGCAGGAACCTGTCCCGAAATCGGGAGGGTGCGGTCGGCAAGGAGGACGCCGAGAGAAATGTGAGTAATGCTGCAGTGAGCAGCTTGGGTACCCTGCAGCCTCTCCCTCCCGAACGTCGGCTCCCTTCTCCTCCTTACTAGCCTTACAGCTGGCGCAATCCTGTATTGCCTCCCAAACGGTCTCCTCTCAGAGAGGGGCCCGTTTTCAGGCTAAGGCCGTGGCAGAGAATTCTTCCCAAGAGTCAGGGTCAGAGGCAGAAAGGACTCAGAGATAAAGGAGGGCCAGGGAATTATCTTCCTCTCCCTCATTCTTCAGATTCTCGAGGGACGCCTTCTCCCCCTTGGAAAGTCATCCCTCCAAGATGGACCCCAAGATCACTGGAGGGAGCTCAGTGGTCCTTCAGCCCCTGGAGTCGGGCTCACAGAGGGACAGGCTCCTTTACAATTCCAGGAGACCTAGGGAACCCTCTTCTTCTTTCCCCCCCGCCTCCCGCTCTTCCAGGGATGCCATTCCCCTTTGGAGCAGGGCAAATTTGCACCCAAACGTTCCTCCTTGGCGCACAAATTCAAACTCAAAAAAGGCGGGAGCCATGCCAATGCTACTTCAGGTTTATTCCTCCAAGCATAAACATAATGGAGAGCGCCATCTAAGGCTAAGAAGCAAAATGCTTGCAGTTAAAATCCTCAGATGAGGATGTTCTCTCCAAATCTCAGTCCTCTTCTGCCTCTGAGGGAGAATGGTCTGAGGGGGGCCAGAACACCAGCCCCAGGGTGGTGAGATAGAGACCCTGACAGACCTTGGCGCGGCTGGAGGCCCTGTCCCTGGCCAGATTGCGCCCCACTGCGGACATCAAACCCGGCAAGAGGTTTGGACAGTGAGAGAGAGAGAGAGAGAGAGAGAGAGAGAGAAGGCAGATTTCAAGAGGTGAGTGAGGATTCAGTCCTTAATCCTATGTTTGTGGGTTAAGCTTTACCCAAGAGATTTGTTTCTGACTTGCATTGCCAGCTTTGAAGGAGGCTTCAGTTGCTTCAGAGATTCAAATGGAGAGTTTCCCTCCAAAACCAACTGCCTTCTCCTCTCCTTCCTCCAAGATCCACTCAGACTGAAGGGATCAGAGAGGATTAACAAAAGGATTTCCAGGTGCAGGGAGTCTGCTTCTGCCCCATTGTCCCCTGGTCTAAGGTGTCAATCTCTCCTTGGGAGAATTTGGCCAAAAAGACATTTATTTATTGTGCTTGCCTTTTTAAAAATAATAGGCAAAGCTGGAACTGAAGGTGTGGCAGCCATTTTGATTAAGGGCAGCTAGGCAGAAAAGGAAAGGCCTGCTGCTTCTGCTAACTAATATGCCTTTTGTAAAACAAAGGAAAATAATACCTATAGTTCACTCCTCAGAAGAGGAATGTGATCTGAAAAAGAGTTAAAAATAAAAAATAAAGATGAGGGCCTTTCAGTACCTCCTGAAAGCTCCTGAAATCTGTTAGATGTTTGGGGACTGATGATCCTTCATTATTACTGTATTTGTTTATTATTACTGTACTTGTTTTATGGTATTATTGTACAAAACAACTTATATATTGGAATTTAATGTCAACTCTGACCAGTTGAAGCTAGAGGATGATCCATCCTGATTTCCTCAGGGAAGGATATTCCTCCCTCCTCCAAGCCTGGGCCTTCAACACCAAATACTCCATTTCATGCAGATTTTATGAGGTTATTAACAAGGCCTCCATAATTTATTATTGTGATTCTAAATCCAATAGCTGTTTACATATATATGGTTACATCTCAGCCCTCTTTGTCATGAGAATCAACAGATGCCACTTGTGGCTGCCAGAGTTTATGCTCAACTAAGGTGTCTGCTATTTCCTTTTTTTCTGGGGCTAAACATGTGTGGCCTAGCCCACTTGTCAAACAAACAAACACTTAAGGTCAAAATAAAGTACTATCAGGGTATTAACTATGGTTAAAGGTAGTGGCTATGTCTGGAGACACTAGCCTAAATGAGATTGGATGTAATCCAAGACCAGTTCAAGGACAGACTTTGACTAAAGAACTGACACATAAAAATGCCCATTACAAAAAATATCTAAGATTCTCACCACTTAATGGGGACAAATTGTTTGGAATAAAGTCTCTTGGCTGAGACTAGGAATAATAAGAAGACCTCAACATCCTTAAATGTCAGCCCTGGTGGCGCAGTGGTTAAATGCCTGTACTGCAGCCACTCACTCAAAACCATAAGGTGGCGAGTTCAAGACCAGCAAAGGGCTGAAGCTCAACTCAGGCTTGCATCCTTCCGAGGTCGCTAAAATGAGTACCCAGATTGTTGAGGGGCAAATAGCTTACAATTGTAAACCGCTTAGACACTCCTTAAGGGTATGAAGCGGTATATAAATGAAATGAAGCTGTTTGTTAAAATATACTTTGATATATTTTTCTATACCATTCATATGACTTTTCATTGCCTCCTTAAGGTAGAGGAAGGCAAACAAACATAGATTGATATAAAAGTCACAAAATGTCTGATTGATATTGAGGCCATAAAAACATCAACAACAACACTATACTATCTATCTAATAACAATTGAGTTATAATAATCACAGGTTCAGATGGGAGATTATCCAGACAATTCTGGAGACACGTCTCCTCCAAGATTTTTGTGTGTTCCTGTTTTTTGGGTAGTGGTCTCCTGCCCACAGCCCAAGCTACCACGTTATCACAAATATCTTACCAACCTTTCCATACAAGGTTCTACCATTCAGTCTGTTGTTTTCTTCTGTGACACGCACTACACAGATAGACACGTCTTGAAAACAGTGGGACCTTCATATAGACCCATAATTTCAAATGTCCTGATAGATCTCATTCTCTCCCATAGGATATATATAAGATGTCGAGTTGTGATTTCTTTCCTATCCAGACATGTTTTTCTGGTAATTTACGAAAAGAACTACCTAGTTCCATTTCAGAACCTGCATCACTTTGGAGTGGTTGTAGACACATCGCTGACCAGTCTACCTGACCAAGCAAAGGGTAAGATCCATGAAGAACACCCTCGAGCAGGTAGGTTGTTCCCAGTTATTGGACCTAGTGTTACTGGTGCATCTACACTGCCTGATCTGTTTCAGTTAATCGTTTGGCATGAACACCATTTCATGCCAGGAGCCTACAGTAGTTCTTCTAGCTGTATCAAAAAACAGATGGTACACATAAATAATCTGTTCTGACATATACTGATTAAATCAAACCTCTTTGAATGGTGGTTTTTGCTGCCAGTTGTAGAGGATTGCCTGATTTAGGCCCTGTTGAAGTTCCACATAAGGTTGGATGCCAGCTTAGGGTGACGGGAAGCATGTTTGTGGCTCCCAATAGCCAAACTCCAGATCCCTCATGTAGATGCTCCGGTCTCGTCTCTCGTGACTTCAGAAGGGCAGGGTTTCCAGAGATCTTCCAGATGTCACGAAACCAGTTCGTCTTCCAATCACAAAGATCTCCTAACTCAAGGTCAAATACCATATCCAGGATTAAACCTTCACATGTGGATATTGAAAGGCACCTACTGGACATCAGCTCTTCCAATCATACTGTCCCAGAAACTGTCTAATCATTCATATATATGTGTGTGTGTGAGAGAGAGGGTGTATATATAAAGCTTTGAGAACAGCTTCTCTTATTAAACTTCCCACAGTTCACAGATACCCTAATTGGTACCCTCATGTAGTTCTTCAGGCATTAACCAAACCACAGTTTGAATAACTTGACAGAGTTGATATTAAGTTTCTTACCTGGAAAACAGTAATTTTTTTTTAATGCTATTAGTTCAGCTAGAAGGTTTTCTGAACCAGGAGCACTATCCACAGGAGTGAAATATGCATCTTCTGCGAGGATTCAGTTCTGCTTGACGGGATCTGATGTTCATGACTAAAGTTAACTTCACATTTCATAGAGCACAGGAGATCATTTTCCCTTCATTCGTTCCTGACCCCAAAAAGGAACTTGAAAAGACTTGGCTCACACTAGATGTAGGCAGAGTTCGGTGTATTTACATCAAACGCACTTGTCGATGGCGCAAATCAGACAGTCTATTTGTCTCCTTCGGTCCTACATACCTGGGAAGTTTTTCTTCATCGACCCTGGCTTGATGGATCTGGGCTTGCATCTCTCAGTGTGAGTCGATGATGGGTAATACGCTGCAAGGAAGGGTCAGCGCTCATTCCGCTCACAGTGCTGCCACACCTGCCGCCCTAACCACTAATGTTCTTCTCTCCAATATTTGCAGGGTGGCCGCTTGGTCATCTCCTTCCATATTTATCCGTCGCTGCTGAATCAATGCCTTCCAACTGGCTGGGGCATCATTTGGTAGACGGATCCTTCAATCCATCCTATAATTCCTTACCTCAGTTCCCACCCATCTAGGGAGCTTTGGTATGTCCCTCATGAAGGATGGCTCCGCCCTCAACGCTGGAAAAACGAACATTGGCTTACCTTGTGAGATGTTTGTTTTCAGCGATGAGGGCGGAGTCATCCTGCCCACCCGTAACTGAGGAATTTTTTCTCGGTGTCGGGGGGTGTTGTAAGGTTAATAGGATCCTTGTTCTAGTGTCTAGAATTGTTATAGTTAAATGGTTAAACTTTCTCTATTGTTGTTAGTATTTCTTCATTGTTATAAACTCTCTCTGCTTGGCTATACATTGACTGGGCAAACAAGGGGGATGGATTCCCCTGGTGGACACGCCCAAAAGTCATAGTCCTGCCTGATTGGAGCAAACAGGGGGAACCAACCCTCATGAAGGATGACTCCGCCCTCATCGCTGAAAACAAACATCTCACAAGGTAAGCCAATGTTCGTTTTTCCACCTCACAACATGGATCAATCTGGGAAACAAGAACAAACGTCAGTTAAAAGTTAAAACTTATCACTTTAAAAGGACGAGTAAGAAGTATACATATTAAATTAATCTACATGTAAAATTAATCATTTAAAATTCACAATTTAAAATCATCTGGATAAGCCTGCCAGAAGAGATTTGGACGTTAATGCTTTTTAAAATTCAGATATCGTATTCAACTGTTGAATCTCTTCCAGCAGGTCATTCCAGTCTAGGGGTGGCTAAAGAAGAAGTCCTCTGGTTGACAGTTGCCAATCAGAGGATCTGAAGGTATGGTGCAGATTATATGGGAGGAGGTGATCCAGTAGATAACATGGACCCATGTAGGGCTTTAAAGGTAATAACCAACATTTTGTACCTTTATCGGAAAACAATCGGCAGCCAGTGGATTGATTGTATCATTGGTGTTTTGTGATCACTCCCAGCTGTCTAGGTAATCAATCTGGCTAACATGTTTTGAACTAACTGAACTTTCCAAATTTGGTACAGAGGTAGCCCAATGTGTAATGCATTGCAAAAGTCCAGCCTTACCTGTGTGTGCACTATCATCTTTAGGTCCTCCAGCTCTAGGTAGGGGCACACCTAGCATATCAGCCAAAGCTGATATTAGGTACTCCTGGCCATTGTAGCTATCTGAGTTGTCATTTGAAGCAATGGATCCAGAACTCCCTCTGCTCTACTAAAGCATTTGTAAACCATCTTGACTGGATGAATGTTAAAGGCTCAGTTGAGGTGGCTGTCTGTCAGACTTTTACTAGTGGAACTCCACTGAGGAAAACTGTTGATAGCACTGTAGTACGGGTAGAGTGGCTCTAAATTCCTGGCCAACTTCTAGGACAGCCAAATTGTGAATTGTGATCCACTTGGCCAGAAACTGTTACAACACAGGACAGCACTTTTATGGGTAAAATATACAGTTGGCCCTTGGAACTAATGGGAGACCTGTTCCAGACCCCCCCCCCCCCGAGTTCCGAAATGTGCACATATTCATGACCCATAGGCTTGAATGTGGGGGTGCATGCGGGGTGCGCACCATGGGGGCACGCACCATTAACATTAATTTCCAATTTCCAAGACCATGGATCTCAAGTTCACAGACTTGGAGGGGCGGTTATAAACTGAGAAACATACAAAGAGATCTCTTGTTCTTGTTCTAGCCAATTGGGAACCATTCTGTTTCTCCATATTCCATTCTAACAGTGGTCTCTTGTCATGATTACAGATTACTCTTCAGAACTATGAAATGTAGTGGGACTCCCTTGTCTTTGAGAGCAATCCATAGCTTTTCATGATCAATTCAGTCAAAGGCTTTGCTCTAGTCTATAAAGTACATGTTGATTTTTCTTGGAAATTTCTTAGTACGTACACTCCATTGGTAATTGTAATTTTGCAGTGTGGTCCATAGTACCTCTTCCTTTCCTGAACCTTACTTCTACCTTTGAAATTCAATGCGGAGAAATGTAAGGTACTGCACTTAGGACGCAAAAATTAAATGCACAGATATAGGATGGGGGACACCTGGCTGAATGTAACTACATGTGAAAGGGATCTAGGAGTCCAAGCAGACCACAAATTGAACATGAGTGAACAGTGCGATGCGGCAGCTAAAAAGGCCAATGCAATTTTAGGTTGCATCAATAGTAGTATTGTGTCTGAAACCAGGGAAGTAATAGTGCCACTCTATTCTGCTTTGGTCAGGCTCCACCTGGAATGCTGTGTCCAGTTCTGGGCACCACAATTCAAAAAGGATGTGGAGAAACTGGGCCGTGTCCAAAGGAGATCAACTAAGATGGTGAAGGGTCTGGAAACCATGACTTATCAGGAGCGACTTAGGGAGCTGGGGATGTTTAGCCTGGAGAAGAGAAGGTTAAGAGGTGATATGATAGCCCTCTTTAAGTATTTGAAGGGGTGTCATATTGAGGAGGGAGCAAGCTTGTTTTCTGCTGCTCCAGAAACTAGAACACAGAACAATGGATGCAAACTGCAGGAAACGAGATTCCACCTCAACATTAGGAGGAACTTCATGACAGTAAGGGCTGTTCGACAATGGAACACACTCCCTCGGAGTGTAGTGGAGTCTCCTTCCTTAGAGGTCTTTAAGCAGAGGCTGGATGGCCATTTGTCAGGGATGCTTTGATTGAGAGTTCCTGCATGGCAGGGGGTTGGACTGGACGGCCCTTGTGGTTTCTTCCAACTCTTTGATTCTATGATTCTAAGGTGGAAGCTGTAATAAGAGAAACTGGGAAAAATAAATAATCAGGAATAGATGATATGCCAGTTGAACTCCTATAATCCGAACAGACAGAATCGATTTTAACATTAACTAATATATGTCAGTAAATATGGAAAATAAAAGGTGGCCAACAGACTGGAAATGATTAATATATACCCTAATCCACAAAAAAGGAGACACAAAAGACTTCAGCAACTGTAGGACCATGGCGTTAATTTCCCACATGCTTACAATTCTGCAACACAGACTTCAATCATATATGGAGAGAGAAATCCCAAAGAATCATAGAATCATAGAGTTGGAAGAGACCACAAGGGCCATCCAGTCCAACCCCCTGCCATGTAGGAACTCCAAATCAAAGCATCCCCGACAGATGGCCATCCAGCCCCTGCTTAAAGACCTCCAAGGAAGGAGACTTCACTACACTCCGCCCTAAGTGCAGAACCTTACATTTCTCCATGTTGAATTTCATTTTGTTAGCTTTGGCCCAGCTTTCTAGTCTATTCAGGTCATTTTGAATTTTGATCCTGTCCTCTGGGGTATTAACTACTCCTGCTAATTTGGTGTCATCTGCAAATTTGATAACTAGGCCCTCAGTACTGTCATTGATAAAGATATTGAATAGCACTGGGCCCAGGACAGAAGCCTGTGGTACCCCACTTGTCACTTCTCTCCAGGATGAAAAGGAACCATTCCTGAGCACCCTTTGGGTTCGGCCAGTCAACCAGTTACAAATCCATGTAATGGTTAGTCTAATTCACATTTTGCAAGCTTGTTTGCAAGAATCTCATGGGGATCTTTGTCAAAGGCCTTACTGAAATCAAGATATATTATATCCATAGCATTCCCTTCATCTACCACACTGGTAATTTTATCAAAAAAAGAGATCAGGTTTGTCTGGCATGACTTGTTTCTCTGAAACCCATGTTGACTTTTTGTGATTATAGAATTGCCTTCTAGATATTCACAGACTCCCTGTTTAATGATCTGCTCTAGAATCTTTCCTGGTATTGATGTCAGACTAACCGGATGATAATTGTTGGGATCCTCTTTTTTCCCTTTTTGAAGATGGGGACAACGTTTGCCCTCCTCCAGTCTGCTGGGACTTCTCCTGTTCTCCAGAAGTTCTCAATTATTATTGCCAATGGTTCCGATATTACATTTGCCATTTATTTTAGTATGTTTGGATGTTGTTCATCTGGTCTTGGACACTTATATTCATTTAGATTAACCAAGTATTCCTGTACTATCCCTGTACTTATTCTGTGCTTAAATTCCCCTATTCTTTCCTCTGCTCCGTTTTCCTTAGGTTGAGCACCCTTTGCCTTTTCTGAAAAGACTGAAGCAAAGAAGTTGTTAAGTAATTCTGCCTTTTCTCTGCCCCTTGTTTGCATTTTGCCATGTTCTTCACGCAGTGGCCCTACCATTTCCTTCTTCTTCCTTTTGCTGTGTACATACCCCAAAAGCCCTTTTTGTTGTTCTTAACCTCTCTAGCAAGCTCCGAGTTCATTCTGTGCTTTAGCTTTTCTGACTTTACCCCTACAAATGCTTGCTATTTGTTTGAATTCAACTTTGATGATTTCCCCATTTTTTCATTTCTTATACATGTTCCATTTAAAACTTAGCTGAGTTGAAAGTTCCTTAGTCATCCATACCGGTTTCTTGAGACATCTCCCATTCTTCTTCCTCATTGGAACTATTTGAAATTGTGCCTTAAGTATCTTCTTTTTGAGAAACTTCCATCCATCTTGAACGCCTCTCTCTTTTAGTATTCCTGACCACGGGATCATCCCCAGTATTTCTCTAAGTTTATTGAAATAAGCTCTCCTAAAGTCTAGAATTTGTGTCTGACTATGCCTGGCTTTTCCTTTCCACTGTAAAACAAACTCCAGGAGAACATGGTCACTCCCATTTAACGTTCCAACCACTTGCACCCCATTAACCAGGTCATTCTTGTTGGTTAAGATCAGATCTAAAATAGCTTCTCATCTGTTCTAGAAAAGCATCATCCAATTCCTCCATCTGACTTGAGGGTCTGTAGTAGACTCCCACAGTAACATCCCTGTTGCTTCCCTCTCTTTTAATTTTTATCTAGTTGCTCTGTACTTGGCCTTCAGTATTGATGTGCTGGATCTCTTCACTGGTGTATATGTCACTGACATATAATGCTATTCCTCCTCCTTTCCTGTTTGGGCTGTTTCTCTTAAAAAGGTTATACCTCTTTATTTCTATATTCCAATCATGAGACTCATCCCACCAGGTCTCAGTGATGCCTGTTATATCATATTTACTTTGTTGTGCTTGGAGTTGAAATTCATCCTGTTTATTTTCCATCCTCTGTGCATTAGTGTAGAGACATCGAAGACCTTTTACTTGCTGCCTGTGTAAGAATTTTTGCCCCCTACTGTTGGGTCCTTGCATTGTTTGCCTTCTTCCCTCTACGTCATTTTGACTGTTTTCTCCAGCTCTGTTGCCTTCCAGAATACTGTCTCCCTTCCCCACATAACTCAGTTTAAAGCCCTCCTGATCAGATTCTTCAGACTTTTGGCAAAAACATTTCTTCCAACTGGCGTGAGATGCAATCCATCCCTTGCCAGAGGTCCCTCCTCATGGAACTGCAGGCTATGATCCAAGAATCCAAACCATTCTTGGTGACACCATCTGCGGAGCCAGTTGTTTGCATCTACTATTTTCTTCTTCCTTCCTGGACCATGCCCTTCTACTGGGAGAAGAGATGAGATGACAACCTGTGCATCCATCTCTTTCAGCTTCCTACCCAGAGCCTCATAATCCCTTCTGATGTTCTTAAGGCTGTGCTTTGCAGTATCATTGGTTCCCACATGAACCAAAAGAAAGGGGCATTGATCAATAGGCTTGACAAGTTTTGTCAGCCTCTCTGTCACATCACGGATCTTTGGCCCAGGGGGACAACACACCTCCCGAGACATCTTGTTAGGCCCACAAACCACTTCTTCCGTACCCCTCAGCAAGGAGTCCCCCACCACCACCACACACCTCCTCCGAAGCTTAGCAGCGGCTGTTATCTTTTGTGGTACTCTCAGGCTCCCCTGTTCTGTCCCTGATGTCTGTCCCTGCTGCTTTTCCTCATCATCTCTGATAACAGAGAGAGATTCAGAGCAATTCTTTAGCTGCAAGCGCTCACAGAACATTCCCTGGTTTCCTTACTTCTGTGTGTGACCTTCCTCCAAGCATCAACCTCTGTTGTATGTGGAGTGACCTACTCCACCCCAGCAACTTCCTCTGTGTGTTTCCCATCAAGACATTCCAGTCTGTTCTGTTCAGGAGAACCTCTTGCTCCCTAAGATGCTAAAGTGCAGATACCTGGGCCTCCAGCTGCCCAACTTTCTCTTCCAAGAGGGGTACCAACTTGCACTTGGTGCAGGTGAAGTTCCCCATAACCCTAGGCAAGAAGACAAACATCCCACAAGTGTTGCAGGTGACTGCAGCAGGGCCTTCAGTTTCCAATACCGAGAAGTCTTAAGAGGCACTGAAACAAGACTGTGGGCTTCCCCTTCTAAACTTGGCCTTTGTCTCCAAGCTCTGAGCTCAAGTCACGGGGCCTATAGTTATGTAGAGAGCTCCTGGCTACTACCTCCTTCCAGAGGCAAGTCTCTGACTCACTTCCTCTGAGCAAAGGTCCCCACTAACCCATTAAGAAAAGAAAGGAAAAGAAAAATGGAAAATTTGAAGAGCCCCCCTCTAACAATGTTTCAGGCCAGTTTCTTTTCTATTCTCCAAAAACTTCCTGGACTAATTAAGAAAAATTGAAATTCTCACGCTGTTAGGCACGTACCTCTGCTAGCCTTGTGTAGAATTAGAGATCTGGCCCCTCCCAGTGACTCCCAAAATGCAATAGCTCAAGTTTAAGTTTAGATCTCACCCAAGCACATGGACAAGAGACTCAGCCTTCTGCTCCTTAAAGGAAAAATTGGTTTTTTAGGATTTTGGGTTCATCTTAATATGGTTCTTTGTTCCATGTGTCATTCATTTTTTCATCTCCTTTTAATAAGCTTTTTGTGCAATACATCCAACGTCTTTTTAATCTCTTCTTGATCTTGTGGTATGTTCTGTTTCTTATCATAGAGCATCCTGGCCCTAGGTTTGAACTTCTGTTTGAGTTTCTGGATCGTGTTAGAAAACCTTAATTTAAACAGCATTAGTAGAATAAATGAAAACATACATCCAAAAAACCCACCTTATGGTTGCCTGTTTTATAGCACAAGAGCTCTCCCCATTTCTGCTTAATATCTCATATGCACTTTAAAAGTGTTATAGCCTTTAAATGTATCGATGTTCAAATAAGGAAATGTTGATTGGGGGGAAGGATACCCTCCAAGGTTCACCTGGCCTAAACAGATTCTGCTAAATATAGCAGGATTTTGATATTGCAACAAGTCAAATGGTGTTTATATATGTCTTTGTGTGTGTGTGTGTGTATCTGCATGACCTTGGAGTTTTAACGTAACATGACTGTGACACATTTCATTTTACAAACTGCCTTATTGTGTGATATTTATATTGCCATTTCTCTAACAGAAAGACAGAAAGGGGGAATGCTAGAATGTCACAGAACAGATAATGTTCCCCCACCTTTTAAAAAGTAAACAATTTTTTTCCAAACTGTAATATTTACACTGAAATGGATTTGATGACACATAATTTCTGTGGTGATTATTGATTCACAGTAGTAAAGTGCAATCTGCCTTCCAAATGACCAGAACCAATTTGTTTAGACATTTTTCCCAGTCCTGTTTCCTGCTTGTTACCTTGCAATATTCCTTTCCCCCACAGAGGAGAGTATATTGGACAAGCAGCTGATCAGAGTTGATATCCATGATATTCTTTACCAGCTGGAGGGAGGAAGCTGATAAATGGAGGCACTCAGTACTAGAAAAAACCACTAATACTACATTAGGCATGTTTAAAACCAGCAGTTTGTTTCAGCATATGTTTATTCATAGAAAAGCAGCAGTAAAATATACTTGCTGGTGTATGCAAGAGACTTGAATCTGCATGAGGTCCTTTTCTCTTTCCAACATCAAATATAAAAACGGAGCCTTGGTAATTGTTTTACAGTGGGGTTCTAATCATACTCCAGATGTAAGCTGAGCTACCCAACTCTCCTTTTAATAAAAAAGTAAGTGTTTTTAGGGATGTTCCTCATGCCACACTTTCTGTGTGTGTGTGTGTGTGTGTGTGTGAAGGTGATGTAGCTCTTGATAGTGAGCATTCTTTTAAAATTTAAAATGCTGCTTGCTGGGATAGCATTATGTTATGCAAATCTTATTTCACTGTGGGCACCTGGGAGGACAATGGCCATACCTTGTTGCAAACTACTAATGCTTGATTCTCAGCTAAGGATATGGTACAAGACACTATGAAAAAGGAAGAAAACAAAATGTCAATACATAGTCATTAACTGGGTGGAAGGTGATTTGACAGTTGGTTGCTCCTTCACAGGTTGAGTTTAACATGTCATTAAACATATTGCATCTAGGATAATATTTTGCATAACATTTTGTTATGCTACAAAATGTCACATATTGTGCAAAAATGTTCTTTTGGAAGTAAATATGATATAGTTAAAATGTTCACTTTTGATTATAATTCTTCATGTATAATAGGCTAACTTGATAGTTATTGTACATCTTTTGAGTGTTTCTTTGGTAAGCAGTATCTCCATGTAACCAGTTTAAATCTCTTTTGATCATTTCCTATTTGATACTTGTTTTTCCTCTCTAAACTGTTATATAATTAGTTGTCATATGCAAGTATTGCATTGCAGTTGACTAGCCATGCTACTTCTCTAAGGAGAAATCTATGACCTAATGAAAGTTGCCTAGTATCGTGCTTGTGGAATTATACCTTAAGTATTTATGTTGATTTTTCCATGTTTCATTATGGTACTGGAATTGAAATGGGTTAATTGGCTTTGTTACTGCTTAACGTATACAAGATACTCCTAGAAGTAAAAGTTTATTTGGTCATCGACCAGAAATCAATAATTTGCGAGGATGCAATTACAATAATAATTAAAATTATCACAATTTTCAATACAGTTTTAAATCAATGACACTGGGACTCAGGATAGGGATTCAGGAATTCTCTGTACAAAATACTCAACATTCTGAAGGTGCAAAATATTTTACAAAATGTATTTTTAAAAAAACCTACATGAAAAACAACCACAACTGAACTTCTTTGTTGTATCCACATTCAAGCCATTTCTGAGTCCTCAGTAATCTACCTCTGCCTGCTTTCTGTGTTTTATGAGTATGTGATTTTACCTTTGATTCTCTCCAAGGTTTGGGGAAAGTTATCTGTACCATTGGCCACTTGCAGTTTCTAACTCTTCTCAGTGAAGAATGTCATCTTTGTCATGATCACGTCTCCATGGAAGGCTAGTGAATTCTGTGGGAGCAAAATATCCTCAGGCTCATTCACGCTTGCCTTTTGGTACTGAAGGGATCTGGTCTCCTCAGCGATACTGAATCTCTCTGTACCATTTTAAGCTGGTCCCTGTTCACACTGGGGGGGGGGGGAGGTGGAGAGGGGAGGAGGAGGAAGGAAGGAACAGAAGTGACAGTGGAAGAAAGAGGAGGAAAAGGAAGGAGGGGGCAAGTGGTGTGGTGGAGGTAGCAGTGGAGGAAGAAGACGGAGGAGTGGCATCGCAGTGGCAGCAAAGGGAAGAGGAGGAGGAAAGAGGGAGGAGAATGAAGGAGAAGAAGGAAGGGGGAGGTGGCAGAGGGAAGAGGAGGAAGGACTGCACTTGGGGGTCCCACACAATCCGAATTGATTTGAAAACGTATTTTCATTATTGGAGATTCGGATTGTTGCAGTTCTTAAAAAAAAGAAGGATCTGGTGCCAAATGCAGCATTTTAAGCAGGAATATGTTACGTCCAATCAACTTAAGAATAAAACTGAACTTTAAAAAAGGAGCAGGCAGGTGCTTTTGCTTCTGCCATTCTGCTTTGCACATTCACATCCACCCCAGAGGTTGTATTAGCTCCCATGGACAATTCTAGTCTAACATGTGCTCCAGTATTTGTAATTATTCTTTCACTTTATATGCAGAAGAGTTTGCTGGGCTGCATTTCGCTGATATTGGTCTTATATGACTTGTGGTGTGCACATGTATGGTTAAAAAGACCCTGTTGTCCAAAGACAACTCCAATGGCCATGTGGCCAGCATGAGTGCACTGAACACTGTTACCTTCCCACAGAAGTGGCACCTATTTATCTACTTGCATTTGAATGTTTTTGAACTGCTAGGTTGGCAGAAGCTGGGACTAGTGACAGAAGTTCACCCCATTGGGCCTTAAGCTGCCAACTTTCTAATCTTCTGATCATCAGATCTGGTGTCTTAACCACTAAGCCACTGTATCCCCATGTATGGTTACCACACCTTTTCTGTCCCTCCTTAAATCCATCAAGCGTCACAGCAGGGAAGGCTGGTTCTCCATTTTGCTCAACCTTCTCATGCTCAGTCTAGTTCTAATGCTCCATAAAGAATTCCTTTGTGCTGTTGCTTTTTAACAGTAGTTCACACCACTGATTTCTGTTGGTGGTTTTTTTTTCCTTTGGAGAAGGGATGACATGTGTCTCAGGCTCTCCTCTCTCCACGAAGGAGTCATGGAATCTTAGACTTTTAAGGAGTCACAAGGGCCATCTAGTCAAACCCCCCCAGCCATGCAGGGATACCAGTATTCCTGAGAGTCGGCCATCCAACGTCTCTTTAAAGACCTCCATCTCCCTGGCTGATGATGCCCAAGACCTGCAAATCCCAGAATTCATAGGATGGAACCATGGCAGTTAAAAGTGAAACCATAGTGCTATAAGTCTGTAGTGTGAAAGGATCCTTAGAAGGTCATGAGTTGCATATATCTTTGAATAATGTTTATCCCAGGCATTCTGGCATAACAGTTGACCTTCATATTGGATGACTGAAACTATTTTAGCAACATTACATTATATAGCCAGTAACATTTTCCTGGGAGGATGCTTTGGAATAGATATTAAGATGCATGTGTAATGGATATGGCTTTAACACTGGTAACAAAGAAAAACAAAGGAAAAGACCTTTGAAATGTAGGTAATTAAAATTGTGGGAGCAGAGCAGACTCCTGTCTGCTTTCAATATCTTCTCCTATTACCCATCAGTAGATATCTTTTGTCTTTTTTAAAAAATGACAAATTATTCTAACAACTTGACAGAATTCCAAATGACCTGTTATTTTCAGTACAGTATAAGGATTTAAATTTTGTTTCTTGGGGATTTGTGTTATTTATACGTCTAAGGCAGTGTCATAGCAAGAATTGTTCTGTAACAATTATGTGCAGAGGCATGTTGTGGAGAGAGGGGAAGAATGACAATCCTCAACCTACATCTGGTTTGTTAGGCATGTCTGTTGTACTACATTCATTACTTTGGACCCTTACCAATATAGTTTTGATTCTGAAATTAATGCCAAAAAAGATTTAAATTCTTTCTCTTTTTTCCCTTTAACCAAGTAAAACAGTTTTAAAATCAATATTTGGGATTATATTTTTTCATTGTGTCTTCATTGCCATTTTCTGGAGCTTTGTTGTTAAACTGTTTCCTGTGCTCTGCTGTTTTGCTATTTTGACTGTCAAGTTAGTGTGTTGGAGGACCCAGGTGCCTAAATATCCTAAAAGGCCCAGATCCCATCTGAGCCTTGAAGCTACACAGAATCAGCATGGCTAGTACTTGAACGGGAGCCTGCCAAAGAATACCAAGTGCTATAGGCTATATTTCATATAAAGGGACTTGAAAAACTACATCTTGAGTATTTGTTGCCTAAGAAAACCCTGTTCTTGGGGATTGTTGTAAGTCAACAGGCAGCTTAAATACACACACATACTCAGGTGTCAGTCATATAGCACATTAGCTAGAACTATGAGGGTGAATTCATTCAACAACATCCAAAATCCACAAGTAAGTGTACATTTATTGGGCCAACACCAAACACAACTGCCTTTTTCATCAGGCAAAGATTTTTAAAATCACACATCTTTGCTGAAAAAGCCAATGAAGCTTTGAAAGCTTTTATTATGTATTATATAGTTTGGAACGGCCTAATAAAGGTAACACTCTTTTTGGATTTTCTTGTATTTTGCTGCATGGCCAACTTGCCTGCACCTGAATATATATTTTCCATGGTGAGTTCATATTTGTTGTAACAGGTGGTCTCCTTAACTGAATGATAGCGATGCAGTCCTATGCATGTCTAATTCAATTCCATGTGTGCCATTTGTAAGATGCAACAGGTTATAGATGTTTAAATCAATATTAACACTCATATCTATTTTTTTTTCATTATTAGGCTTATGTCATTCTGCCTTGGTTCAGAAGTGTAGATACTTGTTACAGACAATGGTACAAAGAATGGTACAAAGAATGGTACAAAGATTTTGACTTTCTTTGAAATATGACAGGGCAATCAGCTTTGCGGTGAAATTAAGAAAGCCAAGTGTTTGTAAGTTCCCCTGCTTCCTAGCAATAAGTTTAAGTTCTTAAATATTATACCCTCATGACTCCTGGTGACTTAACCATAGAGTTCTACTTCAACTTTTATACCATTCAGCTGTAAAGCAATACAGTTTAGGGAGGCTTATGTGACGTAGTAGTTTGAGTCTATGACTCTGGAGACCAGGGTTCTATTCCCAGTTTGGCCATGAAACCACTGGGTGATTTTGGACAAGTCACACTCTCTCAGACTCAGGGGAAGGCAATGTCAAACCTCCTCTGAACAAATCCTGCCAAGAAAACCCCATTATAGGCTTGCACTATCGTTGCTGTAAGTCAGAAATACCTTGAAGGCACACAATAACAACAATAACTTTAGTAGAGGTAAACTGCAACTTCAGTAAAGCTCAGACATAACATACATCAAGGTGAACCATACTGGAAAATATATACTGTATACTGTTTCTATTGCATGTCCTACAGTTCAGCAGACTATGCTTTTGAAATAGATTCAAGGCCTAGTTATCATGATCTTGGAAGACTGCTCCTCCTAACGCATGAAACATCACATTATGGGAGTAACTAATAATAGGAAAGAAAATTGGCAAACTGTAGAATCACCTTACCAAGACCCAGCATGATGCAGTGGTTTGAGTATTGCACTACAGCTCTGGAGATCAGGTTTCAGTTCCCTGCTTAGCCATAGAAAATCACTGGGTGACCAGTTGCAGCTAGAGAGAGAAGAAGGAACAGTAGCTTCTTGGCAGCCATTTTAAGTGGTGAGTGTTTGGATTTTTTAAAATCTCCTGGGGGAGTGTGTCTGTGGCAGAGGAGGAGAAGCTTCTGTGAGTCACATCTTTGAGTCACAGGTGGTAGGAGCTAGGAGACTAGCTATATAGAACTCCTCCCAGAGCCAGTTGCAGCTAAAGGGAGAAGAAGGAACAGCAACTTCTTGGCGACCATTTTCAGTGGTGAGTGTTTTCCCCCAAACAGGGGAAAGTACAATATAAGGAGCAGGGAAGCTGTAAACTTTGTTTTAGAGGTTCTCCTTTAAATCTTTTCCTTTTTAAAAGTACTTTTGAGGGGTTCCCCTCCACCTCAGAGGAAGTGAGTACAAGGTAGCAACCAGGAGATCTCTATAAAGTTATATTCCCAGTAGATTGAGCTCACTGACAGAGATTTGGTGAAATAGGCCAGGCCACCAGGGGCTTTGACATTGGTGTTTACCAGGGGATATTCTTTGAGGAGGAAGCCCACAGTCCTGTTTTAGTGATTACTTAACATTTCTCAGTATGGACACTGAGGGAATGACTGCAGTCCCCTGCAACACTTGTGTGATGCTTGTCTTCTTGCCTACAGATGTGGGGAACATGCCCGAAGTGCAAGTTGGTAGCCCTCTTAGAGTAGAAAGTACAGCAGCTGGAATCCAGTGTAGCTGCACTTCACCATATCAGAGAGCAAGAGGTTTTCCTGGACAGAATGGAAGGAATGATGAGGCAGACAGCTGGAGGAATGTCACACAGAGAAGCAGGGAAATCAGGGATAGCTGTGGGAGCTTGCAGCTACAGAATCGTTTTGAAGCCCTTTCACTTATCAATGAGGATGAGGAAGACCATCATGTACAGACTTCAGGGACAGAGCGCGGGAGCATGGGAGTTCCATTGCACAGAACAGTTGCTGCTAAGCCTCGTAGGAGGTGCGTGGTTGTGATGGGGGACTCCTTGCTGAGGGGAACAGAAGCAGTGATTCGTGGGCCCGACAAGATTCTCAGGAGCTGTGTTGTCTCCCTGGGGCAAAAATCCGTGATGTGACGGAGAGACTGACAAGACTGGTCAAGCCTACTGACCAATTCCCCTTCCTTTTGGTTCACGTGGGAATGAATGACACAGAAAGATACAGCCTTCAGAATATAAGAAGGCATTACGAGCCTCTGGGTAAGAAGTGGAAGGAAATGGATGCACAGATTGTCATCTCGTCTCTTCTGCCAGTTGAAGGGTATGGCCAAGGAAGAGAGAGGAAAATAGCAGATGTCAACAACTGCTCCGCAGATGGTGTCGCCAAGAACAATTTGGATTCTTGCATCATCAGCTGCAGTTGCGTGAGGAGGGACTTCTGGCAAGGGAGGGGCTGCATCTCACACCTAGGCAGAAACATTATTGCCAACAGTCTGAAGAATCTGATCAGGAGGGATTTAAACTGAGTTATGTGGGGAAGGGAGACAGCATTCTGGAAGGCAAAAGGGCTGGAAACAATAGTCAAACTGACATAGAGGGAACAAGGCAAACAGGGCAAGGACCCAACAATAGGAGGCAAAAAAACGTGCACAGGCATCAAGCAAAGGAGAGACATGGTCTTCGATGTCTCTACACTAATGCACAGAGCATGGGGAATAAGCAAGATGAACTTGAACTCCTAGCACAACAAAGGAAATATGATATAATAGGCATCACTGAAACCTGGTGGGATGAGTCTCGTGATTGGCATGTAGAAATAGAGGGGTATAACCTTTTAAAGTAAAACAAGCCAAACAGGAAAGGAGGAGGAATAGCATTATATCTGAGGGATATTTACACCAGTGAAGAGATCCAGGATATCAGTACTGGAAGCCAAGTGGAGAGCATCTGGATAAAAACTAAAGGAGAGGGAAACAACAGGGATGTTACTGTGGGAGTCTACTACAGACCCCCAACCCAGGCAGAAGAATTGGATGATGCCTTTCTAGAACAGATGATCACACGCTCAGAGAGGAGAAATATAGTAGTGATGGGTGACTTCATCTATCCTGATATTTGGTGGAATTCCAATTCTGCCAAATCCTCAAGGTCTAGCAAATTCCTAATTTGCCTTGAAGACAGTTTCATTGTCCAAAAAGTGGAAGAGGCAACAAGAGAGTCAGCTATTTTGGATCTGATCTTAACAGGGAAGATCTAGTTGATGGGGGGCAAGTGGTGGAATCGTCGGGAGTGACCATGTTCTCCTGGAGTTTGTTATACAGTGGAAAGGTAAAGCTAGGCATAGTCAGACATGCATTCTAGACTTTAGGAAAGCTGATTTCAATAAACGTAGAGAAATACTGGGGGTGATCCCATGGTCAGGAATTCTAAAAGAGAAGGGAGTTCAAGATGGATGGGAGTTCCTCAAAAGGGAGATACTGATAGCATAATTTCAAATAGTTCCAATGAGGAAGAAAAATGGGAGATGTCTCAAGAAACCAGTATGGATGACTAAGGAACTTACAACTCAGCTACGTTTTAAATGTAACATTATAAGAAGTGGAAAATTAGGAAAATCACTGAAGAGGAATTCAGACAAATAGCCAGCACATGTAGGGATAAAGTCAGAAAAGCTAAAGCACAGAATGAACTCAGGCTTGCTAGAGAGGTTAAGAACAATAAAAAGGGCTTTTTGGGGTATGTACACAGCAAAAGGAAGAAGAAGGAAATGGTAGGGCCATTGTGTGGTGAAGATGGCAAAATGCTAACGGGACAGAGAAAAGGCTGAATTACTCAACACCTTCTTTGCTTCAGTCTTCTCAGAAAAGTCAAAGGGTGCTCAACCTAAGGATAATGGGGCAGGAGACAGACTAGGAGAATTTCAGCACAGATTAAGTAAAGTGATAAGTACAGGAATACCTGCTTAACCTAAATGAATACAAGTCTCCAGGACCAGATGAACTACATCCAAGGGGTATTAAAAGAACTGGCAAATATAATATAGGAACCATTGGCAACAATCTTTGTGAACTCCTTGAGAACAGGAGAATTCCCAGCAGACTGGAGGAGGGCAAATGTTGTCCCCATCTTCAAAAAGGGGAAAAAAGAGGATCCCAACAATTATCGTCCAGTTAGTCTGACATCAATTCCAGAAAAGATTCTGGAGCAGATCATTAAACAGAGAGTCTGGGAATATCTAGAGGATAATTCCATAATCACAAAAAGCAAACAAGTCAGAGAAACAAGTCATGCCAGACAAACCTGATCTCTTTTTTTGGATAAAATTACCAGCTTGGTAGATGAAGGGAATGCTATGGATATAATATATCTTGATTTCAGTAAGGCCTTTGACAAAGTTCCCCATGAGATTCTTGCAAAATATGAACTAGACAAGGTAACTGTTACATGGATTTGTAACTGGTTGGCTGGTTGCAACCCAAAGGGTGCTCAACAATGGCCCCTTTTCATCCTGGAAAGAAGTGACCAATGGGGTGCCACAGGCTTCTGTCCTGGGCCCACTGCTATTCAACATCTTTATTAATGACTTGGATGACAGAACTGGGGGCATACTTATCAAATTTGCAGATGACACCAAATTAGGAGGAGTAGCCAATACTCCAGAAGACAGGATCAGAATTTAAAATGACCTGAATAAACTAGAAAGCTGGGCCAACGCTAACAAAATGAAATTCATTGCGGAGAAATGTAAGGTTCTGCACTTAGGGATGAAAAATGAAATGCACAGATATAGGATGGGGGACACCTGGCTGAATGAGACCACATGTGAAAAGGATCTAGGAGTCCAAGTAGACCACAAATTGAATATGAGTCAACAGTGCGATGCAGCAGCTAAAAAGGCCAATGCTATTTTAGGCTGCATCAATAGAAGTATAGCGTCTATATCAAGGGAAGTAATAGTTCCACTCTATTCTACCTTGGTCAGGCCCCACCTGGAATACTGTGTCCAGTTCTGGGCACCACAATTCAAAAAGGATGTGGAGAAACTGGAGCGGGTCCAAAGGAGGGCGACTAAAATGGTGAACGTTCTTGAAACCATGCCCTATGAGGAGCGACTTAGGGAGCTGGGGATGTTTAGCCTGGAGAAGAGAAGGTTAAGAGGTGATATGATAGCCCTGTTTAAATACTTGAAGGGATGTCACATTGAGGAGGGAGCATGCTTGTTTTCTGCTGCTCCAGAGAACAGGACCTGGAACAATGGATGCAACCTCCAGGAAAAGAGATTCCACCTCAACATTAGGAAGAATTTCCTGATGGTAAGGGCTGTTCGAAAGTGGAACACACTCCCTTGGAGAGTGGTGGAGTCTCCTTCCTTGGAGGTGTTTAAACAGAGGCTGGATGGCCATCTATCGGGTATAATAATGTTTAATGTTTTTTATTTATACCCCGCTCTTCAGCCAAGACTAACAGAGAGGCTTACAATTTGTTAAACAAACAGCTTCATTTACAATTGTAAGCTATTTGCCCCCAACAATCTGGGTACTCATTTTAGCGACCTCGGAAGGATGCAAGCCTTTGTCAAGCTTCAACCCTTTGCTGGTCTTGAACTCGCCACCTTCTGGTTTTGAGTGAGTGGCTGCAGTACCGGCATTTAACCACTGCGCCACCAGGGTATGCTTTGATTGGGAGTTCCGGCATGGCAGTAGGTTGGACTGGATGGCCCTTGTGGTCTCTTCCCACTCTATGATTCTATGACCTTAGGTAGGTCACACACTCTGAACTCCAGATAACCCCATGATCGCCTTAGGGTTGCCATAAATCAGAAACAACTTTAAGGCTTACAACAACAGCTGCAATAACAAGGAGCACCTTGTAAATGATGGGTTTTTAAAAATGTATTTGATTTAATAATAGTCTCCAATTTTTTTTCCTCAAACAAATTTTAATGTACCCTAAGCAAGGCAATTTTAATTATTTCACTAGCTTTGTATATTTTGTAGTTAGAAATTTCCTACATATCATGCAAACCACAAGTTAAATGTACTAGGAATTATCAAAAGCTGTAAGTAATGTGCTCATTAATTCTTGCATTTAAATCTAAAATTTAAAATATGAAAAGCTAATAGCAGTGATAATGTTCAGGGCAGAATGTTTAAACGCTTAGGTTGGGATAATACTGCAAAGTGACATATGTAAAGGAAATACAGGGGAGGCTTGTGTTCACTAGTTGAATTGACATCATTAGTAAGAGTTTTACTCACAGGGACTAATGTGATGAAATATGTATGCTTGTAAATCAGTACACCTAAAAAGGACTGTGGGTAAAGGGAATGGCATTTCTTTGCATCATTGGAATTTGTTGCATCACTTAAATTGAGGGAGAATTTAGTTCACATGCCCCGATGAAACCTCTTTCCAAATGGTGGGCTACAAAGTGTTGCTTAGTGCACTATAACCACTTGATGGCACCCTTTGATTTAGTACATACCTCATTAGGGAGGGGGAACTGTAGTGCAGTCTATAGTATTTGTAATGGAATAACATGTAAGAACTAAAGACTGCAAGGTATCTGGTTAATGTAGAGATGAAATGAATGAAACAGCAAGGCTAAGCTTTCCTGACCCTTCACGAGAGAATAGATGAAAAAGGGGAAGAATAAGCTATTGTGCCAAAGGGAGATGATGAAATTCAAGATCCACACACATAATCTCTGGCTCAGCCTCTGAAATGTTAATCCCTGGGTAGAATTATTTTGAGCTGTAGATTGCAATTTATCATCAAAATGGCACTGTGTCAAACAATACTTCTTGTATGTGTGATGTTCAGAACTATCCAATTTTAATATAAAATGGTTCACAGAGCACTGTTTAACATTTAAGTAGCAACTCGTTAAACTTGGATATACGTTGGGGTGGGGGGAAGCTCTGTTGCTTTCTGACCAAAGACTTAGGTAAAACATGCAGGGCTATTTTCCATTTACTTTCATGAGAACTGTTTCTTATTTAGGAACTAGCTTTTTAAAATATCTTGGCTGGATCGAATTGCCTAATAACAGTTCTGATAAAGTGAACCTGTCTCAAGATCTCCAGTAGAAAAAGTACTCTGGAACAGAGAGACTTGATTCAGTGATTTCCTGATGTGTCCACACTTTTAAAGCTGCTTACTCTCCACTACCCACCAGGATAGGTATACATTTAATTGGGGGTATGGGGAAAATGTTCTCACCTTTAACTTGCATCCTATAACATTCACATACACCTTTCAGTGCAGGTAATGATGCACTGCTATAAAAATGCAGGTAGTCTGTCTTCCTTATTGCTGTCATTTTATACTTTTAATCACTAACAGAAAATCGCAGGAGTTTACAGCAAAGACCACCATTAGGGACAAACTGCTAAGTTCTAGTTGTTCATTTTTATAATGCATGTAGGCTCCGTAAAATAACTGTGGAACAAATTTATTGCACATAAATTAATTGCACATTTGCTGTATGTTATTAAAATATTTTGAACTGCTCTAACAAGAGTCCACAAGAAAGACACAATAATAAATCAATGAAATAAATAAAGTTCAAATTATAAATAAAATTAAAGGCAGTGATTTAAAAGTCAAGAAAAGACTGTTAATACCTTCTTTATAATTAAATTTATGTTTAAAAATTAAATAGTTAAATAGTTTAACTTTAAAAGCCAAACAGAAGAAAGGAATGTTTTTACTGCATGCCTAAAGGCCATCCGCAAATGGGAATCTCATTGTTATTAATGAAATGTTTGTCCCAACTTCTTCAGTGTGGTTTGAGTGGAATTCCTTGCTAGTATATATAATAATTTTATATAGCAACTTTATAATGTCTTAGTATTTTGCAGTTATGAAAAATCTTTTCAAAATTAGGTTGTGTGTGTATTTGTCTTATCCAATTTTAAATTCCATTATACTTTGTACAGTCCAGTCAACACATGCCAGAGAAATTCTGTGATCTCTTTGGTGTGCCTCTCATATAATACAGAAATTGCTTCCACTGATTTGTTGCAGAATGTAGAAGAATTTAAAATGATGAAGAAATAAAATGATCTCCTAACATTTTAGTAGTTTACTCTGTGACCTGAAACATATGATCATTAAACCTCTTTGGCTTGAATGGGATTTTCTTCAGAGTAAGTGGTCTAAAATCACAGTTCATAAAAGGTTGAGTAATTTAACTTTTTCACTGATATCAACTTTGTTTTCACTATGACACCTAAAATGCATGGGAACTGAGAAAACTGTTGATAAAGAACAATAGGTGCTAGATAACTGAGCTTCCACTTAACTGTAAAGGGGCTTTCCTATCAGCTATTAAATTCTGACAGGACTAATTAGCACCTAGCAGTTGTTTATCTAATCAATGCTAAACAGCTGATGAATGCTGATGATTATGGGGAAGAGGAGGGGGAGGAGAGGGGGGGAAGGGGAAAGAGACCTACAACCCAATAGAAAACTATTAATAAATCATTTATTGTTTGCTTTATGTGTAATATATTATTTGATCTACAAAAGAACTACAAAAAGTCTGGTTGTTAACTGTCATCAAGTCAACTTGGATGTATGGTGACCCTATGAATGAAACTCACCCTTTCCTCAACAGCTCTGTTCAGATCATGCAGGCTCAGAGTTGTTGGCTTTCTTAGAATCATAGAATCATAGAATCATAGAAATTTAGAGTTGGAAGAGACCACAAGGGCCATCCAGTCCAACCCCCTGCCGTGCAGGAACTCTCCATCAAAGCATCCCCGACAGATGGCCATCCAGCCTCTGCTTAAAAACCTCCAAGGAAGGAGACTCCACCACCCTCCGAGGGAGTGTGTTCCACTGTCGAACAGCTCTTAATGTCAGGATGTTCCTCCTAATGTTGAGGTGGAATCTTTTTTCCTGCAGTTTGCATCCATTGTTCCGAGTCCTGTTCTCTGGAGCAGCAGAAAACAAGCTTGCTCCCTCCTCAATGTGACATCCCTTCAAGTATTTAAAGAGGGCGATCATATCACCTCTTAACCTTCTCTTCTCCAGACTAAACATCCCCAGCTCCCTAAGGCGTTCCTCATAGGGCATGGTTTCCAGACCCTTCACCATTTTAGTCGCCCTCCTTTGGACACGCTCCAGTTTCTCCACATCCTTTTTGAATTGTGGTGCCCAGAACTGGACACAGTATTCCAGGTGGGGCCTGACCAAAGCAGAATAGAGTGGCACTATTACTTCCCTTGATCTAGACACTATACTTCTATTGATGCAACCTAAAATTGCATTGGCCTTTTTAGCTGCTGCATCACACTGTTGACTCATGTTCAGCTTATGGTCTACTTGGACTCCTAGATCCCTTTCACATGTGGTCTCATTCAGCCAGGTGTCCCCCATCCTATATCTGTGCATTTCATTTTTCCGCCCTACGTGTACGACCTTACATTTCTCTGTGTTAAATTTCATTTTGTTAGCTTTGGCCCAGCTTTCTAGTCTATTCAGGTCATTTTGAATTTTGATCCTGTCCTTTGGGGTATTAGCTACTCCTCCCAATTTGGTGTCATCTGCAAATTTGATAACTAGGCTCTCAATACTGTCATCCAAGTCATTAATAAAGATGTTGAATAGCACTGGGCCCAGGACAGAACCCTGTGGGACCCCACTTGTCACTTCTTTCCAGGATGAAAAGGAACCATTGTTGAGCACCCTTTGGGTTCGGTCAGTCAACCAGTTACAAATCCATGTAACGGTTACCTTTTCTAGTCCACATTTTACAAGCTTGTTTGCAAGGATGTCATGGGGAACCTTGTCAAATGCCTTACTGAAGTCAAGATATACTATATCCACAGCATTCCCTTCATCTACCAAGCTAGTAATTTTATCAAAAAAAGAGATCAGATTTCTTTTTTTGATAAAATTACTAGCTTGATTCTTGATTGAGTTTATCCATCTGGAATACGGTCTTCCTCATTTCTTTATTTATTTATTTCCAGGATTTATATCCCATTCTCCCACAATGGGATTCAGGGTGCGTTATAATATTTTAAAAAGACAGAGCTAAAACATTGATTACATAGTTAAAATAATTAAATACTACCAACCTTAAAACATAGGTTAAAACAGCATAGTTAAAACCATTAAAACAGTAAAACACACCACACCACATTTTTCAAAGAAAATTAATCCAGCAGACACTTGCCTAAAATAATGTCTTCAGCTGCCAACAGAAAGGGAGCAGGTAGGGGGCCAACCTAACTTCCCATGGAAGGGAGTTCCATAGTCTGGGAGCAGCCTTAGAGAAGGTTTTCTCCTGAGTCCTCACCAACCACACTTGCAAAAATGGTGGAATGGAGAGGAAGCCCTCTCCTGCCTATCTTAGTGCCTGGCCTGGCTTATATAGGGAGAAACAGTCCTTCAGATAGTCCTCTTTTCCTACTGCTTTCTACCTTAGCATGCTTTATTGTCTCTTCTAGGGAGTCATATCCTCACATGATATGTCCAAAGTACCACCTGTCTCAGATTTATTATCTTGAATTCTAGGGAGAGAGTTCAGTCTTGATATGCTCCTGGGTCCATTTATTTGTCTTTTTAGCACTCCACAGTATGCACAAAACTCTTCTCCAACACCATTTTTCAAATGAGTTGATTTTCTTCCTATGAGCTTTCTTCACTGTCTAGCTTTTATAGCCATACATAGAATTGTGAAATACAATGTCATAGAGCAGGCCTGCACAACATACAGCCCAGGAGCAATATGCAGCCCACCAAAAAATTTTGGGTAGCCCGCGAGGATGTGGAACAACTTCAAGGCTCCTCTGCCGCTCAGCCTTCTTCTGAGGTGAGGACTGGCCGGAGTAGGAGGAAGGGTTAACACTTACCCCTGAAGATTCCTCCACCACTAGGCTTTCTTCCAAAGAGAAGGCCAAGTGGAGGAGAAGGAAGAGGGGTCAAATGCTCACCCCAAAGGCTTCGCTGCCACTGGGCTTTCTTCCAAGGAAGAGGCTGAACTGGAGGAGGAAGAGGGGTTGCTCTGCAAGGTCCCTCCACCACTCAGATTTCTCCCGAGAAGAGAAGGAGGAGAACAGAGTTATTATTAATAATATTAATTAATAATTATAAATTAATGATTAATTGAAATCTATATGCGGCCTGAAGAAGTTTTACTTGTTTTAATTTCAATCCCTACCTACTGCTAAGTTGTGCAGGTCCAGCATAGAGCGTCTTAACTTTAGCATTCAACTATCTATCTTTACACTTGAGCATCTTGTCTAGTTCCTTCATAACTGCTCTTCCAATTCATAGGACAGGAGCAAATGAAGGGTTTCCCAATTTGAGGTATAGAATGTTTTGACTGCACCATCAGCTCCAATGGCCCAACAACTGATGCGTAGTCTGTACTGCCCCCTCCTGCTATGAGAAAGGATCCTCCATAACCAAGCAGTTGTGATTATAAGCCACACCATTATTTTTTTCATTCTACCACAAATGCATCTGCATGAACACACAGACCCTTCACTGGTAGCTACCAAGTGTCTCCTTTGTCCCAACCAACCGACACCCTGCATGAGTGGCTGCACTGGTGGTGCAGTGGTTAAGCGCCAGTACTACAGTTCTTCCTCTGCTCCCAGAGTCTCTTATATAACCAGCTGAAGTAGTTGTGGGAATGATCCTGCCAAGACAAAAACCCTACAGACTTCCCATACAGTGGTCCCCCAGGTTACGAATCCCCAGGGGAACGAAAATCCCGGGATACGAAAGAGCCGGGGCCGGAAAAATGGCCCTGGCTTACGAATGTATCCCTGGGTTACGAAGGAGGCCTCCGCCGGCTGAGAGGAAAGGAAGGCCCGATCCGCCGGATCGCGCCTTCCCTTCCTCTCCGAGGAGGCCTCCGCGGCTGAGAGGAAAGGAAGGCCCGATTCGCCGGATCGCGCCTTCCCTTCCTCTCCGAGGAGGCCTCCGCGGCTGAGAGGAAAGGAAGGCCCGATCCGCCGGATCGCGCCTTCCCTCCTCTCCGAGGAGGCCTCCGCCAGCTGAGAGGAAAGGAAGGCCCGATCTGCCGGATCGGACCTTCCCTTCCTCTCCGAGGAGGCCTCCGCAGCTGAGAGGAAAGGAAGGCCCGATCCGCCGGATCGCGTCTTCCCTTCCTCTCCGAGGCCTCCGGAGGTCTCTTTTTTTCTCTCTCTTTCCCCCGGGTTACGAAAATTTTCGGGTTACGAAAGGTAATCCGGAACGGATTACTTTCGTAACCCGGGGGACCATGGTAGTTTCTGCATCAACTTGGAAGTAAACAAACTTCCTAAATCTGCAATAATCTCACTAGGAAATCCTAATCTACAGAATATGTTTATTAGAGCGTTTGCCACAGTTGTTGCCTCTATATTTCTCAAAGCCACTGCCTCAGGATATCGAGTAACATAGTCTATCAGAATCAGAATGTATTTATTACCTCCCTGGGTTGCTTGTGGTAATGGATCCACAATGTCTATGCCTGTCCTTTGAAACGGCTGTGAAATTACTGGTAATGGACAACGCTTGGCTTTGGTCTTATCTTTGCCAGTGCCCGCTTTCTGACAACTGTCACAATATTGACAATAGTGTTTAATATCATGTCCCATCCTTGGCCAGTAAAAATTTAAAGTGATTCTTTTGGTGGTCTTCTTCATTCTCAAGTGATCTGCAAATGAACTAGAATGCGCCATTTCTAGAATCTGGCTTCTGTATTTTTGAGGGACCACCAACTGCTTTTGGATTTCCTTTTGGGTGTTATATTTGCATGTTAGGACCTTTCTATATAAGTTGTCCTTTATGACTCTAAATCTGTGAGGGCTTTCTTTACTAGGCTCTACGTCAGATTCCCCATTTGCCAAAGTGAACAAAGGTTTTAAACTTTCATTTCTTTGTTCTTGACTAAATTCAGAGTCATTTCTGACTTTAATCTCTTCAAAATCCTCTGATGTATCTATTATTTTAACCTCATCTTTAGTCATCTCTTCTTTCGCTTGTTTTCTCTCAGGCAATTGGATTGACCTGTTCTGAAGATTTCTTCTTTTCTTGTTGTCTGGTGACAACACAAGGAAACGTAAAATATCTGTCCAGGTAATTTCCAATTAGACATGGGAATGGAATATCATCCCAGACTGCAAATTTCCACTGGAGTTTGTGTCCTCTGAATGAAATGTCTAACTTGCATACTTGTGCCTTAAAAGCAGGACCTCCTAAGCCCTTAAACACCATTTTTTCTTCTTGGCACAAATCTTGAGGTGTTATTAAATGTGATTTAACTATACACACTTTGGCCCCTGAATCACGAAAACCCCACACCCAGGATTTATTTATTTGTATTAATTCTCTGTGTTCATCAGTTTCTAATTCTTGAGGTAAATTTGTCACAAATAAGCAAGGTTTTGGAGAAGAGGCCCTTTTAGAGTCTGGCATTGTTTCAACTGCTGTTTCCATAGCAACTGCCGCCTCAGTCTGTTTTGTGACAGCATTCTTGTCTTGCAGGTTTAACTGATTTTACACAATAAGCTGATTTCATACTTGATTTTGAGTCTTTATTTGAACAACTATATCTGAGGTGACCCAATTTCCCACATTCATAGCACTTTTTTTGACCGGGTTTTGTTTGTTCTCTAGGTCAGCTATCTTTTTTATAGGCCTCAAGGTCACACTCTCTCAACCCTAAAACCTTTTCTCTCAGCTTCAAGTGGTTTTTCTTGATGTCAATGTTTAAAATTTTTACCACTGCTATTCTTATCTTTCAGAGTATGCCAATTTTTACAATTCCTTTATTCATTTTCCTGAGATTTTACCTCTGGTCTAATTATTTTTTTACCATCTTCCCTGACCAACGCTATAGCATCAAGCAATTTTGCTGCCTCTGCCACTGTTTTAGGCTATCGGTCTTGTACCAGCCATCTTGGGGAATAATATTATAAAATTGTTCTAATCCCATAAGACTCTATAATTCTTCCTTAGTGGTTATTTTGGCTCCATCAATCCAGCTTTTCAATAGATTATCTAGCCTGGCACCCAATTGACAAAAAGACTCATTTCCCTCTCTCTTAATTGCCCTAAATTGACATCGATGGTGTTCAGCTGTAAGGCCAAGCCTTTGCCTTACCATTTCCTTAAATCGTATTTTTGGGCCTCATCTGTCCTCATTTCTTCATATATTTCTGTGAGGCCCCACTAATCTGTGATCTCAAATAGCTCATTCTTTCTTCATCTTTTATGTTCCATTCTGAAGAAGTTCTTTCAAAGTTAATGAAGAAGGCATCAATGTTATCCCCTTTATAATATCTGGGGAACCTTTTCATATCAATTGAGGTAACCTATTTACCTCAGGAACCACTTGAGGCAGAGGAATTCCCAGTTCCATATTTTGCAATCTAATTTGATAATCCATTTCTTTTTCTCTTAAAATTCTCTCATTTTCTTGTGCTTTTAAATCCTATCATTTTCTTTTTCAAGTCTAGCCAATTCAATCTGTCTTTCAATCTGAGAAAAACCTCTCATTTTCTTGTGCTTTTTCTTTTTCTTCCACAATCCTTTCATTTTCAATCTTGGCCATTTCTATTCTTTCTTTTATTTTCATATCCTGTTTGATTATCCAAATCTCTAAACTTTCTGTAGGTTCAGACACAGCCGTGTCAACACTAGCCACCATTTCTTCTCTAACCTCTTCTTCCTCCACCATTTCAACCAATGCTGGGTTTTTGACTTTCTTAGGAGGCATGTTATCAGTATTTCCTTACAAATACCCAAAACTTTTACCTCAAGAAATACTCTTGCTTTACTTTACCTGAACTGAGAAACAGTTGGATCTAAGAAACAAATGAGTGATTCCCTACGTTACCACCAACATTTACCTCAGGAATCACTTGGAATTAACTGTGCATTCACTAAGTATAGAAATCTTATTTAAAGCTCAAAGTCAAACCAGTGATTCCTTACTTTACCCAGACTATTACCTCAGGAATCACTTTGTCTGTCTTTACTTCTAACTACTAGTCTCCTATAATTACCCAGTACGTTTACCTCAGAGACCAGTATTTAAATAACTCTGTGGCATGGTTGGGTTCCAAGTAACCTCTTACCAATTACCCTTTTACTGTTACCTCAGAGTTCCCCTGACTCAATGCCCAAACCAACTATGGGTATCTGGTATTTTATTTTACTCAGACCCCAATCACTCTAGCACAGCTCTGGCAACCGGACTTTTCGTATCCCACCGCTGCCCCCTTATCTTTCACCACTAAGTCTTAGTTACAAAAGGTTTTTTTAAAGTATTAATATCAATACAGCCACTCAGGCAATCTTATCTCCAGTACCAAAACCAAAATCATTCTTTAAACCACTGGCTTGTTCTGAGTCTCTCTCTACTAGACTCTCCAAGCTTATCCAGTCCCTCTCTGGACTCTTAAGACCCCTCTCCAAACACCATCAAAATGCTCCCTCATGAACCTGAAGAGCACACCCTCCCTTGAATGTGACTCTTTCACTTTAAACCCCCACTTTTCACTCTCTGCAAGGCCCTTTTATAGCTCTGCCCAGCCAGCTTCTCACTGGCTGGTCTCATGTTGCTCTGTGATTGGCTGATAGATCTGCCTGTTCACTACACCAGCATACTGTGAGTCAACATATTCTTCTATCAAACAGTTCTTACCATTTTGGTTGCTCCGCTTTGGATGCATTCCAGCTTGTCAACATCCTTGTTTCATGGATTATAGGGCATTCTGTCAGATGTGTGCAGAACTGTGAACAAGAAGTTAATGTTATGGTAGGATCTGGAAGTCTTAATCCTTTTCAGTCTAGTACTGAAATATTTAATTTGCTGACTAAATTATTCTTACTCAGCACAAACTATATTTTCTCTAGATACAAAGGTTCAGACCACTTCTTAGTCCCAACTAGGATAGATCTATTAAACCAAGAAGAATTTAGTAAGCACTTACATAAATTCTGTTAATTCAGTGGGTTTACTTTAGTTGGGCTTAACCATTGAAATTAAGTCAATGCTAGATTTAATTTCTTCAATAACTCTGTTGACATCACTAAAGCATTCTACAATTTTTTTGTCTTCATTTCAGTTCATTTTATTTGCTTGGATTGTAATTCGTGCAAATGAATTTTGAACTGTTATTTCAATCTACCTTTTGATTCACAGAATTCAGCATGTATGTGATATGTAGCTGCTTACACATAGTAAATTCATCTTCCGAACAGATTGAAGCACAGTGTTGCTCCTTGGTATGATACATTTTGCTTTCCTTGTCCTAAGAAAATTTGATGAGCCAGTTTTGATTTCCTAGTGAAGTGACAAAATCCAAATCCCTAATTTAGAGTTGGATAGCACTAATAGAAGTGGAAGTCTGACTTCTTCCTGCACAGTAGCCATAATCATGTGTACTCAATAAGGCCCAATGAGTGCAGTAGGGCACACTCCCAGATAAGTAGTGTAAGATAATAATAATAATAATAATAATAATAATAATAATACTTTTTATTTATACCCCGCTTTTCAGCCAAGACTATCAAAGCGGCTTACAATTTGTTAATTAGACATTTCCCTTACATAGAATCACTCTAAAAAGACATGAAACAAAAGGAAAAGGGAGAGTTAGTGGGAAAGGGGGAAAGTCCAGCATATCTTCTCTCCCTCAGAAGCCTGGACCATGGCAGATGGACTGGAGGAAGGGCTCTTCTTCTTTTTAGGCAAGGCCTGCTGGAACTAGCTTGCCTTCTCTCCCTAAGATGGTGGAGGGAGGGATCTTCCTCACAAGCAAAGCCTGCTGGAACTGGCTTGCCTTCTCTCCCTAAGATGGTGGAGGGAGGGATCTTCCTCACAAGCAAAGCCTGCTGGAACTGGCTTGCCTTCTCTCCCTAAGATGGTGGAGGGAGGGAGGGATCTTCTTCCTCATAAGCAAGGCCTGCTGGAACTAGCTTGCCTTCTCTCCCTAAGAGGGTGGAGGGAGGGATCTTCCTCACAAGCAAAGCCTGCTGGAACTGGCCTGCCTTCTCTCCCTAAGATGGTGGAGGGAGGGAGGGAGGGATCTTCTTCCTCATAAGCAAGGCCTGCTGGAACTGGCTTGCCTTCTCTCCCTAAGATGGTGGAGGGAGGGAGGGATTTCAGTTCCATTAATCATTATAATTACATTAAGAAAGAACAAGATTGTATGAGAAAGTGGCATATAATACTTTGGTTGACACTACAGTCAACAAGTTGTTGGCTCTTAAAAAAAAAGCACTTCGGGGAATTTAAGTTGCTTTCCCCAACTTGGCATGTTCTAGTTGTCTAGAAATCCCACATTCTTGTCACTGGCTAGAGATGGTGGCATATCTCTAGGTGTAGATAAAACCTACTTAACATAAATGAATGATGCAGATTCATGTCAAAGGTCAGATAAATTTTCAGATCCTTTGTTCTTGAGCAGTGTCCTGTGCTTATATTTGAAGATCATTTCATATTGACTGTAAATACAGTGGAACAGTTTAAAGTGTAGTGCTTAATCTTTTGTTGTAAATATGCTTACTCAGCTTTCTTCAGGGTAATTTTGTAGATTATACCTGAGTAGTAATTATGAGGGGTGATTCTGGAAACAGCTTCTGAAAAGACACATAGCTTAAAAAATTGTTCTTTTTTTAAGCAACAAAGTAATGAAATGGAGTGTCATGAGACAATGGCAGTCATTCTTGTTTGCAATTAAGAAAAGTTGAAAGTTAACTGCAACAAAGCTGGCTTATAATAAAGTTAAAGAACTTTATTGCAGTTAACATAAAACTTATAAAATTCACAGAGTGAGTTAATTGATTTTGTTTGTTGCTTTTGTTTTTAGATATTAATCAATAGGTGCAGTGACTGTTCACAAATGATGTTGTATACAGCATTTGTTTATAAAAGAATGTGGTAGAATCTCTGATTCCTTTATGAGTAACCATTGTGGTTTAAATCAGATTGTTTGTCCAGCTAGAATAGACCTATTAAATTAATTACTGAACAATATAGGACACAAAGTGGCTTACACTGTGGTTAAAACAAAATAACTAACACAATCTATAGTAGAAAATTGAAAAAGTAATGGACATCAATCCAATTTAAAACATGAACTTAAAACTCATTAAAACATATAACATATTAAAAATAGTACACAAATTGCACACCCTTCTACGACAACCAGTTAAATAAAAAGGTCTTAGCTTACCAGCAAAAAGAGAGCTGAGGCCAATGAAGATTCTCTTTCAGAAGGGAATTTCATAGTCTAGGGCAGCCATCAAAAAGGCACTCTTTCTGCCTTCACCAGATATGCATATAGGAGAGAGAGGAAGCTTTCTCCCACAGATCATAAGGCTTAGGCAGGATCCTAGGGAGAGAGACAGGCTTTCAAATAGTATTGACCAAAGCTGTTTAAGGCTTTATAACACTTTGAATTGTGGCCAGAAACATACCAGTAGCCAATGAAGCTGTTTCTGCAAGGTTTTCTATAACAGGTACTGGTTAACAGTCAAGCAACAACATTTTGGACATGTTGAAATTTCCAAACAGTTTCCAAAGGCAGCCTCACATAGAGCATGTTACAGTAATCCAAATGGGATGTAATCAAGACATACTTACTTTAATTGTGACTAGGAATTGGATTTAGGTCTGTGTTTCCAGTGTGGCTGAAATGCAATATATTTTATGCATTAAAGTGTATCGCTGTCTCTTTGGTTCTGTATTTTAGAGATGAAGGAACCAGAAGTTCTTATGGTGTATATTGCGTGGAAGTCAAATGGATTTTGAAAATAATTAGCATTTTCTAGATAAGAAAAATTACCAGCCCATTTTATGGGGTGATATTTAATCCACACCCATACTCAAAATGGTTTTACTGAAGGCAGAAGCACCAATTTGCATGTGCAGGTAGCAGTTAGGTTTTCAAATACTCTATTCAAGAAGGAGTGCTCTTTATACTCTATGGCAACAACCTAAAAATTCTAACAGGTCTAAAAGGCTTGGAGAAATGAAAAGGATTTTTCCAGGGTCCCATTCACACTACATAATTGCATTGCTAAGATTCCACTGTAACTGGCATGGCAACATCCTATGGAGCAGGCCACTAAGAATCTTCAACCAGAGAACTCCTCTGCTTTTTTACCAATATATCCTGGATTCCGTAGGATGTTGCTGTAGCAAATAAAGTGAAATCATAGTACTGTAATTGTGTAGTGTGAAAGGGCCCCTAGCAAAATATTTTTCATTTCCATAGACCTGTTAGAGCTTTTAGTCTAATGCTTTGCTGTTGAGCTAATTTTTTGCAGTGTTTACTATGGCAGTGATTTTAGTAACTTTCTGAAGTTTTTTTTTTTGCTTTGGTTTAATTATAAAATGTGTGATCTGGTCTGGAAACATTCAGGGTAAAGAGTGGCATCTTCTCATGACAAATGAAAGGGAGCATGGTGGTGTAATGTGTAGAGCTTCTCCATTAACTGAGGCTTCCACATTGCTGTCCAACGGCGATTGGGGTCTGGCTAGTGCTGCAGCAGCCAGAGGCCACTCCAAGCACTGATCACACACCCCAATCAGCATTGGACTGCGATGACTGGATGCCATGGTGCCAAAGCCAGCTGCTGCCATGGCCCTAAACAGGTCACTATCAAGGAGTTTTGCTGTTTTGCCGCTCCTTCGTCAGCTGGCTTTTCCAGCTGTGTGCACTCTCCATGTGGCTTCCCGCCACTCTCAGTGTGTGCATCATCTAAACACCAAATCCCCTGAGCAGCCAGAAGCCGCACTTTCCTTCCCATCTGTTTCAGACCATAGGGAAGCCATAAATATACCTATCCAATGTTCGTAGCACAGAACATCTGTACCCTTTTCATGACTATTTCATTGGCCTGTACACATACAAATGACTGTGCCCTTTTTAGAGTGGGCCCTCTGTATCCATGGACTTGCCATCTGTGGATTTCATCATCCACGAATGGCAAGCCTGTGGGGAGTGCAACGGAGGAGGAGGAGGAGGAGGAGGAGGAGGAGGAGGAGGAGGCAGCTGTGGGGTGGGGTGACAGCGGGAGAGGAGGAGGGAGGAGGAGGTGGAGGAAGAAGAGACAGAGGAGAGCAGTAGCAAGACAGGAGTACCTGGAGAATCCCTCCTCCTCCTCCTCCTGGTCTCCCCCTTCCGGGTCCAGGCTGGTGGTGGTTGTGGAGGACAGCTCCAGTGGGACACCCTACAGGTCGGAGCTGGGGGCAGGTGAGGTGGTGAGGCACCCTGCTTTTGCTGAAGGGACATACCAGATAGAAGCAACCCTGGAGGCAGTGGAGGAGGACTCATGCCACCCCATCCTTACTCTTTCTTCTTCCCTCCTTTGCCACCTAGAGGGGAGGGAGGGGGCAGACAGAGGGGGGTCTTCTCCTTGGCCGTGTCCCCGGTTCCAACTCCCCTCCCTCCAAGGGTGAAGGTATCCTTCCTCTTCCTCTTTTCTCCCCCAAAAAGCATAGGCCCTGGCCCAGTAGTTTTCTCCCCCTCCCCCCGGAGGTTCGCTTGAGGGGATTCCAACTCGGGCCTCTGAACTCAGCCCTTGTCTAGCAGCTGCATGGATCCCGGATGTCTTTTGTGAGGGGGCACAGGCAGTGTGGGGGAGCGGAGGAGGAGGCAGCCACGAGGTGGACTTTGGGAAGGGCAGAGCGGCAAAGTCCCAGTGGTTTCACGTCCCTGTGGCCGCACCACCATTAAGGAGAATGCAACTTGAGCATCCACAAATTTTGGTATCTGTGAGGGATGCGTTCCAGATCTCCTGCTGATACCAAGGGGATCCGGTATCAGCAGTATTTCAAATTGGCCTTCAACAGCATAAAAAAGTCTCAATCAAATGGTTGCACTTGACATTTATAGAGTTCAGTTCAGCATTAGATGGGCACGACTCAAGGCTGTAGTTCTAAACTACCAGTAGCTTGCAATTTCCTGAATAGTGTGTTTCTCCGTCTGTTTTTACTATAGGAGAATGATTCTAATTTTTCTAGACACCTAGGCAGTTTATAAAATTTGTTGTTCCAAATCTTCTGCCTTTCTGGTACTGAACATAACAGTTCCATCTTGATTATATTTAGATTAAGCTTCGATTAATACAGGTTTACAATTACTCCTTCTAACATATAATTGTTACAGATCTGTATGTTGTTGTTGTTGTTGTTGTTGTTGTTATTAACCTTTATTTATATAGCATTGTACATTTACACAGCACTGTACATACAATCATTTAATTAGATGGTTCCCTGCCTTCATGCTTATGATCTAAAGAGACACAACATAGAAGGAGAAGGGAAAGGCGATGGAGAAGGGGATCAAATCCAGCAGTTCTCCTCTCCCTTTGATAAAAGGATAAAAGAGGAGAAACATGGTCAAAGCGGTGAGCGGATGTGATAATGCGTGCAGCTGAGTTCTGGACAGAGATTAAAGGATGGAGGTGAGAGAGAGGAAGCCCTGTCAGAAGAAGGTTATAATAATATAGTTTCAAAACCACTAGGGCAGTAGAGGCTGAGAGGAATGGACAGATTTTAGCAATGTTGTAAAGAGAGAGTCTACAGGCCTTGGCGGTGGCCTGGATCTGGGGAATAAACTACAGAGAAGAGTAAAAAATGAAACCAAGGCTTCTGAACTTGCTGAACCGGTTGAATACAAGTGTCATCAAGAGAAACAGAAAAGGAGTATTGAAGGGTGGGCTTAGGTGGGAAGACAAGAAGCTCTGTCTTAGACATGTTGGGCTTCAAGCGCCGATGCCGCATCCACTGAGAGATAGCAGTTAGTCAAGATGAAAGTTGCTGTTCAAGCCCCAGTGAAAGGTCAGGGGGGAAAGATACAGCCGAGTGTTATCGGCGTATGGATGATAGGAGAAACCAAAAGAACTGATAAGTTTACCTAGGGAGAGTGTGTATAGAGAAAACAACAGAGGACCTAGAACACAGCCCTGAGGAACTTCAACAGATAAGGGAACAGAGAAGGAAGTCTGACCACCCATGACCACTGTCGTTTTTAGGTGAGCCAATTGTGGTAACTAATTACAATGGTATCAATGTTGCTACTTAAGCCAATTTGAAGGCAGTAGCATGAATTTCCAGTTATGTGAGCTAGATAATGCCAGTTCCTTAACTTGCTAGTTGCCCTTGAGAACAGACAGTTAACAACCTAGCTAGCCATTCACACTTTTGCCAAGTTTGTGGATTTTAAAAGTGTGCCTGCTTTCTTTCTTGTACATTATTAGATAGAGTGGCTGCCTGCTTCACTGGTGGCAGGATGGATCTAAAGAAAAAGGGTTTTACTAATAAGTTTAAGGGGAAAAAATCCAAGTCATACACATTGAGCTCCATTATCTGCTGGGGATTATTATTATTATTATTATTATTATTATTATTATCCTTTATTTATATAGCACTGTAGGTTTACACAGTGCTGTACATATAAATTTATAATTAGATGGTTCCCTGCCCTCAGGATTACAATCTAAAAGTTCCATGACCCACCGTGGATATCAAAATCTGCAGGTACCCAAGTCCCATTATATATGGTGTTGTTGTAAAATGATGCTCCTTATATAAAACAGCAAAATCAAGGTTTGCCTTTTGGATTTTTGGGGGGAGGGGAATATTTTTAAGCCAAGGGTGGTTGAATCCATGGATCTGTGGCTATAGAGGGCTGATTAAATGTTGCATATATACAGTGCAAATTTTCCTTTTCTCTGAAGATGCCAGCCACAGATACTGACAAATGTCAGGAAGAAACTCTTCTAGAACATGGCCACATAGCCCAGAAAACCCACAAAAAACTATTTCCTTTATCTTTTCTTACTGTAGTCCTGCTAAAATCTAACTTGCATTATTTTATGACTGTAAGCTACCTGTAGCTACACCACTGATTCACATCTCTTAGTAATTTCCTTCTGCTGCAGATCATAATTGTTCTTCTTCTCCAGCTTTCAGCAGTTTGGTATTCCAATTAACTGAAGGGCATTTCATTTGTATTTATCTTATATAGAAAAGGTATCTTGGTGAGGGCATGGTCATAAAGATGATGTTCTACCTTATTTCAAATAATTTTTCTCATTTGGGTGGCACTGCACTGCAAGCTTTTATAATATGTATATATGTGTGTGTGTGTATTGTAATGTAGTTACTTGTGTGAAAACTGACAATCCCACTCCACTTTTGAAGGTTTTGGAAACCTCAGATACGTCAGACAATACTGACAATCAACTGAAAAGTGAGGAATATATCTATATTTTTTGTGTTTTCATTATGTATGAGTATTGACCATTACGTTGAAGTGCTCAACATTATCATATGGACATTGACAGTAACCATATTTGGTATATTAGAATAGGGAATTAAAAGTATAAGGGCAAATTAAATATTAGTTTAGAAAATGAATTGTTGTTAACTGCCATCGCATTGACTTTTGACTTATGGTGACGCTATGAATAAGAGACCTCTAAATCACCCTAGAGTCAACTGCCCTGCTCAGGTCTTGCAGACCCAGGACCATGGTTTCCTTGACTGAGTCTGTCTCTCATCTTTTTCTGCTGCCTTCTAACTTAGCAAGTATTACTGACTTCTCTAGGAAGACATGCCCTTGAATGATATGTTCAAAGTACCACAGTCTCAGTTATCTCATCTTGGTTTCTAGAAAGAGGTTGGGCTTGATTTGATCTAGGATCCATTTATTTGGATAGCTTCTGTGAGTCTTTCTAGGTTAGTTCCTGCTACAGAGGGGAGGAGGAAGCAGAAGCTGGGCAGCCATTTTGATTGGTGGGTTTGAATTTTTAAAAAAACTCTTGGGAGAGCTTCTGTGAGTCACATCTGTAAGACACTAGTGTATGGAGCTAGGAAACTAACTATATGTAATTCCGCCCAGTCAAGGGAGAAATACAACACGGGGGCAGGGAACTGCAAACTTTTAAAAAAAATTTCTCCTTTAAATCTTTCCCCTTTTAAAAGTACGTTTGAGGGGTTTTTTTCCAGACTCCTGGTCTTGTTTTTGCAGAGAGAATGCAGCTTCTTCTTCCAGTCATGGTTACCTGAAGAATGTGTTTATGATTAATAAAACTTTGGCCTCACAAAATTCAATCTGTCACTCTCCTTCTTTTCTTGATTCTAGCCCAAATTTCCCAACAATCTTGTTTTTGTGTATGATTAGTTTCCTTCTGGACACCAGCACAGAACCTTTCAGTTCCTTCTTCTACATCTGTAGTTGTAGAATAAACATCGATTATGGTTATATTTATGGGTTTTCTCTGAATTCTTATTGGCTTTATTAAGTCAGACTTTGCCTTATCACAGAGATTTCGAAACTTTGGTCCTCCAAACTTCAATTGCCCAAAGCCATAACCAGCTAGCTTGGCCAACAGGCATTCTGGGAGCTAACTTTCAAAACATTTGGGGGACCAAAGTTTGGGAACCATTGCATTTTAACATTTGACAACCTCACTTTGACCAAGATACCTATCTGTAGAATGGACCATATCAAGTGTATTTACCTTAGCTTAAAGAACAGGGAAAGTCTGGGGATTCTGTTGGTCTACTGTCCACCCTAACAGATTCCCTAGCTGAGCTGACACAAGTGGTCTTGGAGCTGTTGTTGGAGTCGCTAGGCTTCGAGTCCTGGGCGACCTCAGCATCCCCCTCGAGGCCGGTTTAACTAATCTATCAGGTGCAGCTTGGGAGTTTATGGATTTCCATGACAAACATGAGGCTATCCCAGATAGTCTCTGAGCCCATGCATTGTGCAGGTTATACACTCAACTGGGTCTTTTGTACAGAAAAGGCATATCTGTGGATGGAGGTAACTAATATCTCCGCATTGTCATGGACAGATCATTTCCTGGTCAAGGTTGGGCTGAAGGCCATTATTCCCCCCCCCCCCCCGTTGGGGGTGGAGGACCTATTAAAATGGTCCGCCCTCGAAGGCTGATGGAATTCACTAGGTTCCAAGAGGCCCTAGAGGGTTTAATGGTTATTAATGCCAGTGATTCTGTTGAAGCTCTGGTTAACACCATTGCCCCCAAGCTTTCTTTCCAACCTGCTTCAAACCACAATCCCTGGTACACCATAGATCAGAAAAGAATGAAACAGGATAGACAACGATTGGAGCGCTGTGATAAGACACGCCATAGGGTTTTATTAAATCCTTTGGAGTGTCAGTAGATGCAGCTAAGAAGTCTTTCTATTCTGCACTTGTTGCGTCTGTGAAGTCTCGTCCAGCAGAGCTGTTCAGGGTGGTAAGAGACTTAACCCAGTTGTCCTCTACTGTAAACCCTCTATGAGAACCAACAAAAGCCTGCTGTGATGCTTTTAATAATCACTTCGCAGATAAAATCTCTCAGATGAAGCTGACCTGGATGATTGCCTTACAGCAGATACATATAGGAGAGGTATCCAGTGCCTTCCCCGATACTGTTATTCTGGATCAGTTTGAGTTGGTTAGTACCGAGTATGAAAAAGATGACTGTCCCCTCGACCCTTGCCCATCTTGGTTGGCCATCCAGGGTGGAGATACCACCAAGATGCTGTTAGAAAACATACTTTCAGGGAAGGCTACCTTCCACCTTGCCTTAAAGAGGTAATGATTAAACCACACCTGAAAAAGCCTTCCCTTGACTCCCTAGATAAAAAAAATTATAGGTCTGTGGAGTCAAAAGCTTTCATGGCCGGCATCCATAGTTTTTTGTGGAGCTTTCGGGCTATGTGGTCATGTTCTTGGAAGAGTTCCTTTCTGACGTTTCGCCAGCATCTGTGGCTGGCATCTTCAGAGAATGATAGCCTGGAAAAGGATGGAGATATATATCCTGTGTGACCCTGGGAAGGAAGGAGTAATTTGTAAATGTATTGTTCTGTTGCTAATGGCAGTCCTCAGGGTGGGAGGATATGCAAACAAGGATTAATGTCTGGTAACTGGTGCTCATTGTCTGCTGGGAATCCCCTGGCCTTAGGCTGCTTCTCATTTGCATAGGTTGAGTCTTGACCTTGCTGTCCTTCAAGACTGGGAGCCAAGCCTTGTTTACTCTCAGGGTTTCCTCTTTCCTGTTGAAATTGTCCAGGTGTTTATGGATTTCAGTGGCCTCCCTGTGCATTCTGACATGGTAGTTGTTGGCATGGTCCAGAATTTCAGTGCTTTCAAACAGCATTTTATGCCCAGGATGGTTTATAGAATGTTCTGCTACTGCTGATTTTTCCGGTTGACCCAGTCTGCAGTGTCTCTCATGTTCTTTGATTCTTGTCTGCACACTGCGTTTGGTGGTCCCTATGTAGACCTGTCCGCAGCTGCATGGAATGCGGTAGACTCCTGCGGCTGTGAGCAGGTCTCTCTTGTCCTTGGCTGAGCCAAACATTTGCTGGATCTTCTTTGTCAGTTTGTAAAACATTTGAAGGTTGTGTTTCTTCACCACTTTCCCTATTCTGTGACTCCTTTGATGTATGGTAAAAATATCTTTCCTTTGGGGTGGTTGCTTGTCTTGAGTCTTCTGGGTTTTTCTGGGCCTGGCAGCCCTTCTGATGTCTGCGCTGGAGTAACCATTTGCCTGTAGAGCCCGGTCCAGGTGTTTCAGTTCATCTTCCAAGAAGTGGGGTTCACAGATATGTTTTGCCCGGTCTACTAGTGTTTTTATAGTGCTTCTTTTTTGTCCTGGGTGATGGTTGGAGTTGTTGTGCAGGTATCTGTCCGTATGTGTAGGTTTTCTGTATACTTTGTGGCCCAAACGTTGGTTTGGTTTGCGAATGACTAGGGCATCCAAGAATGGTAGTGTTCCATCCTTTTCTTTTTCCATTGTGAATTGGATGTTAGGATGGATGTTGTTCAAATGGTTCAGAAATACAGCCATATCTTCTTCTCCATGACTCCAAATGATGAAAGTGTCATCCACATATCAGAACCATATTGTGGGCTTTTTCGGTTCTGTTTCGAGAGCTTGTAGGTTTGTTTCACTCTTACCATGTTTTAGCAAGGTAATCGAGAACGTGGTTGCCATTCAACTACAAGCAGTCTTAGAAGACACAGATTTTCTAGATCCATTTCAAACCAGCTTTAGGGCAGGTTATGGAGTAGAGACAGCCATGGTAACCTTAGTCAGTTATCCCTGTCTGGGCACTGACAGGGGAAGTGTAACCCTGTTGATGCTCTTGGATCTCTCTGCGACCTTTGATACCATTGACCATGGTATCCTTCTGGAAGGCCTGGCAGAGTTGGGAATTGGGGCACTGCTTTGCAGTGGTTCTGTTCCTACCTCTCAGGTAGATTCCAGATGTTGATGCTGGGAGACAATCATTCTTCCAGGACAGAGCTAAAATTAGGCATCCCTCAGGGTGCCATCCTGTCTCCTATGCTGTTTGACATTTACACAAAGCCGTTGGGTGAGATCATCCAGAGACATTGGACGGAGTGTTATCAGTATGCTGATGACACCCAGATATATTTTTCTTTGTCTCAAGCTGATGCAGTGACTGAATGCCTGTCTTAGGTCGGCAATGGACTGGATGAGGGAAAACAAACTCAAACTGAATCCAGATAAGACGGAGGTACTTGCAATAGGGACACCCAATCCGGGAATGGAGTAATGTCAACCCGTTCTGGATGGGGTCACACTTCCCCTTAAGGAGTCTGTCCGCAGCCTGGGGATGCTTCTTGACTCGTCACTTCAACAGACAGCACAGGTGGATGTGACGGTCAAGAACACCTGTTACTCAAGCAGCACCCCTTCCTGGAAAGGAGAGATCTTGAAGCAGTTTTACTTACGCCGGTAACCTCTTGGCTTGATTTTTCAATGCACTTTACATGAGGAAACTTCGTGCCGAGTTTGGAAACTTCAACTAGTACAAAATATGGCAGCCAGGTTGGTTACAGGCACACCTGGAACTGTCCATATTACACTTCTTTTAAAATCCCTCCACTGGCTGCCTATTAGTTTCCGGGCAAGATACAAGGTGTCGGTTTTAGCCTTTAAAGCCCTACATGGCTTGGGTCCAGACTACTTGTGAGAGTGTCTCCTTCAAGATGGTGGAGGGTCTGGAAACCATGCCCTATGAGGAACGCCTTAGGGAGCTGGGGATGTTTAGCCTGGAGAAGAGAAGGTTAAGCGGTGATATGATAGCTCTGTTCAAATATTTGAAGGGATATCATATTGAGGAGGGAGCAAGCTTGTTTTCTGCTGCTGCAGAGACTAGAACGCGGAACAATGGATGCAAGCTGCAGGAAAAGAGATTCCACCTCAACATTCCTGACATTAAGGGCTGTTCGACAGTGGAACGCACTCCCTCAAAGTGTAGTGGAGTCTCCGTCCTTGGAGGTCTTTAAGCAGAAGCTGGATGGCCATCTGTTGGGGATGCTTTGACTGGGAATTCCTGCATGGCAAGGGCTTGGACTGGATGGCGCTTGTGGTCTCTTCCAACTCTATGATTCTATAGGGGTTTATCACACAAGGGGAGCAAACAGGATTTAAACGAGAGTTAAACAGGAATTAAACAGGAAATGCCTTATGTTTAACATAGGACATTTCCTGCTTAAATCCTGTTTGCCCCCTATTTGCCCCTGATTCAACATAAACCACCCCACACACTTCGATCCTCTGGGAAGAACCTGCTACAACCTAAGAAGACCAGATTGACCACGGTGACCCAAAGAACCTTTTCATCTGCTGCTCCTAGGCTCTGGAACGACCTGCCAGACAAGATCCGTCATATTACTACCTTGGACACCTTCAAAAAGGCTATCAAGACAGATCTCTTCTGTCAGACCTTTCCAGATTAACCTTACTAGACCTGCCTCCCCCTCCTACTGCTGCTTACAACTGCTATTGATTGCCCCTGTTCTCCCCCCCCCTTTTACAGGAAGACATCTTTCACACAATCTATCTTCAATTTTATTATTTTATTATATTTGTATTAGTATGCTTTTATATTATTTGTTGTTTCACCTTTGATTCCTTTGAGAAAAAGTGGAATATAAATAAATTGTTGTTGTTGTTATTGTTGTTGACAGTTTTTGCTACATCTTTCATCACTATTAATGCCAACTCATTTTTCTTAGATTTTTGTTACCTGTGTTTTAATCTAACTCAGAATGTCCCAATCGTATTAATAATAATAATAATAATAATAATAATAATATTTATTTCTATTCCGCCCCTCTGAACAAGCAATCGGGGCGGAGTACAGCAGAGGTTAAAACAATATATTAGTATTAGCTTGCTTACCCCAAGTATTGCAATGTTTATATGTTCCATTCTTGTTTTACTATGTGTAGCATCCTCTTATTCATGCTTCTCACACTCCATGTATGTATAACATGTGTTGTGCATCTTCAGATTTCCCTTTCACCTCTGAGCATGTCAACACCTGAATGTGCTTTTGGTTTGAATCTGGTTGTATCATTAGCCACAGTGCTATTCCTAGCTGTCTTCTGCTTTCCCCCAACAGCTTATCTAGTGCCTTCTGACTTGTGGGTTTCATCTTCTGGCATTAACTCTTGTTTCATTTTGGGTTGTTTCATGTGAAAGACATTCAAAAGACCAATGCCGCCTCCTGCACAGTATTAACAAGTATTGCCTATGGCACCCTTGCTGTTGTCTCTGACAGATCCTCCACGAGTGTCACCCTCCACTATTGCTACTACCCAGTAGATGTTTGGCACATTTAGTCTCACTGCTGTCTGACACGGGAGACCCTACCAGCAGCATTGCTTCCATCAGCATAGCTTCTTGCCTCACAGGAGCATGCAACCCCACCACTGTGGAAATGTAGTGCCATTTATGAATATGAATAATTTCTCAGAATTCCATACTGAGAAAACTTCAGTATAGGAGCCTTTCCCAGTTTGGTGCCTTCTACATGTGTTGGATGAGGGTACAGTATTTATTTATTTATTTATTTATTTAATTTGTATACCACCTTTCTCCCAATATAAGGGCCAAGGCAGCTCACAATATCTGATAACACAATTAAAACAATGGACAAAACAAAAGTGTTAAAACACTAATTCAAAACAGTTTTGAAAGGCCATTTAAAATGATTTTTAAAATATATAACACCACCATTAAAAGGCTTTCTACAACAGGCAGGTAACACTCAAAAGCCTGGGAAAACAGAAAGGTCTTGGCCTGCAAGTGCAGAGAGAGCAAGGATGAGGCCAGCAAAGCCTCCCATGAGAGGAAATTCCACAGCCTGGAAGCAGCCACCAAGAAGGCTGTTTGCTATACCTCACTAAGTGTGCCTGTAATGGTGGTTGGACTGAAAAAAAGCCCTCTTCCAAGGATCTTAAAATTTCAGACAGGTTCATATTGGCCCAGCATTTATGACCTAAATCTTTGTCTCTAAACTTCTTATTTATACAGATTCACCAGTGTAAGCATTCCCCCACCCCCGTATTAACCCCTTATCAATGCAATTTATTTAAAGTTACAGTTTCCAACTATTCTGCCCACCTCAGTCTTTTAGATACTCACAAACTATTAATCAGTTATCTTGGTGGAATCTTGTAGAGTATGATTTTATGAATACAGTATGGAATTGTATGGGTTAATTATAAGAAGCAGAAGGTGAAAAGGTTGCCTTAGTAATTTGTGAAGCATTTCACATAACTTTTGTTTCCCTCTGCTTCCCCCACTCCCTTTTATGTTCCTAGGATGAGAATTGCCTTAGCTACAGGTAACACAACTATCTACCAGTTGCTCCAGTCCTCCTCCTCCCTATCCATTCATGGGAAGTTTCTGCATTCTGCTCCCCCCCCCCACACACACACTTAATGTCTTTGTCTTAGTCTTATATAAAACAAACAAAAGTAAATATCCCTTTAACTTACTACTCCATCTCTCTGAGCTACAGTCAGTCATTTGGAAATGAAATCAACATTCGAATGTTCTCTTGGAACTGCTATAGTTTTCTAAAGCTCTTGTTATAACTATCCTATTCATTCGCTTTTCATATGGTGTTGTAAGAACATCAGGTATAAACAAATATAGAACAATACATCTATTGTTTCCTTTCATTATGTTATTTCAGTGTAAGCTTTAATCTGTTTCCCTGTAATTTCTGAGGTAATGTGCCTGGACAGCCCTGGTGTGTTTAGAGGATGAAGACATTCACGTGTATCACAGATACTGTTTTGTTGGTGACAACATGTTTGCTTCTCACTCCTGTGAAGCACCAGTCTGTGTGGGCTCCATGGCTCTAGAGAAAATGCAAAACTGTCATGTTTGAGGAATCTTTGGCAGTTGCAAAGATTGGGGAGTGTCTGGGCAAGTAATTGTGTTGTTTGTTTTAAAGGTATGAATAATGGGAGGTATCAGCAAGTAGAGTTCTACAATCTCCCTGAGGAGACATATGTCATATTTGAACCAGGGGTATCCTCCTCTCCCACCAGCTACTCTAATCAAGTGCAGAGCTCAAATATCATGTTCTTTCCAGAAACTCTTTTGCATATGCATCCCACAAAAATTCCCTTTTTGTTTTGTTTGTGTATTCTTTTGTGAAAGTGTGTGAAAGGCAGGGGAAAGGAAATATACTGTTAGTTTTGAGACAGCAGGGCAAGGATTCCATATTTCTAGTTGAGTACTTCCGTCTAGTTATGGCAGGGTGAGCTTGGGTGGTCATTCCTCTTCCATGGTTTCCACTCACCACACCCAGTGCCTGCACAAATAAAACATGATCAGGGCCAAAGTCCTGCTATGCAGCATGACCAGCAAAGCAATAGCCTTGGCAAACAAGAAAAATGCTGCCTTAGTAGCATCAACAAAGGAGAAAAATGTTCCTTCTTCTCCAACTCAAAGGGAGAAAATATCTTGGGGGGAATATCTTACAGGGGAATATGTAAACTGTAATAATGGCTCCTGATCTTAAAATATAGGATTGTGCAGTGAAAAAGAAATAAACCCTATTTTTGTTTTGTTTTTTAACATTGTAAGCTTGTGGCCAAGGATTGTTGTTACCATTTTCTTATTATGTAAAACTCTCATAATGGAGCACACCATAGAATGCCAAAAGATCAACATGTGCTTTATAAACTATAGCGAAGCCTTCAACTGCATAGATCATGAAAAGCTAAGGAATACCATTAAAGACATGAGAATGCCACCACATCTGATAGTCCTGATGAGAAATCTATACTTGGGACAAGAGGCTACTGTTAGAACAGAATATAGAGAAACTGAATGGTTCCCAATTGGCAAAGGGACAATGAGAAAATTGAAATATTAAAGTTCCCATGGATCAAACAATGATCAGAATGGAGACTGCAGCCAAGAAATAAGAAGAAGACTAGGAACAGGGAGGATAGCTATGAAAGAATTAGAAAAGCCCCTAAAACGTAAAGATATGCAACTGAGCACAAAAGTTAGACTTGTACAAGCCATTGACTTCCCTGTTACAATGTACGGTTGCAAGAGCTGGACAATGAGGAAAGTGGGTAGGAGGAAAAATCAATTCATTTGAGATGTGGTGCTGGAGAAGAGTGCTGAAGATACTACAGATGGCCAAAAAGACAAACATATGACTTCTAGGACAGATCAAGTCTGAAATCTTCCTGGAAGCCAAGGTATGATAAAGTTGAAGTTGTAGTTTGGTCATGTCATGAGAAGAAATGGCTCATTGGAAAAGACAATAATGCTAGGAAAGGTGGAGGGATGTAGAAAGAGAGGAAGTCCTTATGATGGATGGATGGACTCTATTAAGGATCTCATGGGCATGCATTTAAAGAATCTAAGCAGAGCAGTGGAGCACAGGGAGTCTTGGAGATGTCATCCACAGGGTCACCATGAGTTGGAATCGACTCAAGGGTGGTTAACAACAACAACAACAACAACAAATTCTCATGTGAGGTTCATTTTAGTGGAGCCATAAATAAAAAATGACTTGAAGGCATACAACAACAATAAGAAGAAATGTAGCACCAGTTAACGACAAGTTCCGATGTGAGAAGTTTAATGACTTTTAAATCAATTTTACCTGAATTTGCTCTTAATGCAATCTCAAAATTACACCAGAGAAGCTGCTAGGCTCACATCTTAGTTATCCTTCTATAGCTTTGATAGTGGGAAAAAGAAATTCCTGATTCCCATGCTCTGGTTCCCACACATTTTAGTCAGACTTTGTCTTTTGTAACTTTCTGCAAAATAAACAGCTAAGGAGCCACCACACCTTTGTTTCTGTGGTAATTAGAGTGCTACTCACATGAATCTAAGATAATCAATTATGGAACATCACTAATGGGAAGGGAAAAGGAGGTCAATCCACAGTAAATAATTTTTTTTAAAGATAGCAAGAGTGGCGGGTTGCTTGAGAAACTAACTAATTTAATTAAGTCCATGGCTGAAGACTAGATGTGCCACCCAGCCTCTTATTAGTTAAATGTATACAAATAATAGTAGGTGCATATGCCTTCATAATGCCAGTGGCTTTACACAGTGCATGGTTTCCTATTGTAGGAAATACCCATTTTGAGAACTGCTTCACTCATGACAGTCTATCAATCAGTGTAAATGGTCATCATGTGGGAAAATTGTGTAAAGATCTCTCTCCCCTGGTTTCCCAAATACAGAGGCTTGTAAACTGTGGCACTTTTATGCCTAGAAATATGTATAATGTGTACATTTTCACATACTATGTGGCATATAAGGTGATCACTTCTGCTTTCCAGAAAAGTATAATGTGTGAAGTAAAGTGACATTTAACTTCAGACATTTTAAAAAATGTTTCTGTTTCTCTCCTTTTTTTTGGAATTTGGGAAAGGTAAATATCAAGCCGTCTGTTTAAGATCTAAACAAACCTGATCTACTTCATATGGCTTTTTTTTAACATTAGGGATTATATTTCATAATATTGAAAAGGAAGAAATAATTAGGTTTTCTTAGGAACATAATTTGATGAAATATTAAAGAACACACATTGTTTTGTTTATTATAATATGTAGCTGTGAACATGTGACACTGTTTATCAGCAGAGTTTTATATTTAGCCAGCATACAAAATGAAGTACTTCATTCACATGAATGTAAGACAAAGCATGTCTTAGCCAAAGCAAATAAAAGAAGGAACACTTTGTTAACCATCCATAACTAATTTGTGCATTCTCTGGAAAGAAAATTAAATCTGTTTGTGATGGAAGTTTTTAATGGAAGGCACAAATTAAAATGAAACAACGTTGAAGGAAATATTGGAAATTAAATACTTCCTTTTAGAGTTCTTGTTTCTTGATGCTTATAGAATTGTTTTAAACCATGGCATATAATATGATAAAAGTAGGTTGGAAAAAATATTTGGAGATTAATATCTTGGGATATTTCCACAAATTGCTTTATTTTCCAAGTATTGCAAAGGCCTGCTTCCTGTTTCTGTGATTATCACAGCAGATAGGAGTAACCCACACTAGGAAATATGTTAAATCAATTTTCCCTTTGTACTAAGAATATTGTTACAAAAACGTGGCAGAGGAGAAAATTTTCTTTTCTCCCTTCTTTCATATTTTTGTTGTGGGGAAAAAAAACTAGAACATTTTTACTTGTTATTGAAAAAAGAACATCAACACCAAAGGTGAAATTTTATTCCTTCTGAATTAGAGGTATTTTTTATTTCCTGCTTTAATCCAGAGGTTTTTTATCCTGCTTTAAAGAATATCAAAAGGTTTTAGAGATTTACCTATGTAGGGATTGGGGGCTGGAGGAACACAGGCACATAACAGTATTTGTATGAGCTATGGAATTGGATCTTTGCTAAGCTGGTAAATAGGTACATACAAAAGAGATTACTGCTATCCCCCCTAGTGCAACATACAGGCTCTGATTACCAAGAAGAACTGCATGCAGGAACTTGCATATATCTAGATATACTTGGGTTTTAATCCTCAAGGGAGTCTACATTCTAGTGTTTATTTATTCCTCTCAGGGTGAGAAGAATAAATAACTTGAATTGACCTTTGTTGTCCCCTTCTGTTGGTATTTTCTACCTGAATATCAAGTTTGTTGTTGTTTGAGTTTTTCTTCCTGTTGTGTCTGAAACTGGGAAGGGTTAGTTCTTCCACAGTGTGTAATAACTGCAATGAATTAGCATAGATCTAAGTTGTCTCCCTCAAGTGGGAGGAGACAACCAATATTAGCTTAGCTACCTTCCCAAACACAGCTACTCCCATTCTTTCACGTTCGACTTAGGTATTTTTTCCATTTCTGGCTATGCCACTTACTCTGTTTCAGTATTTGACGGAAGAAAATTATTGCTATAATTTATTAAAATGTCATCAATTAATCAGCTTTTGTTTATGTTGTGAACATTTTGATGTACACATTGTGTAATAAGATTTATGTCTAGAATTCTGAAATGGTATACAGGTATGTAAATAGGGCTGGGGTGCATTTATTGTATGAAACTGGTCTACCTACAGTAAACATATCCTTTTTGAAAGACAGCAATCCAGTTTTGCATATAGATTTTATATGACCAGAAAATTATCACTCATTATTATATACAACAGCATGTAATGAAAAAGCATTGAAATTATATGTCTGAATACAGAAATCTCTCCATAGTGAGGCTAGAGTCAGACTGTATACATTTTTCTCAAAAGTAAGTTATACTAATTTCAGTGGGATTTTTTTTCAAGTAATAGTGCATAGTACTTGAGTCAGGACCCAACAGTGTACAACTTCTATCAGAATGAGTTGTTCTCTTCCCTCTTGCAGATCGCACACTCACCCTGGGCAGTCCTCTGGAGCAGGTTTTGGGTGATACAGCAGAAGAAGGGGAATACCTGATCCCATTGCTATCACTGACATTCATACCAAAGTACACTGTTGGATGTTAACCATATAGAAGGACAGAACTCTGGCATGCAGGATTTAGATGAAGAAGGGGGCAGAGTTGTTTTGCTTTCTTTTTGTACTAAATCTTCCATGCTTTAAAATCTTGCACATAGAATATGATTTATTTAATTGTTGCATTTATTTTATTTTTTGTAGTTATATCTTTTAAATATTTGTTAATTTATATTTATATCTGCCAGTCCACTAAGGCCCCTAAAGCAATGTCCACAAGGCAACAACATTTAAAACAACACAGAAATGAAAATTTGAAAAACAAATTGAAATAAGAATATTTTTAAAAAAATAAAAATAATTCTTGAAAATAATTTGAAAAGACAATACGAACAGAGCAATTTCAATATTCAATCAATCAAATAGTTTGAAGATATAGAAAAAATTCCCTACGGTTCTGTATAAAAAGAAATCCAATTTGTGGGTTCTTTCAGATTTAATTTTTGCAATAGAATTAGCCTTGTACCATCATCCGATACCAAGGAACACGAAAAGCTGCTTTATGTGAAATCAAATCACTGTTTGGTTGATCTAGCTTGCTTATCTACACTAAATGGCAATACAATAATTCTTGGTCTTTCCATGTAGATACTGGGGCATGAAGCTGAGCCCTTTTACATTCAAACCATGTGCTTATTACACCCTGTTGTGTGACAATTGCCATTTTCTAGCACTGAAACCAACATTCCAAGTGAAAAATAAATTGTTTTTACAAGTGGAATCTACAGGAAAATGAATATGGGATGGTCCTTTTAGTATTCCATCCTATGACTTTTAGTTTTCTGTGTCCTTGTCAAGAATCAGTCGACATTTTTTGCCCACTTAGTATGCTTCAATTTTATCTGGATTATTAGGGGGAGGGATGTCCCCAATAAGGTTCCCACTCTGCCAAATATTGCTTCGAGGATTGCCCTGACCTTGGAATTACTCCCTTCCTGTGTACTGATGCTGCATCAGCATCAACATACAGTATGTACAATGAGTTTATGGAGTGTAGTAGTCCATAAAAAGTTATAACTCACTTTAGGTTCACTTTTTGGGACCCCAAGGTGACTTTATAAAAAGTTACAACATTAAGGAATTAATAAATTCATGTCTTTCCTGGAGTGAAAGATTACCACATTGATGTCATGTGCCTATTTATGCCTGAGAGATGATTCATGGCATCACATGCCACTACCCCATATAATATTTTGGACAATCCCTCCAAGAGGTCTGATTTTTTTCTTTTCTTTTCTGTATTGGTGTCTCATGCTGAACTCACTTTCCACACTGTCCAAATGTACATTTCTCACAAATTCCAACATCATCACCATTTCTCTCCAAGGTCATGGTATTTTTCATATTCAAGGTGAATCCCTTGAATTTTTTCTTGGGGTTGGTAATGAAAATATTTTTAAAGATCTTATGTTTTTTCTCAACTATTATCCCAACTCTTCTTGCTGTACACCAAGTTGCTGCTGTTCTTTTTACAAGTTTTTTTTGTCATTTCTCACACTTATAATTGAGAACTTGAATATTCTTGGCATGTTCCATATTAAAAAAATTAGCTTCTCCATTCATATGCATCATCATCCTTAATAAATGTTCTGAATATCTTGAAGCATGATTTTGCTTTTAAGCACCTTTTCATCACAGATTGTGCTGCTTGCATTTGACCCTCAAAATCTTCCATCCAACTGTCTAAATTATTTTAACTGACATAGTTTATAATTTACTCTCTTCAGTTGAGAGAGCTTCCTGTAGCTTGCCTATTTTAGCATTTAATTGCTCTATACTTCCACAAATTAGATTCTGTAGTGATCCATTTTGGTCTGTTGGTGAAGCAGTGATCTCTTCAGCATAGCCTGAGCAATATATAACGTGATGTAGCTTAAAAGACCACGAATCAGAAACTTCTGGACTTCTTTTACTTGGGACTACTTGTAGCAAGGGGGAAAACATTATTACCCGCAAGGATCATAGAATCATAGAATCACAGAGTTGGAAGAGACCACAAGGGCCATCCAGTCCAACCCCCTGCCATGCGGGAACTCTCCATCAAAGCATCCCCAATAGATGGCCATCCAGCTTCTGCTTAAAGACCTCTAAGAAAGGAGACTCCATCACACTCCGAGGGAGTGTGTTTCACTGTCGAACAGCCCTTACTGTCAGGAAGTTCCTCCTAATGTTGAGGTGGAATCTCTCTTCCTGGAGCTTGCATCCATTGTTCCGAGTCCTGTTCTCTGGAGCAGCAGAAAACAAGCTTGCTCCCTCCTCAATGTGACATCCCTTCAAGTATTTAAGCAGGGCTATCATATCACCTCTTAACCTTCTCTTCTCTAGGCTAAACATTCCCAGATCCCTAATTCATTCCTCGTAGGGCATGGTTTCCAAACCCTTCACCATTTTAGTCGCCTTCCTTTGGACCCGCTCCAGTTTCTCCACATCCTTTTTGAATTGTAGTGCCCAGAACTGGACACAGTATTCCAGGTGGGGCCTGACCAAAGCAGAATAGAGTGGCACTATTACTTCCTTTGATCTGGACACTATACTTCTATTGATGCAGCCTAAAATTGCATTGGCCTTTTTAGCTGCTGCATCACACTTTTGACTCATGTTTAACTTGTGGTCCTTTGGACTTCTAGATCCTTTTCACATGTTGTCTCATTCAGCCAAGTATCCCCCATCCTATATCTATGCATTTCATTTTTCCTCCCTAAGTGCAGAACCTTACATTTGTCTCTGTTGAATTTCATTTTGTTAGCTTTGGCCGAGCTTTCTAGTCTATTCAGGTCATTTTGAATTTTGATCCTGTCCTCTGGGGTATTAGTTACTCCTCCTAATTTGGTGTCATCTACTAAGAAGAGTAAGAAGAGCCCTCCCTTCAACCACCATCTTGAAGGGAGAGAAAGGCAGGCCACCTCCTGCTGCAAGTAAGAAGAGCCCTACCTTCAACCACCATCTTGAAGGGCGAGAAAGGCAGGCCACCTCCTGCTGGAAGCAAGAAGAGCTCTCCCTTCAACCACCATCTTGAAGGGAGAGAAAGGCAGGCCACCTCCTGCTGGAAGCAAGAAGAGCCCTCCCTTCAACCACCATCTTGAAGGGAGAGAAAGGCAGGCCACCTCCTGCTGCAAGTAAGAAGAGCCCTCCCTTCAACCACCATCTTGAAGGGAGAGAAAGGCAGGCCACCTCCTGCTGTAAGTAAGAAGAGCCCTCCCTTCAACCACCATCTTGAAGGGAGAGAAAGGCAGGCCACCTCCTGCTGCAAGTAAGAAGAGCCCTCCCTTCAACCACCATCTTGAAGGGAGAGAAAGGCAGGCCACCTCCTGCTGCAAGTAAGAAGAGCCCTCCCTTCAACCACCATCTTGAAGGGAGAGAAAGGCAGGCCACCTCCTGCTGTAAGTAAGAAGAGCCCTCCCTTCAACCACCATCTTGAAGGGAGAGAAAGGCAGGCCACCTCCTGCTGCAAGTAAGAAGAGCCCTCCCTTCAACCACCATCTTGAAGGGAGAGAAAGGCAGGCCACCTCCTGCTGCAAGTAAGAAGAGCCCTCCCTTCAACCACCATCTTGAAGGGAGAGAAAGGCAGGCCACCTCCTGCTGCAAGCAAGAAGAGCCCTCCCTTCAACCACCATCTTGAAGGGAGAGAATGGCAGGCCACCTCCTGCTGCAAGTAAGAAGAGCCCTCCCTTCAACCACCATCTTGAAGGGAGAGAAAGGCAGGCCACCTCCTGCTGCAAGTAAGAAGAGCCCTCCCTTCATCCATCATCTTGAAGGGAGAGAAAGGCAGGCCACTTCCTGCTGCAAGTAAGAAGAGCCCTCCCTTCAACCACCATCTTGAAGGGAGAGAAAGGCAGGCCACCTCCTGCTGCAAGTAAGAAGAGCCCTCCCTTCAACCACCATCTTGAAGGGAGAGAAAGGCAGGCCACCTCCTGCTGCAAGCAAGAAGAGCCCTCCCTTCAACCACCATCTTGAAGGGAGAGAAAGGCAGGCCACCTCCTGCTGCAAGTAAGAAGAGCCCTCCCTTCAACCACCATCTTGAAGGGAGAGAAAGGCAGGCCACCTCCTGCTGCAAGTAAGAAGAGCCCTCCCTTCAACCACCATCTTGAAGGGAGAGAAAGGCAGGCCACCTCCTGCTGCAAGTAAGAAGAGCCCTCCCTTCAACCACCATCTTGAAGGGAGAGAAAGGCAGGCCACTTCCTGCTGGAAGCAAGAAGAGCCCTCCCTTCAACCACCATCTTGAAGGGAGAGAAAGGCAGGCCACCTCCTGCTGCAAGCAAGAAGAGCCCTCCCTTCAACCACCATCTTGAAGGGAGAGAAAGGCAGGCCACCTCCTGCTGCAAGTAAGAAGAACCCTCCCTTCAACCACCATCTTGAAGGGAGAGAAAGGCAGGCCACCTCCTGCTGGAAGCAAGAAGAGCCCTCCCTTCAACCACCATCTTGAAGGGAGAGAAAGGCAGGCCACCTCCTGCTGCAAGTAAGAAGAGCCCTCCCTTCAACCACCATCTTGAAGGGAGAGAAAGGCAGGCCACCTCCTGCTGCAAGTAAGAAGAGCCCTCCCTTCAACCACCATCTTGAAGGGAGAGAAAGGCAGGCCACCTCCTGCTGCAAGCAAGAAGAGCCCTCCCTTCAACCACCATCTTGAAGGGAGAGAAAGGCAGGCCACCTCCTGCTGCAAGTAAGAAGAGCCCTCCCTTCAACCACCATCTTGAAGGGAGAGAAAGGCAGGCCACCTCCTGCTGGAAGCAAGAAGAGCCCTCCCTTCAACCACCATCTTGAAGGGAGAGAAAGGCAGGCCACCTCCTGCTGCAAGTAAGAAGAGCCCTCCCTTCAACCACCATCTTGAAGGGAGAGAAAGGCAGGCCACCTCCTGCTGCAAGTAAGAAGAGCCCTCCCTTCATCCACCATCTTGAAGGGAGAGAAAGGCAGGCCACCTCCTGCTGGAAGCAAGAAGAGCCCTCCCTTCAACCACCATCTTGAAGGGAGAGAAAGGCAGGCCACCTCCTGCTGCAAGTAAGAAGAGCCCTCCCTTCAACCACCATCTTGAAGGGAGAGAAAGGCAGGCCACCTCCTGCTGCAAATAAGAAGAGCCCTCCCTTCAACCACCATCTTGAAGGGAGAGAAAGGCAGGCCACTTCCTGCTGGAAGCAAGAAGAGCCCTCCCTTCAACCACCATCTTGAAGGGAGAGAAAGGCAGGCCACCTCCTGCTGCAAGTAAGAAGAGCCCTCCCTTCAACCACCATCTTGAAGGGAGAGAAAGGCAGGCCACCTCCTGCTGGAAGCAAGAAGAGCCCTCCCTTCAACCACCATCTTGAAGGGAGAGAAAGGCAGGCCACCTCCTGCTGCAAATAAGAAGAGCCCTCCCTTCAACCACCATCTTGAAGGGAGAGAAAGGCAGGCCACCTCCTGCTGCAAGCAAGAAGAGCCCTCCCTTCAACCACCATCTTGAAGGGAGAGAAAGGCAGGCCACCTCCTGCTGCAAGTAAGAAGAGCCCTCCCTTCAACCACCATCTTGAAGGGAGAGAAAGGCAGGCCACCTCCTGCTGGAAGCAAGAAGAGCCCTCCCTTCAACCACCATCTTGAAGGGAGAGAAAGGCAGGCCACCTCCTGCTGCAAGTAAGAAGAGCCCTCCCTTCAACCACCATCTTGAAGGGAGAGAAAGGCAGGCCACCTCCTGCTGCAAGTAAGAAGAGCCCTCCCTTCAACCACCATCTTGAAGGGAGAGAAAGGCAGGCCACCTCCTGCTGCAAGCAAGAAGAGCCCTCCCTTCAACCACCATCTTGAAGGGAGAGAAAGGCAGGCCACCTCCTGCTGCAAGTAAGAAGAGCCCTCCCTTCAACCACCATCTTGAAGGGAGAGAAAGGCAGGCCACCTCCTGCTGGAAGCAAGAAGAGCCCTCCCTTCAACCACCATCTTGAAGGGAGAGAAAGGCAGGCCACCTCCTGCTGCAAGTAAGAAGAGCCCTCCCTTCAACCACCATCTTGAAGGGAGAGAAAGGCAGGCCACCTCCTGCTGCAAGTAAGAAGAGCCCTCCCTTCATCCACCATCTTGAAGGGAGAGAAAGGCAGGCCACCTCCTGCTGGAAGCAAGAAGAGCCCTCCCTTCAACCACCATCTTGAAGGGAGAGAAAGGCAGGCCACCTCCTGCTGCAAGTAAGAAGAGCCCTCCCTTCAACCACCATCTTGAAGGGAGAGAAAGGCAGGCCACCTCCTGCTGCAAATAAGAAGAGCCCTCCCTTCAACCACCATCTTGAAGGGAGAGAAAGGCAGGCCACCTCCTGCTGCAAGTAAGAAGAGCCCTCCCTTCAACCACCATCTTGAAGGGAGAGAAAGGCAGGCCACCTCCTGCTGCAAGTAAGAAGAGCCCTCCCTTCAACCACCATCTTGAAGGGAGAGAAAGGCAGGCCACCTCCTGCTGCAAATAAGAAGAGCCCTCCCTTCAACCACCATCTTGAAGGGAGAGAAAGGCAGGCCACCTCCTGCTGCAAGCAAGAAGAGCCCTCCCTTCAACCACCATCTTGAAGGGAGAGAAAGGCAGGCCACCTCCTGCTGCAAGTAAGAAGAGCCCTCCCTTCAACCACCATCTTGAAGGGAGAGAAAGGCAGGCCACCTCCTGCTGCAAGCAAGAAGAGCCCTCCCTTCAACCACCATCTTGAAGGGAGAGAAAGGCAGGCCACCTCCTGCTGCAAGCAAGAAGAGCCCTCCCTTCAACCACCATCTTGAAGGGAGAGAAAGGCAGGCCACCTCCTGCTGCAAGTAAGAAGAGCCCTCCCTTCAACCACCATCTTGAAGGGAGAGAAAGGCAGGCCACCTCCTGCTGCAAGCAAGAAGAGCCCTCCCTTCAACCACCATCTTGAAGGGAGAGAAAGGCAGGCCACCTCCTGCTGCAAGTAAGAAGAGCCCTCCCTTCAACCACCATCTTGAAGGGAGAGAAAGGCAGGCCACCTCCTGCTGCAAGTAAGAAGAGCCCTCCCTTCAACCACCATCTTGAAGGGAGAGAAAGGCAGGCCACCTCCTGCTGCAAGCAAGAAGAGCCCTCCCTTCAACCACCATCTTGAAGGGAGAGAAAGGCAGGCCACCTCCTGCTGCAAGTAAGAAGAGCCCTCCCTTCAACCACCATCTTGAAGGGAGAGAAAGGCAGGCCACCTCCTGCTGCAAGCAAGAAGAGCCCTCCCTTCAACCACCATCTTGAAGGGAGAGAAAGGCAGGCCACCTCCTGCTGCAAGCAAGAAGAGCCCTCCCTTCAACCACCATCTTGAAGGGAGAGAAAGGCAGGCCACCTCCTGCTGCAAGTAAGAAGAGCCCTCCCTTCAACCACCATCTTGAAGGGAGAGAAAGGCAGGCCACTTCCTGCTGGAAGCAAGAAGAGCCCTCCCTTCAACCACCATCTTGAAGGGAGAGAAAGGCAGGCCACCTCCTGCTGCAAGCAAGAAGAGCCCTCCCTTCAACCACCATCTTGAAGGGAGAGAAAGGCAGGCCACCTCCTGCTGCAAGTAAGAAGAGCCCTCCCTTCAACCACCATCTTGAAGGGAGAGAAAGGCAGGCCACCTCCTGCTGCAAGCAAGAAGAGCCCTCCCTTCAACCACCATCTTGAAGGGAGAGAAAGGCAGGCCACCTCCTGCTGCAAGTAAGAAGAGCCCTCCCTTCAACCACCATCTTGAAGGGAGAGAAAGGCAGGCCACCTCCTGCTGCAAGCAAGAAGAGCCCTCCCTTCAACCACCATCTTGAAGGGAGAGAAAGGCAGGCCACCTCCTGCTGCAAGCAAGAAGAGCCCTCCCTTCAACCACCATCTTGAAGGGAGAGAAAGGCAGGCCACCTCCTGCTGCAAGTAAGAAGAGCCCTCCCTTCAACCACCATTTTGAAGGGAGAGAAAGGCAGGCCACCTCCTGCTGCAAGCAAGAAGAGCCCTCCCTTCAACCACCATCTTGAAGGGAGAGAAAGGCAGGCCACCTCCTGCTGCAAGTAAGAAGAGCCCTCCCTTCAACCACCATTTTGAAGGGAGAGAAAGGCAGGCCACCTCCTGCTGCAAGCAAGAAGAGCCCTCCCTTCAACCACCATCTTGAAGGGAGAGAAAGGCAGGCCACCTCCTGCTGGAAACAAGAAGAGCCCTCCCTTCAACCACCATCTTGAAGGGAGAGAAAGGCAGGCCACCTCCTGCTGCAAGTAAGAAGAGCCCTCCCTTCAACCACCATCTTGAAGGGAGAGAAAGGCAGGCCACCTCCTGCTGGAAGCAAGAAGAGCCCTCCCTTCAACCACCATCTTGAAGGGAGAGAAAGGCAGGCCACCTCCTGCTGCAAGTAAGAAGAGCCCTCCCTTCAACCACCATCTTGAAGGGAGAGAAAGGCAGGCCACCTCCTGCTGCAAGCAAGAAGAGCCCTCCCTTCAACCACCATCTTGAAGGGAGAGAAAGGCAGGCCACCTCCTGCTGCAAGCAAGAAGAGCCCTCCCTTCAACCACCATCTTGAAGGGAGAGAAAGGCAGGCCACCTCCTGCTGCAAGTAAGAAGAGCCCTCCCTTCAACCACCATCTTGAAGGGAGAGAAAGGCAGGCCACTTCCTGCTGGAAGCAAGAAGAGCCCTCCCTTCAACCACCATCTTGAAGGGAGAGAAAGGCAGGCCACCTCCTGCTGCAAGCAAGAAGAGCCCTCCCTTCAACCACCATCTTGAAGGGAGAGAAAGGCAGGCCACCTCCTGCTGCAAGTAAGAAGAGCCCTCCCTTCAACCACCATCTTGAAGGGAGAGAAAGGCAGGCCACCTCCTGCTGGAAGCAAGAAGAGCCCTCCCTTCAACCACCATCTTGAAGGGAGAGAAAGGCAGGCCACCTCCTGCTGCAAGTAAGAAGAGCCCTCCCTTCAACCACCATCTTGAAGGGAGAGAAAGGCAGGCCACCTGCTGCAAGTAAGAAGAGCCCTCCCTTCATCCACCATCTTGAAGGGAGAGAAAGGCAGGCCACCTCCTGCTGGAAGCAAGAAGAGCCCTCCCTTCAACCACCATCTTGAAGGGAGAGAAAGGCAGGCCACCTCCTGCTGCAAGTAAGAAGAGCCCTCCCTTCAACCACCATCTTGAAGGGAGAGAAAGGCAGGCCACCTCCTGCTGCAAGCAAGAAGAGCCCTCCCTTCAACCACCATCTTGAAGGGAGAGAAAGGCAGGCCACCTCCTGCTGGAAGCAAGAAGAGCCCTCCCTTCAACCACCATCTTGAAGGGAGAGAAAGGCAGGCCACCTCCTGCTGCAAGTAAGAAGAGCCCTCCCTTCAACCACCATCTTGAAGGGAGAGAAAGGCAGGCCACCTCCTGCTGCAAGTAAGAAGAGCCCTCCCTTCAACCACCATCTTGAAGGGAGAGAAAGGCGGGCCACTTCCTGCTGCAAGCAAGAAGAGCCCTCCCTTCAACCACCATCTTGAAGGGAGAGAAAGGCAGGCCACCTCCTGCTGCAAGTAAGAAGAGCCCTCCCTTCAACCACCATCTTGAGGGGAGAGAAAGGCAGGCCACTTCCTGCTGCAAGTAAGAAGAGCCCTCCCTTCAACCACCATCTTGAAGGGAGAGAAAGGCAGGCCACCTCCTGCTGCAAGTAAGAAGAGCCCTCCCTTCAACCACCATCTTGAAGGGAGAGAAAGGCAGGCCACCTCCTGCTGCAAGCAAGAAGAGCCCTCCCTTCAACCACCATTTTGAGGGGAGTTAATTGTCTAATTAACAAATTGTAAGCCGCTCTGATAGCTTTGGCTGAAGAGCGGGGTATAAATAAAATATTATTATTATTATTATTATTATTATTATTATTAATTTGATAACTAGGCCTTCAATAATTTCATCCAATTCATTAATAAAGATGTTTTGGTGGGACCCAAATCATCGAAAAGCATGGTTTTTCCCGCTGCCAATTGCTATCATCCTTTCTGAGGAGGGATTGGGGAAGGAAATTTCCAATGCTACCTGATTTAAAAGCTTCACAAATGCTGGATTCTGTATAATTGGAATATGTACATAACTGAACTTCTGCTGGCACACTTTTTTTCTCCAGATATCCTAGTAGCATACCCATTTAGATCTGAACTCTTTTTATTAAATATAACTGATATAATCTCTGATAATCTAATACATGATGAAATTGATGTTTTATTATATATGATGACTGCTGCCAGACTAATATACGCAAAATATTGGAAGACTAAACAAATACCATCAAAGAGGAATGGATAATGAAACTAAATGATCTAGCTATCTTAGACACACTGTCAGCCTATGCAAATAAAAAAACTAATCAACAATATGTTGAAAATAATAATAATAATAATAATAATAATAATAATAAAGTTTATTTATAGCCCGCTCCTCTAATAAAATACTCGGAGCGGGGTACAACAAATTAAAAAGGATACAGAGTAAAAACGACAATCATATCCCTCCCCAACCGCTCCCCTTAAAACTAAATTAAACCAAGACAAATTTAAATTGGCACAGATTAAAATTGATCAACGAGTATTAAACAAAGTGCAATCTCATGAACTATTCACATGCAAGTCCGCTTTAAATAAACTCAGCTGGATTAGACAAGGGCAGCTGAGATAATTCCCATTTCTGTCTATGTTTTCAGAGCAGGGAGTGGATATTCCATTTATTTCCAGTTTCAAGGAAAGGCCTGCCGGAAAAGATGCGTCTTTAAAGCCGTTTTGAAACTAGCCAGTGATGTAATGAGATGCATCTCGTCCGGCAGGTCGTTCCAAAGCTTAGGGGCAGTAGCTGAAAAGGCCCTCTGAGAGGTCTGGGACAGCCTGGTTTTCATTGGCTGCAGTAGGTTCCTCCCAGAGGACCGAAGTGTGCGGGGCGGTTCATACGGGAAGAGGCGGTCCTTAAGGTAGGATGGGCCTGGGCCATGCAGGGCTTTAAAGGTTAGTACCAAGACCTTGTACTGTGCCCGGAAACTAATGGGAAGCCAATGGAGAGCTTTGAGCACTGGTGTTATGTGCTCTCTCCTCGATGTTCCAGTGATAAGCCTGGCTGCCATATTTTGAACTAGTTGAAGTTTCCGGGTTAGGCACAAGGGTAGCCCCATGTAGAGCGCATTGCAGAAATCCAGACGTGAGGTTAGTAGAGCGTGTACCACAGATTCCAGGTCTTTTGTGTCCAGGAAAGGGCGCAGCTGGCGTATCAGCCGAAGCTGATAGCAAGCACTCCTGACTATCGCATTCACCTGACTAGTCATGTGAAGCGAAGAGTCGAGGAGTACCCCCAGACTGCGAACACAGTCCTTGGAGGAGAGTGTGACCCCGTCTAGGACTGGAGACTGTATTCCCAAACCTGGTTTCAGACCGGTAACTGTTAGTACCTCCGTTTTGTCTGGATTTAGCTTCAATCTGTTTTCCCTCATCCAATCCATTACCGCTGCAAGACAGTCATTAAGAGGGGAGGCACCATCTGAAGACTGAGCCGATGATCTAGTCATGGAGAGGTATATCTGAGTGTCATCAGCGTACTGAAGACACTGAGCTCCATGCCTCCGAATGATCTCACCCAGCGGCTTCATATAGATGTTGAATAGCATCGGGGACAGGATGGCGCCCTGAGAGACGCCACAATTAAGCTCGATTTTGGAAGAGCAACTGTCCCCGAGCCTCACCCTTTGGGATCTGTCAGAGAGAAAGGATCGGAACCACTGAAAAGCAGTGCCTCCGATTCCCAACTCCCTCAACCGACCCAAAAGGATGGAATGGTCTACAGTATCAAAGGCCGCTGAGAGATCCAAGAGCACTAACAGGGTCACACTACCCCTGTCAATACTCAAGCGGAGGTCATCGGTCAGAGCAACCATGGCAGTCTCCACTCCATGTCCTGTCCTGAAGCCGGTTTGAAATGGATCAAGGTAGTCGGCTTCATCCAAGACTGCTTGGAGCTGGGTGGCAACTGCCCTCTCAATAACCTTGCTTAAAAATGGAAGTAAGGACACTGGTCTATAGTTATTTCTGTCCAGGGGGTCAAGGGAGGGCTTCTTCAGGATGGGCTTAACTGCCGCCTCCTTGAGACAAGATGGTAAAATGCCCTCCCTGAAGGACGCATTGATTGTGTTCCGAAGAAACACTCTCAGTGCGTCTCCCCCCTGGACGACCAGCCAGGATGGACAAGGGTCGAGAGGGCAAGTTGTCTTCCGCATACTTCCAAGTAGCTTGTCCACGTCATCGGTACTTACAGATTGAAACTCATCCAGTAATGTGACAGCAACGGAGTCGCTAGACGCCTCACCAATAGGATCTGGAGAAAAGGTGGCGTCCAAATCGGCTCTTATCCGAGAGATTTTATCTGCAAAGAAGGTGTTAAACGCATCACAGCAGGCTGTTGTAGGGTTAAGTAGGGGATTCGGCGCAGGGGGAACCTGCGTCAGCTCCCCCACCACCCTAAACAGTTCTGCTGGGCGAGATTCTGCAGACGCAATGCGTGCAGAGCAGAAGGATTTTCGTGCTACACGCAAAGCCTACCGATAGGCGCGAAGATGCTGCCTATGGCGAGTCTTGTCGGATAAGAGTCGAGTCTTCCGCCACTTGCGCTCTAGTCGTCGTCCAACCCGCTTCATCTCCCTGAGCTCTTCAGTAAACCAGGGTTTGTGCTTTGGGGCGGGTTGGAGAGGACGCTCAGGAGCGATTGTGTCAATAGCTTTGGGAAGATCGGTGTTCCAGGTATGTACCAAGGCTTCAACACAATCGTCAGCATTGCCAACCATTAAACCCTCTAAGGCCTTTTGGAAACCGATTGGTTCCATGAGCCTTCGAGGGCGGACCATTCTAATGGGTCCACCACCCCCGGGGGGGCGAAACGCTGCTTTTAGTTCCACCTTGATCAGAAAGTGATCCGTCCATGACAGAGCGGAGGTTTTTGTTACCTCCACCCACGGATACTCCTGTTCCGTACTGAAAACCCCGAGTGTGTGACCTGCACAATGAGTCGGCCCGTTGACCAACTGGGATAGGTTCATGGCTGTCATAGATTCCATGAACTCCCGAGCTGCTCCAGATAGATCAGAAGGGCTGGTCTCAAGAGGGATGTTGAAGTCACCCAGAACTAAAAGCCTGGGCGACTCCAACAACAACTCAGAGACCAGCTGAGTCAGCTCAGTCAGGGAGTCTGTTAAGCAACGGGGTGGCCGGTATACCAACAGAATCCCCAAACTATCCCTGGTCTTCAGGCTAAGGTACACGCACTCGATGTGGGCTGTTTTCCGGACAGGTTTCCTGGTCAAGGTTAGGTTGGTTTTATGGACTATAGCAACGCCGCCGCCCCGCCCACTTTCCCTTATCTGCTCACTGACTGTGTAACCAGCTGGGAGAGACTGCGCCCATGTTGCAGCGCTAGCATCTCCCAGCCAGGTCTCAGTGAAGCATGCCAGGTCGGCCTGTTCGTCTTCTAAGAGATCGTGGATAATATGAGTTTTAGCTTTAGCCGACCTGACATTACAAAGGAGCAGATTAAGGGATTGTGGAACGGTTGGTATGCTCTCCGTCTCAACCAAGGGAACAGAGTGGACTGAAGAAGGGATAGATATTAACCATCGAAAATGGAAAGATGTGTCCAAATTATGGGAGAATAAGAATATGTTGTAAAAGCAAGCAGATTAGAATGACCTATCTCGGCCTGCTTACTTAACATAGTTAAAGGATATTGGAATGATCTTTTTTAAAAATGTGGGTTTCACTGCACTCTAATTATCGATACTACATATTATTTTATTTAGAAGAAGGACTGCCTTTTCCTTTTGTGGAATAGAAAAATAGGGTTTGAAAGCTTTATATGAGACTTATTGAAAGATGTAATATGGATATATATATGTATACTGTATATATTTTTATTTTTATTTGTTATATGAGGAGAATGAAAATATAAAAATAAAATAAAATAAAAATAATGGCATACTTTACATACTGCTGAAATACTCTTTGAATATGTTTTTAACAGGCAACAGGTGTTTGTCTTGCAAAAAAATAATTTTGACATACTTATCTCTGTCATATTTCTATTCCAGCCTTTCTCTGCAAATCACATAGATGTGATTTAATACTATTTGCCTATGAGATAATATCTTCCAGAAAGGTACCCTGTGAAGTTTGACTTAATCCCTCTTGTCCAAGTTCAATACTATTTCAGCTTGCCATCTCCCTAAAACTGGCACCTCCCTAACATCCAGGTGTAGTTGCGTTGGCCATTTAGCAAATCCAATAAAAAAATCACCAAACAGTGATACCATTATTGGCCAACCAAAATACACAATATACAAGTTGCAAGCTTTCGAACCTTCACTAGTTTCTTCATCAGGCAAGGTGTTACTAACCAAACAGGAGAAAAAAATTGAAGATGTTACTCATAAGTCTGCATTTTGCTGTTTCTTTTCTTAATTAAGATGGTATGGAGGAGCATATCTTGCATGTTGGCACCTCCTCCTCCTGGACATGTGGCAATTGTGAGATTTTCACAGTCCAGGAAATTTAATATCCATTTGCATCATAATAAAGACACTCCCTTTGCAGTCCAATATGTCTCCATCCCACAAAGATGGCAAGTACATAAATGAGATCTTTGGAAAGCAGGCATGTATGGGGGCAGTGAGAGCCAGTATTAGTCATTTGAATGTTGGCCCAGAACTCCAGGAAACTAGGGTTTGAATCTTCACTTAGCCATGAAAACACACAGAGTGGCCTTGGGCCGGTCATAATCTCATACAGAAAGGCAATGGCAAACCTCCCCTGAACTGCTATCACCAGGAAAACCCTATGAAGTCAGAGTTGAGTTTAAAGCACATAACAAAAGCAGCAGCAACAGCAACAACATGAGGGCAGTAAGGATGTTGCTGCAGTACTGCTGCAGTGCTTTTTCATGCCATTATTGAATTTGCACATATTTTGTATTTATGGAACTTATGACTTATTCCCAAAGAAGTGTGAAAGGGATCTAGGAGTCCAAGTAGACCATAAGCTGAACATGAGTCAACAGTGCGATGTGGCAGCTAAAAAAGCCAATGCAATTTTAGGCTGCATCAAGAGAAGTATAGTTTCTAGATCAAGGGAAGTTATAGTGCCACTCTATTCTGCTTTGGTCAGGCCCCACCTGGAATACTGTGTCCAGTTCTGGGCACCACAATTCAAAAAAGATGTGGAGAAACTGGAGCATGTCCAAAGGAGGACAACTAAGATGGTGAAGGGTCTGGAAACCATGCCCTATGAGGAACGCCTTAGGGAACTGGGGATGTTTAGCCTGGAGAAGAGAATGTTAAGAGGTGATATGATAGCCCTGTTTAAATATTTGAAGGGATGTCATATTGAGGAGGGAGCAAACTTGTTTTCTGCTGCTGCAGAGACTAGAACGCGGAACAATGGATGCAAACTGCAGGAAAAGAGATTCCACCTCAACATTAGGAGGAACTTCCTGACAGTAAGGGCTATTCGACAGTGGAACACACTCCCTCGGAGTGTGGTGGAGTCTACTTCCTTAGGGGTCTTTAAGCAGAGGCTGGATGGCCATCTGTCAGGGATGCTTTGATTTGGAGTTCCTGCATGGCAGGGGGTTGGACTGGATGGCCCTTGTGGTCTCTTCCAACTCTATGTTTCTATGATTCTATGATTCTATGACTTATTCCTAATAATAAATGAATGAATAAATAAATAAATAAATAAGTCATGAGTTATTCCCAAGGTAAGAAGTAGTGAAAATATAAAGATTGCAAATCCTTTAAAGTGTTATAACAGTGCTGCTTTCTCCATTCTGAATAGTCTGTAGATATGCAAAGGAACATTAATGCGTGTTCCTGTTTCTTGTATGTTAAGGCTTAGAAGTTGCATTAAATGCAACTTTGGGTTTGCAGGAATACTCACATTAGTACTGTGAATAAAACATGTTCATTATGTATCTTCCAAAAATCAAACCTTTACTAGCTTGGTTCTAAATAATGAGAAAAGGGGGGCATAAACCGTTAGCTTTTTTGCCCATTAGATAATAAGTGTCAGCAAATTATTTTCACACAGCTAGGAAGCTAAGCATTTTCATGGCAAATAAGTTGGTCAGTTTCTTCACTATAAAAACTTTTAAGAATACCCTAAAAATAGCAGCACTTGCAAAAAAAAATTTTTTTTTTAATTGGCAACCTTATAAATTGCTGTCTTCTAAACCCAAGCACTTTATTGCTTTAAAAAAGTGCTGTTTCACCAGTTGAGACCCACCATTTTTGTCAACCCTGATATCTGTTATGGCAGAGGGGAAAACGTTTGCAGACCAGCATATTGCTAGGTTTGGACAAAGTACTCTTTTCATGCATCACCTTTTCTTTTATAATCATATAGGAGCTTTATAGACTGTCCAAAAAGGGCAGTCCGGAGCCATCTCTTTTTCCTCCATATCGTTGCTGCAGCAACCAAACACCGCAGCAACCAAACAGAGGAAAAGAGGAGCACAGAAAACTGGCCCCTTTTTGTGTTGCACTTGCAATGCTACAAGCGCCATAGGGCGCATCGATGACATTGCAGGTGCGCCATGCCATATTGCCGCTGCGCACCTGCAATGTCATTGATGCACGTGCTGTCTGTACGGCAGTGCAGAACAATGATGCCGTGGCAATGTACTAGGGTTGTGGAGCATCTAATTACTCCGTTCCACGGCAACCTTAGCACATCATGAAAACACCCCAAAGCGCCATAGTCTATGGAACTCAAAGGAAAGTTGAAATCAAGGGGCAGGATGCTCTGTGACAAGGAAAAGAATGTATTGCAATACTAAGAGGAAATAAAAAACAATACACAGTAAAGATATAAAAAAGGTGAAAAAATGAATGGCATGTGGAACAAAGTACCTTGTGAAGACAACCCCCAAATTCTAAAAAGTGAGGTGGAAATTATAGTAAGAGAAACTGGGGAAAATAAATCCCCAGGAACAGATGATATCCCAATTGAAATGATACAATTCACACAGAGAGAATAAACTCTAATGTTAACTACTATATGTCAACAAATATGAAAAACAAAATGATGGCCAACAGATTGGAAACAATCTCCATCCACAAAAAAAGACATAAAAGACTGCACCGTAGCTTTAATTTCACCACATATGCAAAATTATGCTAAAAATTCTGTAACATAAGAGTCCAATAATACAGAGAGAGAAATCCCAGAGGTGCAAGTAATTTTCAGGAAAAGAAGAAACACTAGGGACAACATTGCAGATATATGACTGCTAATGAGGGCACCAAAGAATTCCAGGAAAAAATCAGCATGTGCTTTATAGACTAAAGCAAAGCATATGACTGCATTGATCATGAAAAGCTATGGAATGCTCTCAAAGGATGCCAGTGGCATCCCCAGGCTTGGTGTCATGTGGTGTGTGTGGAGGGGTAGCCAGGAAAGTGAGGCTGGGAAGCGAAGCTCACCCCTCCTTCGCCTCTGTGTGGCTTCCTCATAAGGTGGGAGATACACAGAGGTTAAGCCAAGAGGGCTGGGCTGAAGTGTGGGTGCCCTCCCGACCAGTCTCCAGAAGCCCTCCACTGCCACTGCCGGCCCAAGGGTTCTCTCCCTTCCGCGAGACCTGATAGAACCAGTCTCCCCATCCACCAGGCATCAGTCAGCGCCTGGATGACAAGCTAGGCCCTCCGAATGGCCTTCTGCCTGGGGCCACTTGGCTTGGGGCTGCACGTCTCCCCCCTCCCCACAAGGTATCCATTTTGATTATGGGGAAGGGAAAAGGGGAGGAGGGGGTGGTAGGCAGGGTGACAGCTCATGGAGAGCCACAGCAGAGGAGAAATTTTGCATACACCACTACATGGATGGTCCCAGTGCAAGTACTCAAACACCCCCCCCAGCACAGCCCCCAAGCAAGTCACTTCTGTGGAGGAAATGGCTGCCAAAGGTTGGCTGCCAGGGCGTGAAGCCCCGCATCATGACAGCAGATGCTCCTGAGGAGCCATGGGTGCTCAAGTTCTACATACTTCACTTCCAGCAGTTTTCCTTCTTCAGCTGGGTAGATCTTTTGCAAGCCTAATGAATCTGTATCATTCCTAGAGATGTGAAGGGCTGGGGGGGGGGGGGAGGTTAAGGACAAAACTTTCTTCTGTTGATTTCTTGAAGCCTTTTTTGTTTTTATTCAAAAATATTGAAAAATTGAAAAAAAAAGAACATTGATTATGAAATGTTTCATTTTAGGATGATGAATAAAATCTTCAAGACAAAGTGTTCATATATTTTCCAAATCATTTCTAAAAACTATGTACAGTATCAGATTATTCTAATTTATGTGTACTGAATGAGGACAAGCAAGTTCTAGGTTATAAACTGAATTCTCCAACACAAGAGTAATAGGCATTTCTATTATTATTATTATTATTATTATTTATATCCCACCCCTCTGGGTAAGCAATTTCTTCCTTTAGAGGAAACTGCTCCTGTCACAAAAGAAGTTTTCCCCCCATTTTTTCCCCACTTTTGCTTGTGGGTGGGTCTGTTGGTTCTGTTCTGTCCTCTTCACTATCACTGGAAGGAACTACAGGAACAAAATAACCTGAACATATACTTAATTTTAAAAGGTAAGATTTTAAATTTATCTGATTTCAGAAAATTAACCATATTTTAGCTGCATTAGTTTATGTAAATCATAAATTAACTACTACTAATCTGGTTCTTTTACTACTAATCTGGTTCTTTTAAGTAATGTGGTGCCTTAATGGTTAAGACACCAATTCTGACAATCAGAAGATTGGTTGGCAGTTTGAGGCCTGAGTGCTTCATGTCCCAGCTTTTGCCAGCCTAACAGTTTGAAAGCATGCAAATCCAAGTAGATAAATAGGCACCACTTCAATGGGAAGGTAACAGCATTTGGTGCAGTCATACTGGCCAAAGGACCATGTAATCCGTTTTCAGACAACACTGGCTATTCGGCTTAGTAACGGAGATGAGCAACGCCCCCTAGAGTTGGTTATGACTAGACATTCAGGTCAAGAGGAAACCTTTACTTTTGATCTGGTTCTTCACTTTCCCCCACCTCCAATTATAGCATAGTGTTTTCTTGCAAGCTAGTCACTAAATTATTTTTTCTTTCCTATTCCCCTCAGGAAAATGGTGAGACCACCATTGTCATATGGTGGCATGTTCACATTACAAGTTCTTCTGTGAAGAAAAATGTGATTTGGTAACACTGTCAGATGAAATATGCATTTGCAAATGATACCAAGATGACAAAACACATTCATGTGTGTAGCAAGTGTCCTGTAGAAAATCATTCATGGATCTAAGTGAAGGGGACCATAATAATAAAAGTGTACATAGCTTTCCTAGTGTTCTTGTTCAAGAAGCCCTCTTCCTGCTTCATTGGTAACAAAGTGTTGTCCCATTAGCAGCATCTTTAAGTAAGCAAATACTGTATTGAAAACAACTGCATCTAAAATTATTCAATAACTTCATTTTTAGACAAGATGACACCTGGAGATCAGGGGGGGAAATGATCAAACACTTGTAAAAGCAATATATTCTTCTGGAATGCCATTTTCAATAACTGAAAATACATACTGGCAGAAAGCTTTGAAATTATTAAAATCATCATACCATTTCACAGCAGATATTCGTTGTGCAAACTTCTTTTCTAGACAGAATACAAATATGTAGTGAAATCTGCTCAAGAAAAAAAATCAAAGCACTGTGTCTTGCACTACTTACAGATGAATGGACAAATGTGAGAGGGGAAGAAATTACAATTTTTGTGATAACAACACCTCAAGCAGTTTTTTTTACAAAAGAATTGAAACAGGACAAAACAAATATACTGGAGAGTATATTGGTTGAAAAATATGTGAAATCCTACAGAAAATTGGGAGTGGTAAGGTCAAGTGATTGACAATTTCAGCAATATGAAAGCAGCATGGGAGATCATAATGCATAAGTATCCACATATTACTACAATAGCATGTGCATCTCAAGTTTGTTAATGCTATTATGAAATTGAACACTCTTCAAATGATCTATAGACAAGCAAAAGACATTATAAAACATGTAAAAACAACTCATGTTGTAGCTGTAGTTTTCAAGAAGAAGCAAGTAGAAAAAAAGCTCTGTAGTAAAACATGATGGGGTGGATTGGTGATCTCTTTTGCAAGTTTAATAAAAAAAACCAAAGAAGTTCTTGAAGAAACAGTAATAGTTGAAGATTTTAAAGTACCCAGGAGTATAAGAAACAGTGTTAATAATGTCTTCTGGGTTCAGCTGCAGAATTTCCTGAAGATTCTAAAACCAGCAGTCACTGCATCTGAATCAGACAGTGTACTTCTGTCAAAAATTCCTTATTAAATGGCCAAAATAAAAATGACCATTTCTGAGAATCTCTGTGCATCTCCACCTACAACTATAGAAGAAAGCAAAGTGATTTTTTGATTATTATTTTAAACAGGGAAGAATTTTGCTGCCATCCAATTTTTGTTACTGAAAATCATTTGGATCCATGATTCAAAGGTGGGAATATACGTGGTGATAGCACTGTTACTGCATTTGACTAGGTTACAAAACAAGCATCAGAGTTAAGACTTGATGTTGGGAAGACACTTTCAAATGTTTCACAATATAGAACATCTTTAGGGATTTGGTTCAGGAATGCAGTCTGGGATTCTACTAAACATCTCCTCCACATGCAATATGGTGGCAAGGTCTTGGCACAGCACAACCTATAACTCCCCTTACTTCTCGCCTTCTTCAGATTCCTCCAATTTCTGCAGCATGTGAAAGAATCTGGTCTGTGTTTGGAAACACTCACACTAAATAAGGAAATAAACTGATATTTGAAGGGAGAAATTTGTTTCAATCCGAGTAAACCATCAATTTTTAGAAGTCCATGATAACAGTTGGTTTAAACCTCTCCAGTCCCAGAGCGTCCTTTGGGACAGTTTGTTGGGTCAAGGATTAGGGTCAGTTGGGGGAGGGCTGGTTGGTTTGTTAGGAGCCTAGTGGAAGCTTGATTGTGTGACTGCTAGTGTCTGTTGTTCTATTGTAGTATGGTGATTTTTTTTGTCTGTTGGGTCAAGGCTGATTGTTTGTGTGAGCTGCGTGGAGGCGTGATTGTGTGCTTGTTAGCATCTTATTGTTTTATTGAGTGTAGCCACAGGTCCCTTCCTGAGCACCTCATTCTAGGGAGGTGGGGGTTTTGCTTGGAGGCAGTGAGTCAGAGACTTGGCTCTGTGGCAGGAGCTTGCAGCCAGTAACTTGTTAATTTTTTAATATATAGTTATATATAGTTATTATAGATAGATAGTTATAGCCCTCTCTGCATGCTAACACCATCGGACCTCACCTCAAGTAGAAGAGCCCTCTCTCCATGCTACACCATCTCACCCAGGAGGAAGTGAAAGGATAGGCCAAACTCCCTCGGGCCTGTCCAGTCCATCTGCCTTGGTCCAGGCATCAGAGGGAGAGAAGAACTTTTGGACATGATCCCTTTCCCTAACACCATTCCCTTCTCCTTTTGTGTTGTGTCTTCTTAGATTGTAAGCCTGAGGGCAGAGAACCGTCTAATTAAAATAATATTTGTAAGCCGCTCTGATAGCCCTTAGGGCTGAAGAGTGGCGTATAAAATAAATAAAGTTATCCTCCTGCCTGGGAGGGAGTAAATAGGCAGGCCCAGCTCCATCAGGCCTTGCCTGAAGAAGAAGAGCCCTCCCTCCAGTCCATCTGCTTTGGTCCAGGCCTCAGAGGGAGAAAAAACCACTGGACCTCATCTGCTTTCCCATCACCATTCACTTCTTTTGTGTCGTGTCTTTTTAGATTGTAAGCCTGGAGGCCGGGAATCGTCTAATTAAAAATAATAATTCTAAGCTGTTCTGATAGCCTTTAGGGCTGAAGAGCGGCTGCAGTCTCAAGCTCTGTTGTCTACAAAGACTCCTAGATCACTTTCCATATAATGTTGTTAATTCAGGTGTCCCCTGTTCTATATCTGTGCATTTCATTTTTTTCTGCCTAAGTGCAGAACTTTACATTTCTTCCTGTTGAAAATAATTTTGTTAGTTTTAGACCATCTTTCTAATCTATTAAGGCCATTTTGAATTTTGATCCTGTCTTCTGGGATATTAGCTACTTCTCCTAATTTGGTGTCATCTGCAGATTTCATAAGCATGCCCCCCATTCTTTCATCTAAGTCATTGATTTTTTTAAGAACTGCTTTTATTTATTCTTTAACAATATTACGATAGTTTATATTGTAAATTTTACATTGTATTAAATATATTTTGTGTTATATTTACATAGAATTTTTCATCCATTTTTACTTATTTCATCAACATTTACATCAACATTAACGTTATTGTCAGTCATCTACCGTATTCTGAAGATTAGGTCTGCTTTTATTTAAAAAAAATAGCTTGTCCCCCCCTCCCCCCCCTTTATGCTTATATTATGTTGTCAGTGAGGTATATCAGTGAGCCAAAACTAATTCTTTTTCTTATGTAGGTGATTTGATAATCATGATTTGTCTGTGGTTATTATACCATAAATATTTTCCTTGTCATTAATGTTTGAAACCTTTTCCTCCTTATTTTGTTACAGTAAGTTTTGAGTTTATATGTATTTGTAACATAGGTTTAAAAAGTTTCCCTTATGTCCATTATTTCTTGTAAAAGTTTTTAAAACTTTCCTAGTCATGTTTCCTCCCTCTTTCCATGTTCCTTTGATCATCATAGTTAGTTTGTCTAAGTCTATCATCTCGTGACATTTTTTCAATCATTCCTTTAACAAAGGAATTTCTTTTTGATTCCACTTCTTAGCATATGTTATTCTAGCAGCAGTAATCACATATAATGTAAGTTTTAGATGTTTTCTTTCTTCTTTTTTCGTCTACTATTTTTAATAAGAAACTTTCTGGTTTGAATTTGATTTGATTTGGACATTTTTTTGAATTGCATTATGAATGTTTTTCCAAAATTTGTTCGCTGCTGAACATGTCCACCAGATGTGGTAGAATGTTCCTTCTTGTTTTCCACATTTCCAACATTTATTTTTTCCATCTTTTCTCATTTTTGCTAGTTTGTGTGGGAAATAGTACCACTGCAATAACATCTTGTAAAAGTTTTCTTTTAGATCTGATGAGAGTGTGAATATAAGATCTTGGCTCCATGCTCTCTCTCACTTTTCCAGCTGTATCCTATGTCCTATATTTTTGGACCATCTTGTAGTAGTTTCTTTTATGACTTCTTGTTCCATCTCTCTTTTTAGTAATAGTCTATATAGTTTAGATATTGTAGATTTCTCTCATGTTTTCAAGATTTTGTCAAGTTCATTATCTTCTTTACTAAAATCTTCTAATTTTCCGTCTGTCTTAAATCTTTCAGAGATCTGTCTGTACAGAAACCAATAACAGATATATCCATCCTTTTCTAACTCTTTACAGTGGTCCCCCGGCTTACGAATTCCCCCGGGGAACGAAATCCCTGGGGTGCGAAACCGGCGGGACCGCTAAAATTCCCCCGGGATCCGAAGGATCCCCCGGGGAACGAAACGGAAAAACCGTGTGGCCCCTTTAAATCGGCCGCGCGGTCCATCCGCTAAAGCAGTACCCCAGGATGCGGTCATTTCCGGGTTACGAAAGGTAATCCGGAACGGATTACCTTCGTAACCCAGGGGACCACTGTATTTGTTTTCAGTGTTGGTGTTGTTCCATCCCATTTGATTATATCTGTATATTT